>BSBN01000816.1:676666-1353333 GCA_027924645.1 Cunninghamia lanceolata
AATAGTTGGGTCTTCGTGCAAATTTCATGGGCATATGCCTGTCAAGGCATTATGTCAAACATTTGGTTTGTACTAGCTGCAAATATTGATTTCCTTTATTTCTAATTGTTCCCATCAATATTTGATTTCCATTCTCATCTAGTACCATAAAATCTGAAATTACCATTCTTTGAGCTTCAGAGAGTCAAGTAAATCATGGATCTTTACACAAACAACATCTAATCTGACTTCAATGTCTTTACATGCTTAGGGAGTAATACGGCCAAATAATCAACTTTGAAAAAGCCAACCACATCATCAACCTTCTAGTGTATCCTCATATTAGCATTTTCCTCTTATTTGTGTCTCCTTTTAGGCAATGCCTTCCTTGATATCTAAACCACTACTTGCATTCTCACTTCCACCATTACTGTCAGTATTGTTATCATATCTAGCTTCATTCTTATTCTGTGCAGTATTTAGTTTTGACTACCACTGCCACTTGGACTATGGTACCTCTTCTAGACATACTACCATAAGTTCTGTAGCTCGTTCTTCCAATAGGTTTAACCAGAAAATCCAAAGCACCTTTAGTCAAACATTTGAAAAACTATAATTATAGAATTAAGGGATGGCATGATTATCACAAGAATGTGTTTCAAGATCTCATGACTCATGATCTTACAAAGAGGGTCAATCCTATAGAGTGATGGCATGACCAGCTCTGTTAAGACTTGGTCAAAACAATTGATTGAATCTTCTAAGAGTTCCCACGCTAGTAGCCCATCTCCAACCGTAGTTACGGTTTAGTGATTGCCCTGGCTTCTCTCTCAAATAAGTTATGCCTCCACTCTGCGAAATAATGAGTTCATAAACTTTTTAGGAACGAAGAACCCTTAATTTTGAGAAACTCTATTTTCATATGCAACAATTTATCTCAAATGATTCTACCACATTTAGGAAAACAGACTCTCATTACATTCATTATACTATTCCTGAGAGGAAAACCCAAAAAAATCACTGCCTCACTGCCTTTCTCCAGCTCAAAATAGACATTTACCTTCTTCTAATTTGGCAAAGTAACCCCTACTACTAGCATTTCCTCCTCTGATGTCCTCTCAATCCATGAAAATGCGGAAGTATCTGACTGTCTAAGTGTACATTTGTCTTTAAGTTGGCTACATTCATCCCAATTGGCTTGTGGATGATTTAGAGCGACCTTTTCAACAATTTTTTTTTGTATAGACATCCTGCAACGATGAAAATTTATTAAACAGATCACATTCCTTATTCATGCTCCTATACTTTCCATACATGTGTATCAGAGTACCTACAACTGCAATGTTTGGCAAAAATATGTGTTCAATCATGCTTTAATGGATGTACATATCTTGTTCTACGGCTCCCAAGCCAATTTCTCCAATTTTGCATAGATCTCCCATGTCTATGGATGTGATTTGTTTCCATCTGAACCTGAACCCACCTGTCCATTTCTACATAGATGTTTGATATAAGATCAGAAGTTGTAACATTTTGAAGATTCAAACAAAAAAACGTCATTGTAACTATTCCTAAGCTTATATTTCATATGTGATTTACAGGCGCCAAGGGAACACATTCACAAAACCACCACAAGTTCAACTAGTATGTTAATGATAATGTTTTGGGTGTCTCCAGTATAGCCATCACAGGTTGGGAGGATGGTGACAAAGGTTTTGGAATTTGTTAATGATAAAAAACCCATTTTATGCATATCTTGCAATCATTACAGTCCATGAGATGACATCTTGAGGCATTCAATCAAGCTCACATGCTTTGCCTATGCTCCCACAGTTTTCATACATGTTGTCAGAGCATTTGAAACCATAATATCTAACAAAACGCCCTTTCCATATGCTTTGATCGATGCTCATATGCTGTTTAAAAGCTCCCACTTTGTCATAGGCCGAAAGGATACTGATACTGGATGTCATGTCTGTTGGATTATGAAGTCCAAAAGTCATATTGTTTCTCCCGCCAAAACACTTGCCTCTTGGTCTTGCTTATCCATTGTGGATATTGCTTTATAAAGAGGTGTATTGCTTCTGTTATTGCACTGCATTTGTAACTTCATATAGAGATAATAAATTATTCCCCTGCTCCTATGGATGTAGCCAATTTATGGTGAACCACGTAAATTGATTATCTTGTGTGATTGTTTCTAATTTGTTGTTCTCATGTTATATTGCTTTCACTGTTCCATTGTTTTAACAATTAGTATCAGAGCTCAGTTAAGGAGCTGGTTGAGGAATTCGTGATGAAATTCCGAAGAGATGGAAGAAGCGAACAAGTGGAGAATAGAGAAATTTTCTGGGCAGAACTTTGGGCTATGGAAGCTTCAAATTCATGCCCTACTGATTCAAAGAGACCTAGCCATCATGCTGAAAGGAAAGACAACAAAACTGAAGAAGATGACAGATGACGAATGGGATGTGATGAATCAAGAAGCAGCTGCTACAATTATCCTTTTGCTATCCAGTAATGTCCTATTTAATGTTGCCTCAGAAACTTTAGAAAAACAAATTTGGGACAAGCTATGTGACATGTATGAGACGACATCAGCAACCAATAGGGTCTTCTTATTGAAGAATTTATTCAATCTAAAAATGAAAGAAGGAAAAGGTTTTTCAAATCGTTTGAATGAATTCAACACCGTGATCAGCCAACTAGTTTACGTAGAAATCAACTTTGATGATGAAATGAGAGATATGTTGCTCTTGTGTTCTCTTCCCGATAGCTAGGATAGCGTAGTGATGACTATCAACAATTCAACATCTAGGAGAAGAGGATCTGAAGACAACGAAAAGAAAAAGGAAGCAATGTTAAGATTTGACGATGTCACTGCTACACTTCTCAACGAAGACATGAGAAGAGGTCAAAATAAAACATTTGGTGAAGCCTTGCTTTTAGGCAATAGGGGAAGAACCCAAGATCATGGAAAACATAATAGGAGAAAATCTAAATCTTCCAAGAGATCTAAGTCAAGAGAATGGAACAAAGGCTGCTGGTTTTGTGGAAAAGATGGACATGTAAAGAAGGATTGTTGGTATTACAAGAAAGCCCAAAAATAGCTGAAAGAAAATGAGGTGAACATGACATATGAAGATGATGGAGGAGCTCTTGTCTTGACAACAAGTGAAACTATAGCCAACTCATGGATATTAGACTCTGGTGCCTCCTTTCATGCAACCTCAAATCGGGATGCCTTCAAAAACTATCAAGAAGGAAATTTGGCAAAGTTTATCTCGGTGACAGTGAGACATCTGAGATAGTTGGCAAAGAGGACATAATGTTACATCTAAAGAATGGAAACAAGTGGCTATTGAATGATGTAAGACATGTTCCTAAACTAAAGAGGAACTTGATTTCCGTGGGATAGCTTGATGCTCAAGGGTGCAGCATCATCTTCTCTTCTAATATTTGGAAAGTGACCAAAGGAGCCTTAGTTGTTGCAAAAGGTAGCAAATCAGGATCTCTTTATTTTTTAGTGTCACGCTAAAGTGGGAGCTATGATGTCCGTAGTGGACAATGGGATGGAACTTTGGCATAAGAGACTTGCCCATATGAGCAAGAAGGGAATGGAAATTTTGCTCGAAAAAGGTCAACTTTCTGGTTTACAATCAGCAGATTTAGGGCTATGTGAGCACTGCCTTTATGGGAAACAAAGACGGGCCAGCTTCTCCAAAACCGAACATGACAAGAAGTCAAGACCCTTGAAACTCATATATTTGGATGTCATCGGTCCCACAGAAGTAACCTCCATTAGAGGAGCAAGCTATTTTGTAACCTTTTTAGATTATTAGACCCGTAAAGTTTGGGTCTATATGCACAATAGAAAATTAGAAGTGTTTACAAAATTCAAAAATTTTAAGGCTGTTGTTGAAAATCAAATCGAGAGCAAAATTAAATGTCTAAAAAATGACAATGGGGGGAGTTTTTCTCTTTATATTTTGATACTTATTGTGTAGATAATAGTATCCAATGCATCAAGGTTGTACCATTTACACCTCAAGAAAATGGTGCAGCCGAAAGGCTAAATCGTACCATTCTAGAGAGGGCACGTAGTATGCTCTCTAATGCTAGTTTGAGTAAAGAGTTTTGGGATGAGGTAATTAACATAGCGGTCCATTTGATCAATAGAAGTCCTTCTACTAAGCTAGATTTTGACATTCCAGAAGAAGAGTGGTTTGAAAGGAATATCTCCTACAATCACCTTCGAGTCTCTGGGTGTGAGGCATTCTCTCACATTCCTAAGTAGAAGTGAACAAAATTGGATTTCAAATCCAAATGATGTATCTTCGTCGGTTATGGGGAAGAACAATACGGATTCAAGTTGTGGGATCCTATTGCAAATCAAATCATTCGTAGTCGTGATGTGGTCTTCAATGAAAAAGTGTTCCCAGCCCTGCAAGCACAAAAAACACAAGAAAAGGAATATATATCAGTTGATGATATTGGGTGTGATACGCAATTTTCACATCCAAAAGTGGCATCAAATACAGATGGCAACTCAAATTCAGCATTGGCACAAAGTAAACAAATTACTTTGCCTCCTCTCAACACTGGTTCCTTTTTTGAACACTGGCATTAGGGAGTGCTCATGCTACTCCAACACTCATTCAGTGGGAGTGTTTCCCACGCCAACTGAAGGTGAAGTGCCTTTCTAAACACAAGTATCCTTTCCTAATTTTGGTACAGGGGAGTCAATCGCACAACAAGATGCTTTGAACATGGGAGTCAAACATCCCATGCTACCTCTGCAATTGTCTTCACATACAGCATTGATTCCTCCTCAATGTCCAAGTCTTCCTCCTTTGACTCCAATGCAGCATCTATGCAATCCTACACAGCCTACAAATGGTGACTCAATTCATAGTGGCATACAAAAAATAGTGGGAGTTACCACACAGGCTAAACAAGCAAAGATGTCCACTGTGGGATAGCGCTCTAGTGATCTGCCTATCTTCTCTCACCCGTGGGCTCAGGGAGAAGGTGGAAAGTTTCAAAAGAATGTGGAAGACATTTCAACAGAACCAATGCAAATAGTGGACTCACACTGTGACATCCTCCTTACAAAGTCAAAATCAACTTGAAAAGAAGACTCCTTCTCAGTGACGACTCCTTCCTTTGTATCCCACACACTTCACACTTGGAGAGCATTTAAATTTTCCCACGCAAGTAGTAACACAGTTGCCAAAATCAAGGGAGGAGAATTTAAACACTAAAGAATTACAGGGCAGTGATAATCAACAACATAGGAATGTTGCAATTGAATAGGGCATTGCACAGGGTAGTCTACAAGAACAAATTACTCCAATAAGGAGGCCTACCAAGGAGAGGGAACCTCCATCCAAGTTTGATGATTATTAGTTGCTCATATCTGATCAAGCAAAGCCAACTACATTCTGAGAGGCCTGCAATGCTAAGGACAGTGACAAGTGGATGGCTGCAATGAAAGAGGAAATGGAGTCCCTCATGACTAATCACACTTGGGACTTGGTAAATCTTCCACCTAATCACAAAGCATTGAAGAATCAGTGGGTCTATAGATTGAAAGAGGAAGGAGGTACAAAACGCTACAGGGCTAGACTTGTAGTGAAAGGGTATGATCAATAAAAAGGAGTAGACTTCAATGAGATTTTTTCACCAGTCGTAAAGATGAACACAATTCATGCCATCTTGGGCTTGGTAGCAGTTTATGACCTTGATCTTCAGCAACTTAATGTCAAAACTATTTTTGTACATGGTAGCATAAAAGAAGAATTGTACATGCATCAGCCCGAAGGTATTGTCAAGCAAGGGCATGAGAATCTGTATTATAGTTAAGGAGGAGCTTGTATGGGCTAAAGAAGCCCCAAGTCAGTGGTACATCAAATTTGATAATTTCATGTTAGAGAATCAGTTTATACGTTGTGAATCTGATCCATGTTTATACTACAAGGTGTTGCCAAGTGGTGAATTTGTTTTATTGTTGCTCTATGTTGACAACATGCTCATAACCAGCACCAACATGAGAGTTATTGGTGATTTGAAGCAACTCTTGGGTAACAAATTTGCAATGAAGGACCTTGAGGTAGCAAAGAAGATTCTTGGTATGACCATCATTCGGGATAGAAAAAAGAAAGAAATCAGATTATCTCAGCAAAAGTATATTGAAAAAGCTTTGGACATATTCAATATGAGAGGTGCTAAGCCGGTTAGCACTCCACTTGCTGATCATTTTCGCTTGTCTTGTGCATTGTGTCCCAAAACACAAGAAGACCTAGACTATATGAAACACATTCCATATTCTTCAGTCGTGGGAAGTCTTATGTATGCAATGGTGTGTACCCATCCTGATATTTCTCATGCAGTGGGAGTTGTGAGCCGGTTCATGACTAATCCCGGTAAAATTCATTGGGAAGCTGTGAAGTGGATATTGAGGTATCTAAAAGGCACTTCTAATTATGCCTTATACTTTGGTGGGAAAGTTACACAGCTACAAGGCTTCATTGACTCTGATATGGCAGGTGACTTGGATAAAAGAAGGTCAACATCAGGATATGTTTTCACTTTTGCTGGGGCAACTATCAGTTGGGTCTCAAGATTGCAACAAGTAGTTGCTCTTTCCACCACCGAGGCTAAGTACATTGCCCTCACTGAAGGTGTGAAAGAAATGGTTTGGTTGCAGTGTTTGTTAACTGGGTTGGGATCCAAACAACAAGTTTTCACTCTCTTTTGTGACAGCAACAACGCTACCCATTTGACCAAGAATGCGACATTTCATAACAGAACCAAACACATTGAGCTGAGGTATCACTTCATCCATAGCATGATTGAAGAAGGGAAGTTGCAAGTTGAAAAGATCGACACAAAGATCAATCCAACTAATGCTTTGACTAAGGTTGTACCTCAAGAGAAGTTCAAATTTTGTCGGGCTTCTCTCAGCATTGTCAAGATGTGACATTGAGACTGGAGTAGGGGAAGTGAGCAGCAATTATTGGACTTCAAGTGGGATATTGTTGGATTATGAAGTCCAAAAGTCATATTGTTTCTCCCCCCAAAACACTTACCTCTTGGTCTTCCTTTTCCATTGTGGATATTGCTTTATAAAGAGGTGTATTGCAATTGTTATTGCATTGCATTTGTAACTTCATACAGAGATAATAAATTATTCCCCTGCTCCTGTGGATGTAGCCAATTTATGGTAAACCATGTAAATTGATTGTCTTGTGTGATTGTTTCTAATTTGTTGTTCTATTGTTCTATTGCTTTGGTTGTTCCATTGTTTTAACAGTGTCTAGTTTTACACCTATACATTGCATTTGATTGAAAGTTTCTAAAGTATTCTCAATAAATCTATTTCATGAACATCCCTGTTTAGAAGTAGCCATTTTAACATGGATAATGAACACATTCTTGGGAATGCATGTCTACAATATTTGAGGATTTCTATATGTCAAGCATAATATGTAGCACCTTCTTCAATGGGCTTTCTCTAAATAATGCCATTAGATTGAGATGGGTAGCATATCTTAAACTGTTTCATGCACCTCTAGAGTTGTATATACATACCCTAGGGTAGCAGCAACCATGACGTTGGATGAAAATTGGCCTTCGATTATTCTTGGAAGACACTCCATACTCGGTTTCAAGGATCCCACTTTGGCACAACATGATAGGATACTGGCAAAGGTGCAGAGGTTTCTATAGCCATGGCGGCCCTGCAACTTCGAACAGGGCAAAAGAATGGCAGTGAAAATGGGTTTTTGGAGGTTGAGCAATCATGGGGAACAAATTTGGGTGAATATGGAGAATATCAGCGGTTTGGTGGGTACCGAGAACTAATAGAAAATAGTGATTGTAGACCAAAATAGAAAACAAAGATTAGAAATATACACACGAATCCACACTTTTTCTTTATTAATAGAAATGTTTATTTATGAAGATAGATTTGTAGAGTCATAAAAGAAGTCTCAAACCTCTACACTAATAGACTGCCCTATAATTACTCATAAACCTACACCTAACTGCTCATATACATGAGTTGTCTATACACACTAATAGTTCACTGCACTACATTTATTCATGTTGGAGCGTGCATTCCAACAAGATCCACCAAAACCTCCAAAAACACCTTTTAGAAGTAATTAAAATACCTTTTTAGAGTTATGTCAAGGGTTAGTCAGGCTGTGAGAACCTATAAAACCTCCAAAAAGGTTTTCACTCACCCCAAAATGTTTGAAACATGATTTAAAACATGTTTATAAAGAAATGTTGGGACTTTAGCCTCAGGTGGGAACTTATCGAGGGTTCCTAGTGCATTAGGAACTAAATGGAATTTAGAATATTTTGAAGATATTTTTGAAATTTAAAACACTAATGAAGGATGGTGATGTATATTTTAAGGGATTAAATACCTTTTGAACTAAAGGAAGTTCTAGGAACCATGAAATTTAAAAGATTTTAAAATCTAGCACATGTTGAAGGCCTCCAACTAAAAGTAATTTCAAGCTGATCATTTGGTTTTTCAACTTGGAGAAGTGAGATTAAACTTGGTGAGTGTCTAAATTCATTTTTGAAAAATGTATAAAATTTGCATTAACAAATCGGTAACCCACCAAATGAAGATTAAGGCATAACTTTTGATAGGACCAATATTTTCTCTCGAAATCTTACCACATTGTCAATAATGACATCATGAAACCTCTTGTCAAACCATTTTTCTCCAGCCTCATAAAACTCGTGTTTTAATTATTTCTACAAACCACAAACGAAAAATTGAAAGTTTAATATCTCCCAAATTGTGAGGTATTCTAATCTGAAAACTTGACATATTAGGTGAAACAGAGTCACGAACACTACCATAAGAGGTTTTTGTACCATCTATCATAGATCTCAAGATTTAATTATTTTCACAAATCATGACAATCTAGATAATTGGTCTTCATATTTTGATTGAAATAATGGATGATTATTCTCCAAATTGAAGCACTTGAACTAGATTTAATGCAAGAAATCAACTAGAACCATGTTAAACATAACATTTCAAAGATGAACAAGTACAACAATTGGTGTGGGAAACAAGCGACGATGTCATTTTGCAACTGAAAACAACTTGGTGGAGGGTTTTCGACACATTAAGACACTTCTTGCTCCTACATGAAAAGTATAAAATTAGTGGTGTCAAAACAAGGTTAACAAATCATCAAACCTAATTCTACAAGCTCTAAATTATAACCTTTTATCCATATGCTAATTTGTGTTTCTTCATTTGGTCATTGGCATTATTAAAAATCTTGGATCATATATGTGTATGCATATCAATGTTTAAAATCTTGTCTATGGTTAACGTTGCTTTGAGAACTCCCTATTTTGCACACAAACTCATCCCAAGGCGCCATGTATATAGCTAGTTAATAGGATTTCTCTGTGTGTATTCAAGTAAGATATTGGTCTATATAGTCATTCTTATACCTTCTTTAAAGGTCGCATCCATGGTCAAAACTCTCAGAAAGTTTCATTCCATGTCATAAGTTCTTTAGTGACTAGTTTTCGATGATAGTACGGTGGTAATTAAGTTAATTTAATACATCTCAAAATGATTGAAGACTTGATGTTTGTGTTTCAAAGAGAGGGTATGCATGCCCAAGGAACATATTTATATCCTAGCTCTTACCTATTGTAATGGGATGTATTTAACAAAACCATTTACCAACTTTGGTATTACATATATATCCCACTTTATGAAATGAGTAATGAAGAATTTACATTTAGTATTAATTCATTATGGCTTATATGAACATCCATAAAATAAGGCCTTGTGTTAAAACTTTCTTTCATGGATAAGGTTGAAAGTTGCTCCAATATATCTTCTACAATAAATTGTAATTATAATAATTTTGTGTGATTTAGTTTCTTAAAACTTGACTACCACTGGCATATACATTTGGATTTATTACTAGATCATGATTTGGAACTCAAGCTTTATGCATTCTCATAGAAATCCTTAAGCAATTGTATATAGTATACGAGCCACTTCACTAATGGAACATGTGTCTCATTTCTAAGGGCTGAGATCCCTTCCATCATGGATCATGTCTTTTAGCCAATAGATTAATTGTATCACATTCATTCTCATCAAAATCCATATCTAAAGATGAACAACCACTATCATCTAGATAGATTTCACAAAAGGAAAACATGTTTTTTCTATGTCAAGTTCTCCCACTGCTGACTTAGCTCTTTAAGAAACTATCTCATATTCAAAGAAACCTTTAAAATTATCATAACATAATGGATCTATAGACAATAGAGGTGATAGAACAAACATTGACATGATGTTAAATTACTCTAGTCTTCATTGATCATGAAGAATATTATCCAAGCATTATTGAGTGAAGAAATTGATATCTATCAATGTAGCAGACTGATGCAGGAACATCCTAGGTTGCAGTGAAATCTTGCATCAACCAAAAACAATTTGCATTCTTTTGTTTCTTTCATTTTTAGTTCAGTTTAGTCAGTAGCAGTTTCAACATTTTGTACCGCATTTTTCTGCATCTTGAGATTAGAGCTCACGGAGTAGGACTTAGAATCTAGATATCATCATCTACATCATATCCAAATTTCAGGGCATTTGGACTTGTTTGCTAAAAGTTATCGCTATCAGAAGATCACCTATTTTCATAGGGCAGAGCATATAGACAGTCAGCTGGAGGAGAAGGTTTGTGGAGCACTTCTATGACTTGTGGAGCTAAATGAAACATGTCACATGGCACATAATGATTAGATAGACCTTCCTTGAGGTGCGCACCAAGTTTCATTCATTTGTAGAGGAATTCCATATGTTTTTGGCTGACCTATTTGTTTCTACACGTTACATCCCTTCATTGGAGTTTGTAACCTTTCTTGGCTAACGGGGAGGATTTTACGAGCTTGGACATGATATATATAAATCTCTAGGATGTATAGGAAAGTAATTAGTTCATAAGTTTTATTAGAATAGATATATTTTGTTCTTGAAGGTGCTTCAATGCCATATCTTGCAATATGTGTTGTAACTGGAATTCAGGCATGTGAGCCCTAGATTGTAAGCCCGCATGTTGCTAGCATATAAGCATTCTAATTATATGATATATTGATCATTTGAGTCATTCATTGCATTCTATATTTGAGTTGTTTCCATTATGTGTACTCTTGCTACATGCCCTGGACAATTCATTCTATGAACCCTCCAACCGTGACTACACCAAGTGGTATTAGAGTGAAGTTTGAATCCTTTGGGAGTGAATTTTTTAAGTGAAGGCATTCTGTAAGATCTTGTGGTGAACTGATTGTTGACCTGAGGTAGTCTACTTGTGTTTGTCAATAGATTGCCAAGTGTGAGGCAGTTGCTACCTTGTAGTCAGATCGCTGAATTGAGGCAGTTGCACCAAATCCGAGGAAGAGATACCACTAAGGAGAATACCTGATATAGGCACTATGGCTGGAAGAATGGACAAAATGATGGAGATGATGAAAACAATGAAAGTTAGACTAGATGTTGTAGAAGAAGACAGAAGAAGAGGACTAACACCTTGACCTAATGTTGAAAGTGATGATGAAGAATTTCAATCCACTGATCAAAATGAAGAAACCCTAGAAGAAGAAGAAGAAGAATCAGATCAAGTGAAGATGTTGAGAGCTATTTTGAAGATTGGAAAATGACCTAGAGTGGAAGTATCAAATTACACTAGAAATTTGAATCCACAGGAATTGATTGATTAGATAAATGACTTGGAGGGATGCTTTGAATATGAAGAAATTGAAGATCCGGAGAAGCTGAGATTTGTAAAGACTAAATTGAAGGCACATGCTGCTATTTGGTGGAAATAAGTTTAGTTGGATAGAAACAAAAGGGGAAAAGAAAATATCATAAAATGGGGTAGAATGGTGACAAAGTTGAAGAATCAGTTTATACCTACTGACTATGAGTTGGAATTGTTGAAGAGATTGCAAAACTTTCAAAACAAAAGGAGAAATATGTGAAGGAGTATACTAAAGAATTTCATAAGATGATCATAAGGACTTGGTGTAGTGAAGCAAGCAAGGAGAAAGTGGCAAGATACATCAATGGACTGAGATTGAACATTCAAGAAGAACTACGTCTGGTAAGGATGACAACAATAGAAGAAGCATATCAGTTTTCCCTAAAAGTTGAAGACAAGTTGAATAAGAAGCATGAGAAAAGACAGAGAGGTAGAGGAGGTAAATTTCAAAGAGGTAGAACTTATTCTGAAGGAGAAAGATCATATGTGGAGCAGAACAAACAAGACATTCCAGTCAAGAAGGAAGACATAGATAGTAATTTATACCAGAGAGATGATAGAACTTTCTACTGCAGAGGAAATCATAATACTTACTAGAGTGAAGGGTACATGAGAGATGAAAGAGGGTCTGTTAAGAGAATATTCATAGGAACTTGTTTTAAGTGTGGAGGTGAAAGACATCGAGCATTTGAATGTCATCAGGGAAGTACAAGCAAGAATATAGAAAACAGTGCAAGAACAACTTATGTAGAAGAACATGTTGGGTCACCTAATTTAGTTGGAAAACTAGAGAAAGGAGAATCATTAGTCATGAGGAGAGCACTATTTCAAGCATAGACAAATGAGGAACCACCACAGAGGAAAAGTCTGTTCTGGACCAGATGCAAATCAGGAGGTAAATGTTGTAAGATTATCATTGATAGTGCTAGTACTGATAATTTGGTTTCATAGGAGATGGTGACTAAGATGAACCTAGAGAGATTGAAACACCATAAGCCCTATAATATAGCATGGATTTCAGATGAACACAAGGTATTAGTGAGTGAACAATGTTTGGTGAAATTGCATATTGGATCTTATTGTGATGAAGTTTTGTGTGATATTATGCTGATGGATGTATGTCATATATTGTTGGGTAGACCATGGAAGTATGATAGGAAAGCTATAAATGATGGGAGAAAGAATACTTACACTATAGTATCTAATGGAAATAAAATCACCTTGATACCTTTGGAAGATGAGCCTAAGAGTGAAATATGTAGGAATGCTAGAATCTGTTTGGTTGATGTAAGAAAATTTTTGGATGGTTTGAGACATGAGAATATGTGTTTTTCTTTGATCCCTAAGAAGCATAGAACCCTAAGTATAGAGACTGAAGAATCATAGCCAGAAGAGATAACTGAAAATTGTTGACAAAATATGAAGACATCATATCAGATAATGTACTTGAAGGATTTCCACCAATCTGGAGTGTCAATCATCATATGGATCTTATACCTAGAGATAGTTTGCCAAACAAAGAAGCACACCGGATGACACCAACAGAAAATGTAGAACTAAATAGACATGTACAAGAATTGTTGAGGAAAGGATTGATAAGAGAAATTTTAAGCCCTTGTGCAGTACTTGCAGTGCTAGCACCAAAGAAAGATGGAGAATGGAGTATGTGTATAGACTCTGGAGAAACCAATAAGATCACAATTAAGTATAGATTTCCATTGCCTAGGATGGATGACATTATAGACTATTTGAGTAGAGCAAAATATTTCACAAAGATCAAGTTGAAGAGTGGATACCATCAAATCAGAATCAGAGAAGGAGATGAATGGAAGACTACATTTAAGACAAATGAAGGAGATGGTTGGTAATGCCTTTTGGATTGACTAATGCTTCGAGTACTTTCATGAGGTTGATGAATGAAGTTTTGAAGAAATTTTTGGGTAAGTTTGTTATTGTATACTTGGATGATATTCTGATTTTCAGTAAGACAGAAGAAGAACATTTCCGGCACCTTAGACAAGTATTGCAGAGGTTGAGAGAAGAGAAATTACTGATAAACATCAAGAAATGTAGTTTCATGAAGGAAGAATTGGTATAATTGGGATTTGTGATTTCTACGGAAGGATTGAAGATGGACCTTGAGAAAGTTAGAGCAATTGTTGAGTGGCCAACACCTGAGAGCATTGGAGAAGTCTGATCATTTCATGGATTAGCTAGTTTCTACTCGAAGTTCATAAGAAATTTTAGTTCAGTATGCACATCGATGACAAATATAATGAGAGATGATAGAAAGGACTTTAAGTAGACATCAAGAGTAGATAAAAGTTTTGAATTGTTGAAGCAGAAAGTGACAAAGCAACCAGTGTTAGCATTACTGGATTTCAAAAAGTATTTCAAGTAGATTGTGATGTAAGTGGAAATGTAATAGGAGTAGTGTTAAGTCAAGAAGGTAGACCAGTAGCATATTTCATTGTGATGTTGAATGATACAAGAAGAAGATATTCAGTTTATGATCAGGAATTTTATGCCATAATTCAAGCTTTGAAGAAGTGGAGACATTACTTGTTTCCTAAGGAATATGTGTTGTATACAAATCATCAGGCTTTACAATATCTGAACAATCAAGGAAAGTTGAATAAGAGACATATGAGATGGGTAGAGTTCATGCAAAGTTACACATTTGTACTAAAGCATAGGAGTGGGAAGTCAAACAGAGTTGCAGATGTATTGAGTAAAAGAAATAATTTGCTGACAAAGATGAGAGTTGAAGTATTAGGTTTTGAAGAGATGAAGACTATGTATGAAGAAGATCTTGATTTTGCAGAACCATGGAAATCATGTAAGGAACATGTTGTGATAGATAGAAGTAAGTGGTTGGACTATTTCATTCAGGAAGTTATGTTGTTCAAAGGAAATAAGTTGTGTATACCTAGGAGTTCAATGAGAGAATTTGATAAAATAGAAACATAGTGGTGGATTGGCATGACATTTTGGAATTGATAAGATAGTGGCTTTAGTAAATAAACATTACTTTTGGCATCAGATATATAAGGATGTAAGGAAGTTTGTGCAAAGTTGTACAGTATGTCAAGTTGCAAAATGGAGTAGTCAGAATATTGGTTTGTACAAATCTTTGACAGTATCGGAGAGACCTTGGGAAGACATGAGAATGGATTTCATATTAGGATTGCCGAAGACACAGAGAGGACATGATTCTATATTTGTAGCGGTGGATAGATTTTCAAAGATGGTACATTTCATACCTTGTAAGAAGACAAATGATGTAGTGCATGTTATTGACCTATTTTTCAAGGAGATTGTGAGATTGCATGGATTACCTAAGAACATAATTTTAGACAAGGATACAAGATTCATTAGATATATTTGGAGGGCATTGTGGAAGAAGAAGAAGACATACTTAAAGTTCAGTTCAACATTTCATCCATAGACAGATGGACAGACATACGTGGTAAATAGGAGTTTGGGAAACTTGTTGAGATGTTTGGTAGGGGAGAAGATAGGAAATTGGGATCTAATTCTATCACAAGAAGAGTTTGCATACAATAATTTAGTGAATAGGAGTACAGGGAAGACACCTTTCGAAATTATGACTAGAATGAAACCTAGAGGAGTTGCAGAATTGAGAGATATCAATATGGAGAATAAGAGAAGTGCAAAGGCAGAACAATTTGCAGGATACATGGAGATAGTACATAACCAAATAAAAAGGCATTTGAAGGAGATGAACAACAAGTACAAAGAGCAAGTAGATTAAAAGACAAGACAGAAAATTTTTAGTTAGAGAAGAAGTGATGGTATATCTGAGAAAAGAGACATTTCTAGTAGGAACATATAACAAGTTGAAGATGAAGAAGTTTGGACCATGTAGGATACTTAGAAAATTTGATTCAAGAAATGCATATGAAGTGGAGCTACTGAAGACATTGGGTATATCACCTATATTCAACATTGTAGACTTATACCAGTATCATGAAAGAGAATCAAGTGACAACATTGAAGATGGATTAAAGAATCAGTTACCACAGTAGATAGAAGAAATCTTGGATATTAGAATTAGACATAGTACCAGAGGTAAGCAATACAAAGAATATTTGGTAAAGTGGATACGCAGATCGGACGAAGACTCAACTTGGATTTCTCAAGCTAAGGTGGACCATCTTAGTTTTCCTCTAGCCCCAGAAAAGTGAGGGACTCACTTTTTCAACAAACCTGGGTGTCTGATGTAGGAGCATCCCAGGTTGTAGAGCAATCTTGCATCAACCAAAAAACATTTTGTATTTTTTTGTTTCTTTCATTTTAGTTCAATTCCATCAGTAGCAGTTGCAACATTTTGTACCACACTTTACTACATATTGAGATTAGAGCTCAAGGAGAAGGACTTAGCATCTAAACATCATCATCTACCTCATATCCAAATTCCAGGTCATTTGGACTTGTCTACTATAGTTATCACTATCAAAAGATCGCATGTTTTCATAGAGCAAAGCATATAGACAACCAGCTGTAGGAGAAGGTTTGTGGAGCACTTCCATGACTTGTGGAGCTAAATGAAACATGTCATGTGACACATAATGATCAGATAGACATTCCATGAGGTATACACCAAGTTTCATTCATTTGCAAAGGAATTCCATATGTTTTAGGCTGACCCATTTGTTTCTACATGTTACATCCCTTCATTGGAGTTTGTAACCTTTCTTGGCCGACGCGGAGGACTTCATGAGCTTGGAGATGATATATATAGATCTATAAGATGCATAGGAAATCAATTAGTTCATGAGTTAGATTAGAATAGATATATTTTGTTCTGGAAGGTGCTTTAATGCCATATCTTGCAATATATGTTGTAATTGGAATTCAGGCCTGTGAGCCCTAGATTGTAAGCCTGCATGTTGCCAACATATAAACATTCTGATTATATGATATATTGAGCATTTGAATCATTAATTGCATTCTATATTTAAGTTGTTTCCATTGTGTTTACTCTTACTGCACGACCTGGATAGTTCATTCTATGAACCCTCCGACCGTGACTGCACCATAGACTAAGGAATGAGACATCTTATTTTTCTCCTATTTCCCCACTAGTAACAGTGTTGACTATGAATAAAAATGAAGAATGGAAATGTACTACCCAAATCTTGCCTCATCTTTTCCATAGCAAGAATCTATGCCACTCATCTATCACCTGGATTAAGGATATTATCATAGAGCTACTAAGATAATTGTTATATCCTCAAAGAGAAAGGATAACATTGTAATTGATTTGCACATTGGGAAAGATAAATTATGATATTTTAGAATGATTATATTCCTCAAACAATAGAAGAATAGGTGTATAGTTAAGTTTAAAATAGTTTTCCTTCATTTAAGGAAATAAGTACAAAATTAATTTGGTGACTTTATGTATAGAGTGTTTTTTTAAGTAATCGGTGTGTACACTCTTGTGAAAGAAATATAGCATCTATATGGCAAGTGAAGTATTTTGCAATATATTATATATATTTCTATTTTGATAAATTGAGTTGTGTTAGTAATATTGATTGAGAAATAGATTATATGAGTCATATAGTTTTGAGAAGGAATTACACACTATAATACTATCATACTTAGATATAATATAAAGGAAGTTTGGGATATTAAACCTATAATATTAATAAAATCTATTTAAATAAGGACACCATTATACCCATATCCATAGTATATTGCATTCATATATGTCTTAGGTTTGCCAATGTGTGAGAGAATGATATGACACATTATACCCACATCATTAAGTCTTAATTGCAGAGGTGAAATGATGCTTCCCAAAGTATTCATTAGGATTTTGTTGGTCATTTTCAATGCAGCACATGAATGTGCATAAACATCCTAGGTTAAATTATAAATTTATATAATTTATCTTGCATGCATATTAGTATAGGAAATCTCAAAAAAGTGAACCACAATAGTTAATATTTGGGATCTCCTTATAAGATGAAACAACTAGAGGTACATTAGAAGAGGGGAGTAATCACAACTCAAAAAGAAGCAACAAGCAAAGACGAAGTATACTATGTTAACAATAATAGAAACAACATGACTTCATGTGGAAGCAAAAGAAGATGAAGAGGTAGAGTCAGAATAGCCACCTCTAAAGAAACCCAAGGCATCTCCTTAAATAGCATGCACTACAATAAAGAAATAAAGAAATAACAAGGGACAAAGAAAATAGACTAGCAAGTGGAAACATAGGGAAAAGGTAAACAAAAAGAAATAATAGAGGAAAAAGAAGAATTGTTGGATGAAGAGAGATTATTCAAGTCAATATTCAACCTAGACATGCTAGTCACCACCACATAGATGCATCCTCGAGTAAGTACAAAAAAAAAATATTGTAAAGGTAATGGTAAAGTATATCCTAGCTTCACTATAGATACTTGTGGAAATAACTTAAGACTTCCCTAAGGAACTAGAAACAATCCTAAGATATAAAAGGGAAGAGGTAGAAAAAATAAGGACATTAGGAAACAATCCCTACATGCTGTCATGACAAAATTATCAATAGAACAAAAAGCAAAAATGAAACAACTACAATAGGAGGACTTGAGGTTAAAACATAGGGTAGATACACCCCTCTCCCAGGAGAAAGGAATCACACAGAAAGTGAAACAAAGAAACTATAGAGGCAACAAAAAAGGCCTTCTGAGATGAAATCTTTGAGATATTCTATTAAGAAATCATGTGCTTTGTGCATATTTCTACATTTTACATACGTGCCTTCCAGATCTATTGCAACCTTAATATCTGACAAGGATTTCCTCTACAGTAATGCTTTGATAGATGCCTATACCCTGACCCTAAACTCTAATCTAGGCGCATGCAGAGGGACGCCGGTAAAGATTGAGAAACCCAGCTTTACGCCTACCATTTACATTTACATTTGTTTAGAAGTTTCTAAGGCATGTACATACCATTTTGTGTCAATCCTGCAATCATTGCATGAGACTGAATCTCTTCGAGGCATTATATTAAACGGTTCACTTACCTTTCTATACTATCACATTTAATATACATGTCTACCATAGTGTTTCCAACTTTATTTTCTAGATAATACTCTCCCTTTGGTTATGTTTCGATGAATGTCCTTACCGTGTTCCAAAGAACCCGTCATGGCATATGTAGAAAGAATCTTTCCACTTTGCAAATGGATGATTATAAGGCAATTATTGTAAAATTATATAATTGTAAATCTAAATGTTTAAATCTTAATTTTCATTTATAATGTAAGAAACAAATACTATGTTTTGGTCAATAGGCCATTCTATATGTACACACATATTGTAACTGCCAAATTTTGGTAGTCCATTTTTTTGGTAGTCCCACTAATTTCATCGTCCACAAATTTTAAAAAAAATTTGGTAGTCCCACTAATTTCATCATCCACAAATTTAAATTTTGGTAGTCCTTCATACATTAATTTTAGTGGAGCTAATTTTAGTTTATGACAATATGGATGATGGAAATGGAAGTGGATGAGTCACGGTAAACGTTACAAGAAGGAGAGATAATGAAATGTTTTTTTTTCTATATATTTTCAGCCTCTAGAATAGGAGGCAGATTTGGGAAGGCTTTTGTTTGGGAATATAGATTGTGTAGGTTTTGCATGATTAATCTGGCATCAATTCCATAGCAGATACAAGGTAACTTGCTTTGCTTGCTTGCTTACCCTCGTAATCACATTTCATTTTCTTCCTTCTTGGCCTACTCCAAAAATGGTCTGACAGCAAATATATTTCACAATCTGTCACACATGATTTCAAGCTGAGGTCTTTTTAAGAAGCATTCGTGGAAGGCGAAGTACGATTCATATTTTCCTTCTGTGAAACGTCTTTTGTGAAAAGTCCGAGTAAGGATCAGGTTGGAGGATTGCAGGAACTATATGCACCATTCGTGAAACTTCTTTTGTAAGGATTTCTCTTTAAATTGTTTCTTTTAGTGACCTGAAATTTGATTGAACTCGTTTCCTTACACCAATTGTAAAGATGGTGTCTGGCATCTTTGTTTTGCCGTGCCATTTAGTTGTCTTGTTTTTCTATTTCTTTCTTCAAATATGTTTATGCAAATATTTGTTTAGAAATATTTCCTAAACATGTGCAGATTTCCTATCAGAAATATTGTAGGGACCGTGTACATGCACTACGCTGGGAGCTGTATCTGAATCTACATCTTTCACACTTCAAAATTTGTGTTGTTTGTAGGCCGGCCTATTACCAAGATGACCAAGAATACCATGAAATTAGATTATGAAAGGTTTAGAGAGCGATATCTGATGCATGGTGTTGGGGCTCTCAATTTCCTCAACAACCCCACCATAAACAACATAAAGTTGGCAGTGGATGTATCTCTTGCTCTCACTATAAACCCTGCACTTTGTAGAAGCCCCCGTTTCAGTAGAATCTATAGCCAACAGGAAAATAGAATTCTACTCACAAAAATCTTGGGGCCTAAAATGTTGGGAGCAATAATTGGTGAGAAAGCCAGGTGCCATTCCTCTTTGTCCTCTAAGAGAATGGCTTGTAAGAAGCATGCAAAGCGTGGTGGGAAACCATACATGTTTGTTCTTCTTACAACGCAACTAGAAGTTTTAGAAATTTTAGTCAATTTTTGTAAGTCATAATTTCTTCTTCTTGAATGTTTCTAAAAGCATTTCCAACTTACCCATTTTGTCCATACTCTAGAATTATTGCGTATTATGAGATGAACTTTTCCTTCAAGTGCTTTGTTCTTGCTTATACATTTTGCTAATATTTTGAAAACACAAATTTATAGGTAGAATTAGACTTCAATGCAAAGGAAATATTATTGAGAATACCCAAACATAGGATATGGCAAAAAAATTCAAGCACCACAGAAATGATAAAAAATCAAGGCTGAAGTCGCACCTCATTAACCATCTCTAACCAGACTAAAATATAGCTCTAAAATCTTTCTTTAATCCTATATATATAAAAGTGGAAAATCTTAAATGTAAGGAAATGAGAATGGAATGAAAGAAAATGTAGGAATGAAGAACACAGGTTAGAGTCTGACTGACAAAACCTGCATAGGAAAAGATGTGTTTATGTATATTGATCATATTTATAATATCATATAACTCTTGGCAAAATTGTTACAACATGAATATTATTATTTTGGTATGTTTAACCATATTGACCCCTCATGACTAATAGAGACAACATTTTCCCTTGTCATAGAATGAATTCTCTATAACAAAATGTTTTTATATATATCTAACTTACAAATAGTTCAATCTTAACAGTAGATACTACATCCTATTTGAACATGCAATTCTAGAATACTTGCAAATCTGTAAAATAAAACAAACCATATAATCAAGGGATAGGGTTAAAACAAATAATAATAAATAAACAAAAATTAAACAAGTAAAGAAAATTTAGAAGCTTGGAAAACCTATGAGCATATCCACAACTCTTTCATGGAGATGCAATCTTCAACTTTCCATTCACCTACAAACAAAGACAAAAAAACAATAGCAAAAGAAATAAGATGGAAGAGCAAATGAGAAGATTTTAGGAAAAGAATAGGTTTATATGTTTCTTTTTTTGATGTGTGAGATTAAAATATTAAGTTAATTTTAATTGTGCTTTTCCACCTCCCTATAAGTTAGGGGACTAATTTTGTAACATTTAGTGAGTTGTCATAAATGATGCAATTCAAAAAGATTTTATGGCTTATCTTAAGTAATTTGAAAATTAAATGGTTCATTTGTTAGAGTTTGCATATATACATACACACATATATTAAAAAGTGCTTTTTTAATAATTAAAAATAGGAGAATTCTATGGCACTTTAAATTTAGCTTCTAAATTAATGCCTAGATTTGTGCCTTGAAGGTATCCTTTGCCATTATTACTTATGGGTCCAAGGTAAATAAAATAGTAATATTTATTATGTTCATAATATTGTGTTAGGTAGATGGAAAAATATTTAATTTTTTAAAAGTAATTATAATTTGTGGTTGCTTTCTTTCCACTCGTGATTATCTTAGGTATACTAGTAGAATATAGAAGTTTCTAAAGTTTGTTTACCTTTTGCATACAAAAGTTCTTTGATTCATGTAAATATATATTTATTTGTTTATTTATTTATTTATATTATTTTTTTAATATAAATATTCAAAGATATATCAAATCTAAAACACTTTATATTTTATTAGAAAATAAAAAAATCATTTACTTTTATATATATAATTATATATATATATTTTTTAATACACTCTCACAAAATCTATATTTTTTATGGAATATTAACTATAATTTCTTTAGTATGCTATACTTTAAAGAATACTTAAATACTTATTTTTGTGGGATGACATAGGAACTATCTTTGAAGTGTTCTCTAATAAGAATGAAGTGGATGCATTGAAGGCCTTAATTCATAGGATTTAGGGTAAAAGGAGAGTGGCTTATGAGTTTCCTTGTAAAAGATGGTGGTGAGAATGGAGGTAGATAATGAAATTAGCATGTATCAAAGTTATGGCTAGAAATTTAGAAATTATCTTGACATAGTGGAGGCATGAAGAACATGGTGCTAGCATGGTGTGAGCCTCACAGTGCATAAACACTGGCTGTCTTAGATTTTGATAGTTTTCCTTGCTTTAATTCTCTTGTCCATATCTTTAAAATAGTGTGATAGTTTCCTAAGAGGCAGTTTTTTTTTCATATCACATTTTGTTTTTGTGTTAATGTTGTATGTTTGATGTTTGCGTTCTTCAATCTTTGACATGCTTTAAATAATATTTGTTCAAATTAGTGAGATTTATGTTTGTTCATGCATCTAGGTTTGTATGATTGTTTATTTTAATGATTCAGTGTCTATAGGGCTATAGGCCTGCACTTTTTATGTCTTTTGTTTCAATATGTTTGTGACAGTCAATTTGAAAAAATAAGTTAAATGATTTCTATTATAGTGTATATGTCATATTTAAAATGTTTATTGGTAGGGTAAGTTTTTGGATTTAACTACATGGTATCACTCTTTACCCTTTTCCTAATATGCAATTGAATCTAGAATCTTTAGGCCTTACTGATTTCAATGAGCTTTGTTGTGCCATCGTAGTTTGTTTTTAGTTTGAATTTTTTTTTAAATTTCATAATTTGGCTAATAGGCCATTATAAGTGAAATTCAAATGTGAATGGATCTTCAGTGAAATTAAGTTGAGATGTGAAATTGATGTTCTCAATCCCAATTTCTTGGAATGGGGCAATTATTTTAAATAGTTAGTACTTTGGTTATGAATTCATGGCTTGTGACTATTCATATAAAGTGTCATGTCAACCATACTAACCTCTTCCCCAAACTAATAAATATCAATGTTTCATGGCTTTTATTTTGAAGCTCAATTTAATTGTGATTTATTACTATTGTCATTAAAATAAATATATTAATTCTAATTTAATTGTAATTTAATTGACATATTCCTTCATGTCTTCTTTTGTAGAGTTCCATTAATTTAATTGCGGAGTGGAATTTTTCCTTTTAGATTATTGAATGTTGATATTAAAAATTTTCATTGGGAAGTCAAAGTATTTGAATATTGTCTAATATATATTATTCTTTGCTAAGTTTTACTATGTCACAAAACTAAACAAAATATCTTAAAATCTAAATAATAGGAAGACGAGTATGCATATAAAGAGTCCAAAATATTAGCAAGAGGAATATTCTCCCACATAATAGATACAATAACTATTTTTATACATACACAAACACAATCCACACAAAACAAACTTCTAAACATACACAAACACACTCTACATAAAGTGATAGTTGAAGTACATTCATATAGAATGAAAATGAATGTCAAAGTACTTTCACATAGATAAACACAATACCTACCAAAATTAGTTCAAACACACACATGCATTTCAAACAAAAATTTTTATTACTTCCCAAAGGCCTTGCATGAGCCAACAAGACTAAAATTACTCCAAAATAGTCTTACACTCATTAAAATTCTTGTCAAACTATCAACTAATCAAACCTTTGGTGGAGTTTGCTCTACACCCATCAAAATGTTAACAAAAAAGTAATTGTGCTTCACATTTTTGTGGTTAAATGAAGTCAATTGGAAATACCATATCTCACTTCATCCTCACTTATGGGGGTTGTACATATCTATTGATTGTAATTTTTTGATGGATTTAGTTCTTGGGGGGGTCTTAGTGTTAGTCCTTCTTCCATCACATATTCTTGTACTTATTTTGTGTTTCCTCTCTTTTGAAGAGGAGTTTTCTCCCACTGGGTTTTTCTTCTTTTCTCCACTTTATGAGAGATTCTTTTTACATGGGTACCTAGCATGGCCTTGTAGCCAGGACACATTCTTGCATTAGTTGCATGTTTTCCATTTCTCCCTAAGTTTCACTTAAGGGGGGGTTGGTGTAATTAAATATTTAATTACACTTTATTAAGTTGACTTAGGGCTAATTTTAGTCTTAGGTTATTCTTAAGTCATATTAGGGTTTTCTAACTTGTAAATATAAAAGCAAGTTCTCACATGTAATTCATTAATTGCATCCAATATTGTGTAAATTCATCCTCTTTATTTTTTTCTCTTATAGAAGGTTAATCCTAGGTTTTGCAGGTGATCTTGGTGGCTTGAGTCAATTAGTGACTCTAACATGATATCAAAGCTCAGTATCTGCAAGCCCCTTTGTAAATCTGGAGAAACGATTAAGAAAGAGACGTTTGCTGGGTGTATTTTCGTGTAAAATAGAGTCTTCCATTGGATTCAGAGCAGTCAAAATAGTTAGATTATACTTTTATTTTGCTTGATTTGAGCTTCATAGGCCCGATCTGCAAGGGTTTCAGTGGGTGTTTTTTTAGGATCTAGAGGAAAGATATTTTTTGAAGAATTTTTGGCTAAATCTGACCCTACCATCGCACTCAGAAGGCCCAAAAACCTTAAGATTGACTGTCAAATCATCAAAATCAGCCTTAGGATCATCTAGGGCAATTTTGTTTTGTCAGGGAAATCGTACGACCTTCCCAACACATTGTACTCGAAGTGATTCAAAAACAAAATCTTTGATTTTAAGAAAAAATTCAAAAAAATGTTGCAAAATATTTTTTTGCATGCAAAGTTTTTAATTGTTATTGAAAGATCAAAAACAAAAGTTGGAAAAATAATTAGGGCTTTGGGTACCTGCACAAGGTAGTACATAGGCCCCCTACCCTGTTGCAGGTACTGCCTTGCCTTATTTGGGCCCTGTGCTTAGAAGGGGCTGCATGCTCTACTTTGGGCTGCAGACCCCTATTTGGGGCATGGGGTGTGGCCCATGTGGCTCCCCATCCCTTGTGCTTTGGCCTTTAAGGCCTAAAAAAACTTTAATCTTTTTCCACACATATTTTAAATTTTTTTTTTAAATCAAAATAAAACCTTTTGTAACAAACTTTGTAATCTACGCCCACTCCCTCCAATTTGGCTTTTCTTTGGCTCTTTCACCATTCTAGCAAAACTACTAAATCTGCCATAGGTTCTGCTAAATCTAGCGATAGGGGTCATTTTTTTGCCTTTTTGCCCTAAAGGAGGAGTTTTGGTAAATCAGGCATATCTTGGGCAAGAAGAGTCATATTTTCAAAACTGAATAGGTGTCAGAAAGCTAGTTCCAAGCACAATCCAATGGTGTAGGTATGTTTTCCAGATTTTTCTTTTGGTGATATTTACAATGATGTTTTAAATCCAAATACGTTTTTTGGCCTCCAAGCTCGTATCTTTTTGCCAAGATATCCAATTTGTATGATTCTTACGGCATTGGAAATTTATTGAGGAGCTCTACACAACCATCTATGCACTTTTTCCAATTAAGCCCCAGGTATTATTTATTTAGTTTGTTAGTTTATGGTTTCTATTTGATATTCTGGACATTTTGGCACTTGGAGAAGTTTTGTTTGTTTTGTTGGGTGTCATTTATTAGCATTAATACATATTCAGATTATTGATTACTGATCTGATTTATTTAAGGAGATATCATGGGTTTTGCTATTCACCCTTCTATGATAACATTGGGTAAGGATAATTATGAGTCTTGGGGAAAGGGCATCTTTAGACATCTCAAGTGGCTTAATCTTTTGCCTTATCTCTGTGGACTCATACCTGAACTACATGCACCTAGGAGGAAATTTGCATGGGGAAATTATATTGATCATGTTGTAGGATTGATTGGTTCTAGTGTTGATTTTGACACTGTGTTCTATCTTACATATTGAGTGCCGACACGCTCTTTAGACTAGCATTTGGGAGATCTATGGAGACCCACATAAATCTCTCCATTCCCAAATGATCTTGCCATGGATTTCCACATACCCCTTGATGATGTAGATTGCATACCTTTTGATGATGATACAATTAAGGAGCTTGCATATTTGACAGGTCTTTTCTACTTTAGATGACATAGATACTTCACTTGCTTCTCCTTCTCCTCCTATCAAGATCACATCTTTATTACCTATTGGTACATCAGATTCTTTGCAGCAGGACATTACAAGTCTTCTAGAGATAGCTCATTGGGACACATATCTGCCAGATATATGATTGATGTTTGTAGAGCCCCACCATGCAAATTTGGAAGACCACATTGAGGACATTTACCTTCTATTTGATCACAACTTTGGAGTTACATCACCATCATCTTCTTCAAAGATTATTCTTCATCCTCCTATTTAGTCACAGTTTTGCAGTGGATTGGAGACATTTGAGCAATTTTCAGAAGCATCATTGTTGTCTTTGGATCATGTGCAGAGTTCAAAGACATTCATCATTTTTCCTGCATTTTCTTATTAGGAATGGGAAGACATTGCGCACACATCTGCAGTACTATTTATTCCCAAGGGGAGGAATTTTGTTTGACGTCCATGGGTCTTCATCTTTATTCTAGGTTGAGCATCTTCCAACACTGCATGAGTCATATTGAGGAGCAGTTGCATGGTCTCTCTTCTCATCTTTTTTTTGGGAGGGAGCATTTCCTTGCATGGGGTTTCATCCTTCTCACTTCTGGGGGGTCACCAGACCTCTCTACATCCTCTCTTATGGGGGTTTGTATATCTATTGATTGTACTTTTGTGATGGATTTAGTTCTTGGGGGGTCTTAGTGTTAGTCCTTCTTCCATCACATGTTCTTGTACTTACTTTGTATTTTCTCTCTTTTGGAGAAGAGTTTTCTCCCATTGGGTTTTTATCCTTTTCTCCACTTTATGAGAGATTCTTGTTGTACATGGGTACCTAACATGGCCTTGTAGCCGAGACCCATTCTTGCATTAGTTGTATGTTTTTCATTTCTCCCCAAGTCATACTTAAGGGGGGTGTTGGTGTAATTAAATGTTTAATCGAACTTTATTAAGTTGACTTAGGGCTAATTTTAGTCTTAGGTCATTCTTAAGTGATATTAGGGTTTTTTAACTTGCAAATATATAAGCAAGTTCTCATATGTAATTCATTAATCCAATTCATTAATTGCATTCAATATTGTGTAAATTCATCCTCTTTGCTTTTTTCTCTTGTCGAAGGTTAATCTTAGGTTTTGCAGGGGATCTTGGTGGCTTGAGTTAGTTAGTGACTCTCACAATTATAAGTATGTAGCCGTTAGTATTAACTTTTTAAAAATTATAATATGTATTATGTTATCTTCAATATTTTATATTTTTTTAATTTTATAATGTATGTAGGTCCATTGCAAGAAAATAATGATCTATATTCAAGACACTAGTAAAAATAACCAAACATTGTTAGAAAAATCTCAACAATTGTATTGTACTCTACATAGATGTCCTTGTTTAAATGATAAAAGTAAACTTAAATTTCAATATATATTCTAAGTGAAATGTGCTATAAAATAATATAGGTCTAGAATTTTTGTTAGTAATAATTCATAAAATAATAATAAATAAAATATTTAACCAAAAATTATCAAAAATTATCTATGCACTAAATGTTGGAGTTAATGATCTAATTCCAAGAAATTGTGAAAAAAAATTATTTGTACTGAAAGTTATGCGATAATAATGTCACTCAATAAAATAATATAAAAATTAAAATCAATTGAAAATAACAACAAAAATGATAGAAATAATTCTTTTTTTATTTGAAAAATCACAACTTTTATATACATAGAAAATGCCACAACTCATTATTTTATATCATCCTTAAATTTTTTACTTTTTGTTCTCTATAATCAACACAAATTAAAAAATCCTAAAAAATGCTAATTTTGAGCATCCCACTTAGTCCAAAAAGTGGGACAAACTATTGTGGGATCACCATACCTATAAATGAATAAGGAGTTCTTGGTTGATCAAAAATTGCTAGCATTCTCCATTTCACTCTCCCAATGATTATTCTACCTTTAGTTTGTGCCAAAATGCCACTCCTCTTCATCGCAAGCAATATAGGTAAAACTTAATTCTAAAATCTTTGCAATTTGATCTTGTAAGTTGTCATGGGTTGTTTTATCACCTACCTTCGTTGTCTTGATCATATCCTAGGGTTGTTCATAATAGAAACATTATTGTATCTCACCTACCTTGTTGCTTGCTCTATTTTATTTGTGTTCTAGAAATACTTTCACATTTGAAACCTTATGTAAAGTTTTTAAAACCCTATGGTATTGATAGATAACAAAATTATTCTACCAAACCCTCAAAACCTCACTACCTCCTATGAACTAGGTGTTGCAAGTAATTTTTAGGTAAAATCTTATATGAACTCTATTAAAAGATCATTGCACTCATTTAAACAGAACTTCCCTCCTGATCAAATCTATAAAAGTCACTTTCCTCATGAAAGATGGGATATAAATTGTTAAGAAAAGGTTCCATTAACATTGTCATCCTAAGTTATTTTACGTGTCTCCATGTTTCTTGGAAAGCGTTCTTGAACACATAGACATTTGAGGGACAAATTATTTATTAATTAATTCACTTGGACATGTTGTAGGTACATTCTATGTGGTGGGGCCCAATATGGGTGCCCACTTCGGAAGTAGAGCCCATGGAGACTTGGACTTGCTTTCTAGAAGTCCATGTTGACTTGGAGACAACTTCTAGGAGGTAGGACCCATCAAGCATGCCCACTTTGGAGGAGAATCTAATGTGGACTTGCAGTTAGCATTTTTGTTTGCATGAGTGGATAATGTTGCATATACTTTGCATGAGTCTTATGTAGGAGGTAACATTGAAGTTAGAGATGCCTGAGCTTGCATGTTGCTTGCATGAGCTTGTATACGCTTGCAAGGACTTGTATACATTGTTTCATGTTGTTGCATGTCACTTGTATGAGCTTGCATGGACTTGCATGTTGTTGCATGTTACTTGCATGGACTTGCATGTTATTACAAGTGAGTTGCATGTACTTGCATGTTGTTGCATTTTAGTTGCATGTACTTATATGGTGATGCATGTGTCTTTCATGTCACTCTAACTTAGTTTTAGCTTTACATGACTCTTGCATGATGCTATAGGTTGTTACAAATCCATATTGGGGACGTCAAGTAATGCATGTTGTTTGCATGAAATTGGTGTGAGTTGGAGTACTTTAGTTGACTAAGTCTAATTGGGACTTCTTGGGTGCCCATGTTTGAGACTTTCAGTTTAGTGGTGATTTATTTTATACAACACTAGAGTTCACAATATTGAGCATATGGTTTTTGCATGAGGAATATTCTCTTTTTATTGGATACAATCCATTGTATTTTGAGATCAATGGCTTGTATATAATGATGATGCCTTTGGTTTGTAGAAATTATGATAGGTTTTTGAAGTTGAAGGACTAACAAAGTGCTATCAAAATTCAGAGAGAATTCAATGTTAATGTAAACTTGATTATAAAAATTAATACAAGCATAATATCTTTTTAGGTGTGGAGTTTTTTCTCGTAAGGGTTTCTCCACATAAATTCTGTGTCAACTTCCTTGATTAATCTCCTTCATTAATACATTGATTGAATGTACTAATCACATACACATTAAATTGAAACTCATTAATCTAATTTTTGTATTTGAACACACATAAATAAAGTTTTATAGCAGCAATTTCACCTTGATTTTCAACATAATAGTAAGAATACAAGCAAATGACTATTTTAGATACTAATCTCCTTAAGATTGGATATTCAAGGTTGGTTCATGTAATCATGAATGATTTTGAGCAAGGATGTAGTATGGGAGCATAACACTTATCATCCATAGGCTCTTTGAGAGTGGACTCACACATGCAACATGATTTCTTACCTCAGTTCAATGCATTGGAATAATGCTTTCTTGTGCTAGAAACTACAATAAAGAAACCAAGGAGGTAAGACCTATTGAAGATGAAATCATTACAAATCTAAATAGTTCACTAATTAAGATTGTTGTAAAACAAGGTAAAGTACTAGAAATGTTAGCCCTTCAAAAGTATAAAAATATGACTAATGCAACATTAGGTTATCCATAAGAGATTTATATGGAAGAAAATATAAATCAACAGACAATTACAAATAAATACATAACACCATATGTATGTGGATAAACCCTTCTAGGAAAAAACTCCACCATCAAGCAAAGGCACAAGTATGTATTAATCTTCAACACAAGAGAACATATGCAAGATAGTATTCTGGTAACTCTTTTATACCTATCATATCTCTATAAAAAACACTACTCCTACCCCTCAAGCATGTGTGTTTATCAATAGGCACATATAAAATGTTATTTTACAATACTATTGGAACTAAAACCATGGTCCAAGAAAACAACTTGAAAAGTGCTTAATAAAGACTAAAACTAGATAATTTTATTTCAAAGTGGGGGCTATGCCAACCCTAGACACCCCATTGGGAGGGCCGAGGGTGCATTACCTTCCCAAACCCACCATGTGTAGCCTTTAGTTACAATTATTGGAGCCTTAGGATCTTGTCAAGTTGTCAAGTGAGCCCTTTAGACCCAATAATCATGTTCATAGGATTGCAATTAAATATCACACAATCCTAACAAATATTATTAAATTGATGAAGGAAATTGGAGCAATTCATTATGATGAAAATAAAGAGACATGCAAAACAACCCTAGCTCAATCATGGATAAGTGTATAAAGGAAAGGGTAACCTAAGTTTCCTAAGCCCCTATATTGGTGTAACTTTTGTGATGAGTTATTTGATATCATAACTATTCTAAATAGGGTGATGAATCCTAATGAAACTAGCCCTTTCCATAATTGGATGTGCTTGTTTATCAATATCATATGTGAAGGTAAGTAGTTCATTGATTGGGGGTAGATTACTATTCATAATCTCCATGGGTAGTTGAGAGAACTAGAAAATGTTTAGCACTTCTATATGACATCCTACCTATTCTATTCCATTACCACAATAAAATTATAGCCTTGTCTCAACACCAAGGCAATTTTTGATGTAAGAAAACAAATTTATGAAAATATCTTTAATTAGTCCTTGAAGAAAGCAATAAACACCTTAGAAAAGTTAATGACGATTTTACCATGTTGATAGTAAGGACATTGGATGGGAACATTTCTATGAGGATCTTCTTAGAAACTATTGTCCCGATTAAGAAATGGGATAATTATTTCATTCAGTTTCCTGAATTTACTTATCTCATAATTGGTAGATTCAATGGCAACTCCCTATAGGATACCCTAATATTCTAGTGACAAGTTAGTTTTGTTTGAAGCACAGACAAATAGAGGAAGTTAATAAAAAAAGAAAAGATAACAATAGTTTTAAAATTCTATTCCCAATAGATCTTAGTTATTACATTTACAAGTCTTCATTTGATGCATGGAAGATTGACATTGTTAGAATTTACAAAGCATTTCTGTTAAAAAATAATTGCATTTGAAAGCAAAGATTATGCAAAGATTAATCTTCAAGGCTTAGGTTCAAGTACCATCATTTCCCACAAATTGAAGATTACTAGGAAGATTGTGATGATGACTTTGTAGTAAGGAAAAGGGATTACATGAGGATAACCCTAAAATAATTGAAGCCATATGTTGGAATTGGTTTCTAAAGACATCAAGGATGATTAAAGTGACTTAGTTGATCATGTCTTTGAGAAATCAATCTAATTTCTCCCATTACCAAAAATTAGCTAGCTTTCCAAAGAGCTAACTGACCTTGAAGAGTGAATAAATGTTGTTCTAAAATAGTCTCTAACTTGGTTCAAGAAGATGGTTGTTGAGAATAGTACTAGGAATGGCTCTATAAATGTTGAACCATAAAATAAAAAAAATTAAGTGAACTTTTCTTCATCCTCTTAGTCCATTGTAATATATGCTACTTGAGGAAAGGTTGATCTAGCTAGTGGAGGATATGGTGAAGTTTGAACAAGAAAATGACCCCAAAAAGACTTGTGGTGGGAATCAACATCCAAGGAAGAATTTAGATATAAAGAGATCCTTTAATCCCATAATGTAGCTACATATGGATATTGTATCCTTAGGTACTAATTCATTAGTTTTAATTAATAATATCACCCACCAATATATTGCTTCCAGTACTAATTCTCTCTAAATTCCATTTGGATTTTTTGCTTCTCATGCGTCTACTCTTATTTCTTCCTCATAATAGATGCCATTGGTCATTGTATCTTCAAATCCTCACATCCAATCTCCTCCTCTTAGATCACCCTCATCATTGAATGTGTCGACACCACCTCACATTTCATCCTTTAACACCCCAACTTCTTCATTTCATATCTCTATCTCCACCTCACACCTTGTCACCCCCTCATGTCTCCACTTCTTCACACATTTCAACTTCACCTCCAAAGAAAATTTATATAATAGGATATTATAATATTACAACTTAGTAATTACTTTATCCTATTTCTACAACCATTTCTAGAAACACACAAATGATTGTTTCCATTGGTAATCCACCGAACCCATGGTTCCAAAAAAAGGCAACCATGAATAGAAAGGTTACTAAGGTAGTAGCTCCTAGTTTTAATGTTGCTTCTAACCCACTATAAACAAGCTTTGCACCTACAAAGTCCAATGCTACCTCAAGGTTGATGATAGACTCCATCATGAGCACACAATATGTAGAAAATGTCAATCCCACTACTGATAACTATGACAATAATTAACTATGATGTTACTTGAGTGGATCTAAGTCCATCAACACATAAAAGTGATATTAACAACTTCCAAGTGTCTATCACTAGACTATTTTGGAGAACTAAAGAAGAAAAATAAACTTGGGAGCCACTTGAAGAGAAAATTGAAACATTGACTACTTGCTTTCAAATAAATTATTGTTATAAATGAACAACGTTTAGATGCACCTCCTCTTGCTTCAATCATGCCACTTTATTTTCAAGTTGTGATATTGATTAGGAAACCATTTCCAAGATTAGAAAATATCAAATTTATGGGAAGGTCACTAAGACCGAGGTTGAGCAAGTGACCCTTGATGGTCTCAAATTGATTAAGGAGGATAGAAAATCCTATGTGATAGTTGAAGCTTATAAGAAGAAAATTGGTGATTAACTTCAAGTAGTAAAGAAAGAGGGTAAGTTATGGTAAAATGTGCTAATGGACCTTAAAGAGATGACATCCATGGATGAGAATCTAATTGTGTCTCAACTAGTTTTTACAAAAATTGAAGAGAAGTATTCACATATTTAGCCCAAGAGCATGGAATAGAAAATGATCACACTCAAAGACACTCTCAAAAAATATAAAATATCAATAAGACATGTGATGAGATTAAATCTGAGATTCAAATTGACATTTAGTTTGTTCATTTTGATTTATTAAAAGAATATCATGTTGAGCCTCTATTTGTCCCTGAAATTAAAAAAAAAGAATTTTAAAAAGATGATTAAGGAAGAGTTCTCAAATAGAGATGTTTTCAATCTGGAAGGTATGAAGAAGCTAATTAACATTTCCTTGACACTTGCTGAATACGAAAAATGTCTCCCTAATTTCTTCAAGAAAAGTAAGGAGACAAGTGAGGTATTGATAATTTGGTTAATCCACCTCTCAAACACTATCATTCCCAAGAATAAATCTATATCTTCATGTATTCATCAATTTTCAACCTATATGTTGGAATTATTTCAGCAGCAACATAAACAATATCATGTTTCAACATTAGAAGGAAAAAATCCTCAAGGAGATAAATCTTCCCTCTCCTCTTCATAGTTTCCTTGAATTTTTCTCCTTCATGCTTCCAATTTCTATTTTCTTATTTCACCTTTTTAGATGTAACTTAAGTCATTATTGTGAATGTGATTTAATAGAAAATAAAATATAAAATAGAAATTTACCTCAAAATTGGTTATTAATTAATTGCTAGTTAGGAGTCTTTTGGATATAAATATAAGTTCGTTTCAAATGCAAAGGAATTTTGACATTGTAAACAATTTTGATAATAGGAAAAGAGAGGGAAGAAATTTAGTTATCAGGTTGTTTGTATCCAATGTGTGTATGTGAATCTCATTGCATGTTATTGCTAGTTATTTCCATTGTTATTGTATGTTATTGGTAGTTAATTCCATTCCCATTGTATACCTTGTTTGATATCATGTTTACGTGTATGATTATTAGATGTATTCTATAGGGATTGGTTTTGTATCATACCTATATTGTTTTGCATGAGTTTGTATGATTTCATGGTCAACCACTTCCTAGTATAAAGGGGTGGGCTTTAGGGTCCCACAAGGTTGGGTAGTGTTTATAATTGTTGGGGGTGAATTGGATTGAAATTGATTCTTTCAAGAGCATGCATATTTCTCTTGGTTCTTTTGATGTTGTAGACCTTCATTAATTCATTGTTTAGAAATGTATGATGGAGAACTTTTGTAACTCTATGGTTCAAGTTGTATAAAATATATGAAAAACCTTTGTAATTTTATGTAAACTATCCATATTTGTGATGGAATTACCATATTGAATCCTTCCATTGATCATCTTAATGATCAAAATGGAATCTTATGATGTGCTAAGTCCTAATTATTATGATGTGTAGATCTATAGTTTTACCTTTGAGTTGAAATGAAACCAACTCAAAATATATTATGTTATCATTTGATCTATGATTGAGATTAGAATAATTACTAGATACATGTTATACATTCAACTATATAGATAGGAGTTAAGATTATTAATGTATGCTCATGTCGCATGGGAAGGAAAAATGACAAATTCTTATGAGTAGAACCTTTGAGTTAAAATGAATTTATATGGATTTTATGGTTTCAAAAATGTTAAATGGAATCCTCACCACATTTAAATTCATTGGCTCAAACAATTTGAAAATAACACTTAAATCAATTTGTTTATGCATTTGTTAGTGTTAGAGTGTGTTAGACTAGTATTGCAATAGCAAAGCTATGTTTTCTAATTTTTTATCTTGATTTTTTTTTGGAATTGAATATTTGTTTTTAGAGTTAATTAAGTTATTAGTCCTCAACAATAGTCCTTTAAAACCTTTGGAATCAATTTCGGAGCCTTTGAGAATCCCGTTGTGTAGTTTGGACTTATGCATTGTATTAAACTACCCATTTTATAAAGGGGCAATTTGCACTAGCAAAAGGGGTGATCCTAAGATAGTGGCCACTTCTTGACCCTTTTTGAAAAAGTTTCCAAAGGAAGAGTTTTCCATTATAGTATACCTCGTCTTCCTATTAAATAATTTTGAAGGTGTTTAATATTCTTTCTTAGTTATTTAATATTTTTTGTTGTAAATTATGCACTTGAGTGAGAATGACTAGTCTACTTTATGACTAGGTGAGAATCTTGGATCTCCTGATTGTTATACCTTATGAGGGAGTAAAGATAAAGTTTGGATAGAATTTCTACTTCATTGTGGATGTTTGGTTGTATCTTTTTTAGTTTAAAACATGAGATGATGGACCATTCTCATTCTAATCTTTTTTCTTGTGAGAGATGGGGATCATGGTCCAGTACTTGATCATGTTATCACTATAGGAAACTCTATCCTCTGATATGGTCATTGTGTTGATATCATCACATGATAATGTATAAGACATCTATTTTTGTAGTCATGCTTTATGCATTGATTCCATGTACTATGACATCTTTTGTCTTGTGTGGCAACACCTCTAGTACGTAGGTGTGTATTGTGGCATATTTGTGTCACAATTGTATTACAAATAATCATCCATGTTTTAATCATTAAAGTCTTGAGTAAAAGATTCAAACATTACAAATACCAATAAATGATCTACCTAGATGGAACCATACTAAATATAGAGATCTTAATATGTGGCCAACCAAACTCAGGTTTTTGATAGATTTAATAAAAATAAAATCTTTGACCATATATAATTATTTTGTGAACCTCATTTTATTCCATGTCACATGTAGATTTCATTAGAGGAGAAAGGTTGTTAAAATTTAGTTTTAAAGTCCTATTTTCCCATGGTTGCAAAATTATATGATAAAAGGTTTAACCTTAGATCTAGTCTTGATTTGTAACACAAGTACATGTTTCTCACCTAATTAACCATGATTAACCTTGAAGTAACCTAGGTAAAAGTAAACCATATTTAATTTAGTATTACATTTGTATGGTAATCGAAGCAATTTTGGGATTCCAATCTTAAAGATTTTTATCTCTAATGTTTTTTAAATAGATCTAATATCTTTCAAAGAAAAAAATATTCTATATTTTAGGCCCATTTTTAATGGGGTGACTTTTAGAATATGGAAAAACCTAGTGAGAAACCATGATTTTAACTCGTGAGACTTTGAAACATAGAAAAAGAGGAAGATCTTGATAAGGAATAAAATGTAACCATACATCACCCCAATTGCATACACATAGGATCACTATGATGACTCACTTTTATGTGTTTATTTTAGAAAAAATAGTTAAAAAAACATGATATAGAAAAATATGTTGATTTTATATTTCTACAAATTATTTTAAAATAGATTTCATGCCCAAGAATTCTAAGAAAATAAAAAATATATGAGGGAAATGATGTTTATTAATTATAAATTTAATATATCATGTAAATCCCATGGGAAACAAGGTCTATATCTCTAAATTTTTTGATTATTAATTATTTGCATCTTCAGAACTTAAACCATGTTTTCTTCACACATAAATATAGTTTTTTCCAAGGTTTAGCCCAACATTTAATTTCTTCATTTTCCTACAAGTGGTGATGAACCATTGATTCTAGGGAGATTTATGGGTGCATAGAAGGAATTCACAATGATTTATCATTGTTACTTAGAATTCAATGATGAGTAAAAATTTAATCATGGGTCATTACTAAATATGTATTTATCTAGGTATCATGGGTGATACACTCTGATAATTAATTTATTTCTTAGGAAAACTAGAACAATTAATTATTGTTACAAAATCGATGGTTGAAAAATGTGATACCAATTTCAAGGACTAACTTAATTCTTGTAACCAATAAAAGTTTACAAATACATGGCCCATGTTTTACTATGTAGACAGTTATAAACGTTTATATTTATTTTCTATTTTCTCAAATAAAATTATTAATTCATTTTCTTTTCTATTTCTAGTTTAGGCTCTATACATCTATGATTTGATCATTATAATTTGTATTAGTACTTTTTAGTGAGTAGGTACTTGCTTATTTTAAAGATCATATTGTTATATTATGTGTGGCATATTTCAATAGTGATATATGCATTATCATGGTGGTTTTTGTGTTTAGTGTGTTATTCATTTTCCTTGGAGATTTCACTATTTAGAACTCAAGGTTTATTCAACTAGTTGTTACTTGGATGGTTTGAATTCTTGCACGGGAAACTTAAAAACTAGTGAGCTCATTTAGATAAATAAGCTTATTCTTATCTTTCTCCATCTCCTTGTTATATTTTGAACTTTATTTTAAGCCATTTATCTTACATTTATTGTAGATTTAGATTGAATAAATATTTTTCTTTTCAATGCAATTTTGAGATTCTTGCAAAATTATTTGATTGTGCTTTATTAATTACTATTGTTTCAGTTGGTGAAGTCTTTAACCCTATTTTAAAAGAGATGGATATAGGAGTAACTAGGGTAAAATTCCCACTTCTCCATATTATAGTATCTTATTATGACTTAGCTAATAAAGCTATTCTGGTAAATAAACTAAACCTTTAATAAGGAATCATGATGATTTGGGGGCATAAATCCCTTTCAAGAGTGAACCAACTTGCTCTCCAAGTTGAAATGTTAGAAGTTACATCAACATTTTTACCTTTTTTCCTATCCTATATATAGTAGGGGAATGTTCCCTTTCTACATGCTTTTTCTACTAAATATTTTGTGCCTAGGTAGTTGACTATGTACACTACACAATCATTTTGGCCATGATATGTGGCATTGACTTTTTTAGCAGCATTTTTTCCTTTTATCAACATTTATTATAGTGATTAGTTTTTTGAGACTACATCTATGTACCAAATGAATATAGATGGATGCATGGTATATGCCCTATTGAGCTTAATAGGAGGAATTTCATAATTACATTAATTGTTATGAGTATTAGTTTCACCAATTTTGTACTACTTTCAGTGAGTATAGACATTTTGAAATTTATTCACCATTACATATGACAATGTTAATTGATTTAGTCATGCTTACAAGATACAAATTTTGAATGTTATATTTTATACATTCCTGTGAGGGGCAATCTTGAACCATTATTTATAGTGATGTCATTATAGATGATAGATTAAACTATTATTCTATTACATGAACTCACATGATACTCTTGGGTTTTCACATAGAATAATATCCAATTGTACATGGGGTAGATTTTGGTGGTATACAAATTCCTTGGCCCTTTATTCATATTTTCCTTGTCTCTCACCTGCGTATGCCACCATTGTTATATCCTAAATTCTAAATGATTTTATCCTTGTGTGTACTCCTTGGTGTTTCTTGTATACAACTTACTAGACATGGTTGTACGTCTATAGTTCCAGGGTTTCATCTCATAATACATTTACTTTATAAACTCATGATTTATCTTTCTATGTTTCTTTCTTAGGTGTCCTCACCATTCAAGTAAACACTAGGGGCATCATATACCCCTTTTGTTATATGTGCTTACATGTTTACATCTTGATATATGTACTTATACATGATTACATTTCAATATGTTTATGGCTTGTCACACGATGTTATTCATGACACTTTTACATGCTTATTGGGTTTTACACTATCATATATTTCTTTTCACCCACTTCAGTTTTTAGCATGATGTATATGAAACCAATTAAAGGAGCATATAATATCACTAGTTCACTCTTTGATGACTATGATTGTTGTGATATTGACCAAGATTGTTGAGTAAATGTGAGTACTGAATCAAGCCACTTGAGGTGAACATGAGCACACCAATCTATAAGAAAATAAGTATTACAAAATAATGGATACTTAGAATGCAAATAATGGGGTTGATTAATCATCTTACAAGATGTAGTACATATAGGGCATAATCTACTAAGAATAGTCAAGCCAAAAATAAGAAAATCTCACTAAGAATAGTGGTGCTCCAAGAATAGGGAAAGAAACCACTAAACTTAGACAAAGCTAATCTAGTCATTCCAATTATAGATCAAGGCTAAACAAGCACTCCTAAGAAAGCTCAATATACACCAACACCCCCCTTAATCATAGCTTAGGTGGACTAAATGAAGATGGGTCTAGGCAACTAGGCCTGATTAGGTACCCATGTACAATGTCATCTCTCATAAAAATGGAGAAATGGGGAAAACCACATGGGAAAAAATCCCCTCCAAAAAGAGAGAAAAAGATAAAATAAGAGGACTAGGAAGCCTCCTCAAAGATTATAACTCTGGACCAACCTTGAAACCATGTCACTCTAAAAATGATGATATAGATAGCTCCCCCATAGGAGAGAGAAAGTGACTATGTATCCCCCCACAATGAAGTAAAACATGTGCAAAAAGAGAATGCCTATGTATGAATGCTGAAAATGATCCATTTGTGGAAAATGACATTTCTCCCCTTAGGAAGAAACAACTCGAATGGTGAATGTTGAAGTAACTCCAAATCAAAGAAGTAAGGTGAGGTGGTAAGTCTCATGATGTATCTTGTCTCAGAATACTTCTCAAATGCCTTCATTCTAGAGTTGAAATGATTCATAATCAAATAAAGAGGCTCATGCCTAGCTATAACAAGTGACCTCTCAAAATCATGTGAAAACTAATAAAGAGCATAATCCAAGGAAGTGATGTGTGGAATGTGAATGCATCCCATGTGGCTACAAAGAATATTTGGAAGCCCTCAATGAAGCATCTCTAAACTCTGTAGTAGCAACAGGTGCAAGGACAAAAGAACTGTCATTAAAGAGAAGAAATATGCCCTCAATGATGTCATCAAGATTGATTATGAGAGATTCTACAAAAATGATGTATGTCTAATAAGATGACATCTCACTCATCAAAAGGAGAAGTGTGAACCTAGTGGAGAGAATCTAAAGTGGCATGCAGAGAAGCCAAGATCTCTATTGAAGTGGTAGGTGGAGGTGAATCTAGATGACACAAACGATCCTACTATTGAGAATCATTGGAAGCTCTCGAAGAAGAAACTCTAAGCTCTAAAGGAGAAATAGGTACTGTAGGACTGCCCTTAATTGTAGATTAGGTATCAATGTATGTCAACCAAATAGATTTATCATCCCATGAGGATGTGTCCATACAAGGTGGGGAAATAGAAGTCTTAGTATCATCCACAAGATCCTGGTTATCCATAGAAACATCAATTTCAGACGAAGAATCAATATATCTCCATACAGTTGTTGGATGATGGTCCAATGTGATGTCCTACTGCAAAGAATATTTGGAAGCCCTCAATGAAGCATCTCTGAACTCTGTAGTAGCAACAGGTGCAAGGACAAAAGAACTATCATCAAAGAGAAGAAATATGCCCTCAATGATGTCATCAAGATTGATTATGAGAGATTCTACAAAAATGATGTATGTCTAATAAGATGACATCTCACTCATCAAAAGGAGAAGTGTGAACCTAGTGGAGAGAATCTAAAGTGGCATGCAGAGAAGCCAAGATCTCTATTGAAGTGGTAGGTGGAGGTGAATCTAGATGACACAAATGATCCTACTATAGAGAATCATTGGAAGCTCTCAAAGAAGAAACTCTAAGCTCTAAAGGAGAAATAGGTACTGTAGGACTGCCCTTAATTGTAGATTAGGTATCAATGTATGTCAACCAAATAGATTTATCATCCCATGAGGATGTGTCCATACAAGGTGGGGAAATAGAAGTCTTAGTATCATCCACAAGATCCTGGTTATCCATAGAAACATCAATTTCAGACGAAGAATCAATATATCTCCATACAGTTGTTGGATGATGGTCCAAGAAAAGAAAGGGCACTTTGTGTGGCCTATATGATGTAAAATATCCATAGAAATAGTAAGACCTATTACTCTATAGACCATGTTTTTTTTGTTAAACCATTTATTATTTTGTATATACTCACTTGGCTCAGGAATGAGTCCAAGAATATAGGGAAATAGATCATATTCAAGACTGTGATTCTTTATCCCTTGTTTCTAGGACAAATAGTTCTCTGAGGTTAGTTTGACAAAAAAAGGATGGAAATATATATTGAAACCCGTGATGTACCCCCAAATTAGGAACTTTATATCAGTTCGTGATTACAAAATGCTTAATCACCCAAACTAGAAAAGTGGAAGGAAGTGTTGAAGTGTACAAGACACAACACAAAGGACACCCCTCTTGATTCAAAATTGGATTCCCCTCTAAACAATGGCACTTTATCATGTAATGCTATAGGTCTAAGCGGGTCGATTAAAATCATGCCCTAATACTTAGCCTTTTTAACAAATTGACTTCAATGTTGGCACTCTAAAAGTTGCCTTTTTCAAGAATTTGCTTGATTTAGCACTAATATTTTTTAAAAGAACTTGTTGTGTGGTTGCACAACATGCCCCATTTTTCCCTAGCAAAATAGGGACCCAACTTTTCGATGGTATCGTAAAATTAGTCCCAAATGCATGTCAGAAAGTTATCATCTGCATATTAGAACCTTAGGATCATGATTAAAAAATCAAAGATTAAAATATGTTATCAAGAACCTTACCATGTGAAGGAGCATAAAATCTCAAATAGGTTTGCCTTTTGAAGTACCTCGAAATTCATTGAAACAAAGAAGTTATCCTTGGTCAAAGTCTAGTCAATGGGTCATCAGGATATTCATATTAACTTATCATCCCGATCTTAACATAATATCCAGACCTTCACTAATATCCAAATGTCAAATTTGAGTCACTGATAGTTTAAACGTCAAGGCAGATGGATATTACTTAATATATTGATTGTAGTGAAAATTTTGACCTTGATGACGTTAGGTCCACTTGACTTAAAGAAGGAATGATGAAGTTGCCCAAGTCATTATGATATCACATTGTATCTTGACCTTAACTTAGTGTCCAGATCTTATGATAACATCCTGATGCGTGCTAATATCCGGACGTCAATCTTAAAAGACTTGGCGGTTTGAAAGTCAAAATGTCCTGATCTTATATAATATCCTGATCATACATAATATATGGATCTTAATCTAATATCTAAACATCAAGTTTGTGAAACTTACCTAGTTTTTCGTCATAGGAATGATGTTAGTTTGCACCTATATCCTGATCTTTTTGAGCATCCGAACCTTGACTTAGTACCCAGATCTTAACTTAGTATCTAGATCTAAAATAACATCTCGATCCCTCGAATGCTCATACCATATGTGGCAAATGGTACAAGGACACATGTCCACCCTAATATCCTGATGTAGCATAAGTACACCCAAGACCAATTGGTGATTCCTTGGTCAATAGAGATTGACCCGATGCATGATGACATCACATTATTAAATCCTAATGAAAGAGATTCTGATCGTATGATAGCTCATTCTTGTGGGAGATTCTTGTCATCTAGAAAGATTCTTTGTGCTGCTACATGATAATAACATGTGTCCACATTCATGGTACCCTTATTCACATAAGTGTCATCCAGATATCCACCTCAGGATTTTCTCTAAAATATTCCTTAACCGGATTTTCCTCATAACCCACACCTTTTTGCATTAAATGTCGCAAAAGGTTGTTGGATTTTAAATTTAAACGCGTGCCAATGGACACTTGGGGTTATCTTATGCAATCTATAAATTGAAAGTGTCAAATTGCCTGGAAAACATTAATGAACCCTAAATCTTCAAGGTAAAAAAGGAGTTTTCTCTGCCTAATCGACACAATTACACTCTGAGAGCCCTAATTTCAATTAGTAAGAGCTTTCTATAAACCAGAGCTGAGCTGGGAAGATGAAGTTACATAGGAATATTGTATCCAGAGCTTTTATCTTGATACCTCTACATTTGTAATAGGTGAAAGAAGCGTATACATTTACGTATAATACCCAACATTTCTGGTTACTTTCTAAAATCGTATCTTAATCAATCAAAGGAATGGTAACCAGAACATAGTGATAATGTTTATAAGCTATCCATATCATTCATTCAATTCATGAAGTTTATACATATTGCTAGCTTAGAATGTAAAATCATTAAATGTGCTAACCCTAGATAAATGTATAAGCTATTATTTGAAATTGTATAGTCAAATTACAAGACAAAATGTCACATCTACACATAGACAAATGGGATGCAGAGTTCAAATCAGCCATGTTCCCCAAATTGCATAGTGTATACAGCAAATTGGGATTCATGGAAGAAACACATTGTGGGAATACAGATATTGAAGCATTCAGAGCGTGAATTGATGCACAAGAAGTTGATCTTGTTCTACAGAACATAGTGGCATCTGGTCTATTTCATGCGGGTGGATTTCCATACTCTACAGAGGCCTTTGACCTATTGGCTGAAGCTGTATTGCATTATGATGTTAACACAAGGAAGATAGAAAAGCAAGAGAGATTATATCCATATTTGTCTATAGATGGTATTGTAGAGGTGTTCCATTTACCCACCTCTCAGAACTTGTATGTACCTGATTAGATGCATTGGCTAAAGAATTTGAAGCCAATGATAAAAACTGCATAAAATTTATATACCAAGGATAGAGACACTCGAGTAACATAGCCAGGGCATCCGTTAAAATGGTAGTGCACTTATACAAGTTTGACTTTAATGAGGAAGTGCAATATATGATGTTCATGTTGAGCATGATGAACGGATTAGTGGACTGTGGAGTCTTTGAGCCATGGATGTTCAGCTTGATAAGAATAGTGATAGAATATATACCAGAGAATGCAAAGGTCCAATTTGCCAAGATAATAAGTGATACCATTCACAACCAGATGGTCAAGTGGAAGGAAGAAAAGGGGATGATCTTCAGGATGACATCCTACTTGGTGTATGTGTCTATGGCGAAAGGTACATTCAATGGCTTACAGACTGTAGGAAGAATTGGGAAATTACCAAATGAGAAGACACCCTGGGAGCATTTTTCCCAACTGGAGAGGAGACTCTCAATGCACTATTACAAGATGGTTAATTATGCCTTTTTGATGCACCTGGTTTGACTAATGGAAAGGTACTAGACAAAAAGATTCTTAGTCGGTGGTACAAAAGCCATTAGTGGTTATGGGTTTTGGTTCATCCAGGCTAAATCTTATTCATGTATATCTAGATGGAGGGTTTCATCGGCAAACCATACATGTTACCAAGGTACCCTATAGACAAAGTGGTACTGATAGAAATGATGAGGCAGCAATTGCCTACATTTGAAATGTCAAGAGTAAAAGAAGGAAAACCATACAGGAAGTTTCCTATAGATATAAACTGGTCCATGGTAGGAGCCATAGGGAATGCAAGAAAGGTGGAGGTAGAGCAAAAATCTTTGCATTTCAAATTGTTTCCCTTGGCCAGAGATTATGATCCTTATCACTGGATCAAGGAGAGATTCAACAAGAAGTACAAGCACACTGTCCACCTTGAGGATTACTGGGTAGATTGTGATGATGAGCATGAAGTTAGGAAAAGAGAATACTAGAGATTATCACTAGATCAAATGAGGACCATAGGGCAACCTGAAGTGCCTCCTCAAGTTAGGAAAGATGATGATAATTTGGTAGATCCAGAATATGAGGAGAAAAAAATATATAATGACACCATTTATGCTCCAGATTTGACACAAAAGGAGGAGACTTCTATTGAGGTTCTCACTGCCAAGGTGATGGCCAGAGCCAAGAAATGGGTTGCTCAGAAAGTAGAGGAGCTTAAAAGAAAAGGAGTGGCAATCACCAGTTACAAGAAAGGAAAAAGAAAAGAGAGAGAAGAGCAAGGATATGATGACTTCCTTGTACATAAAAGATAGATTCTCAAGACAAAGATACTTGAACCTAGTTCATCTAGAATAGCAAAGGAGATTACGTCCGAAGGAGTATCCTTGGTGTATCAGCCATTATCACCTACTATCAGACCAATACTTAAGGCAATTCTTGTATCAATATCTGCATCCCAAATACCCACAACTCAACAAGAAACTACAAGAGAATGGGTAGAGAGTTTAGTTGGGATTGCTATAGGGGGCGGAGATGATGTTGATGAGGATGATAAAATTATTTCAACACTCAAGGGGAAGAGGAAAGATGATGTGTTGCAACGTGTTAAAGTACCTTGGTAAAGCAGATATTAAAGCCCTCACATGAGAGGTGTTATTTCACCACCATAGACAGCAGTATTGGTTGATCCATAGGTGGGTGTAATTAAGGAACTGCAGCATGACATGCCTATAGAAACCATAGTGAAAGTCAAGATGGAGATGGAACAAATGGCTAAGAGCCAAGCTGAAGAAGATGAAGCTACAAAAGCCCTTCCCTTGAGCTAGACAATGGATTTAACTGAAGATGATGTGGTATAGGATATCACAAATCACCCTATCGGACCTATGTTATAACACATAGAAGAAGCAGATAAGGATGATACAATGGGTGAATCACATGATAAAAGAGATGAAAGGGAAGAAACTCCTGAGGTAGAAGTGCATATGGGATCCCTTGATACTTTGATTGAAAATGTTACCAACCCAGCCGTGGTAGACTTAACCTATGTACCTAAAGAATGGAATAAGGTAAAAGAGGTCATCTAGACTGATCAGCCTCAAGGAGAAAGTGTTCTTATGGAAGTAGACAATACAGGTGATAATGTGCAAGAGTAAATGGCACAACAAGATGTCCTAATGGACAAGTCTGAACAAGACAAGGAAGTTGCATGACCTATAGCTATAGATGGAAAAGCATATTAACATCAGGCTGACGAAGAGAATAAATGCCAAGAGCATAAAATAGATGAAATTATAGGAGAACATGAAGATCTGGCACCAGATAATCAACTGCCTCCACAACAAAGACAAGAGGAATCACATGAAGAGGAGGATCTAGATGCTAGAAGAAAATTGCAAGAAAATATACAGGATCCAGGGGATCAAGAAAAGGAACAAGGTAAAGGAACTCAAGATGCTCAGATTGAGCAACCAGATCAAGATACAAGATCACAATCTAATATTTTAGTTTTGATCACTTTAGAGGTAAGTCAAGAGAAGGTACAACATGTACCATTTGATTTTAAATCATTGTTTACAATTGATTCTGCCAAAGCAAAGCGGAGAGCTAGGACATCAAAAGAGATACAAAAACTGGGAAAAGGACAACCCAAGTTGTTGTGCCTATAGTGGATAAGGCTAAAGGTGAAATTAGGGTAGAAGTATATCAAATAACCCAGGTTGATTTAGGCCATGTGACCACTGAGAAAGAAGGTCAAGAACATCTTCAGAGTGCTGAAGTAGTGATAGCCAAAATCAGGAAGCTCAAAGCAAGGAAGAAAGAGTTAAAAGAACAAAACAACCAATTGCAACAGTTTATACAGGGACTGGTTAAGCCAGATACCTTGGTGTCCACCCTACAAACAATAGAGAAGTTGGTTGCACTGACTTTAATAAGTGAAGAAGATATAACCAGGCTAGATATCCAAAAACATCAAGCTCATGTTATGGAGAAATGGTACTCCAAATTCATGATCTCTAGAGAGCAATTAATAAGGATATCAGTGACCAATTGGGACACATTGTCCAAATTAAAGGGAAGCATTGATTCTTTGAAGGGTGAATTTACCTAGTAGATTCATAAGTGTAACTATGCAATGGCTAGACTTAAAAGAGCTAAGGACATGCTGGATAGTGAATTATTGAAAAATAAAATTGTCACCAATGTGACTACCATTAATGGGAACATGAATCATAGAAATGGATTATGAACTTAATGTGTTAACGAGAAACATGGATAAAGTGAAAGACATCTAGACCAAAGTTGATGATTTGTTAGCTGAAGAATTGAAAGTAATGGAAGAATTACTAGAAGATGTTGTAGAAGAAGAAGAAATGCCAGATATGGATAATGCTATGCAGATATTCAAGGATAAATTGAAGGAAGTAGCTGAGGATCCTAAATAGTTCTTCACAAAGGATGTCATGGATGAGATGGATGAATTAAGTGTAAAGGTGAAGACATATAGAAAAGAAGCAGATAAAAGGACATCAATGATGGAATCATTCGATGAACAACTATGAGCATTGAAATATGCCAAGAACTTAAGAGCTACAATGATAAGCAAGTTCCAGGTAGACACCTTTGTGCGGGATTATGATAATTATAAGAGAACAGATGCACGGATGCAAACACATGAAGAGGATCCATCGACATAAAGGGGGGGACTTGCATTTGTATTGTCGAATAGGATGAAATGAAAGAGCATGGAATATTCGAGAAGGACAATTGTATCCACCAGAAGATTGCCAACTCGTAATTTGTGCCATGTGTCATACATGTTGACTAGGTCAAAGGAATATGAACCATTGATGATAATAGACAAATCATGATTGTAGGATATTTTGTAACCACCTCCTCTCCTTGTTCTATAAAAGGGGATGGAGTGCATTTTGTAAAACATTCAGAAGCTTAATTGAGAATGAGTTGTTGAATTTGATGGTGCTTTCTCAAAGTCAATTGTAAATACATACTCTTTTGCATGCTTAATGAAAAAGATGCCCTTTTGATTACAACTAATCGTAAACTTTTAGTAGTCAGTGGATGAATTCTGGACATGTTACTTTGATTTGTTGCATCCCTTGGAGTGCATTTCATGTTGTGCATGTTGTCTTCATTCGTTTCCTTTGATGTTGGCATCAATCATATCTAGCTGTGGAACATCCTGGGGAACATATGGTTTGATTTCCTTCTTTTTCGTGATAGTATCAACAGTATATATGGATCAATGGCTAAAGATTCACTTACTTTTAGTAAAATTTAGAAAGCATTTAGTCAAATTTGTTTAATTTCATTCAAATCATCAATCACAATTGTAAAAACATAGAAAATAATAAGCAAATACAAAGAAATATGCAAATATCCCATAGACAACTGAACATCTTCAGTATATTTGAGCAAATAGCATGTTGAAATGACAAATATCATGCAAGGAATTACAAATAAAGTTAGAAATCATGGAAATATATGTTTATATGCACATCATTTGAATAAATTTATAGTGCATAAATGAAATCCAGTTAACCTGAGTAATGTGCAGAAGAATTGATCAAACTTACATAAATATTTGCATCATCTGGTTAAATACAATAGGATTTAACCTTGTTTGTCAACAAATTTACAGAGAGCGGGAAAAATCAAGTTTATCTAGACATGAAACTTTCTGAAGTAGTAATGTAAGGTCCCTTGAATGGAAAATAGCAACGCAAATGAAACTACTGAGTAATGTCAGATGATTATGAACTAATCCATGGAGACTTGGGATCATGAATTCTCTAAATTGATCATATCTTTCAAGTTGATAATGGTTTGATTTACATTTCTTTATCTATGTTTGTGTATGACTAACATCATGATTAACATAAATTTGTGCTAGAAGGAGGGCCTAGCTGTCGCTTAGTAAAGGAACTATTTCCCGTTAGAGTGATATCACCTACTTCTGTATAATAACCTGCTTTAGAATTTGCAATTGAAACACACAACCTTCATCTCTAATGCAACATAAATTGGTAGTAGAAGTGGAGATTCATCCTTTAGATACCTTTCCTACACTCACACGAGGTGATATTTTCAAATTTTGTAAGAACACGTCTAACTTTGGGTATTTGTGCAAAGTTATTACTTATCACTGGTTATTTGAAAGATCTATTTGCAAATATCCTAATCTCGTGCATAAATATCATGATCTTTACAGTCATTTGTCTAGAATTCAAAAATTTGAGTTATTATTTGTAATTTTAGTAAATATAGTGCAAATATCCTATCGCTTTAAACTTGTGACCAAACATCTACTCTAGGAGAGTAAATACATTGATCTTTTCTAAGATCCAGCCAAGATATCCACATCGAGTCATAAGTTGTGAAGCTCTAGCTCACAGACCTTATACTAGGTCTCGATCCATTAGACCTTTTGAAGAATTGCCAATTTGTGGGCTTAGACCTCGTACAACTGATATCCACCACAATCCTAACCCTAATTCACTAGTATCCCCAATCCAACCTATTGTAACACCTCCAATGTCTCCAATTGTGCCTCAAATACCTCAGGTACCTCTTGCAATGTCTTTCTTTGCAACTCAGTCACTGCTTATGTTCACAGAATATCATGCTTTACCTAAGAATCCTGACAAAATCTATCTGAAGTATCATCCTTACCAGGATGGAGAGGATCATATCAGAACCTACAAGGAAGCTTGTTTTAGAGCAAGAATAGAGCATGAAGACGTCGTGTGCAGGTTATTTCCTTACTCTTTAGGAGAAGAGGCTTATAGTTGGTACATTAGTCTTTCCTAGTCTACCATCTGTCATGCCCACATTTTTCATGCGGTCACTACATGCTTCACACGTGTCATGTCCACATGTGCCATGTGGTCATGACATGAAATATCAAAAAATTTCCACGCTTCCCTAGAAACCCCCTCGCACGCATACGCGTGCTCGGTGGCGTAAACTTAAAGCGAAAATAATACAGTTGTCGGTGGGGTACTAAGTACATGTGCGCACATCCTGATGGAAGAAGGGCATCAAGGGGGTCTTCCCAGCACAGTTAGCGTCGCTACAAGGGTTGACTTTCAAATCTCCTAAACCCTAAATCCCAGACGAATCCGGTAGCATAACGCCTCATGGATGTGAGTGGAATTTAATACACAAATTCTATTCTTAATACATGGTTCCCTAATAGGGTTAACAAACTTCCTATGTCTCCCTAATAATGATGAATTTACACTTGGTCTCATTTATGGAACATTTTTCAGCAAAGACTGATCATCCATTCATTATTCTGTTTTCTGAAATTTAATATTAATTTCTCCTCCTTCGGACTTAGTTTTTTTTCAACAAAGCCCATTCATTTGCCCTCTCTTCCATTTCTCTAAAATTTAATTTTGATTGTATTTCTATTACGTTCACTTAACCGTTTCTTTGAAATTTAATTTTGATTGTATTTCTATCACGATTACTGCCTCCTTTACAATATTCCTAATTTCTTAGAAGACCAGATCACTGAAACAGGGTTTCCTAACTTCACTTGACTTAGTCTCCTAAGTTTTCCGCTCTAGGTTTCATCTCAATGTTTGAATTAATTTTAATAATTAACTTGTTCCTAATCAGGATTAACGGTAGGATAAACTTACTTAGTTCTCTTAGCCCAGTTCGGAAGTGCCGCGCATTTTCTCCTCTTTGTTTTCCAATGTTAGTTTTTCTTTCTCTCTCTTTTATTTTCTCGATTGCACGTTTTATAAATCTACAGTTGAGTTTAAAATGGCCACACATGGAATGCATGTGATGGCTTGTTTGCATTTATTTCCAGTGTCTTTTGTAAATGGGAGGATTATATTTTCCTCTTCATTTTCCTGGTATTTAATTTGTGATAATTAATTAACCTCCGAGATACTCTTCTTAAATATATATATATATATATATATATATATATATATATATATATATATATATATATATTCTCTTTTAATTTATAAATATATTCTTCCTTTATCTTAATTAATCCTCCTAATATAAATTTCTTTCTCCTTTTTATTAAGGAAATTATGGCTTCTCTTTTAAATTTATAGCAAATAATTAAAATATATATATATATATATATATATATATTAATATATTTATTTGTTTTATTTTATATTTAAACAGAATAGGCTTTCCTCTTTATAAAAACCCCAAGCTATGTGATCAATTCATATTTTATTTGATCTTTGTGAAATCCTTAACCTTTTTTTTGTTTTGTATTTTTTTTAGGGCAGAGGAATGAAGAGTGGCTGTGGTGGCCATGGAACATAGGGCGGATCTATGTGTGGCCGCAGAAGTGAGGAGGTTGCAGGGAGCGGCGGAATGGGCGGAGGTGAGGGTGTTGGTAATGGCCGTAGGGAGCAGCGGAGGTGGGGTGAATGGGAAGGGGGTCAGTGGTGGCCACAGGTGGCAGACGACACAAAGGGGACCGTGGGAAGTACGGTGGTGGAGGTGGATAGTCCGCGGGGAATGGGAGGTTGCAGATTTCTTTGGGTTGGGGGTTACGGAAGTATGGCGGGGGATGTATTGGTGGGGTGTGGGGAGGGGCGGAGCCCCCACCCACATCCCACTACGTGGGGTGTGGGTGGGGGCTCCGCCCCTCCCCACACCCTTTGCATTACTCATGGTGGGGGTTTGAACCCCCACCATTATTAATTAATTTTTTTTTAAATATTCTTTCGACTGTATTTTCAAAACAACACTGCGAATTAATAAATCTATTTCCCATTTGATTTCTGTATGTAACAATTTAAAATATATATATATATATATATATATATATATATATATATATATATATATATATATGTTTTCACAATTACTCAACTCAATTTTAATCACAGTTTCACTAATTAATCACCTATCTATTGTTAAAAAGAAATTTTAGAATTATATATATATTATTATTATTTAATGATTATTGACAAATAATTTGTAGACTAAATAATGATTTAATCTTATAATGAATTTACATACAAATGTATTTTCAATGCATCCCTAAAATTAAACAATATTTAATAGAATCTATATACAAGGTCAATTAAAAATTTATTTTCACTCTTAATCTAATTTAACGTTCAAGTCAATAAATTCACTATTAAATATAAATAGCACATAATTTAGTTTTCAATTGAATCCATATCATAATTTTTATCCCAATTTCCATTTCATTGTAATAGCCAGGTTATAACTTCATATAATTGATAAAACTAATATTTTCACTAAACTTACAATGAAATAAATTTTAACAGCTTGGTATTTTTCACAACAACTAACTTTCAACTCTACTAACAAGATTATAAGGAAATAGACAATTCTAATTTCTTCTTAAAAACAAATTTCTTTTCTTATTTCAAAATGGTAAAACTTAATTAACAATAAAATCACAACTGTCAACACAATAAAGGAGGATTTCCTCACAACTCCAAAAATTACCAGTTTATACAACAATAGGGAGATAATTTTCTCCTTTTGGAAATCAACAAGGAAGGAGCTATTAAAAGATCTGGCTCTCCTTAAGACTTAAGGAAAATAAAATATTTTCTAAGATCAAATAATCTTCTCCAAGCTTCACAATAAGCTCCCAGAAAACCTGCATATCACACAAGGGAAGAAACACTACACAAGCTACTCTCCTCCTTACCCTAGACCCACAAGAGGGTCACCCCTGAGTTAGGGAGATCATCCACACACCTAGGGTATTCCAAAATTCTACTTCACAACAAGGTATAAACAACACACCAAAACTCACATACACCCATGGATATTACACAACACAAAAACTCAACCATAGTGAATTTAACAAGGGGTAGGAGAGTGGACACACTCAACTCTAGAGTGTCACCCTTTTAAATAATATAATCAACACAATTTTCTCATGGCCTCAAGCCAAACTTGTTAACAAAATTCTCCAAGGAGTTCATATTTTGATTCTCAAGCCAAATAACACAATTTCTCAAGACACACAAATGCCCTCAAGGCTTTCAACATCCCAAAAGAAACAAGGCATGCACCAGAGGAGGATCACTCCTCCCCTACCCCACACTTGATGAGCATTTCTTCCAAGTGGAAGAAGCTCTGTCAACATCCCAATAAAAATTCTCACAGTAGCAAAATTTACAACACAAGCAAAATAAACATTTCCACACATCCTTCATGCAACAATAAGAATACAAAAGAAAGACCATGAAAACAAACCTTACAAAGCCCTTTAATGGATGAAGTTGATGTAGAGCTCCACTAAAATCTCCTCCAACCTAAGCCACCAAACTTCCTCTCCTCTTCTCTCCCAAAAGCAATTTTCAATAAAAATAAAAATCCTCCAAATTCAACAACCCCCTCTCCGTATCCCAAGTGGGATTAAAATAACCCAAATTCCATGAGTTTAGAGGAATGGGGAGGTGACACTTGTCACCTCCTCACTCTTCCCCAAACTACTATTATGTCCCAAGGGATGAGTGTTGGCTTATGTCACTTACCCATCCCTAAAGTCTTCCTTATCCCTTACCACATGTCATTTCTCTTACGCATGGAAGAAATAAAAGGAGTTAAAGGAGGAAAAGAAAGGTGACCCATGCCTCTCCTTCCTTCCTTCATTATGAATGACCACACAACTCCATGGGGACTCTCACCAATGGTGAGGGTGACTTGAAGTAAAATCCTCCATAATTGGTGGGTTTGGAGTCATCTATTACCTTGGGGATTGAAGAGGGATGTGCTTGAGTGTTGGTACCACTCATCCTATCCCTCCCATACCTCCAATTTCGTCACTTAACTTCAGTGTGAAGTTAAGGTGACCATACAGAGGTTACCCAAGGGTTGCCCAAGTCAAAAGTAACCCTAGACCCATGGGGTATAACCCAGGGTTAACTTTAACCTAGTTAGGACACCCAGGGTCAAGTTAAGACACAAGAAAAGGGTCTCAAAATTTTAAATTTAAAAAAAAAAATTCAAATACAATTCTTACAACACAAATCATAACTCAATTTTACAAAAAAAGGGTAGACCTAACCCATTAAACTTCATGAAAGACAACATTACAACATTAAATCAACATAGAGTTGATCTCGGTTCCTAGTGGAACCAGATTGACTTCATAAGGGATCACAACATAAGGTGCAGAATGATCTCCAGTATCTGTGGTTTGTTAGCCAAAACATGCGCACTCAATTACAAAGTCAATTTCACATTTAAATATCATAGCCGAAGCAACTTAAAATGTGAATTCCTAATACATAACATAGTTCTCATAAACATAATGAAATCACATAACAATTTCCTTTCTAACATCACCCAATTAGTTTTCCTGTAATGTAGCCATTAATCGGACATCACCCAATTAGTTTTCCTAAAAAGTAAACATCTATCTAACATCACCCAATTTGTTTTCTCTTAAAGAAAACATCTAATTAACATCACCCAATTAGTTTTCCTTTAACATAATAAGGTTTAATAGTTTGAAAATCCAAGATCAACAGTCCCACAAATATAAAAGTATCAGCAACAGTAATCTAAATAGTCACATGTACAGAAATGAAAAAGTGTAGGCCTCACACCATCGCTACCTGGGATGCTTTAGAAAATTCTTTCCTAGGAAGATTCAAAATACCAATAGACCCGGCTATCACTTATCACATGTTTGCTACAATCAAAAGAGTTGAGGGGGAACTGATTTCTAATTTCAATGCTAGGTTTCAGAAAATGTACTCCAAGCTAGTTGATCCATACAACATAGGTGATGAGGCAGAAAGATCTATATATTATTCATCCTTAGATCCCTTAACATCCATGTTCATCAAGAGGACACATAAAGCCATAACTACATTAGCAGGTGCTTTTGAAGAAGCCATTAAAGTCAATCAATAGTTAACACTTGGCTTTATACCTAACTCTGGATATCATGCATATCCTTTACAACCCCAAGTTAATGGAGTCATGATACCTCCGGCCATAATGCCTAGTCCCCTGCAGGTACCTCCACATAGTATCATGCCTCCTCCAAATAGAAATGGCCAGATGATATCTCATCCTAGACATCTACCTCAAGATGTAGTGCAAACTAGTAGCAATAGTAGTTCTTTCTTTAAACCTCAAAAAGAAAATGTAGTAGCTAAGGCTCAGGAAGAGAAAGATGGCATCAAAGAAATATCAGCACAACTAAGAAAATTAACTATTGAGATCACATGTACATGAGTCAAAATTTCTATTCTCAGTCAAATTAGAATAGAGGATATCCTGATAGAGGATATGGAAACAGCAATGATAGATCTAGATAACCTGACAAGGGATACAATAATGATAGGAATTTCAATAACAATAGCAATAACAATGCTGCCCCTAGGCCATCTAGAACTTGGAATACAAGACCAAATAATGGTTCATTTCCTTCACCGTTGGACAATCAGCCTTCTACTAAGCCCAAACAGACTACTAGGGTGAATTTAGTAGAAGCTACACTCACAAATTGGTGCAGAATGCACAATACCAATGCACATGTTGAACTAGATTACCCTCAATTCAAAATAGCGGCTAGTATTTTCTAGGTCGAAGTGTCTAATACTTCAAGAGATCCTCCTTTCCCTGAGGGAAATGAGATTGTCCCCTTGGGATATGAGTCCTCTTTGGTGTTGGAAAGTTTTGTTAATCATTAGCATCATCAAATGATTTCAACTCATGAGAATTACACATTAGAATGTGAAGAGTCTACATTAGCATTTGAGTCAAATTATGTGTTCCCCTTTAAGGATGAAAATGAACCTGAGCAGGAACCTGAAGAGGTTCATGCTTACCAATAGCAATATAAGGGTAGACACAACTATAACTTGAGGAGTAATCCTAATAGACTAGCCGGTCCATTGAACACATCTCTCCCTCCCAACAACTTCAACACACCACTAGATCCAAAAGCTAGTAACAATCCTGGTCCTCCCAAGGTGAATACTTAGTATTTCACACCTCAAAATACAGTATCAAAAGCCATCAGCCATTTTCCTGAATCAGATAAGCTTGTCACATATCTGGTAGAAGAGATGGAAAAGATAAAAATTAGCTTATCCTTGTCAGAATTGCTGAAGACCCTAGTTATCAAGAAATCCTTCTTGAAATCCTTAGATGAACTAACATCAAAATATGATAATCCTAGTCATAGTCCTAGTCACATCATGACTAGAGATCATGTACCCAAGGAAAATAGTATTAAACATAAAGTGCAGGTGATGCAGGAGCACCCAATCCACAGTGACCTCCATGAGGCATTTAACTATTTTATGTTCATGTTTGTTGTTTCCAATAAGGTCCTGAAAGACCATTCAATGTAATAAGGTCTATTTGACCAATGCATGTTAATTTAGGTTGTATTTAGGTTTATGTTGTAAGTCCCAAGGACATTTGTTGAGCTGTAATCTCGAAGGTTGCTAGATAGGTAGAGGTTGTTAGTCGGTTGTAATCTCCCAGCCGCTTGGAGCCAATTTAGTACTACCGAGGGTAAATAGATAAATACCCAAGATCAGATCTATTGTGATCAAGATGATAGTAGTAGTTGTGGCATTGAGTTGTGCAATTGTCAGACAGAGCATCTATATACATTCCTAAAAGCATAAGTAACAAGATCCTATTTGTGTTGTGCAACTTTCTCTTGTTTGATCTCATTAGGTTTCCCTCTGTAATAATCGATTTGTTGTTTTGGGTTCGAGATGGATCGTTAATCCATTCCACTGGTTAGATTTCTTTGAAATTGGTGGAATGCCTATACAGTGTTTTCATTTTGTTTTTTTGTTTGTTTGATTTCATTTTTGTAGGATCAGGTAGAGGATGCATTGAAGATCCTAGCATCCTCATGTGCTAGGTTGGTAGAGTGAAAGGTCTGTAAGTTCATCGAAGAGATAGATCTGTGTAATTGCAAGCTTTGTAGTAGATCAAATCGGCAAAATTCTTCTTTGCTTCATCAGATATACAATTGGTGTGTATATCGCATTTGCATGTCAGAAATACTTTCTATGTGTATATCACAGTTGTCTGTTGAGTGTGTATGTTGCAAAGTATATCGGGAAGCATTAAGGCATTGTATGTCAAGATTGTAAACATACATCATGAATATACATTTTGTGCATATATCGTTGATGTATATATCAGGTTCATTTCCTGTGTATCCCGTCGTTGCATGTTTGTGAGTATCTCACAGTTGGTTATCACTGTTGTATGTGGCGGATGTACATTGTAAATGTACAAGTGTGTCGGCATACAAAGGAGAGAGAAAATTGAAGTTTCCAACTGACATACAAGGAAGTCAACAGTTGGTCAAACCCATCAAATGCACATTCAGGTTGCATCTTTAGGATGTATGTTTGAATGTACATTGTGAATGTACAAGGAGGTCAACGATTGGTCAATGGTCAGTTTGTATGCATGTTTTGAATGCATCTTTCAAATGCATGTTTGGCGAAGTTTGTTTTGAATGTATCCTTCAAATGTATATTGGAATATACATTCCGCAAATACATTGTATTGGGTACAAAGTACGACTGACAACAGCGGTGAAGGAAACTGGTGATTACAGGTAAACTGAAGTATATTGCAATTGTATATTGCTAATGTACATTCTGAATGTACATTGGGTAATGTATCTTGGGGCAGATACAAGCATTGAAGACATACATTAGGGTGATCGTTTGTAAGGTGGCCGATAAGAATGTTTTGCTGATAGGCGAGATGTGCATGTATATACATTGGAGAATGTATGTTAAGTAAAGTATAGACATACAATGGAAAATGTATGTTAGGGTAATTTTGGCTCCTCATCAGCAGGCCAATGTCCAAGCTACTGAAACATCACACATGACCCTATATAGAGATAAGTCTGAGTCACCATGATTATTACTCACATTAAGAATATTTGGCAAAAATTTACATAAATGTTTGGTGGATTCAGGTGCATCAACGAATGTGATGCCACTATCCATTTACAATGCTTTAGGCTTACATCCAGCCAAATCCCTCAAGAAGGTGACACAACTTGACAAAATAGAAGTGCGTGTTGTAGGAATGTTAACTCATATCCATATGCAGCTTGCATCAGACCCAAGGGTGCAATATTACATTAACATTCAGGTAGTAGATGTCCCAGATACTTATGGGATGTTTCTCAGTAGGGATTGGTCTAAAATGCTTAATGGTTACATGGCCACTAACTTCAGTCATATGTGGTTACCTGGAAAGGAACCCCTAACCAAATAAAGATAGAAGCTGAACCCAAGATGAAACACATGATCATTGAGTACAACAATACCAATGAGATATTATATGTAGACATTGAACTAGGGGTTTATGCTATAAGACCTCAAACGGTTAGGATTGAAGAAGTCTTGATGTATAACATGCATACACCTGGAAATAGTGACCAAGAGGATAGAATGATCATTGAGTCTAATAGTAGTTCAACTGATGAAGAAGAAACATATCACTTTAAGGAGTTTGAAAAATACCTATCCAAAGAAATGTAGAGATGCCAATTACTAGGCACATCCGTTGAGAATATCCTAATATCTGGATGGTGTAGGTTACATGATGAAGCACACTCAGAAAATGATTGTGAGGTGTGTTTAGATATGATAGAGTTAGAAAAGTTGAAATTGGAAGGTGGATCATCTTCAACCGAGGTAAGTGAAATATCTAATAATGATGATATTGATTCTTATTTGTTTTCTTCAGATGCGAGGGAACATGAGGAAGATGTACATCTTGATAATGTCTGCATAAACCATTTAGAAGAGATCTTGATATGTGAGAAGACACATCCACATGATAAAAAAGAAAATGTTGTTACCCCAGGAATTGACTGCCTTATTGAGTCAGACTATGAATTATCAAATGAGGATAAAGGGAGTGTTTTGACTCAATTTGAAGAGTTTTTGTCCAAACAAATTCAGAGACATATGCTACAAGGAGTTCCTCCCCAATAAGCATTGATTGAAGGATGGTGTAGACTCCATGAGGCACCACATTCAGAAACAACATGTGCCCTATGTTTACATGTATTGAACAAAGAAGAGCAGCTATGCTCCAAGGACAAATTACAGAATATCAGATATATCCCTAAAGATGAAGAGAGTGGGATTGCAACATATCCAAAAGATCAAAGGGATAATATCAGAATGATGGATATAAAGTCTCTACAGAAATTACCAGAGATGATAAAGACTGAACCTCAAAAGTTAAAATGGCTATCAGGCAATGTGGATGCACATGCTAAAAGAAAAATAAAGGGTCCTAAAAACCCATTAATAGAAGATAAACCATGGATTCTCAGGTTTGATGGTTCTAAATCCAAGCAAGGAGCTGGAGTAGGCATCAACCTCATTGACCCATCAGGGAAGTCATTTTTAACAACATACTGATTGCAGTCCCCATGCAGTAATAATGTGGTTGAGTACGAAGATTTAATTCGTGGATTCTTGTTTTCTCTCAAGAAGAAAGTCAAAATTTTGCATATCTATGGAGACTTAGAATTAGTGGTAAAACAAGTCAAGAGTATCTACGCATGCAACTATAAAAAATTATCAAACTACAGGCACAGAGTTTGTGACTTACTAGAAGGATTTGATGCATTTAACATCATGCATGCCCCTAGAGAACAAAATCATAGAGTTGATGCATTGGCATAGGATGCCAGGACATTGGAACCTCTATCCATCTCTAGAATGAATATATTCTTAGTAGAATTGGTATCAGTGCCTTCCATACCTGATAATGTGACAAATGTCCAAGTGTTCGATGATGACCAGCATATCCTAGGCTTCATAGCAAATAGGGATATATTTGAAGCATAGATCCTAGAAGAGAGGAATTTGGAAGATCATGTATGGGAAGAAGAAGAGATTATGGACTTGCCAAGTTACAAAACTCCCAAAGGCATGATTGAGATTTAAAGAGCTTTTGACCTAGACAACATGATAAAATAGAAAGATCTCCCCAAAATAGATGGAGGAGAATATTCACCTGTCAACATAGGACCAGATGAAGACACTAGGAACATTTTGATAGGCGAAGTCTGCACAGAAGAAGGGAAGGCAGGGATAACTCAAGCATTGAAATATTATATCAATGTTATTTCCTGGACCTATGATGAACTAAAAATGTATGATACATCAATTATCACTCATACTATCCCCTTGAAGTCAGATGCCAAGCCATTTAGGAAAAAATAGAGGCTAGTCAATGCATTACTGGAGCCCATAATCTTTGAAGAAGTCAAGAAGCTACTGAATGCAAGGATAATATTTCCTGTCAGGCATTCGACTTGGGTGGCAAATCTAGTCCCATTCAGGAAAAATAATGGAGACATACGTCTCTGTGTAGCCTTCAGGAATCTAAATAGAGCATCAGAAAAGGATAACTACCCTCTTCCCTCATTAGATGAAGTTTTATAGATAGTGAATGGAGCTCAAATGATGTCCTTCCTAGATGGTTTTTCAAGATATAACTAGGTGATGGTAGACAAAATAGATAGACTAGAGACAACATTCACCACCAAGTGGGGGATATTTTCTTACAGACACATGCCTTTTGGCCTGATTAATGCTGGAGACACATTTCAGTGTGCAATGGACATAGCATTTAGAGATTTAGTTGGCAAGTGCATCGTCATAGACATGGATGACCTAACTATCTTCTCAAAGAAGTAAAGTGACCATATAGAAGACCTTCGAAAGGTACTTAAGAAGTGTGAACAATATGGTATCTCACTTAACCCAAAGAAATGCATATTTGGGGTGACACAAGGTAAACTACTTGGTCATGTAATAACACAAAATGGGATCACCATTGACCCTGCTAGGGTCGATTCTATAATGAAGTTACCACTTCTAGGGAGTAAAAAGGAACTCAAATCTTACTTTGGTAAGATAAATTTTGTGAGAAAATTCATAACATGATTTGTAGAGATTGTCAAGACACTCAATGCAATGCTTAAGAAAGATGCCAAAATTGAATGGACACCTGAGGCAAAGGCTGCATTTGAGGATATCAAAAAGGACATAGCAGATGCACTTGTCCTGATCAGCCTAGACTACATTAAATATTTTTACATATATTCATTTTCTTCAGAGCATACCTGTGCAACAGTCCTGACACAGAGGAGTGAAGAAAAGGAGGAGAAGTCTATCACCTTTATGAGTTCTCCATTTAGATATGCAGAGCTTAGATACATGGATGTTGAAAGGAAAGCCCTTGCTTTGGTCAGAGCAGTGAAAAATTTCAGACACTATATCTTGAGAAGCAAGATAATTGTTGTTGTGCCCAATACAGTGGTCAAGATGCTCTTGATGAAGAATGAGCCTAGAGAGAAGAGAGAAAAATGGATAACAGTGCTCCAAGAATATGATATAGACATAACTCCCATGAAACTAGTTAGAGGGCAAGCTTTAAGCCAGATGATCACTGAAATTGACCCCAACTTGGTGAGTCAACAATATGCAGTAAATACAAAAGAAAATAATGACTGGTACTTAGATATTAGACATATCATGATCACCAGGAGATGCCCACCAAAGATGCAAGATTCCCAAAGGAGAGCTTTGAAGATCAGATCATAGAAGTACATGATAAAAGGAGGAATCCTTTTCAAGAAGAATTATGAAGGAATATACCTTAGATGTCTGGACAAGGCAGAAGTTGATAAGGTGCTTACAGAATTACATGATATATTTGGAACAACACATGGATCTCACCTAGCCACTACACATGCTATCTTGAGAGCGGGATACTATTGGCCAACAATCTTTAGAGATACTGTTGAACATATAAAATGTTGCCATACCTACCAGATTGCTACCAATAGAGAGAGATATGCTACCCAACCCTTGCAGCTAGTTATGGAGATGCACCCATTTGCCCAATGGAGCATGGATTTCATCAGTCCTATCAATCCTCCATCATCTTCAAGCCACAAGTATGTATTAACAATCACTGATTACTGCACCAGGTGGACTGAAGCAGTTAGCAGCAAGACTTGTACTCCAGAAGATGTCATCAAATTCTTAGAGAACATCATAACCATGTATGGAGTTCCCTAAGCTCTTGTGTGTGATAATGGACCAGCTTTTACATCTTTAAGATTATCTAGTTGGGCTTTTGATTATGGGATTGTTTTAAAGTTCTCTTCAAACTATTACCCCAAGGAAATGGCTTAGCAGAGTCAACCAATAAGAATTTATAGAACATCATAAAGAAATTAATAGAAAAGAACCCTAGAGAGTGGAATACCTTACTTAAATATGCCTTGTGGGTGGATCGAACTAGAATAAAGACCACATTAGGGAATTCCCCCTACCAATTAGTTTATGGGGTGGATCATATCCTCCCCATTAACCTCAAAATACCTACCCTACAATTTGCAAAGGAATATTTAGGAATAGATAACAAACAAGAGGTCAGGTTGCTTCAGCTCATGCACCTAGAAGAAAAAAGAGATAGGGCAATTGACCAATTTGCTAAGCATTAGGCTACTATCAAACATTGGTTTGATAAGAGAGCTAAAATAAAATCCTTCCGAATATCAAATTTAGTCCTATCATGGGACAAACCACATGAAAGGAAAGGTTACCATGGAAAATTTGATAAACTTTGGATAGGTCCTTTTCAGATCTCAAAAATCCTAGGTGATAGTACCTATAGGCTGACAACCTTAACGGGTGAGGATGTCTCATTGCCAGTCAATGGAGAGTTCCTCAAACATTATTTTTCAAGCCTAGAAGAGTCATGCCATGACAGTGTATCATAATGTACATTTTGTATAGCTGTTTGTATAGTTTTGGTGGTTTTTATTTTGCTTTGTGTGTCGTTGAGACCTTGTTTTGCTTGGGAAAAATTGGACACCTTGTCACTCTTAGAAAATCAATAAAATTGTTGGAATTCAAGAAATGAACACAAGTCCATACATAGGTTGTAACTCATGTTAAATAGATATGTCTGATCAGGTCTGTGATATCCTATTCATCAGTACTACCTTTTCCTTGTTCAAGGAGATCTTCAGATGACACAACTAACAGCCTTGGGTTTGTTGAACATACTAGTGTAGTGTTAAGTGAAAAATCTAAAGGTTGCCCTTGCTACCATTGCAATTCTCAACCTAAAACAACAAGTGATCACACCTTGCAAAATGAGCTTACATGATTATATCTTAAGAATTAAAAAAAAGGAAAGAATATATTGAATATCCAAAAGAGATAATTAGGCCATCTAAGTAACTCTACTGGGGCTATAGACGCCTGCTGGTAGTGGGGCTCTAGTTAGGGGAATTGTAATGATAACCTTGTCAGGGCTATGGATGCCTACTGGCAGCAAGGTTCTATCTAGGTTGGCTATGAGGGATGAACCAAATTATGTAGCTTAACAATGGTCACTAGTGTTTTCAACTCATCTTCAAGATGAGGGATATGAATCACATGCACACACCTGATCCCTTCTCAATACATTGTTATATTGATGAACATGATATCATTCAGAAAGATTAAGATGTTTGTATTTGATAAGAGTCAGAAAATTGTCTTTGTTTGTCTTCATCTCTTGAATTCTTTGAGTTTTTTTGTTTTCTTTGGTGGCAAGTTCTTGTGTGGTTGCACAACATGCCCCATTTTGCCCCAACAAAACAGGAACCCAACTTTTGGGTAGTATGGTAAAATTAGTCCCAGATGCATGTCAGAAAGTTATCATTTGCATATTAGAACCTTAGGATCATGATTAAAAAATCCAAGATTAAAATCTATTGTCGAGAACTTTGCCATGTGAAAGAGCATAAAATCTCAAATAGGTTTGCCTTTTGAAGTACCACAATATTCATTGAAACAAAAAAGTTATCCTTGGTCAAAGTCAAGTAAATGGGTCATCAGGATATTCAAATTAACTTATCATCCATATCTTAGCTTAATATATGGACCTTCACTAATATCTAAATGTCAAATTTGAGTCACCGATAGTTTAAATGTCAAGGCGGACGGATATTACTTAATATCTCGATCGTAGTGAAAATCTTGACCTTGATGATGTCATGTCCACTCGACTTAAAGGAATGATGAAGTTGCCCATGTCATTATGATATCACGCTGTATCCTGACCTTAACTTGGTGTCCGGTTCTTAGGATAACATCTTGATGTGCACTAATATCTGGACGTCAATCTTAAAAGACTTTGCGGTTTGGACGTCAAAATGTCACGATCTTATATAATATCTTGATCATACATAATATCAAGATCTTAATCTAATATCTGAATGTCAAGTTTGTGAAACTTACCCAGTTGCCCATCATAGGCATTATGTCAGTTTGCACCTATATCCTGATCTTATTGAGCATCTGGACCTTGACTTAGTCTCCAGATCTTAACTTAGTATCCAGATCTAAAATAACATCTCGATCCCTCGAATGCTCATACCCTATGTGGCCAATGGTGCAAGGACACATGTCCACCCTAATATCTTAATCCAGCATAAGCACACCTGAGACCCATTAGTAATTCCTTGTTCAATAGAGATTGACACGACGCATGATGATGTTACATTATTACATCCTAATGAAAGAGATTTAGATCGTACGATAGCATATTCTCGCAGGAGATTCTTGTCATCAAGAAAGATTCTCTGCACTGCTGCATGATAATAACATGTGTCAACATTCATACCCTTATTCACATAAGTGTCATCTAGATATCAACCTTAGGATATTCCCCACAATATTCCTTAATTGGATGTTCCTCATAACCCATGCCTTTTTGCATTAAATGTCACAAAATGTTGTTAGATTTTAAATTTAAATGCGTGCCAATGGACACTTGGGGTTATCTTAGGCAATATGTAGATTGAAAGTGTCAAATCACATGGAAATCATTAATGAACCCTAAATCTTCAAGGTAAAAAGGATTTGTCTCAGCCTAATTGACACAATTACTGTCTAAGAGCCCTAATTTCAATTAGTAAGAGCTTGCTACAAACTAAAGCCGAGCTGGGAACACGAAGTTACAAAGGAATCTTGTATCCAGAGCTTTTATCCCGATACCTCTACATTTGTAATAGGTGAAAGAAGTGTATACATGTATGTATAATGCTAAACACTTCTGGTTACGTTTATAAAATCATATCTTAATCAATCAAAGGAATGGTAACTAGAAGACAGTGATAATGTTTATATGCTATGCATATCATTCATTCAATTCGTGAAGTTTATAAGTACTACTATCTTAGAATATAAAATCATTGAATGTGCTAATGCTAGATAAATGTATAAGCTATTATTTGAAATGGTATATTCAACTTATATGACAAAATGTCACATCCACACATAGACAAATGAGATGCAGAGTTCAAATCAGCCATGTTCCCCAAATTGCACAGTGTATATAGCAAATTAGGATTCACAGAAGAAACACATTGTGGGAATAAAGATATCAAAGCATTCAGAGCGCAAATTGATGTACAAGAAGATGATCATGTTCTACAAATCATAGTGGTGTCTGGTCTATTTCATACGGCTAGATTTCCATACTCTATAGAGACCTTTGACCTATTGGCCGAAGCTGCATTGCATTATTATGTTAACACAAGGAAGATAGAAAAGCAAGAGATAATATATGCAGATTTGTTTATATATGGTATTGCATAGGTGTTCCATTTTCCCACCTCTCAGAACATGTATGTACCTGATTTGGATGCATTGGCTAAAGAATTTGAAGCCAACGATAAAAACTGTAGAAACGTTATATACCAAGGATGGAGACACCAAAGTAACACAGCTAGGGCATCCTCTAAAATGGCAATGCACTTATACAAGTTTGACTTTAATGAGGAAGTGCAATATATGATGTTCATGCTAAGTAAGATGAACGGATTAGTGGACCATGGAGTCTTAAGCCATGGATGTTTGGCTTGATAAGAATGGTGATAGAATATAAACCAAAAAATGCAAAGGTCCAATGGGCAAAGATAATAAGTGATACCATTCATGACCCGATGGTCAAGTGGAAGGAAGGAAAGGGGATGATCTTTAGGATGACATCCTACTTGGTGTATGCCTCTCCGGTGAAAGGTACATTGAATGGATTACAGACTATAGGAAGAATTGGGAAATTACCCAATGAGAAGACATCTTGGGAGCATTTTCCCCAGCTGGAGAGGAGACTCTCAATGTGCTATTACAAGATGGTTAATGATGCCTTTCTGGTGCACTTGGTTCGACTAATGGAAGGGGACTGGACAAAAAGATTCTCAGTCGATGCTACAAAAGCCATTAGTGGATATGGGTCTTAGTTCATCTAGGCTAAATCTTATTCATATATGTAGATGGAGGGTTTCAGTGGAAAACCATACATGTTACCAAGGTACCCTACAGACAAAGTGGTACTGATGGAAATGATGAGGAAGTAGTTTCTTACATTTGAAATGTCAAGAGGGAAAGAAGGAAAACCATACAAGAAGTTTTCTATAGATATAAATTGGTCCTTGGTAGAAGCCATAGAAAATATAAGAAAGGTAGAGGCAAAGATGAAAGCTTTGAATTTGAAATTGTTTCCCTTGGCTAGAGATTATGATCCTTATCACTGAATCAAGGAGAGATTCAACAAGAAGTACAAGCAGACTGTCCACCTTGAGGATTATTGGACAGATTGTGATGATGAGCATGAAGTTAGGAAAAGAGAATACTATAGATTATCACTGGACCAAATGAGGACCATAGGGCAACTTGAAGTACCTCCTCAAGTTAGGAAAGATGATGATAATCTGGTAGATCTAGAATATGAGGAGAAAAAGATATATAATGACACCATTTCTGCTCTAGATCTGACACAAAAGGAGGAGACTTCTATTGAGGCTCTCACTACCAAGGTGATGGCCAGAACCAAGAAATGGGTTGCTCAGAAAGTAGAGGAGCTTAAAAGCAAAGGGGCAGCAATCATTAGTGATAAGAAAGGAAAAAGAAAAGAGAGAGAAGAGCAAGGATATGATGACTTCCTTGTACATAAAAGATAGATTCTAGGGACGAAGATACTTGAACCTAGTTCATCTAGAATAGTAGAGGAGATTACTTCTGAAGGAGTATCCTTGTTGTATTAGCCATTGTCACCTCCTACCAAACTAGTACTTAAGGTAATTCCTGTATCAGTATCTGCATCCCAAATACCCACAATTCAACAAGAAACTATAGGAGAATGGGGACAGAGTTTAGTTGGGACTGCTATAGGGGGAGGAGATGATGATGATGAGGATGATAGAATTATTTCAACACTCAAGAAGAAGAGGAAAGATGATTTGTTGCAGGGTGTCAAAATACCCCGACAAAGCAAATATCAAATCCCTCACATGAGAGGTGCTATTTCACCACCACTAGCAGTAGTATCGGTTGATCTACAGGTGGGTGTAATTAAGGAGATGCAGCATGACATGCCTATAGAAACCATAGTGAAAAGTCAAGACGAAGATGGCACAAATAGCTTAGAGCCAAGCCGAAGAAGATGAAGCTGCAAAAGCCCTTCCCTTGTGCCAGACAATAGATTTAATTGAAGATGATGTGGTACAGGATATCGCAAATCACCCTATTGGACCTATGTTACAACACATAGAAGCAATAGATAAGGCCGATAATATAGGTGAAACACATGATAAAAGAGATGAAAGGGAAGAAACTCTTGAGGCAGAAGTGCATATGGGATCCATGGATAGTTTGATTGAAAATGTTACCAACCCAGCTATGGTAGACTTAGCCTATGTACCTAAAGAAGGGGATAAGATAGAAGAGGTTATCCAGACTGATCAGCCTCAAGGAGAAAGTGTTCTTATGGAAGTAGACAATACAGGTGATAATGTGCAAGAGCAAATTGCACAACAGGATGTCCTAATGGAAAATTCTAAACAAGACAAGGAAGTTGCATAACCTACAACTATAGACAGAAAAGAAGATAAACATCAGGCTGAGGAAGAGAATAAAGGCCAAGAGCCTAAAATAAATGAAATTCTAGGAGAAAATGAAGATCTGGCACCAGATAATCAGGCCCCTCCAGAACAAAGACAAGAGGAATCACATGAAGAGGAGGATCTAGATGCCAGGATCAAACTGCAAGAAAATGTACACAATCCAAAGGATCAAGAAAAGGAACAAGGTAAAGGAACTCAAGATGCTTAGATTGAGCAACAAGATCAAGATACAGGATCACAGTCTGATATTTTAGTTTTGGTCACTTCAGAGGTAAGTCAAGAGAAGGTACAACAGGTACCATTTGATTTTAAATCATTGTTTAAAATTGATTCTGCCAAAGCAAAGTGGAGAGCTAGGATAGTCTCTAGCATCAAAAGAGATACAAAAACTGGGAAAAAGACAACCCAAGTTGTTGTGCCTACAGTGGATAAGGCTAAAGGTGAGATTAGGCCAAAAGAATATCAAATAACCCAGGTTTATTTAGGGCATGTGACCACTAAGAAAGAAGCTCAAGAATATCTTCAAAGTGTTGAAGTAGTGGTAGCCAAAATCATGAAGCTCAAAGCAAGGAAGAAAGAGCTAAAAGAACAAAACAACCAACTACAACAGTTTATATAGGGATTGGTGAAGCCAGTTACCCTAATGTCCACCCTACAAACTACAGAGAAGTTGACTGCACTGACTTTAATAAGTGAAGAAGATATAACTGGGCTAGATATCCAAAAACATCAAGCTCATGTTATGGAGAAATGGTACTCCAAATTCATGACCTCTGGAGAGCAATTAATAAGGATATCAGTATCCAATTGGGACACATTGTCCAAATTAAAGGAAAGAATTGGTTCTTTGAAGGGTGAATTTACCCAGCAGATTCATAAGTGTAACTATGCAATGGCTAGACTTAAAAGAGCTAAGGATATGCCAGATAGTGAATTATTAAAAAAAAAAAATTGTCACTAATGTGACTTTGCCATTAATGGGAACACGGATGATAGAAATAGATTATGAACTCAATGTGTTAAAGAGTAACATGGATAAATTGAAAGACATCTAGACCAAAGTTGATGATTTGTTAGCTGAAGAATTGAAAGTAATGGAAGAATTACTAGAAGATGCTATAGAAGAAGAAGAAACACCAGATTTGGATTTAATGCTATACAGATATTCAAGGATAAATTCAAGGAAGTAGTTGAGGATCCTAAAGAGTTCTTCATAGAGGATGTCATGGATGAGATGGTTGAATTAAGTGTAAAGGTGAAGACATATAGCAAAGGAGCAGATAAAGGACATCAATGATGGAATCATTTGGTGAACAAATACAGGCATTGAAATATGCCAAGTTAAGAGCTACAATGATAAGCAAGTTCTAGGTAGACACCTTTGTGGGGGATCATGATAATTATAAGAGAAAAGATGTAGGGATGCAAACATATGAAGAGGATCCATCGACATAAAGGGGGGACTTGCATTTGTATTGTCCAACAGGATGAAATGAAAGAGCATGGAGTATTCAAGGACAACTGTATCCACTAGAAGATTGCCAACTGGCAATCTGTGCCACGTGTCATACATGTCGACTAGGTTAAAGGAATATGAACCATTAATGATAATAGAAAAATCATGATCGTAGGATCTTTTGTAACCACCTCCTCTCCTTGTTCTATACAAGGGGATGGAGTGCATTTTGTAAAACATTCAGAAGCCTAATTGAGCATGAGTTGTTGAATTTCATGGTCCTTTCTCATAGTCAATTGTAAATACATACTCTTTTGCATGCTTAATGAAAAAGAAGCCCTTTTGATTACAACTAATCGTAAACATTGAGTAGTTAGTGGATGAATTCTAAACATGTTACTTTGATATACTATGTCCCTTGGAGTGCATTTCATGTTGTGCATGTTGTCTTCATTCCTTTTTGAAGTTAGCATCAATCATATCTAGCTGTGGAACATCCTGGTGAACATATGGTTTGATTTCCTTCTTTTTCATGATAGTATCAAGAGTATATATGGATCAATGGCTAAAGATTCACTTACTTTCAGTAAAATTTAGAAAGCATTTAGTCAAATTTGTTTAATTTCATTCAAATCATCATCACAATTGTAAATACACAGAAAATAATAAGCAAATACAAAGACATATACAGATATCCCGTAGACAACTGAACATCTTTAGCATATTTGAGCAAACAGCATGTTGAAATGACAAATATCATGCAAGGAAATACAAATAAAGCTAGAAATCATTGAAATATATGCTAATAGGCACATCATTTGAATAAATTTACAGTGCAGAAGTGAAATCCAGTTAACATGAGTAATGTACAAACGAATTGATCAAGCTTATGTAAATATTTACATCATCTAGTTAAATACAGTAGGATTTAACCTTGTTTGTCAATAAATTTACAGAGAGCAGGAAAAATCAAGTTTATCCGGACATGAATCTTTCTGAAGTAGAAACCTAAGGCCCTTTGAATGGAAAATAAAAATGCACACGAAACTACTGAGTAATGTCAGATGATTATGAACTAATCCACGGAGACTTGGGATTATGAATTCTCTAAATTCATCGTATCTTTCAAGATGATAAAGGTTTGATTGGCATTTATTTATCTATGTTTGTTTATGACTAACATCTTGATCAATAGATCCTCTAAAATTAGAGGGATTGAGGTGTTGATTTAGAGGGTTACTAATTTTTTTCTTTTTCAAAAATTTCCTCCGAATAAAAAACCAAAAAGTACCTTTAGATTTATTTTGACACCTTGTTGTTGCTAGACACCACATATCACAGAGATGAAATAGGGGTTTCTAATATTCGTGCCACCCTATCTCTGGTTTTTATGTCTTTTGTGGGCTTCTTCCTTCAAATAGGGGCAAATTCCTAGAATTTCAATGCCTGCAACCTTCCTTTGCAAAAGAAGGTTTTAATACAGGTAAAATCTCCTAGTAGACAATGGTTGGATGAGATTTGAACACCTTGGACACCCTTCATGCCCTGCAAACAACTGTGAATGGCCTTACAAATAAGGGTGGTTGATATGCCAAACATGGGTGCTAGAGACACCTTGGAGACACCTTCCCACAGGGATAGTAACTTTCAAAATGGTGCACTTGTGATGAATACTTTAGTGCCCCAAATAGGGTTGATTTGATCTATGGACAAGGTCAATAAATGCATCTTTGGAGCAGGGGTTTCAGCATTTTTCCCACAAGAAGATTTTGAGTACAAGTTTTGGTGCTTTCCCACAGAAAAATGTTGATGTCTTTGACACAAGGGTTTAGGAGTTTTCCAGTAGACAAAGATGGATGCCTTCAGAGTGAATTTCAATGCCTTCTTTGATGGTCGTGATGCTTGGGATAGGATGCGGCCTTTTTCCTTAGGCCATGAGCTTTAGAATGGTTGTGAGCCTCAAAACAAGCCATAGCCTTTGTTGTGAGTCTAGATTACGATGCAGATAATAAATAAAACCTTCCCTCAATGGTTTGACCTAGATGAGATCAACCTCCTTTACAAATAGGTTGGCCTCCTCACAATCAAATCACCTATGCAAACTAGTTCACCACTTTAGATGCTTCTTTGAAGTCAAATCGCTGCCCCAACAAACAGATCCAATAATGCAAATACTTTCAAGATCTCACAAAAAATTCAAACAAACATTCAAACAATCTTGCTTTGATACCATGTGAAATTGACCAAGATCATTGAGTGAATGTGAGTATTGAATCAAGCCACCCAAGATGAACATAAGTACGCTCTGTTGATAACTGAGAGGGGGGGGTGAATCAGTTATCCTAATTATTCCCTTTTGAACTTTCTTATTAATTAATGTAGCATTGAATCAAACACAAAAACATTACCATGAAATAAGAAACACATGACACAGTATTTTTGACGTGGAAACCCTATTAAGGGAGAAAACCACGGGGTGATTAACCCAAAATTATTCTCTATTAGAAGAATAGGAAATTACAAAATGGCACTTGCCAATTAGGGCTCACTGCCCGAGCACACTGCTCACAAGAGGCCCACTGCCTACAAGAAGACACACTATCTACAAAGTGATAAGAATCACAGTCTTGAACTGATTGGAAGCATCTGCATATGCTGGAGTTCAGTTCCGGTTAGGCTCAGTACACTGATCTGCTGCACTTCATCTTTTCTCTGTTCTTTATTCTGCTATCCTTTCACATACCGGATCTGTCTTGGTACTTCTGCTCTGTTCTGCTCTTCTTCGTATATATTCTTGACATAGTCACCCACTTCACAACCATCCTCTATATATATCCGCACAAGTAATTTCATCACCTTTCTAGTCGGCATCCGGAACAGTCTAGTTTCTTACAAACTCTGTTCTGTCGGCTGAATCCTTGCTCACCAAGCAATGCGGATCAAGCATATACTTGTAGATACCATTAATCATGTTGGCCAAACATGATTCCTACCTTCACAACCTTTATCATCAACAGTAACACATCCGGAAAGTAGTCTGATACTCTGTCAGTCAGTTCATCCTCTGTTTTCACTGTCTCTCAGGAATCCGGTACTCAACTATTCATATCTTTTTCCTTGTCCATCACCGAAGGTTAAATCCTTGGAATATACCACTCAAGGTAGTCCTCTTGACTTCCCCAAATCCGCACTGCACCAAGACACTTCCTCTGAGAGATCCGGACCAATCTGTCGGACCTTGCCACATGCTCTGTTCTTGTTCACCGGACCACAACCATCTTTATTCTGACTTCCGGTAGAGACACACCATGACTTGCGGATATGTGGGATGATCTTTGTTGCCATCAATGACAACAACCATGAATCCATATAGTGTCTCTTGCCAACAATCTCCCCCTTTGGCATTGATGGCAACACTTAGTGAAAAATGACTAAGTGTTTACAGTATGCTCCCCCTTTGCTGATGCTCTGTCTTTATATACAATTTCTGGAACTCCCCCTTAATTGGATTCCTCATTTTTCACTACTCCTTACTCCCCATTTGACATCAATGGCAAAGGGTAGGGTCCGCACATCAAAATTTTCAAAAATTTTCTATACATAGCCGCATATTTACATACTCACATATACTGAAGAATGTCTGCAAAGGATGTCTGCAATTGGATCATTTCTGTAGCCCAACTGTGCTTCATTCTATCCAAAATTGAAATGTGACCACTCAACAAAAATGCAAAAGCTTCTGCCCGCTTGAGATCTGTCAGATCATTTGTTTGGGCGGTGGTCTGAGCATCACTGATGGCCTCATGCATAGTTTCCAACTTAGGGATTATAATCCTTTTAAGTTCTCCCATCTGGTTAGTGATGTTCTTCCTTTCCTTCTCAAGATTCTTTATTTCATTCAAGACTGCAATAGTCTGACATTCTTGATTTATTATGGAGGAAGAGAGAGGATCAAAACTTTGAGATAAGCTTTGTAGCTTGTCCTGTTCCTCTTTTATTTTCTTATCAATTGCTGCTGTTGCCTTTGACCAGGATATACAAAATTTGTAAATGTCACCGCCATCCTTAAGAGCATTCTCTAAGCTCTTTATTCCAATACTCACAATCTTCCTATCTTTAGAGATTAATTCTAATACTTCTGAAAATCTTTTATCCAAAAATTCCTTCTGGACCTTTTCTTCAACAGATTTTTCTAGAGATTCAAAATGTGTACTAACACTGCTGACTAAGGTTTTGAGATTACCGGAAGAGGAGGCTATGGGATCCTTTTGAAAGGATGGCATGATCTTTTCTAGCACTCCAGATGCTACCTCCATAAGCTCACAGTCTTCCATGTGAGATTTCAGCAGCTTCTCTTTGACTTTCTCATTTGCAAATGAGGCTATTTTCATTGTTTGCACCGGTGACAAAGAGTCAAAATCTAATGGTCCTTTTAGCAGGTCCGGTTCATCAATTTCTATAGTGGCTTTGCTCAAAAATTGTTGAACAGTTTGTGCAGTGTCTCTTGCCAGAGACAGATGTTTCTTTTCTTCTGCAGTCTTGGAACTGTCAACCTCTTTATCTTCCACCCCTGCTTCCTTCTCCTGTAATTTCTCTTCTTCTTTGGATCCGGAGACTGTAGGGGAAACTGGAGGAGAGATGTTTGTCTGTTCAGGGCCCACTTCTTCCGGAACAGATGATTCCAAATCCGCAGCTGTTTCTACACCTAAGTCCTCTACAACAGGAAGATTGAACCTTTTGAAGGCCTTCCGGAGGATCTCTTCTGTCTCTTGGGCCACTTTGTCAGTCTCACCAAGCATGAGTTGATTCATCCTGGCTTTACTTCTGAACTCATCTTTGCAGTCTTTGAAGATTATGTTCATTGTCTTGGGATCAATTTGAGGATATAGCTGAATAGCTATCTGCTCCCGGATCTCAAGATCTTTTGCATGAGCATTATTCTTTCTTATTTCTAATTCCTTTTCTAGGCTTTTAGGAATAAGAGATATGATCTCAATGAAAGCCTTATTGTATATGTTCAGATATTTGACTGTGGCTTCCTACAGAATCTTTTGGTCAGCCTCACTGTAGTCATCATAAAATTCAGTCATTGGTTGAAGGTTTCCATCCACCGTGACTAACTTGATTACACTCTCTAGAGACAGAGTGGGCTTTTCAACAGATACCTCTGCCATTTCATCCTTGTCTTGGCCTGTGGAGGGTTTACCGGATCCTTTCTTCTTCTGCTTCTTTATTTCTTTTACTCCCTCATCTGACTCTGTTTCCTCTTCATCCTTTTGGCTTTCATAAGCCCTTGTGGCTTTTGTCTTGGATCTTTTACCGGATGCCTGGACTTCCGGTTTTGAACTTTTGGTTGTGGGAGGTGCAGATCTTTTTGATGATCTGGTCCGGGTGGGAGTTTCAACCGGAACACTTTCTTTACTTTTCTCTTCTTCCTTAGCCTTCCTCCTCTTTTCCCGGCTGGCATCAAGTGCCTCTTTTGAGATGCCTAGGCCTTGAGCAATATGCTCAACTTCTTTTCTTACCTTCCTCTTTATCTCCGGTTCCCTGAGTTCTACATGTATCTTTACACTCAGTTCCTCAAAGGTTCCAAACCTTTCTGCCTTAGGATCTTTGGGCTGGCTTAGCATGTGTTGAACATGCAGCTCTACTATCTGTTCATCCACTTCATACCCCATGGGCATGATCCAAACAGTCCTTGGCTCCACTGCCTCCATTAGACACTGATCTGTTTCAACCATGAAGCATACTGTGTCTTTGTACTTTTCAACAAGGGATTGGGGTATTCTTTCTCTTGCATGCATCATGCTTTGGAAGTTCTTGAAGTATCCCCATAGAGCTGTATTTCTTGCTTTAGCATCCCCAAGTCCATGCAAATAGTCTCTGATTTGGATGGCAACCGGTCTGTCATTCTGCCATATCCATCCACTGGATCCGGGAAGCTCATTCATGTAGTAAAAGAAGAGACAAAGGATCAGATTGCCATACTTGAAGGAGTTTTTCTTGTCCTTCTTGATCTTCTGCAGATTTTCAAAGAGTTGGTTCACAAGAAGCTCACACAAGTCATAGTCTGCATTCTCCTTTAACATTTGATAAGCTGTGTAGATTGCAGTTCCCGGTACTGAATTTTCCCTACTGGAATGATAGATTTTGTAACCAATTATCATAGCTGCAAATTTGACATCCGGTTCAGTGATGTCATCAACTGTCATAGCTCTCTTGTCAAACTTGGATCCGGTTGCATCACTAACTGTCTGATTTTTGACAGACTTGAGAACAGGTAAACCACCGGATGAGTGCAGACCGGTTACAGCCCTAATTGCATCTTTGGTGATCTTGAAGGGCTGGTTCAACCATAGGAAGTTGTCATGTACTCTACTTAGTACATACCAGACCCATTCATCTTCTTCAAAACAGGGGAAATGAATGCACTGTGCAAAGTGTTTGTCCCGGATGGCTTTGTACTGAGGTTTGATCTCAAAGGAGTCATCTATCAATTGTTTGTGATAGATATCCATCAGCTTTGATTCTCCAAAGTCTTCAAGATTCACATGGATGTAAACCCTAATATCTTCCGTATGCAATACACCATGAGGAACACTAGAGAAGGCTCCTAGTGGATCTACCTCCAATGATTTGTAAGGATGTTTCTTGAATGTGGGGCGAGGTCTATCAGAGATCTTAACTATATTTGGAGTAGCCATTCTTCAAAGATTTGCAGTGAGATAATGAAAAACGGAGAATACCTTATGCGCCTTCGGTTTGCACGGAGTGGTGGGATTGATTTCTTTATGCAATGACTTCGGCAGGAGATCTTTGGTGTGCTTGATGAATCTTGTTGCAGAGCTCCACTTTTTGCTTCTTCTTGAGTGTAGAATGAGCAAATGATCTTTGAGAAATCCCTTATATTGCTCCGCAAACCCTAATATCTGTTTGCAATAAATGCTTCACCTATATTATTCCGGTTTGCCTTGTTCGGATAGCTTGGAGTATCCCGGATCAGTCCTAATCTGTGAACATCATCTGGATCTTTCAATCATGAATAAATCGAGGTGACACATTGAAAGAACATCCCAAACACTCTGTCCAATCCACAGAATAAGATAGTGCACTTCCGGATTTCTCCAGACCTTTTTGTAATCCTTTGTCATACCGGAGCATCTCCCGGAACAGGTCTTACTTGATCGATCACAGCTTCTTTATAACTCCATGCGGACCTCTGAAATCTTATTTGGATCGTCTCAAGACTTATATCTTTAAACTTTTTACTCCGCATCTTGTGCCACATCAGGCACCACTTGATTGGCTAGGGGAACATGATTTTCTTTGAGTCTCCCCCTAAGCCAGAGCTAACTTTTTAATTTCCGGAAGAAATATCAGCACCAGAGTCTGGTGCGGATCCAACCTTTACATTCTCTGAACTTTTCTTCACCCAAATCTTGCTCATCTGATTCCTAACTTCATCCGCATTCATCTTTTGTTTACCCTTGTCTTGATTCTGATTATACACCGGACCTTTTTTGTCCTGATTCTTGCTTCTGCAGACTTTAGCATTATGACCGGACCTATTACAGATTTGGCAAATAACATTTCTTTGCATAATTGACTGATATCCTCTTGATCTGCATTGATTAGCCATATGACCTACTCTATTGCATGTAAAGCATCTACCTTTGAATGATTTGTTTACTTGCATATTTCTGCATTCATGGGATTTGTGTCCATACCTTTTGCAGTTGAAGCACTGTCCGGAGAAGGATGAATTAATCTGATTCATTCTCTTTCTGCACTGATTAGCTTTGTGACCAAAGTGGTTGCAGCTGTGGCAGTATCCATTGAAAGATGAATATCTTTGAGCATTGGGCTGTCTTACCGGAGGTCTTCTAGGCCTGTTTCTTGGATTTTCTGATGCAAAATTCTTTTGACCAGATCCGGAGCTTTCTCCTTTCTCATATCCCAAACCATACTTGTCATCTGTCCCTTTTTGACTTCCAAGAAGAACTTCAAGTTGAGCAGAACTTATCTTGAATTTCTCTTTATATTCATTTGCTGTTTGAAGGTCTCTTTTGAGAGAGGCAATTTGATCCTCAAGTTTTTCTTCATTATCTTTGGCATCTTCAAGATCAGGTTCAAGATGTCTGATAATCCTGTCCATCTGGTGGCATTCTTCTGATTTTTCTTTAAGAGATTGTTTTAGATTGTCTTCAGCCTTTCTTTTTTCTTCAATCTCTTGAGTAAACTTTATAGTTCCTGATTCCATTTCATGTCTTAACATAATGACTTCTTTTGATAACTTTTCACATAACTTGGTTTGCTCAGTCAATTCTTCATTTGTATTGCTTTCTTCACTTTGTCTTGCCAACTGTTGGAGCAGCTCCTTTCTCTTTTTCATAGAGAGACTTAATTTGTCTTTTAATTCTCTCATGAATTCATCAGCATGTTTGAGTCTTTCCTTTAGTTCATTGACTTCAGAATTTGACTGTTCAAGATCCTCAAGAGCAGTCTTGAGTTGCTCCCTTAAACCATATGCATCCATTTGAACTCCCAGATCTTCCTCAAGCTGTTAGGCTCTATTAGGAGGAACTTAGCTCTGATACCAATTGTTGATAACTGAGAGGGGGGGTGAATCAGTTATCCTAATTATTCCCTTTTGAACTTTCTTATTAATTAATGTAGCATTGAATCAAACACAAAAACATTACCATGAAATAAGAAACACATGACACAGTATTTTTGATGTGGAAACCCTGTTAAGGGAGAAAACCACGGGGTGATTAACCCAAAATTATTCTCTGTTAGAAGAATAGGAAATTACAAAATGGCACTTGCCAATTAGGGCTCACTGCCCGAGCACACTGCTCACAAGAGGCCCACTGCCTACAAGAAGACACACTGTCTACAAAGTGATAAGAATCACAGTCTTGAACTGATTGGAAGCATCTGCATATGCTGGAGTTCAGTTCCGGTTAGGCTCAGTACACTGATCTGCTGCACTTCATCTTTTCTCTGTTCTTTATTCTGCTATCCTTTCACATACCGGATCTGTCTTGGTACTTATGCTCTGTTCTGCTCTTCTTCGTATATATTCTTGACATAGTCACCCACTTCACAACTAAATCCATCCTCTATATATATCCGCACAAGTAATTTCATCACCTTTCTAGTCGGCATCCGGAACAGTCTAGTTTCTTACAAACTCTGTTCTGTCGGCTGAATCCTTGCTCACCAAGCAATGCGGATCAAGCATATACTTGTAGATATCATTAATCATGTCAGCCAAACATGATTCCTACCTTCACAACCTTTATCATCAACAGTAACACATCCGGAAAGTAGTCTGATACTCTGTCAGTCAGTTCATCCTCTGTTTTCACTGTCTCTTAGGAATCCGGTACTCAACTATTCATATCTTTTTCCTTGTCCATCACTGGAGGCTAAATCCTTGGAATATACCACTCAAGGTAGTCCTCTTAACTTCCCCAAATCCGCACTGCACCAAGACACTTCCTCTGAGAGATCCGGACCAATCTGTCGGACCTTGCCACATGCTCTGTTCTTGTTCACCGGACCACAACCATCTTTATTCTGACTTCCGGTAGAGAAACACCATGACTTGCGGATATGTGGGATGATCTTTGTTGCCATCAATGACAACAACCATGAATCCATATAGTGTCTCTTGCCAACACGCTCAATCTACAAGAAAAAAAGTATTGCAAAATAACAAACACTTAGAATGCAAATAATGGGATTGATTAATTATCTTACAAGATGTAGTACATATAAGGTGTAATCAACTAAGAATAGTTGAGCCAAAATTAAGAAAATCTCACTAAGAATAGTGGTGCTCCAAGAATAGGGAAAGCAACCACTAAACTTAGACAAAGTTAATCTAGGCATGCCAAGTATAGCTCAAGGCTAAACATGCACTCCTAAGAAAGCTTAATATACACCAACAATTGTTGATGTAGGAACATCCAAGGTGTAAATGCAATCTTGTATCACCCAAAAATATTTTATGTTGCTTTGAATTTTGGTTTTTTTAGGCTTCTTAGTTCAGTTAGAGCACAAGTTGAACTTTCCAGTGCTTTAGGACTGTCAAATTTTTTTGAAGGCTAAAAATAGTAACTTTCTATTTTAGTAAGTTTGTATTTGTGTGTGTATGGACATGAAATTTTACACAGAGCTCCGAAATTGTAAAATTCATCCTTTGGTGAAGGAATCAGCTCAATCTCATTGGTAGATAGTGATATATTAAAGTTTCAAGGTTCAAAAATCCTATAAAAAATATTCAAATTGAATTTTGGACCTTTAAATGATATTTTGGGGGATCAAAAATCATCATTTCATGACCTAGAACCATTATGTCATTGAGTACCTTGCAAGATTTCCAATGCATCAAACACTTCATCAATTAGATGTTTGGTTCAAAAGTTATGGCTCCCAGAAGTTGTGTTATTGGATTTTCAAATTTTAAATTTCAAATAAGAATTTTCTTGGGTAGGAAAAGGGATAGCTAGGACTTTGGATGACCAAAAAGGAGAGTTACACTTTCTAGAACATTCAAAGATAGTCGAGAAGTGGCATGGGAGTTATTGGCATGCCAAAAAATGAGGTGAAGGGGAGGTTACAAAGGACAACTCCATTAATGCAGATTGTGGCTCCATCTTGTAGGAATTTTTGATAGGGTTAATTTTCTTTTTGATGAAATAGCCCATGTTGTTGTAGCATTGTATTTCTTGATTTTGTACTTGATTTTATGGAAGAAATACAAGTTGTCTGATTTCTTCCTAGAATTTTTAGTGGGAATCTTTGTTGCTGTGTTGTGTGTGAATGTTGGGTGGAGTAGCCTTCCATCAATTGTAGTGATTGGTTTATGCTTATGATTATTAATTTGATTTCTAGAAAGAGTCCTATTTTTCATTTTTAGGCCAAAGTCTTATTATTCTTCCATCCAATTAGAGTCCTATTAGTAGTTATGTTTTAAAAAAATGTTCTTATTTCTATACCAAGTAGATCTAATTTACACTTTTTTTATCATTAATAGTTTTAGTAGTTGTGTTTATGTCTATTTTTAAATGCTTGACAAATGTTGATTATTAGAAATTTTTCTTCTATTCTTGCAAGTTCTGAGATGGAGTGTTTATTGTAGGGAGAGTGTTCTAAAATTGATAGATCCTTAAATTTGTATCCTTTCTATGAGTGTCTAGATACTTATTTTAGTGTTGATAAATTGTTTTACCTTGACATGTATCTTCATAGTAATTCACATGCAAGTCAAAGTGGGGGCAAAATGTAATAGTGAAAATTACATACCCTATAGTGTTTCCTTGTGTTTCGGGCCTATATTGGTAGGGTTGTCCCTCATACAATAATTAGTATGCAAATTAGCATATTTTACATGAAATTGGTAAATTACCTGATTATATTTTAGTTACATGTTTAAACATCCCAAGGAATTGGTTCTAATGCTCATTCCATCTATTCTTTATGTGAGTCATTTTCACACCCACAAAATTGACCTAGGTTAGGTTTACATGTGTGGAAGTGACCATTAAGCATATTGTGGTGTGTTGTTCATCAACAATCATCAAGATTACCATCCAACCTAGAGCTAAGTATCTTTATATTTTATTCATTTGAATTCTAAACATTTATTTTAGTTCTACTATCTCAATTTTTATCCTAAATTAAATTAATATTGGCTCTTGATTAATTAATTCAACTATGTTATTATTCCTAACAATAAAAATTACTGTTGTTAAGGGCGTGGTTCGGTGGTTAAGTCACTCGGTTGTAGTGGCGGCCACTAGAGTTCAAACCCCCGCTGGGCCAATGAGCTCACGGGTTTGAAGTGTTCCTTCTTGGGGATGAGGTCCCCCATGTTGTGGCCTCACCGATTCATTGCTTCGGGCAAAAGCGTTAGTGTGGAGTTGGAGGGCGTGTTGCACCAGCATCACCGGTCATGTTAAAAAGTTTACCAGGCGCATTATCTTTAAAAAAAATAAACAATAAAAATTACTAGATTATGAATTGAACACCTCAAAGTATAAATCCAAAAAATTGTAAATTTCATTTTACAAATCTAATTACAAATCAGATATAAGTGTTTTTTTAAAGCTTTTCTTAATGAACAATGGTTTAACAAAATATATATTTTGTTACATCCCCAACTTATGATTTAGCTTAATCTTGCTTTTGTGTGGTAAACAAGATGATTAATCATAGTTTAATGATTTGATGTTTGTGGAAGATATCAAATAGAATCATTGATTATATGAATATTGACTAATGTTTAGTTTAGACATGAGATTACATGTTGATAAGATTATTTTTATCATAATGTTTTACGAATCAAATAAACTCGACCCCAAGGTTGCATTTTGTTGTTGTGCCACACTAACAATGATGTTATCATTTGATAACACCTTGGATTATTTGATAACACTTAAATATCATTTAGATGTAGGGGAAATTATGTGTGTGATGTAATTATTCTTAACCTCCATAGAGCTCGAGCATCCTTACTAATATTAATATATTTATATTTATCTTTTAGGTAGTCAGACAACCACCATCCATGATAAGTGGAGTGAGTGGAGGCCGAATAGAAGCTTATCATGAGCTTCAACTTCGCTTCCACATCATGATAGAGTTGGTGGACTGTAGGGAACCCCACGAGGTGGCAGAGGATTTTGAAATTGTTTCATACAACTACCCATAGAAAAGGGTGATGAATCTTGCTAGTAGGCAGTTAACGTATACAAGGGTAGGCATAGGGTATCATTTTTATACATGTTTTGGTGTTGTTCATTATCAAAGAATAGGAAGTTCAAAAACAGGATAGTAAGAAAAAGAATTGCTACAGAAGTAGTGTGGGGTTGGTGCATGTAGCTTGCAGATAGAGCCACCGACAGGCACACAAGAATTATCCTCGGAGGGCCAAACTCAACTGTATTTTTATATACAGGTATGAATGTTGTTTTTAAATTGAACTTGAACTAGTAACATGAGTAGATATCTCTACTGCTATTTTAATAGTGTCGACTGTGTTATTATCATATACAACAGTGTATTATTGTGTAATCATTATAAGGTCATCGAGGCCATAGAGGATACCACTGTGTTATTATTTGAAAGCATTGCTAAAACCTATCACTCAGGCGAGGCCATGAGGCTGACACCAAACATAGCTGTTACTTGCAAAACTTTTGAATGTCGATATGGCAAGGTCTATAGACCACATGATATACATCTTGATAATCTCTTTATCTATTATTCAAGTCATCTGTGTTCAAACCAAAGTAGTATTGAATAATAATGATTGTCTAAGTGTATAAAGAGAATTATTATGGGTGTAGGCCAAGAGCAGTGCTCAGACCATAATAACTTTAATTTTAATCTTTAAGCCTCAACTGTTCCTAAGGCAGTTAGTCTATCAGTCAAGGGTACTATGGGTAACAGTGCTCAACTATTATGAAAGATATTATGTTATATATGGTGTAACCTATGTGTATAAAAGGGTATTATGACTTCTCGTTGTCGAAGGAGAAATAGTAATAGGTAACTAATATTGTTACTCGAGAAATTTTAAATGCATGCCTTGTTTTTCAGAGAAGTAAAACCTCGTTTGATGTTTATTTTCTTATGGGAACAAATACAATGTCTAGCATGAAACTCTTGCATTTAAATGTATATGAATGCCACCCCTTTTTGAATGGCAATACTTCATGAATGAAGTGTAGGGTATCAAGAGCTCATGCAAATTCTTTGAGTTAAGATCTATTCAAGAGGACTGACCCATTAGACTATTATAATATGAGTCTTGTTTATATGAATTAGAATGTAAACCTTGTGACAAGGTAAACATGAAATCTTGAATGGGAAAGGTCATAAGCTTGGAAAACACAATTTTCTAATTGTCATAAAGAAAGAATAGGAACAAGAGTGACGTGGAGTCACAGTTTCATTGTTGCAAAGGGAATGTAACAATAGTGATTGTATTCCTGAAATAGGAGTCGAATATCTAAGAAATGGACTAAGAATGAATTGAAACTATCTTTCAAAGACTTAGAGGGGTTGATCTTGATTACTGTAGGATGAGAAAACTTCTAAGTTGAGTCAAGGTGGTGAAAAATTGACTATGTTCATTGTGAAACGTATATGTATGTAAATCTTTGGACGAAGTAACACATCCGTCTCTACATGCATTAGTCGGTTCACTATGCTCCAGATGGCATAATGTTTTCAATAGTGTCGTGCATAGTTAGATTGGATCTAGAGTTGTATGGCCATTGGTGCAGGGGCACCAAGAGGATCATGAGGATCCATGCTTTATTTTCATGTTGTTCATGTTGTCCTATCATGTAATAAGGTCTTCAAGACCATTTTGATGCATTTGTAATAAGGTGAGAAACCATTTCATGTTGATGCCAATAATTGTAAACACAATAGGTTGATAAGGATAGTCATAGGAGTCTTGTGTCTTGGTAGTCAATCATGGCATATAGGAGCATGATAATGAGTTTGAATGCCTTGTTAAAGGCTTGTCAATCTTGTGAAGGGGTTTGAATTCTTGGCAAACATTCCTTAATCATGTAAACTCAAATCAATAAGCAAAAATAATGTGATTAGTTACAGAAAATGACAAAAAGGACAAGCAGTTGGTGGTTGCAGGGTAGTTTACCATCCCACTGATCCAAACTACCTATTAGTCTATTAGGAGGGTCAAAGACAGGCTTCTAAAATCCTTGATCATGTTTGTTGCCTTGTATGAAGGTGATTGGAGAAGAAACCAATAACAAACTACATCTTTTTCTACCCACTTTTCTATGTAAAATGTTGTTCCATGTCATACTAGTCCTCTGTACGGATGTGTTGCAGAATCAAGTGATGCTTGTATGAAAGTAGGGTGAGTTAACATTTCAATGCAATTGGTTTGAAGTCTTGAAACATCTGTAGAGTAAAGTACCAATCATTTTTCTGAAATTGGTAGATAAACCCTCTTCTAGTGTTTCTGACAATAAATCATGGTTTTCTCACCATTCTACTAATTTAAAACCTTCTTGATTGGTGGAATGGTCCTTGTTTTGTTTGTTTTAATGTGTCATGAGAAGTTTTGGGGCAGAGAACATGTTTTGAGGGAGATTTCATGAAGAAACCTAGCACACCCATGTGCTAGGTGTAACTTGAAGGGAACAGCAATGTCTAAATCCTATATTGTCGACTGTGAGGTCTCAAAAACCTTGAAATCCTAAGTTTTGTCATGCGTTTAAGTTGTCCAGCTAGGGTACTTGCTTTGTTAATTAGGCCTAATTGGGGCTTTTGGAAGTAGGCATGTCATACTGAAAGTAGCATGTTCTCCAAAACAACCCCTGCTAGATTTTTTGATATGTTTTCAATGTTCCAAAAGGGTGTCTAGAACCATGCTTACCTTGCCTTGAAAGTGTCTAGTCTGCAAGTTATTCCTTGACAGACTTGAAAATAGGGCTAGTAGGGATTAGGCAGTTTATGAAGAAAGTGGCTTGTGTGCAGGCCCCAGATCTCATTGGGTGAGTTGTATGGAGTCTGTAGGGCATCAAGAGGCCCTCTACAGGTCTGCCTCCAAGAAAATAAATCCTTGGTGCTAATTCACATGTGGGTCATTGGAATAGGATTGTCAAACATAGTGTAATCCACCTTGTTTCTCCATGTCCTCTGCATCATAGTGGTATCAGAGCCATTGTATGATCAGTAAAGGGAAAAGAAGTAGTTGGGTCCATAAATCATCTTGAAAAAACAAGATGCCTTCAAAAGGTGGGTCGGTGATAGCCAGGAGAATGAAGGCCCTGGAAGAGGAGATGGAGGCCTTGAAGGCTAGAGAGAAAAGGAGAGAAAGAGAGGAAGAAGGAGACAATGATCCTGATCAAGAAGAAGAAGATGAAGAAGGGGAATCTCCAGAGTGAGAGGAAGAGTTACCCCCTAATGAGAGAAGATTTATCAATGCCTTGAAATCTATGAAAGGAGAAGCCTGTGATGTGAGGATGGACCTGCCAATGTATGGAGGGAAGATGGATGCTGAGGAGTTGATAGAATGGATTGATGCCCTGAATAATTACTTTGAATACAAGGAAGTGGCAGAGGACAAGAAGGTGAAGTTTGCCACAACAAAACTAAAAGGTGCTGAACTCACATGGTGGAATTAAACCCAAGGTGAAAGGGTGAAGAATGGGAGAAGTATGATCACTTCTTGGAGCAGGATGTCAGAAAGGATCAAATCTCTATTTCTACCAGTAGATTATGAGGTGCAGATCTACAAGAAGATGCAAAATCTCAAACAGAGAGACATGGATTTGTCCACCTACACTGAAGAGTTTCACAAAATTACTCTCAGATGTGGGCATGTAGAAAATGAGAAGGGGAAAAATGCAAGGTATATCAATGGCCTAAAATTTAGTATCCAAGATGAGATCAGCATCTTGACCCCTGAGATAGTAGATAAATGTTTTCAGATGGCACTGAGGGATGAAGAGAAGTTGAAGAGGAAAGGTGAGCAGCAAAACAGAGGTAGAGGGGGCAAAAATTTTAGAGGTAGAGGAAGTTTTGGGGGAAGAAATTAGTTTCAAAGAAGTTAAGGTGAGTCTAGTTCCCAGGAACAAAGTGGAGACTCATGTTCAAGAGGAGGCTTTAGAGAAAGGAGACCCAATGGAAGGGGTAGATTTGGTGGACCAGGGAGAGGTCCTAATTCCTTCATAGGGAGATGCTATAATTACAACCAAGTGGGACACCTAGCCTTCAAATGCCCTGAGAAAGAAGCCTCAAGCTCTCATGGAGGAGAGAGAAGGAACCAATTGATTTAGGAAGATGATTGTCAAAGTGTCAATTCCCCAATTGGAAGTGCAGCCCCAGTTCATGATGGAGAAGGCTTGATGATGAGGAGGACCATGTTGAAGGTGCCTCAAACAAAATAACCCCCTCAGAGGAAGACAATGTTTAGAACCACATGCAAGGCCTATGGTAAGATATGCAAGGTAATTGTTGATTCAAGTTCTACTAAAAATTTGGTTTCCATAGAGATGGTAGACAAATTGAAATTGAAAAGACTACCTCATGCTAACCCGTACAAGGTGTCATGGTTGAATAAGGGGCAGCAAGTCTTAGTGGATGAACAATCTTGGGTAGAGTTTGAGATAGGGGAGTATAGGGATAAGATCTTGTGTGATATAATCCCCATGGATGCTTATCATTTTCTATTAGGACGTCCTTGGGTGTATGATGTGTAGTCCCAACATGATGGGAAGTCAAATTCTTTCATTATAACCAAGAATGGTAGGAAGTATAGAATGGATCCTTTGCCGAATGACAGTGTGGATAAGAGTATTAGGTCAAGTGTCATGATAGTGAGTGGGAGAGAGTTTCTTAACACCCTTAAGGAGGAAGGAACCCAAGGGTATGCTCTGATTTTGAAGCCTAAAAATAGTCTTGATTTGCCTAGCCATGGTAAGGAAGAAGTCCCCAAGGAGGTGCAGCAGTTGTTGGAGAAGTACAAGGGTATCGTGGTAGAGGAGATACCTAATGCATTGCCACCTATTAGGGATATAAGCCATCAGATTGACTTCATTTCAGGGTCTACATTGCCAAACAAAGCATCCAACAAGATGACACCATCTCAAAATGAGGAGACTACCAAGTAAGTGCAAGAGTTGTTGGATAAGGGTTTGGTGAGAAAGAGCCTTAGTCCATGTGCTGTCCCAACAGTCTTAGCCCCTAAAAAGGATGGTAAATGGAGACTTTGTATGGATTCTAGGGCAATCAATAAGATCACTATAAGATATAGGTTCCCCATGCCTAGGATTGAAGATCTAATGGACTGATTGGGAGGGGCTTGTTATTACTCCAAGATTGATCCCAAGAGTGGGTATCATCAAATTAGGATAAGGTAAGGAGATGAATGGAAGACTGCCTTCAAGACAAATGAAGGTCTCTATGAGTGGTTGGTGATGCCATTTAGCCTATCTAATGCTCCAAGTACTTTTATGTACCTTATGAATGAGGTATTGAAAGATTTCATTGGCAAATTTGTTGTGGTATATCTTGATGACATTCTTGTGTTTAGCAGGACGAAGGAAGAGCATTTGCAGCACTTGGATCAGGTTTTGAAGAAGATGCATGATGAAAAGTTGATGATCAACATGGAGAAGAGTGTCTTCATGAAGGAAGAACTCACCTACCTTAGTTTTGTGATCTCCAAGGGTAATTTGAAGATGGATCCAGCAAAGGTGGAGGCTATTTTGTCATGGCCAACACCCAAGGTAGTAGGTGATGTGAGAAGTTTTCATGGATTGGCAACATTTTATAGGAAGTTCATAAAAGGTTTCAGTCATATATGTGCACCCATTCTAGACACCATCAAAGGAGGACAAAAATGTAAGTTTTCTTGGACCAAAGTAGTTGATGAATCATTTGAAATTCTGATAAAGAAGGAAGAACAACAACCTATTCCCATTCTGCCTGATTTTAATAAGTTGTTCACGATGGAATGTGATGCTAGTAACCTTGCTATAGGGGCTGTCTTGAGTCAAGAGGGAAAACCAATTTCTTTCTTTAGTTAGAAACTAAATGATGCTAAGAGAAAGTATTCTACTTATGACTTGGAGTTGTATGCAATGGTGCAAGCCTTGAAAAAATGGAGGCACTATCTTTTGCCTAAAGAATTCATTGTTTACACTGATAATCATGCACTTAGTTTTCTGAATTCATAGGAAAAACTCAGTCATAAACACATGAAATGGGTTGAACAACTTCAAGCCTAGACATTTTCTATCAAGCACAAGAAGGGGCAGGCCAATAAAGTGGTGGATGCATTGAGTAGAAGGGTGTGCATGGTTCAAGAAATTCAGTTGCAAAGTGTGGGAGTTGATTCCCTCAAATATATGTACAAGGATGATGAGGATTTCAAGGAGGTATATGGAGTTTGTTCTCAGTTTTCAGACTCTTACCATTCTGATTTTTTTGAGTTTTTGTTGCAGCAAGGTTTATTGTTCAAAGGCAGCCAATTATGTCTTCCTAGGTGTTCCATGAGGGAGAACATCATAAAGGAGAAACATTGTGGTAGTCTAGGAGGCCACGTTGGGCTGGATAAAACACTTGAACAAGTGAAGAGATTCTATTTTTGGCCAAAATTGCAATCAGATGTCAGAAAATTTGTTGAAGATTGTAGCATATGCCAAAGGGCTAAGGGAACATCATCAAATGCTGGTCTATATCAACCACTTCCTATTCCTCATAGGCCATGGGAGAGTATTAGCATGGATTTTGTCTTGGGTCTTCCTAGGACTCAAAGATGTTTTGATAGCATCTTTGTTGTGGTGGATAGGTTTAGTAAGATGGCTCACTTTTTGCCATGTAAATGAACTAATGATGCTTCCCATATTGTTGGTTTGTTCTTCAAAGAAATTGTTAGGATACATGGTTTGCCTCTCAACATTGTGACTGATAGGGATCCAAAGTTTGTGGGCCACTTTTGGCGTACTTTGTGGAAGAAGTTGGGCACTCAATTGTCTTTCACTTTAGCCTTTTACCCTCAGATTGATGGCCAAACTGAGGTGGTGAATAGGTCCTTGGGAAATCTTCTTAGATGTCTCACAAAGTAGCATGGAGGGGCATGGGATATGATCATCCCTCAAGCAAAATTTGCCTACAATGATTCCACCAATAGGAGCATAGCAAGAAGTCCATTTAAGATTGTCTATGGGATTCATCCAAGAGGGATTCTTGAACTAAGAGATCTACATGGATTGGAGAGGAGAAGTGCTCAAGGGGAAGACTTTGCATTGGCCATGAAGGACATCCATGATAGAGTGAGAGAGACTCTTCAAAAGAACACCGAGAAGTACAAGGAGAAAGCCAATGAAAAGAAGAGAGATGTGCAGTACAAGGTGGGAGACTTGGTGATGGCTCACTTGAAGAAAGAAAGACTTCCAAAGGGGCAGCCAATAAAACTCCTCATGAAGAAGATTGGTCCTTGCCGGATTGTGCATAAGTTTGGGCCCAATGCCTATGAGATTGAACTTCCTCAAGGTTTGGCTATATCTCCCATCTTCAATGTTGCAGACTTATTTCCATACAAGGGTGGTAATGTTGTAGGTCTAGATGCAGGGTTAACAACACAAGAGGATGAAGAATGGATTAAGGACCTACCACCCAACCAACCATTGAAGTTGGAAAGCATCTTGGACACCAAGGTGATCAAGAAGACTCGAAAGAAGACTTATAAGGAGTTCCTTATCAAATGGAGTGGCCTACCTGCTGAAGATGCCACTTGGATGAGTGAAGAAGACATCTTGAAGCATGGGACCATAGTTGTTGATCTATTCCTCAAGGGACTTGAGTTCTTTTCCAACCCCAGGAGTATGGTGCAGGGGCACCAAGAGGATCATGAGGATCCATGCTTTGTTTTCATGTTGTTCATTTTGTCATATGATGTAATAAGTTCTTGAAGATGATTTTGATGCATTTGTAATAAGGTTAGAAACCATTTCATGTTGATGCCAATAATTGTAAACACAATAAGTTGATAAGGACAGTCATAGGAGTCTTGTGTCTTGGTAGCCAATCATGGCATATAGGAGCATGATAATGAGTCTGAATGCCTTGTCAAAGGCTTGTCAATCTTGTGAAGGGGTTTGAATACTTGGTAAACATTCCTTAATCATGTAAACTCAAATCAATATGCAAAAACAATGTGATTAGTTATAGAAAGTGACAAAAAAGACAAAGGCAGTTGGTGGTTGTAGGGCAGTTTGCCATCCCACTGATCCAAACTGCCTATCAGTCTATTAGGAGGGTCGAAGACAAGCTTCTAAATGCCTTGATCATGTTCATTGCCTTGTATGAAGGTGATTGGAGAAGAAACCAATAACAAACTACAGTTTTTTCTACCCACTTTTTTGTGTAAAATGTTGTTCCAGGCCGTACCAGTCCTTTGTACAGACATGTTGCAGAATCAAGTCATGCTTGTCTAAAAGTAGGGTGAGTTAACATTTCAATGCAATTGGTTTGAAGTCTTGAAACATTTGTAGAGTAAAGTTCCAGTCATTTTTCTAAAATTGGTAGATAAACCCTCTTTTAGGGTTTCTGACAGAAAATCATGGTTTTCTCACCATTCCAATGATTTAAAACCTTCTTGATTGGTGGAATGGTCCTTTTGTTTGTTTTAATGTGTCATGAGAACTTTCAGGGTAGAGACTAGGTTTTAAGGGAGATTTCATGAAGAAACCTAGCAAACCCATGTGCTAGGTGTAATTTGAAGGGAACAATAGTGTCTAAATCTTGTATAGTTGACTGTGAGGTCTCAAAAACTGTGAGGTCTCAAAAACTCTGAAATCCTAAGTTTTATCATGCATTTAAGGTGTCCAGCTAGTTCAAAAAATTATGTGATCCAATTCAAGGGTACTTGCTTTGTTAATTAGGCCTAATTGGGGATTTTGGAAGTAGGCCTATCATACTGAAAGTAGTATGTGCTCCAAAACAACCCCTGGTAGATTTTTTGGTATATTTTCAATGCTCCAAAAGGGTGCCTAGAACCATGCTTACCTTGCCTTGAAAGTGTCTAGTCTGCAAGTTATTCCCTAACAGACCTGAAAATAGGGCTAGTAGGGATTAGGCAGTTTATGAAGAAAGTGACTTGTGTGCAGGCCCAAGGTCTCATTGGGTGAGTTGTATGGAGTTTGTAGGGCATCAAGAGGCCCTGTACAGGTTTGCCTCCAAGAAAATAAGTCCCTGGTGCCAATTCACATGTGGGTCATTGGAATAGGACTGTAAAACATAGTGTAATCCGCCTTGTTTCTCCCTGTCCTCTACATCAGCCATGAAACATTATCAAGGACACAACACTAGATACTTAGATTGTAAACCTGTTGGTTCCTTATATCTATATCCTCAGTGAATGGTAGGGCCACTTCCAGGTAGGAAGCCGTGTGGGAACCGCTAGTCTGTGGTTAGAGGAAAAGCACGTAGGTAATGCTCTCCTTTCCAAGAAGAAGAAATGTCAAGGCTTATGAAGATAGATGTCAATGTTCCAGATACAGTACTTACCTACATTTGACTTGTTAGACAACCTTATATGTCTATCATTGATGCTATGAGCAAGACATTGCAAATGTTAAGAATAGATATGCATATTGATTTAATTCATTGGATATTGATTATTACTTGATTAATTATGATTATGATAATCATGACTTTAGACTTAATGGTGATTAAGTTGGTTAATTTTTGGGTTAACAAGAGATGACTTGTTAGATATGGTATTAGAGATACTAGGTTCAATACATGGACCTATGAGCTCACTACATAATGTTTTATTTTTTCCAGCATTAACGATTGCTAATGTTTGGATGTTCTTATGCCAGAATGGTAAGAATAAGAATGACACCCAGAAAGAAGGTAATGGGTTACCTTAAGGCCTTGAGGGAGTGAGCCTCAAGAATGAAATGTCTTGAACAAACTAGTTATTTGGTAGGCACATGGTTGGCTGATGATGAAACCTTCACTACTATTGTTAAATGCATCAAGCAGGATATGAGGAAAGCAGTTAGGATTATTGCTCCTATCTCGGAAAATGAATTAGCAAAACCCTTTGCACCTAAGGAACTAGTCATGGAAAGAGACCTTAAGGATCCTAATGTTACTAGGGAGGTTGTGGATGAGTACCTGTGAGTACGTCCACCTCCTAAAATTGATTTGATAAATCTCAAGGATGACAAATGAACATGGGAAGGTATCCCAATCTAATAATAACTTGCACTAGCAAGATGTAAACAAAATTTTGTAACTATGGATGGATTATATGTAATCCATGGAAAATTATAATGCATTTTGAAAATTCTAGAAAATTTTTCCTTTCTTGTTAAAGATTACACGAATGAGAGTAGATTTACATCTATGAATGGATTCATTGGTATGAAAAACTAATTGAGTGATTAATCTACAAACTTCAGGAGAAGTAGATTATAGCATGGTTCACATAAGAACCAATATGTGAGATAGCTAGGAAGAAGGGCAACCTTCATGCCACTCCAAATTTAAACTTGACCAGATCCTTTCTATGCTCCAAGAGACGAGAGTGAGAATTGGAACTCTTGAGCAGGAGGTCAGGGGTTAGCATGGACCTAGGCGGGAAGTCTATTATGGGGATGATGATGAGGCATGTCATGATAACACCACCCAAAGTGAATGTGGAGAGAATAACTCTAAGGTCATATAGGAAGAGGATAGAAGAAGCCACTTGGCTTTGGAATTATCCTAGGATATGAAAAAAGTTATGCCTCCCAAGTTCGATGGGTCTGTAAGCGGAGATGCCACAGAGGCATGACTTACAGAAATGGAAAAATACTTTGAAATAAGAAATTATATTGAAATCATCAAGGTGGTATGGGGAGCATACCAGTTGGGAAGTGAAGCAACCACATGGTGGATGAATAAGAAAATGGAGTTAGGCTTGAGGTCTACAATTTTAACCTAGGACAGGTTTGTGGAACTATTTAAGCAAAGATGGTTGCCTCAGCTATATTATAGATTTTCATAATCTAAAACAAAGCGATTTAACTGTGAACAAATGCTGGGAAAGTTTACTCGCCTACTCAAGTGTGTTCCACAATATCAACAGGATGAGAGATTTCACATCTAAAAATTTATTATGGGATTGAACACCAAGATTGGGGGAGAAGTTGATGCGCATGGTCCCACCTCAAAGGACCAGGTTTATGAAAAAGCTATTATATAGGAATAGAAATTGAAAGGTATGTCTACTTCTAGGGAAAGGAAACACAAAAGGTACAATTGGTCCCAATCCTCCCAATCTTTTAAGAAAAAGAGGAAAAAGTAGGATTTTTTAGAGAAAAATGATAAAGGGTCTAAGGATAAGAAAAATGAATCCAAGGGAGAAAAGAAAGACAATAATAACTCCAAGAAAAATGGAGATAATTCTAGGAAGCCTTAGGAGAGGCAAGGACCCGTGGGAGGGTGTTATACATGCAGTGGTGACCATTATGCCAACTGATGTCCTAACAAGATGTAGGGAACACAACCACGAGGAAACCTTCTGCCCTCTCAGTAGGTAGTGTTCCAGTAACGCACACATGTAGCCTTAGATAATAGACAAGTTGAATACCAAATTACTCCCATTGAAACTATAGATATTTTATCTGGTTTCCCAATTTTAGTTTTGAAAGATACTAGTGCTACAAAATGTTTTGTTTCTCCAAACATTTTAAATAAAATTCCTAGAAAAGCTAGATACATGACAAACACTTGGTCAGTTGAATATGCAAATTAGACTAAAGCTCAGGTAGAGCAATGCTTGTTTGAGGCTAAGGTTGAACTTTCAAGTTTCTCCAGTGAGGTGAACCTTTACGTAGCCCCATTAGGATCATATCATGTTATCCTTGGGATAAATTGGTTATGGAGACATGAGGCTAAGGTAGAATGCTATGCCAAAACAATAGAATGTCTAGATGACCTAGGAAATAAGGTCTTTCTACAAGGCAACCCTATAGAGGTCAAACTGAGACAAATTTATGCCCTACAAATGAAAAGAGCTTAAAGAAAAGGATGCCAACTTTTTGCTGTCAAAATGGAGAAACTAAATAGTTTTGAGGAAACTAATTTTCAAGATGATTTAACATTTTATGAATCTTGGAAACTTGACAGAGTTGAGAATAGGGAATCCATAGATCAAGAGAGATTAGATATGGATAGATACCCTGTTCTTAGAGATTTTGAGGATGTATTTCTAGATTAGCTACCAGGATTACCTCCTAAAAGAGTTTTTGATTTCTCTATAGATATAATTCTAGGATCAGAACCTATATCTAAAGCTCCATACATAATGACCACAACTGAGTTAATGGAGCTAAAGGCTCAATTATAGGAATTGTTGGATAAAGGATTGATAAGGCCTAGTGTGTCACCCTAGGGAGCACCAGTAATATTTGTGAAAAAGAAAGATGGTACATTATGGTTATGCATAGACTACCGTATGTTAAACAAGGCAACAATTAAGAATAAATACCTATTGCCCCGCATTGATGATCTTTTTGATCAAATGAGAGGAGCAACTATGTTTTCTAAGATCAATCTTCGATCTAGGTACCATCAATTGTGGTTAAAGTATGAGGATATCCATAAAATAACCTTCAGAACAAGGTATGGGAAAATTAAAAGTTTATTGTCCTGCCCTTTGGATTAACAAACACCCCTGTAGCATTTATGAACTTAATGAATAGTGTATTTAGAGACTATTTGGACAAGTTTGTCCTAGTTTTTCTTGATGATATCCTTATCTACTCTAAGAATGAGGAAGAACACCTTCAACATTTAAGGATTGTTCTTCAAAGGTTGAGAGAGCATAAACTATATGGCAAGCTCTCCAAGTGTACTTTCTTTCAAAAGGAAGTGCAGTATTTGGGCCATATAATTTTAGCTAAGGGAATAGATGTGGACCTAGCCAAGATTAAAGCCATATTGGAATGGCAAGTACTGAGGAATGTACATGAGGTCCAAAGTTTCATGGGCCTAGTAGGATACTAAAGGAAATTTATGAAAAACTTTTCAAAAATTGCTTATCCTATTACTTATTTACAGAGAAAAGGCAAGAGGTTTGAGTGGTCAGACAAGTGCTAGGAGGCATTTGACCAACTGAAGGAAAGATTGATTTCACACCAACCTTGAAAGTACCTGACCTGAAATGTCATTTTGTAGTTATTACCGATGCCTCAGGGGAAGGCTTAGGTGGTGTACTAGTCTAGGATGGACAAGTTATTACATATGAATCTACAAAACTAAAAACTTATGAACAAAACTATGCCCCTCATGATTTAGAATTGGCAACAGTAATACATGCTCTACAAATGTGGAGACACTACTTGCTTGGAAACCCCTTTGAACTGAAAACAGACCATCAAGGACTCAAATATCTGTTCACCCAACGACATCTAAATGCTCACCAAAGAAGATGGTTGGAGTTAATGTAATATTATGACTTTGAGATCAAATATATTCAAGGTAAGGAAAATTGACTGGTGGATGCTTTAAGTAGGAGAAGACATATCTTCTCAATGATCTCCATACATTCTGATTTGAAAAATCAGGTACTACAAAAATCTAAGGGAGATGAGTTTTACGAGTGGGTAAAATAGGCCCTTTTGGAAAATCCTCAGAATCCAAAATATGATGGATTTTACCTTAAACTAGATGGGTTATTAAGGTATAAAGGAAGGATGTATGTTCCAAACTCTAAGGAGCTAAGGAACACTGTGTGGAAAGAGGTTCATTCAGTGCCTTATTCAGGATATCCTGGAGTAACAAATTTACTAGCTAATGTGAAATCCTTATACTTCTAGAAAGGAATGAAGATGGATGCTGCAAGGTTTGTAGCTGCATTTATAGAATGCTAGAGGGTGAAGATGGAACACCATCACCCGGCATGACTTTATACCCTCATGAAATTCCAGAATGGAAATGACAAATCATAAGCATGGACTTTGTGCAAGGACTTCCTATGTCAAGGAACAAGCACAATGCTATTTTGGTTGTGGTGGATAGACTCACCAAAGTAACACATTTTATACCTAGAAATTTGACAGATGGGACACCTATTATAGCCCACAAATTTGTGGAAGAAATTATTAGATTGCATGGTATTCCTGAGAAGATTATGTTAGATAGGGATGCTCGAATGACATCAAGGTTTTGGCAAACCTTGTTTTCTTCACTTGGAACCTAGTTGAATATAATCTCTACTTATCATCCTGAGATGGATGGCCAAATTGAAAGGGTAAACCAAGTGTTGGAGGATTTATTGAAAATGTATTGCATGGATCAGCAATACAAATGGGAAGATTATCTTCCTCTGGTGGAATTTGCCTATAATAATTCCTATCATTCTGCGATTAAGATGGCTCTATTTGAAGTATTATATGGAAGAAAGTGCCGAACCACTATAAGCTGGGATAAGCTAGAAGATAGGGTTAGCCTTAGTCTAGAAATGCTATCAGAAATGGAAGAGCAAGTCCATCTGATTAAGAAAAGTCTAGCGGAAGCCAATGATAGGCAGAAAAGTTATGCAGATGCTAAACACATTGAAAGGCATTTCTCAGTGGGAGAAAAAGTCCTTCTAAGGGTAAAACCTCAAAAGACTCTATTAAGTTTGGAAAGACATCAAAACTGGTTCCCAAATATGTAGGTCATTTTGAAGTTCTCGAAGAGGTCAACCCAGTCGCATACATAATTGCTCTACCACCAACCCTTGCCATGATGCATAATGTTTTTCATGTTTCCTATTTGAAAAGTTTTTTTTTAGATAATCATATTCCTATTCTTGATTGGAATGCTATACAGGTGAAGGACCCAGGGGTGGTAGTGATCGAGCCCATCAAGGTGCTCAAAATGCATAAGCTATGCTTACGTAATAAAGAGATAACTCAATGCAAGGTCTAGTGGGACTGGGAAAATTATGAGAATATTTATTCAATATTTCCCCATCTCTTTTGAAAAGCTTTTTATTATACAAAAATAACACTTTTCTTTGTTATGTTGGTTTGATTTTGAAGACAATTAATCATCGGGGATGATGATTCTTATGGGGGGAGATATGTTAAGTCCCCATCTTCTGATTTATCTTAATCTTATTTTTGTGTGGTAAATAGGATGATTAATCACAGTTTAATGATTTTATGTTTGTGGAAGATATCAAATAGAATCATTGATTATATGAATATTGACTAATGTTTAGTTTAGACATGAGATTACATGTTGATAAGATTATTTTATCATAATGTTTTGCAAATAAAATGATGATAAACTAATCATGGTTATATGGTTGTGAGTGTAATCAGGAAAATAATCTTCCTCCATGGATAGAAGGACAATATCAGTCAGGAGGAGAAGATCGAGGTTGGGAAAAGGTCAGATTGCCATATGAGTATCAAAATTAGTCATTGTGAACCCATGCAAGGTAGAGTGAGTTATCATCTTTCCTTTGTTAGTTATTTTCAATTAGATCTGTGTCAGCATGACAATTTGAGTTATTTCAATGTCATCCATGTCAATTTGACTAGATGATGTTCTTAGAACATCAATTTTGGTCCATAAGTAATCTCGTCAGGTTGTCAAGTAATTCCTTGTTTCCTTATCTAATTCCTTATTAGGCTTTGTGATTATCATTTTATATATATTAATTATGGTTATTATGGTGAAGAGGGGGAGTGAAACTCAACCCCAAGGTTGCATTTTGTTGTTGTACCACCCTAACAATGATGTTATCATTTGATTAGACTTTGGATTATTTGATAACCCTTAAACATCATTTAGATGTAGGGAAAATTATGTGTGTGATATAATTATTCTAAACTTCCATAGAGGTTGAGCACCCCTACTAATATTAATATATTTATATTTATCTTTTGGGTAGTCAGCCAACCACCATCTATGATAAGTAGAGTGAGTGGAGGCTGAGTAGAAGCTTATCATGAGCTTCAAATTCATTGCCACATCATGATGGAGTTGGTGGACTGTAGGGAATCCTACAAGGTGGCAGAGGATTTTGAAACTATTTCTTACCACTACACATAGAAAAGGGTGACGAATCTTGCTAGTAGGCAATTAACACATGCAAGAGTAGGCATAGGGTATCATTTTGATACATGTTTTGGTGGTGTTCATTATCGAAGAAAAAGGAGTTCAAAAATGTGACAACAAGAAAAAGATATGTTACAGAAGTAGCATGGGGTTGGTGCATGTAGCTTGTGAATAGAGCCACTGATAGGCACACAAGAATTATCCTCGGAGGGCCAAACACAACTATATTTTTTATATAAAGGTATGAATCATGTTTTTGAATTGAACTTGAACTAGCAACGTGAGTAGAAATCTCTATAGCTATTTTAATGGTGTTGACTGTGTTATTATCATATATAGCAGTGTATTACTATGTAATCATTATGAGGCCATCGAGGCTATAGAGGATACCACTGTGTTATCATTTGAAAGAATTGCTAAAAACTATCACTCGGTCAAGGCCACGAGGCCGACATCAAACATAGTTGTTGCTTACAGAACTTTTGAATCCTGATATGGTAAGGTCTGTAGACCACATGATATACATCTTAATATTCTCTTTGTCTACTATTTGAGTCGTATGTGTTCAAACCAAAGCAGTATTGAATAATAATGATAGAAGTGTATAAAGAGAATTATTATGGGTGTAGGCTGAGAACGGTGTTCGGACCATAATAACTTTATTTTTAATCTTTAAGCCTCGATTGTGCATAAGGCATTTAGTCTATTAGTTAAGCGTACTATGAATAACAACACGATCAACTGTTATGAAAGATATTATGTTATCTATGGTGTAACCTATGTGTATAAAAGGGTATTATGACTCCTTGTTGTTGAAGGAGAAATGGTAATATGCAACTAATATTGTTACCCAAGTAGTTTTAAATGCAGCCTTGTTTTTCATAGAAGTAAAACCTCCTTTGACGTTTATTTTCTTATGGGAACAAATACAATGTCTAGCATGAAACTCTTGTGTTTAAATGTATATGAATGCCACCTCTTTTTGAATGGAAATACTTCATGAACAAAGTGTAGGGTATCAAGAACTCATGCAGATTCTTTGAGTTAGGGTCTATCCAAGAGGACTGACCCATTAGACTATTATAATATGAGTCTTGTTTATATGAATTAGAATGTAAACCTTGTGGCATGGTAAACATGAAATCTTGAACCGGGAAAGGTCATAAGCTTGGAAAACATGACTGTGCGATTGTCATAAAGAAAGAATGGTAATATGAGTGACATGGAGTCACAGGTTCCCTATTTCAAAGGCAACATAACAATAGTGATTGTACTCCCAAAATAGTAGTTGAATGTCCAAGAAATGGACTAAGAATGATTTGAAACTATCTTTCCAAGACCTAGAGGGATCAATCTTGATTATTGTAGGATGATACAACTTCTAAGTCAAGTCGAGGTGGTGAACAATCAACTACATTCATTGCAAAATGTATATATATGTAAATCTGTAGCCAAAGTAATGCATTTGTCTCTGCATGCATTAGTCTGTTCAGTGTGCTCCAGATGGCATAATGTCTCCAGTGTATACACCTAAAAGTGACATGACTCTATCTAAATAAATATTTTAAATATTTATTTCATTTCATTATAATTCTATCAATAAATAAATAACTCGATTTATTTATTTGATTCACATTCTTCCACCAAGATTAAATAAAATCATTTATTTAATTAAATCTTCCAAGTTCTTTTAAAATTATTCTAAATTTGTCGATAAGGGCATGGTTCGGTGGTTAAGTCACTCGGTTGTAGTGGCGGCCACCAGAGTTCAAACCCCTACTGGGCCAATGAGCTCGCAGGTTTTACGCCTTCGCTGGGATAACAAGTTTGCGAGTTTGAAGTGTTCTTGCTAGGGGATGAGGTCCCCTGTGTTGTGGCCTCATTGGTTCATTACTCTGGGCAAAAGCATTAGCGTGGAGCCGGAGGGCATGTCGCACCAGTGTCACCAGTCATGTTAAAATGTTTACCAGGTGCATTTTAAAAAAAATCATTCTAAATTAAATAATACCAAATTATTTAATTAATTCTTCTGATTCTCTTTATTTAAATAAATCCAAATATTTATTTAAATTATCTATTTCCTTGAAAATTGAATTTATACCAAAAACTATCACTCAGCCGAGGCCATGAGGTCAACACCAAACATAATTGTTGCTTACAAAACTTTTGAATGCTAATATCGCAAGGTCTGTAGACCACATGATATACATCTTGATACTCTCTTTGTCTATTATTCGAGTCGTATGTGTTCAAACTGAAGCAGTATTGAATAATAATGATAGAAGTGTATAAAGAGAATTATTATGGGTGTAGGCTGAGAGCGGTGTTCGGACCATAATAACTTTATTTTTAATCTTTAAGCCTCGACTGTGCATAAGGCATTTAGTCTATCAGTTAAGGGTACTATGAATAACAGCATACTCAACTGTTATGAAAGATATTATGTTATCTATGGTGTAACCTATGTGTATAAAAGGGTATTATGACTCCTCGTTGTTCAAGGAGAAATGGTAATAGGCAACTAATATTGTTACCTAGGTAGTTTTAAATGCAGCCTTGTTTTTCATAGAAGTAAAACCTTGTTTGACATTTATTTTCTTATGGGAATAAATACAATGTCTAGCATGAAACTCTTGTGTTTAAATGTATATGAATGCCACCTCTTTTTGAATGGAAATACTTCACGAACAAAGTGTAGGGTATCAAGAACTCATGCAGATTCTTTGAGTTAGGGTCTATCCAAGAGGACTGACCCATTAGACTATTATAATATGAGTCTTGTTTATATGAATTAGAATGTAAACCTTGTGGCATGGTAAACATGAAATCTTGAAACGGGAAAGGTCATAAGCCTAGAAAACATGATTGTGCGATTGTCATAAAGAAAGAATGGTAATATGAGTGACGTGGAGTCATAGGTTCCCTATTTGAAAGGCAACATAACAATAGTGATTGTACTCCCGAAATAGTAGTCGAATGTCCAAGAAATAGACTAAGAATGAATTGAAACTATCTTTCCAAGACCTAGAGGGGTCAATCTTGATTATTGTAGGATGATACAACTTCTAAGTCAAGTCGAGGTGGTGAACAATCAACTACATTCATTGCAAAACATATATATATATATGTAAATCTTTAGCCAAAGTAATGCATTCATCTCTGCATGCATTAGTCTGTTCAATGTGCTCCAGATGGAATAATGTTTCCAGTGTATACACCTAAAAGTGACACGACTCTATCTAAATAAGTATTTTAAATATTTATTTCATTTCATTATAATTCTATTAATAAATAAATAAATCAATTTATTTATTTGATTCACATTCTTCCACCAGAATTAAATAAAATCATTTATTTAATTAAATATTCCAAGTTCTTTTAAAATCATTCTAAATTTGTTGATAAGGGCATGGTTCGGTGGTTAAGTCACTCGGTTGTAGTGGCGGCCACCAGAGTTCAAACCCCCCACTGGGCCGATGAGCTCGCAGTCTTTACGCCTTCGCTGGGCCAACGAGCTCACGGGTTTGAAGTGTTCTTCCTAGGGGATGAGGCCCCCCGTGTTGTGGACTCACTGGTTCATTGGTCTGGGCAAAAGCATTCACGTGGAGCCGGAGGGTATGTTGCCCCAGTGTCGCTGGTCACGTTAAAAAGTTTATCAGGTGCATTTAAGAAACAAAAATCATTCTAAATTAAATAATACCAAATTATTTAATTAATTCTTCTCATTCTCTTTATTTAAATAAATCCAAATATTTATTTAAATTATCTATTTCCTCCAAAATTGAATTAATACCAAAAACTATCACTCCGCCGAGGCTATAAGGCCGACACCAAACATAGTTGTTGCTTGCAAAACTTTTGAATGCTGATATGGCATGGTCTATAGACCACATGATATACATCTTGATACTCTCTTTGTCTATTATTTGAGTCATATGTGTTCAAACCAAAGTAGTATTGAATAATAATGATAGAAGTGTATAAAGAGAATTATTAAGGGTGTAGGCTGAGAGCGGTGTTCGGACCATAATAACTTTATTTTTAATCTTTAAGCCTCGACTGTGCATAAGGCATTTAGTCTATCGGTTAAGGGTACTATGAATAACAACACACTCACTGTTATGAAAGATATTATGTTATCTATGGTGTAACCTATGTGTATAAAAGGGTATTATGACTCCTCGTTGTTGAAGGAGAAATGGTAATAGGCAACTAATATTGTTACCCAGGGAGTTTTAAATGCAGCCTTGTTTTTCATAGAAGTAAAACCTCCTTTGACATTTATTTTCTTGTGGGAACAAATACAATGTCTAGCATGAAACTCTTGTGTTTAAATGTATATGAATGCCACCTCTTTTTGAATGGAAATACTTCACGAACAAAGTATAGGGTATCAAGAACTCATGCAGATTCTTTGAGTTAGGGTCTATCCAAGACGACTGACCCATTAGACTATTATAATATGAGTCTTGTTTATATGAATTAGAATGTAAACCTTGTGGCATGGTAAACATGAAATCTTGAACCGAGAGAGGTCATAACCTTGGAAAACATGATTGTGTGATTGTCATAAAGAAAGAATGGTAATATGAGTGATGTGGAGTCACAGGTTCCCTATTTCAAAGGCAACATAACAATAGTGATTGTACTCCCGAAATAGTAGTCAAATGTCCAAGAAATGGACTAATAATGAATTGAAACTATCTTTCCAAGACCTAGAGGGGTCAGTCTTGATTATTGTAGGATGATACAACTTCTAAGTCAAGTCGAGGTGGTGAACAATCAACTACATTCATTACAAAACGTATATATATGTAAATCTTTAGCCAAAGTAATGCATTCGTCTCTACATGCATTAGTCTGTTCAATGTGCTCCAGATGGCATAATGTTTCCAGTGTATACACCTAAAGTGACATGACTCTATCTAAATAAATATTTTAAATATTTATTTTATTTCATTATAATTCTATCAATAAATAAATAAATCAATTTATTTATTTGATTCACATTCTTCCACCAAAATGAAATAAAATCATTTATTTAATTAAATCTTCCAAGTTCTTTTAAAATCATTCTAAATTTGTCGATAAGGGCGTGGTTCAGTAGTTAAGTCGCTTGGTTGTAGTGGCAACCACCAGAGTTCAAACCCCCACTAGGCCAATGAGCTTGCAGGCTTTACACCTTCGCTGGGCCAACGAGCTCGTGGGTTTGAAGTGTTCTTGCTAGGGGATGAGGTCCCCCTGTGTTGTGGCCTCACTGGTTCATTGCTCCGGGAAAAAACATTCTCGTGGAGCCAGAGGGCATGTCGCAGTAGTGTCACCGGTCACGTTAAAAAGTTTACCAGGTGCATTTTTTTAAAAAAAATCATTCTAAATTAAATAATACCAAATTATTTAATTAATTCTTCTCATTCTCTTTATTTAAATAAATCCAAATATTTATTTAAATTATCTATTTCCTCCAAAATTGAATTAATACCAAAAATGATTCAATTAATCCATGTGCACATGTAATTAAATATTTTTAATATTTAATTAGCTAATATTCTCTCACACACACGTCCTATTTCTCCTCTAGTCAAAATTAGTCAACTCATCAATCAGAACAATTAACTAATTAGTCATCTGAGTTCACTAATTAATCATCTCAGTCAACTCCCGAATCAGCCCATGTATCTCTCCAATCAATTCTGTTAACTGATCAATCATCTTAGTTAACTCCCCTGATGCATGAAGGAGCAGAATACTTGTCCTCTCCCTATTCTTGCACATCCTCTCAAATTTCCTCTACCATTGATCTTCTTATTCATTCTACGTCGTTGATCTTCTTTCTCACAAATCTATAAATACAACCCCTATTCATCCATTTGAATCATCCAAGCTTTTAGTAAACTTACTCTGTAGGAATCACAATGCGCCTTTGGCACCCAAATCTCCATAGCTTGCGATCAACTATTAACATTATCACCATTTTCATTGCATTGCAAGATCCTCTTCATTGCAAACCTATCAAAGCCATTCTCTATTGTCATCTTGGAATGAATCAAGGAAGTACACCTTCTGAGGGCTACATTGATACAACGAGATCAATTGAGATAGGTGACCAATGGAAGCTACGAAATAAAAGAGGTTTGTAAGGTATTATTTCTTTGTGTTTGATCTTGTTTATTTTTTATTTCATTGAGATTATTGGATTATTTATAGTTTAATACTGTTAATCACATTTTCTGATAACATCCAGTAGTGTCATGCATAGTTAGAGTGTATCTATAGTTGTATGACCATGAAACTTTATGAAGGACACAACACTAGAACTCAGATGGCAAACCTAACGGTTCCTTATATCTATACCCTACGTGAAGGGTAGGGTCGCTTCCAAGTAGGGAGTTACACGGGGGACCACCAGTTTGTGGTTGGAGGAAAAGCACTTGGGTGATGCTCTCCTTTCCAAGCAAAAGACATGCCGAGGCTTATGAAGACAGATGTCAAAGTTTAAGATACAATACTTACCTACATTTGACTTGTTAGTCAACCTTATATGTAATCTACCATTGATTTTATGAGAAAGACATTGCAAATGTAAAGCAAAAGTAAATCAGTACTATAATATATTAGAAATGTTGAAAAACTCTTTTGAAATATTCATAATAGATATGCATATTGATTTGATTCATTGGATATTGATTATTATTTGATTAATTCTGATTATGCTAATCATGAATTTAGACTTAATGGTGATTAAGTTGGTTAATTGTTGGGTGATGACTTGTTACATATTTTTTCAAATCTAATTAGCTGATAGGATTTTCTATTGTCCAGCTTTGCTCCATGACAACTTCTCATGCCAAAAAACTGTCATCCTGGATGCCTGCTTCTGCCAAAAAAATACCACCATTTTTTCCTTGGTCATTTCATTATAAGTTGTTGTCCACTATTTCATCGATCATAGAGATTTGTTGGAAATGCTTCACCTTGTACCACGTGGTTGGAGGGAAGACTAACAAAAAAGATAGAGAGAGAGGACATAAATACAACACAAACAAAGATTTCTATTTGTATTCATAAATATATTTTACATTCAAAAAATTATAGAAAAACAAACTAACTACAAAGCTACAGCTTTGTTTCTTCTTCTCTACAAATACTACTCACTCTAGAGCTTGCTAGACATTATAGTTGTCTTTATCTATCTAGAGTTGTTTTTCTCTTTCCACTAATTATTTGTTGTGTGTGTCTGGAGCTACCTGCAATCTGGAGCTACCTTCTATCTAGAGTTGTTCTCTCTTCTCTGCAATGTTCTTCTAGTTGCTGCTGCAACTTCTTCCTTCTCTCTACTATTTTGTTGCTGCATATAAAACTCTCTTTTTTTGTGTTGTCTTATCCACAAAAAATCTACTGCTCAAACAATTTCAAATTCACCTATCACATTAAATGGAAACTGACCAGCATTAACAGTTTTGGTCAGGATGACAAAAGGGAGATCTTAGAGGATCTCTAACAGGTAGATGGCGCTCCAGATTAGATTTTCCAACACTTCCCATTAATTTGGAGCCACATATATTTTTCATTATATATCTCTTGAGTTGTCCATAGTTGGTTTTTGAAGTTGTTCAGGGCTAATTTCTGAGCATCTTCTCCGAAGTTGTTTGAATCTATCTTTTCAGAGTTGAAATCTGGAGTTGTCCATGATGCCTAAGCTTTCTCTTAGGTGCTCAAAGCTCTTCTTAGACAATGCCTTATTGAATATATTAGCAAGCTGCTACTTAGACCTACAAAACTGAAGTTCAATCTCTCCATGCTTTACTATCTCCCTTATGAAATGATAACGGATGTCAATATGTTTCCTTCATCTATGGAAGACCAAATTCTTTGTCAAGAATATGGAAGAAACATTGTTGCAAAATATGGTTGTACCATCTTCTTGATGTTCATTCAAATTTGTAAGGAGTATTCTCATCCAAATAACCTTACATGTTGTTACATTTGTTACTATATACTCAACTTCTTCTATGAAGAGAAACTATGGGCCGCTTCTTTGATTCCCATGAAATGGGTCCTAAACCCATGTCGAACATATATCCATATGTTCTCTTCCTGCCATCTACACTACTCACCCAATAATTATCCATGTAACCAACCAACTCAAACTCACTAGATGTGGTGTACAATATGTCATAACCTATGGTGCCATTGGCATATCTTAGGATTCTCTTTCCTACTTGCTAGTGTGTGTCCTTAGGTTTCTCCATGAAACTAGATATCAAGCTTACCGTGTACATTAAATCAGGCCTTGTAGCATTCAAATACATGCATCTTTCAACCATACTCTTGTAGATGGTTGGGTTTACTTCATTTCTACTATCCCCTTTGCTTAGTTTTAGACATGTAGATATTGGTGTTGGTGTAGGCTTACTATTTTGCATTTTAAATCTCTTCAAGATCTATTTGGCATAGTTAGTTTGCAAAATAAATATGCCATGCTCAATTTGTTGGACCTCAATGCCTAGGAAATATTTTAGTAGGCCTAGATCTATCATCTCAAACTCTTTCTTCATTATCTCTTTGAAATCAACAATGAAGAGGTCACTATTTCCTGTAAAAATCAAATCATCTAGATACAAAACAATAATTAACATCTCGCCATTGGCTTCTTTGAAGTAGAGTGTAGGCTCACTACTACTTTTGCTAAAGCCATTGCTTAGTAGATATGCGTCAATCCTATTGTACCATGGTCAAGGTGCTTGCTTAAGCCCATAGAGAGCTTTCTAGAACCTATATACCTTGTCTTCATGTCCTGGGACTTCATAGCTCCAGGTGGCTGCTCCACATATACCTCCCCTTTCAATACTCCATTAAAGAAGGTTGACTTCACATCCATTTGATATACCTTCCACTTGTGTTGGGATGCAATTGAAATGACTTCCTGTAAGGTTTCTAGCCCTACAACTAGTGCATATGTCTCATCATAGTTTCTTCCAGGTTGTTGTTTGTATCCCTTAACAACCAACCTCACTTTGTGCCTTTCTATCTTTCTTTTAGTAGTACTCTTGGTCTTATCCACCCACTTAACTCCAATCACTTGTTTACCCTTGGGCAAAGTGGTTAAATCCTATGTCTCTTTCCTTTCTATTACATACCACTCCTCATTGATGGTATTACACCCATTTTATTCCTTCAAAGCCTTTTCAAAATCTGTTGGATCACCATGAGAGAACAAAGCAAAGTTCATACTTTCATCAAAATCATCAAAATCTTTTGGATCGACATTAGAGAAGCGAGCGTAGGATCTGAACTGCTTCTTGAGTTACTGTTGCTTCACTCTGGAGTGTTCCAGATCTAGTTCTAGTGCTATAGTCTTGACTTGACTAACTCTAGAGAGATCCAAGGAGCTCTAGTGCCTTATTCTGAAGTGCTCTGGGGATGGCTCTGGAGAGCTTTAAAGTTGCATCCAAAGTGCTTCGCAGTTGATTTTGCTTCACTGCTAGAAGTTCCTCCTTCATTTCCACCTTCTTCATCACCTATGGGTATCATTGTTGAGATACCTGTGGTGGTGTCAACCATGCCATCCCACAATTCGTTTTCAATGAACTCAACATCCTTATTTATCACTACCTTGTTGGTAACAAGATTATACAACTCCTATCCTTTGGATTCTTCACTGTACCTAATAAAGATGCACTTTTCTCCTTTGACATCAACTTCCTATCTTTTCTCTTTTGGAACTAATGCATATGACACATACCTAAAGATTCTTAGGTGTTCCATGCTCCATTTGTCATTTTTCCATGCTTCTTATGGAATCATGTCACAAAAAAACTTTGTGGGGCTTCTATTTAGTAGATATACTATTATTGCAACTGCCTCACCCCAATAATTTGCCGTCAGTATTCTTGTTGCCATCTCTATGATGGCTTTATTTTTCCTCCCAGCAACTCTATTTTTTTGTGGAGTGTACCTTGTGGTGCATTGTTTCACAATGCCTTCATACTTGCAAAAATTCATATATTCTTTGGGGATGTACTCTCCCCCTCTATCTATTCTAAGGACCTTGATATAACTCTCTCTTTGCTTCTCAGCCAAGGGCTTAAACTCTTAAAACTTTTCAAATGCTTCAAATTTAATCTTCAAGAAATAAACCCAAGTCTTTTTACTGTAATCATCTATGAAGGTCATGAAATATACATTCCCACCTAGATTGTGGGTCTTCATGGGACCACACAAATCTGAATGCACCAATTCCAATGGTGATTTTTCTCTCCTTGAATACTCTGATTGAAAGGGTTGGATATGTTGCTTTCATAAAATATAGGCTTTACATTTCCTATCAGGCTCAATAATTGTTAGCATCCCTCTATCCATACCTTTCTTCGACAACAGGTTCAAACCAAAAAAGTTTAAATGCCCATAACTCAAATGTCAAAGCTTGGATGGGTCTTTGATGAATGGCCTAAGGGATAACTGTTGAACCACTACTGTAGATACCATCTGGTTGAATCCAGACCCATCCGAAGCCATTTAGGGCTTGATAGGTACAACTTTAGAGAGCATTGGAGACTACAATTTGAGAGGGAATATTCTATTCCTCATCATCTACATAGCTGCAATGACTTTCTTGCTACTATCCTTGTCGTAGATGATGCATTCTCTATTCTCCATCTGGATTCTACAACCATTTTAGACCATCTGTCCAATGCTCAATAGGTTATGTTTTATGCTTGGAGCATAATAGACATCCTGGATCTGCCTTTTCTCACCTTGCTTTGTTAAGATAGTGATAATGCCTCTTTCTATGACAAGAAATTTTTCATTGTTTCCCATCATGATCTCAGACTTGACATTCTTGTCAATGGAGGCAAACAAATTTTCATTACCACTCATGCGGTTGTTACATGGGCTTTCTGAGTACCATACTTTAGTATTGCTCTTCTCAGCAAGGTTACATACAATGAATACTTTCAACTATTTTTCATTTTCAGCCTTATCCTCATTTGCTACATGATCATTTTGACTCCCTTGATCATGTTGTTTCTTCCAAAATTCATTTGCATGATGACAATACTTATGATAGTAGTAACACTACACATTAGGCTTATCACGTACGTTTGGTTGGACTTGTTGCCCTTTTTATTCTGGGAGCCCTGTTGTGAGGTGCTTGGTCTATCTTCATTGTTGTTTGAGCCTCCTCTTCTAGAGTTGCTTCTTCCTCTACCTCTTTCACCTTTTCCTCTATTGTTTCTTCCTCTTCCCCTACCTCTCACATTGCTTTGAACTTTGAAGGCTTGCTCTAGGGAAGGAGTGGATCTTTTCAACCATTGCTCATGGGTTTGAAGGGAACCCATCATCTCATCCATTTTCATCTTTGAGAGGTCCTTGACCTCTTCTATTGCTATGACAGCAGGATCAAATCTCAAGGGCATACTCCTAATGATTTTCTCAATAATCCTTTTCTCTTCCATGGTTTTCAAGAATCTACCTTATCAGTACTTTTATAACTATTTTCAAGAATCTACCAAGATTCCTTTGCATAGTTAGTTGCTTCTATTCGGGAGAAATAGCCTCTATCAAGGCTACCTCAATCAAACTGAGAGCTTTTGCATCATTCCTCCTTGTTTCCTTTAGCTAGTTCTTCTAGGAATTCTTTAGGGTTGTATAAGCATTTGGGATAGTCACATCTGTGAACCAATTGACCACAATTCCCACAAATCATTTGCAACCAAAATGGTTTTCATCTTCGTTTCCCAGACATCATAATTTTTTCCATCGAATATGGGTGGTTGCTGCCAACTCTTGTTGTCTCCTCTAGCTATTTTTATAAATCAGAGGAGAGTGCTAATACCTAAATAACTTTAGGGCTTTTCCTCAATACCTAGAAAGCTAGGGCTCTGCCAAACTTGGCTTTGATAATCTTAGCTCTGATACAACTTTTTGGAAATGCTTCACCTTGTACCATGTGGTTGGAGGAAAGACTAAAAAATAAGCCAAAGAGAGAGGACACAAATACAACACAAACAAAGATTTCTATTTATATTCAGAAATATATTTTACATTCAAAAAATTACAGAAAAATAAACTAACTACAGAGCTACAACTCTGTTTCTTCTTATTTACAAATACTTCTCACTCTAGAGCTTACTAGACATTACAGTTGTTCTTATCTGTCTGGAGTTATTCTACTCTTTCCACTAACTATTTGCTATGTGTGTCTGGAGCTGCCTACAATCTGGAGCTACTTGTTGTCCAGAGCTGTTCTCTCTTCTTTGCAATGTTCTTTTGGTTGTTGTTGCAACTACTTCCCTCTCTCTACTATTCTTCTTCTACATACAAAACTCTAAACCTTTTTTTCCTTATCTTCTCCACAAAAATCTACCGCTCAAACAATTTCAAATTCACCTACCACATTAAATAAAAACTGTCTAGCATTAATAGTTTTGGTCAGGACAACATAAGGGAGATCTCGAAAGATCTCTAATTGGTAGATTGCACTCCAGATTAGATTTTCCAACAAGATTGACCTATTTCCATTCTTGTCTCTAGCGCAAATTTGTCTTCTTTGTTGGAATTCTCCTCTTCTTTCATGATCTCTCTAATTTCCATTTTTCTTACCCGTTATGTCTAGCTGAGTCAAAACCCTCAAAAATTGCCAAAACAAGGTAAAATAATGTCATTCTTTGTCTATTTGATATCCGATTGAATTTTAATTCCGTAGATGATTGATTATTTCTGACAGCTAAAGTAAGTAGAGGTCACGGTTTAACTTCTTAGTGGGGGCAGATTTGTTTGTTTTGATCTCAAAATCATGCTAATCTTGTGGGTATTCATCGTTTGCTGAAGGATGATATTTAGTTTAAAGCATTTGTTGTGTACTTATGAAATATATCCAACTCTGTTGAATGAAGTGTTTTATCGAAGATTTACTCTGCATCTGTTTTCCATTGCCAATATTTTTGTCAGCAGTCAACCTATGAATTTATACATGTGTTTATTTGGGGTTTATGAAGTCCTATGGTCTCTATTTTGAGTGAGTATTGTGGAGGGGTTGTTGCGCCATGTATTTTTCTCGATGGGCACTGCTGAGAAAATGCAGAGCCATTTGGGCTAACGTGGTCCCTTGAAACATGACATGTTCCTATCCGTCCCACATTATTACAAGAGTTTGCATTCAAGCCTATCTATTGTGAATTTCTTGAAAAATCCCTTTACAAAAATTTTGCCATTTAAAAAAAAAACACCTCAAAAATTCTGAGTGGATGCTGGAAATTTTTGGTTCCCCTCTCTAGTGCTCACCCAGAGATTATATATTTCTTGTTTTTCTAGTTTTGCAGGTTCCATGCACTAGCTCAACTATTTTTTTAAAGGAAGCTTTACTCAATTTTTTTCAGGATAAATTTTTAGGAACCATTTGTTCTATGTTTTTTTTAGCTACTTATTTTAAGCAATTATAAACTTATAATATTTTTGTAATTTATTATATTAAAATATTTTGAAGGTTAAATTTGAAATTAAATGACAATAGGGAGGAGATACAAAATTTGGACCCATATGACAAATTTGTGGTTAAGCAGTTATTATATAGCTTTAGCTTCCCCTCTCTACATACAATTCAATATTGAAATGCTATAACTATAACTGCTCCACTATTTTAGGAGAAGATTCCAAATTATACATTATACTAATTAAATAAAAAAATATGGGACCACACGAACCTTAAATATTAAGCCATATGCAACTCCATGAAACCATGTTGTTGGTCAATGGTTTCAGGTCAATGGTTTCATGTAGTGTGGATACCTAAAATTTCTCATTGGATGCTACTACGAAAAAATGATGTGGCTAGATATGACAATCATAGAAATATACATATATTCAATTATTTACAAATCTAAGGGTATAGAACATATCTTCAAAAATATTTATTATATATATTTTATATTATATACTTAAGTTTACAATATTTAGTTTGGTATATTATGTTTATATATATATATCCAAGTTTCCAGGATAGACAGATGTGGGGACAAGGTTCCAAAGAAAATAAACCTATGCCATTTGTATTTGTTAAAGATAATTTGAATTTATATTAAAGGTACCTTAAATGTCATCTTAATTTTTTTCAAAAATTAAGGTTGCTTATTCATAAACGGTGCATCTTAGTATGGAAAATAATACCGTACATATTTCTACCTTTACTATCGAGATGCGCATTTGGAAATTTTGAATCAACATGTTATTATTAAATTCTCGCCCTCATAGAGTTCATTTGTAAAGTAGTCACTACTAATTTCATTTTGTCAAGATGATGTCTCAACATTGTATTTCATGATATATAGATAGGAAAAGCTATATAGTTTTGTGAGCCAAATTGGTAATTGATTTGATGTAAATAGAGGAAACTACATATTAATGATGTCCACAAATGTAGATCTATTTATCATATCAAACGACATGTCCTAATTTTGACGGATCTACAATAGGTATAAAACTTTTTCATAGGAATGAGAAGTTACTAATAGAATGTCCATCGATCATTTACTAATATGTATCTTGGTTAGAGGTGAGAAGATAAAATTAGTGCATGGATATAAAAATATAACACAAGCAAACGTATGTCATAAATCAAAAGCTAGCATAAGTTGTAGCATGGAGCAATCAAAGAAGATTGGCACATGAGTATCCAAATATAGCACAAGCCAAAGGAATGACAATATGCAACATCTATCAAACAACAAACAAAATGCATTTTATTGATCAAGGTTGAAATGTTGGTCATTTTTCTAGAAAAGAGAGGTAATGAATTGTGCACATAATAAATTAAGAAATTTACAATAGTGAAATCAACACCTTTTATCTCAAATACTTGACGGGAGTATTTTTATTTACTAATGGAGAGAAATTAATAATTTTGATGTATGTTTGAGTGCCCCTATAAGATTCTAGAGTCTTACGAATCATATAAAAAAATTAATGGCATTTAGCTCCCATGTAGTTATTATTTAATCTTCCAAACATAATCCATTTAAAAAATAGAAACTAAAAATTGAAAATGATTTCAAAAAATATTTGTTCCAATTACAAACATTAAAATTTTATAAAAATATTTAAGAAAATAGAAAACAATAGAGTAGGACTCTAATTTTTGCAATCTACACAAGCTTTAAAAAAATATATGAAAACAAATTAGAATAGTCTAGGAGTCTATCCACTTCAAGCTGTTGATTATATTGGTTAGGAAAAATTATGTGGTCTAGCTACATGCTTTTCCTTCTTCTTTAGAATTTGATCAAATAAAAAATCCATTTTTTTTTATAGAGTAGTGATAGTTGGGAACCAGCTGCCATTGCTCTGCCTCTATACTTTCTTTTTTCTTGCCTATTTTTTTCCACTATTGAGTTACTTTCTTCAAAGATGAATTAGCTCTACAATGTTAAGTCTCCAAATATGAGTGCTTGTGTTGTCAATCTCCTATTTCTTATTATTTATGCAATTATAATTTCTTGGCTTAAGATGAGCTTTGGGAGATTGTGTTAGCTATAGCATTTAGTATTATAAGATGATCAATATGTAATGTTTTTCATATGTCATGTTAGCAGTTAAGTGGTTGGTAATATAAAAAATGTCTTTTTGAAGGAAAAAACAAAATGATCTACATTCTTCATATCCTTGTATGCTTAATGTAGTTAATAGCACCAACAAGCATTGTGTTTCTTTTAGGCCATCGATATCTTGCTGAACATTAGATAATGAAGCCCCTATAAATTTTAAACACTTCAATTTGGTGATAGGTTGAAGGTGCAATAGTATTAAGAATTGCAAGTAGACAGTTTCAAGCAACATTCAACCTAGAAATCACACATGCATCCTTAGTTGCTTGACATTGTTCATCATTAAAGTAAGCTACACAAAAGCACAAAATAAATGATCACATCAAACAAAGCACACCAAAAGTACAAAATGAAAAATAAAATTTCATTATGAAATCAGGAAAATTAGGCCCCTTGCCTAGGTTGACTTTATTAGAGTCCCAATTAGACAAAATATAAATTTGCAAGGCATAAGTTCATAAAAATAAATATGTGCATGCAATTAGAGATACAAAGTTTTATTCTCAAAGCGCTAGACTAAGACTAATCCAAATTAAATAAGACAAGAAGTTCAAGCTCAACTATGATAATGTTCACTAGTAGGTGATACACACCATTTGCCAAGAGCACTAAAAGAATTATATCTTATTACAAGTAGATTTAGGGAGTTGTGAAAGAGGAAATATTGACATTATAAGTTTCATTGAATGATTGGGATTATACCCAGTTAGGGGATTTCCTTTACCATGTCAAGTTAAAGGATTGGTTGTATTTGGAGTTCTAGATGACCTTGTAGGATAGCAGAATCTTAAAGAGGTTGTGCAAGACCCACTATGCTTTTACTTTGAAAATCTGTATAGTGTGCAAAGAGTGTGTGGGCAACCATATCCTTATCTTTGTATGATTATGAACCAGAATTTATTTATTCAAAGTATTTTCAGTTTCAAGTAGAAAATCTAGCTACATGCGTAACCTTCCTTTTGATAATCATTTTAACTAACCTCATTTTTCAGGACATTAATAATGAAAAGAGAATCTCCTTCCACTTTTAAGCACTTGAACTTGGAAGTACACACCAATCACACTCCATACAACTACATGATATTTTTGCAATCTACATAACTTTTTAAAAATATGAAAAAAATAGAGCATCCTAGGAGTCTATCCACTTCAAGCCCATGATGAGATAGGTTAATTTGTGTTACATGGTCTAGTTATGTGTTTTTCCTTCTTTAAAACTTGAACAAATAACAAACCAATTACTTTTTTTGAAAAGTAGTGACAGCTAGGAACCAGCTACAGCTACTTCACATTTGTAATTTCATTTATTTTTCATTTTTTTTTTCTTAAGCATTCCCCTTGTTGAGTTGTTCTCTTGAAAGTTGAATAAGCTCTGCAATCTTAAGTCTCCCAATATTTTATGAAATATAAAATCTCCTAGAAAATTAACTTGAACGATTGTGTTGTCAATCTCGTATTTCTTATTATTTATGCAATTGTAATTTCTTGGAAGATGGGCTCTTAGAGATTGTATTAGCCATAACATTTAGTATTATAAGATGATCAATATGTAATTTTAGCAGTTAAGTAGTTGGTAATATTAAAAATGTCTTCTTCAAGAAAAAACCTAAACAATCCATATTGTTTGCATCCTTCTATGCTTGATGTGGTTACTAACACTAAGCATTGTGTTGCTTTTACTGATATAATTTGCATACTTTGTCACACCACCATGGAGAACTCACTACAACTTCAAATGGCTTTTACTATGCATTAAAATGGTGAAAACATCTCTACCTTATGTATGAATCTACAACATCATGCTAATGTTTCATCCTTTAGTACACATGCTTTTGATACTATCTTAAATACTATAATAGAAGAGAATGCCTATGTTAGTGATGATAACCCAAATTCCTACCTCAAGTTTCTTAAAATATATTTTGAAGCTACTATAAACATTGTATTACTCTTATTCATACAAGGATCATTTACTATAAATACCATTTGTCATTGTCTCATCTTGCAATATAAGTATGAATTTTTATTTCTATATTTAAATTTTTTAATTTATTACTTCTGTTACCAAATTTCTCCTACAGTTCAATTTGGTAGAGCTGGAACAATTTATCTATATTTAAAGGTATAGGTGAAATCTTGTTGCTGATTCATTTCTGAAAACATCATAGCATGTGGTGCAAAAATGGGCTCCCACAAGGGTTGAGCTCACCATGCTGCCCCTAAGTTTCAAGAAAAGATTGAGATAAGAAGGGTTGACAAATGATGCTTATATGGAAAAGACAGTTGTCACGTGTTTCAATCATATCTCAAAAAATATGATCTAGGTTTTTAAAATTTTTGGACAGAAATCCGATGACAATAAGTCGAAAAAACCCTTTAAATTTCTGACCAACCCAGTTTGTAGTTTCTAAGGAACAGTCAGAGGCACAATACACAGGAAAATGAAGATAATAGTCATGTGTTTTAGTCATATATCAAAAAGTATGATATGGGTTTTTGAGATTTTTAGATAAAGATGAGAAGAGAATAAAGCCTAAAAAGCCTTTAACTTTCTCACCAACCCAGTTTGTAGTTTTCGAGGAATCTTCACAATGACATGTCCTCTTTCTTTTTTGCAAATTTGAAGCTACAAAAAATTATTATAAAATGATATTTAAAGTAATATCTTATAAATTACTTATAAATATTCATTATTTATGCAGTTAAAATAAAGTAAAGAAAACAATATCTTTCTTTTTTTGTGTTTGCTTTCTTTTGGAAAGATATGGACAAATTGAGCTTTTATTGAGCAAATAAATCTTGTTTTAAAGTAGATTTTTGGTGAGGTCTACCTTGAAGAAGATTTTGGCAGCTTTCATATACAGATTGGAGATGATTTGAAAGCTTTATTTTTGGCTTTTCAGTGAAGCTTGAAAATGGATCAAATTGGCTATTCTAGGAAGATTTTTAGCTTTTTCCTTGGGAAATTTTTAGAGTTATAAATAGGGGAGCAAAACTTAGTTTTTCTAAGTTGATATCTTTGTTTCTTCTCTTTTGAGCACAAGCACAGAGTTTGTAAACTGATTTTGGCTCACATATTTTTCAGAGTTAGATGTACCCCTTTTAGTTCAATACAGTAGAACATTCCTGTTTCACATTTGTTGCCTCTTTTATGACTTTGATTTGATGTTTTCACTATGATTATGATCTCTAATCCTCTGATTATGTCTCGATGTTATTGAAATCTGTGTAGCTATTGCCCATTTAATCCAGGTTGTGTGTTGAGTTTTTATTAAACCTTCATACAAAGTACTTTTGGATTTATTGGACTTAGGTGAAATTGAGAAGGTTATAGGCTTGAGAGTTGTTTGTGGGTTAAAATTTAGATTTTTAGACCATCTTTAGATAAAAAAATAGAATTTCATTTCAGTTATGCCTCTTCCCTTTTATTAGACAAGTGCTCAGATTAGAAAATCTTAAGGAGAACTAGCTCACTCTAGAAATTCACTCTTGCTATAGGAAACCCACATCCTGAGAGCGTTTCCATGTGTCAACAGGGAGCTAAGTCTTTTATGAGCTTAGCAGGGTGCATATCCAGGATTGACAACAAATTCCATTACTAATAGCCTGCAGGCACGTAAACTCCATACAACTGCTAGTTATATATTTTCTGGTTTATGTTTTGGGTCACCTGCATAAGGCCATTCAGTTGGTGAGTTGAAATTGAGCAGGGCTGAAATAAAGTTATTTTACTCCTAATTCACATTTTTTGTGACGGATGATTTTACTCTTCCGTGACAAATAATTATTCAAGCACATCTTCAAGTCAATGAAGATGACATTTTTGTCAAATTTATTTTATCTGATTATAAACTTAAAAGCAATCGCCTCTTTTCCTCTACTACGGTTGATCTTGTTCCTTAATATATTATAAAACAAATGCATCATCGTGTCAATGAAGATGACATTCTTGTCTGATTTCTTTTATTAACTTTTAACCCATGCAAAGTCTTTGAAATCAATGCATTTTCTGGTTAGATATCCCTCGCCATATCTGTTCAAGTTTATATAGAACATAACAGGTTGTTTAAAGTTCTCCCTTATTTCATGTCAACGAAGATGACATTCTTGTCTAATTTATTTATCTTTCTAATTAAGAATATCTATTTAATCAGTGGCCGTCACTTGAAATGAACGAGAGTCAAGATTTAGCCCTAAAATCCATCGCCCTCTTTTCCCTATAAGTTGGAGTAATGATGAGTGCAGTCCAATAACAAAACATGAAGAAAGGATTTGTGTTATGCTTGCTCTCAGTCCTATTGCTTACCACTACCACCATGCTTGCTCAAGCATCTGGCATTGCCCCAACTTCAACTTTTAAAGGTCAGCTTAAATATTTACTCACATGTTTATATTGATTTTATTATATATATTAGTAATAAGAGAGGAGTGGGTGTTATGGTTGTTACAGAGAAGTTTAAAGCACTGGATGATGATGATCCTTTCTGCATGTGTTGTGATACTGATACGAACAGATGCATCCGCGCGTGTTGTGATGATGATGATGTTCGTTGCTGCGGGCCACCAAACGTGTTGGTATACTGAGTGCTGCTAAACATGACAAGCAGACATCATGGAAATGGTTTTCTCTTTAGGTGTGGATTTATGATATATGCATGTGTGTTTTAAGGTGTGTAATAAGTCTTGTCTACGCCACAAGACCAACTGCTGGAGCTTTGTATTCCTTTGAAGCTCTCTCTATTGACTGTGTTTGAGTTGGAACAGTTTGTGGGGCATTGTCTCGTTGTTTACAGGGAAAGAGATCTGTGGACGTTCTCTTCTTTTATTGTCAAGTGTGTGAACCTTGTCTCCTCCTCTTATTTTATTAAAAAAAAAGTGTGGTCGTTGTCTTTTTATTTTCTTGTTAATTAGATAGCCTTTGAGTCTGGTTGTATGCACTTTCTTATCTTTATCAAAAGATGGATTTATAGTAGAAATAGTGTTTTGAAACTTTGATCGTGATGATAGAAATATCATTTAAATATTTAATAATAAAAAATAAGTGTTTAAATTATTATTGGCAATCTTTGTGAAAGGGTGTGATGGTTTAGAAACCACACCTTAAAAGGTTATATGAAGCATTTATGTGAGACTTGGAAAAAAAGCATTTATGTGAGATCACTCAAGGAAGTAGAAGGTGGTTTTGGTGGGCTATGGGCATGGGAGAAAGAGCATATAGAGTGTGTCCAACTCAAGTTGCACTATACACTCAGGATTGTCCTAGCCAAGGCTTGTGTTAAGCACTTGTGTTGAGCATTTGTGGTTTTGAACATGGCTTTGGAGCACTTGTGTTTAGTGTTTGCTCTGTTGAACATGGCTCTGAAGCACTTGTGTTGAGCATGTTACATTGTATTCAAAATAAGAATCATTTCTTCTAGAGTGTTCCATAGCTATGAGGACCAAGATCACTGAAATCTTCCTAGGGTGAAAGTGGCCAATCCAAGTATCTAATTTAGATAAGTATTGAAAACTATTAGTGTTTAATAGAAATTTGGAATAATAGATAAATATGATTTTGATATTAATTCGGTTGAATTATGTGACTATGTTATCCAATATTTTTTGTTAATGATATACTTTAGAGTTATTATTAAATTATCCCATGTTATAATTTACAAATTTGTTGTTTACATCTATTTTAACATCACTAAATATTCTAAATTATCTTAACTATAATATTAACAGCAATAAATCCACTACATGTAGTTAAATAACTATGGGAGAAAAGTAGCATTACATTTTGGTATCAGAGTCTAATAATCAGGTCTTCGTAGCTTAAATTCTCTATATGCTTTCAAATTTTATATTGAATAGACTTTAATATACTCATTGTGTATATCCAATATTATACATTCACCCTAACCTCTAAGTCATAAAACCCAATTCTACAAGCTCTAACTAATAACCTTTATCCATATACTAATTTCAGTTTCTTCAGTTGTTCATTGGCATTATTAAAAATATTGGATCATATATGTATATGCATATCAATGTTTAAAATCTCATCTATAGTTAATGTTGCTTTAAGAATTCCCTATTTTGTACATAGACTCGTCTCAAGGCACCACATGCATAGCTAGTTAATAGGCTTTCTCTGTGTGTATTCAAGTAAGATATTAGTCTATATAGTCATTATTGTGCCTTGTTCAATGGTCACATCCATGGTCAAAACTCTCAGAAAGTTTCATTCCATGTCATAGGTTCTTTAGTGACTAGTTTTCAATGATAGTAGGGTGGTAAGTAAGTTGGTTTACATTTCAAAATGATTGAAGACTTGATGTTTGTGTTTCAAAGAGAGGGTATGCATGCCCATGGAACATCTTTTCATCCTAGCTCTTACCTATTGTAATGGAATGTATTTAACAACACCATTTACCAACTTTGGTATTACATATATCCCACTTTGTGAAATGAGTACTGAAGAATTTACATTTGGTATTCATTCATTATGGCTTATATGTTCTATAAAACAAGGCCTTGTGTTGAAACATTATTGGATGAATAAGGTTGAAAGTTGCTTTAATATATCTTCTACAATAAGTTACAATTATAATAATTTTGTGTGGTGTATTTTCTTAAAACTTGACCACCACTGGCATATACATTTGGATTTATTGCTATCATGATTTGCAACTCAAACTTCATGTCTTCTGGTAGAAATTCTTGAGAAATTGTATTTAGTCTATGAGCCCCTTCACTAAAGGAACATGTGTCTCATTTCTAAGGGTTGAGATCCCTTGCATCATGGGTCATGTCTCTTAACCAATAGATTCACCACATCACATTCATTCTCATCAAAATCTATATCTAAAGATGAACACCCACTATCATCTAGATATGTTTTTTTGTATCAACTCCCACTGTTGACTTAACTTTGTAACAAATTGTCTCATATTCAAAGAAACCTTTAAAATTCTCATATACATCTAAGTGGATTTTTAGACAATAGAGGTATTAAAATAAACATTGACATGATGTTAGATTACTCCAATCTTTTTTTATCATGAAAAATATTAGCCAAGCATGATTGAGTGAAGAAATTGATGTCTATCAATGTGGCAGACTAAGGAATGCTACATCTTAGTTTGCTCCTATTCCCCACTAGTAACAGTGTTGAATGTGACTAAAATGAATAACATAAATGTACTATGCAAATCTCGCCACATCTTTTTCATCTCAAGAGTCTGTGCTACTCATTTGCCACATGGGTTAAGGATATTATCACATAGCTACGAAGAAAATTGTTATACCCTTAAAGAGAAAAGATAACATTGCAATGCATTTTCACATTGGGAAAGATAAATAATGATATTTTGGAATGATTATATTCCTAAAACAATAGAAGAATAGGTGTATGGTTATGTTTAAAATAGACTTCCTTTACTTAGGGAAATAAGTACAAAATTGATTTGGTGACTTTAAGTATAGAGTATATTTTTTAAGTAAGAGGTGTGTACATTCTTGTGAAAGAAATATGGCACATATATGGTAGGTGAAGTATTTTTCAATATATATTTCTATTTCGAGTAATTTAAATGTATTAAAAATATTGATTGAGAAAGAGATTATATGAGTCATATAGGTTTGAGAAGTAATTACACCCTATAATATTATCATACTTAGATATAATATAAAGGAAGTTTGAGATATTAAACATATAATATTAATGAAATCTATTTAATTAAGGAGACCATTATACCAATATCCATAGCATATTGCATCCATATATGTCTTAGGTTTACCAATGTGTGAGGGAATGATATTAAACATTATACCCACATCATTAAGTCCTAATTGCAGAGGTGAAATGATGCTTCCCAAAGTATTCATTAGGATTTTGTTGGTCATTTTCAATGCAACACAAGAATGTGCATAAACATACTAGGTTAAATTATAATTTTATATAAAAAATTCTTGTGCATATTAACGTAGGAAATCTCAAAAATAAAGTGAACCACAATAGTTAATGTTTAGGATCTCCTTATAAAATGAAACAACTAGAGGTACATTAGAACACGTGGAAGATGAACCATCAAGTCATAAATCCATAAAATCTCTACCAATATGTGTATGCCGTTAATTTAAAAGGAGGTCCAAGTATATTAATATTTGATATTTTAGATTATGTATATTATTTGTCATTTATCTTCTTGTTATATTCTACCATAGATGATGCAGAAAGGAATCTCCCTCTTGCTTAAACATCACACAAAACACATTCTCACACAGGCATCTCTCTGCCCACAAACATAAAGTATCAACAACACAAAATTGAAACAAAACTAACTTTAATTTTATTCCATTCATAGAACAAATCTATGGAATCATTAAAAAAATGACCTCCATCTCTCTCCAATTTGCATACAAACATTCAAACCCTCTTCCTCTCATGCTCACACAACATTGTCTCTGCTTCACGAGACCCACACACGGGCTGAGATTCCTCCTCAAACTCTTCCTGAGAAATCTTCTTTAAGGGCCGACCCCTACACACTCCTTGATGCCCTTCCTCTACACTCTATTATGTGCTTTGCCCTTGGCCCACGCCTTCTCTATTCCCATTCTTCTACTTATATGCATTTCTTCAGATTAACTAGAGGGATATGAAGGCGACGCCTCTCCCAATAGTTGATGTTCTTTTTACGTGGAGCGGTTCTCTTTAGCTGTTGCCCTATTGGTAACACTTGGCGTTTCAACATGAAAGTTCTAAAGCGATTTCAACAAATGCATTTTGTGTATAACCTGCATCTTGCGCATTCCATAGGATTACATCCCTTTGAGGCAATACTGTTATCGCCCCTAGTATGCTGAGCTTAGACGTCCCAAATAAGGTGTTTCATATGCCTGAAGCATTTTCTCTTTCTGTGTACGGTCGGCCTATTCAAATCAGACAATTCTCACCTTTTCTTTTGGCAATGACCCCATCATTTTATATGGTTGAAAGGTATTTGTCCGTAGCAAACTATTCTTTTCCTTTTGATGCTCCCTTCTCCAATACAAATTTTATAACTGAATTTTTAATTTGAACTTAAAAGAAATCAAAAGACTTAACTTCTAATGTGGTTCCCTTCGCAGCACACTAGTATCTTTGTACACGCCTTGGTATTGCAAGAAAGAAAATACTAACACGTCATAAAATATAATAGTCTTTAACACCTGCACACTTGATACCAAACTATGTATGCGAAACAGAGCCATTTTGAGACTTCTACAAGTGAGCTATGCCAAATATCAACTTCTAGCTAACAATACGACATAAAGCTTTAAATATGACTCCGAAGGGAGTTCAATCCAATTGTCGCCAACAATATCACAATAAATCATAAACCAAGTGTGAAAAGAACATTTCTTTCATAGGTAGTGAAGCACATTGAACCAAACCCATCAACTATGATTCATTCAACGACGAACAATATTGGAGAAGAAAATGTGAAACTTACTTTATGTGACTTCGTCATGATGCACAAAGAGCAGAAACCAAACTTTCCTTATAAAATTTAACCAAAAGCTCAGAATCATTTGAAAAGTTGCAAAGATGAAGATGTCAACAATCCTAAACTCTCTGCCAAGCCGTCCTACCTCAAACTTCATAGAATGTAAAATTTTAAAGTTTCGCCAATCTTCCAGCACAAGTTGTGAAACAATTTCATCTTGGAAACTTGAAGGAGACTTCTCACCAAACCTTCATCATCAATTCTGAAATGGAGTCAAAAATCTACCTGTAAGAGGATTTGACATCAAACTCATGAATCTCGCTGAATAATTGTTTTTACAACAGTCACCTATTATGTGTCAAACTCGAAATCTGGTGAAAACTAAAATTTTGCAAATCTAAATGTGCCAATCATTCCCGAAGGCTTAGAAATGCCAATCAAGACCACACACACCAAAATTAAAAGAAAACGAAGTAATTTTTTTTTGGATGATGCCGATTGCTTGTCCACTCAGGATGCTCCTCCATCAATAGAGGTCTTAAAGGAAGTTATAATGCATTGACAAGAGATTGGATAGATTGCACTTTAACTAACCAATTTTCAAACCAAATGGTCTCTCTAGATAGTTAGTTTCTCTCACACTCCTATCTTCTATGCATTCTCACATTGATATGTCCCAGAGATATTTGTAAATTTATCCTCTTTCCTTATTGGCTCTGATTAGCTCCTCAATTTGTTAGTTCATTAGCTCTCAACATATATGTCCATGTTAGTGTTCATTATTAACAAACATGATGGTTGAGTTGACCTCATACAAGCAACATCATAAAAAATCTTTTAACAATAAAGGATCCAACAATAGTCATGAAATACATAACAAGATTGAAGGGTTATATACACATAGTTAAAATTAATACCTACATTTGTTTAACAAAAGTTACATTGTGCACCCAAAAGCCATGGGTCCTAAGATCATTTTTATCTCAAAAGTTGTTAAATATTATGTTGTGTTAGTTAAAATTACAAAATATTTTACAACATATAAACCAAATTGGTTCTCTTAGGACAAGACATGGGTACATGTCAAACATTATAGGGGAAGAGACAAACTCTAAAAATAAAACTTATTTTTTAGATTGCAAATTTTTCACTAATATGGAAGTTCTGCAAGAATTACATATAAACATAAATTAGTTATATGTCTGTTTAATTTTTTTAGAAAAAAAAATTATATCTAAGTTAAATTATGTGTATCATCTTTTTTCATTATACTTTGTTATTCGACCTGATCAACCCAATAACCTTGTACATACATTTTATGAAACATTATTCATGAATATATAGCAAGGTGAAGTATGTTGGATTTTTAGTATGAGAAATTAGTTGTAACAAACACCCTATTGATAGGAATAAGATAATTTACATAGCATCCTTGTTAGATTCAATACTTGCCTTGAAGTTTTGTTTGAGTGATTATGTGACTGATATGAACTCTATTGAAGTGTAATTGTGTTCTCATTTCCATTCAATTGTATTTGGAATGGATTTTGAGTACATATCTTGAAATATATTTTGAATATCATAGACTATATATGATACGAAATGATGAGTGACTGCATAGTATGGGATATGCATGTCATTCACTAGGTAAGTGCTATGTGATCACATGATAATAGTTTTGTAAATTTTTTGTTGAAGTTACACCTAAACAATTAAAATGTCTATATTAAAGATTTAGTATATGCAATTGCATTGGCTCCTTATCTATTTCATGTGAAAATGTACTTATACTTCTAATCATTTTGTTGATGAGCAAAGTATTTCTATGGGACCTAATTGTGATTTTAGTTAAACTAAAAGGAAATATTGAAAAGATCTACAATTTGAGAAATATAATTATAGATGAAGCTAAAGTAAATTAGATTTATTGTGATAGTGATAGTGCTACATTTGCACTTACTTGACTAATTATTTTTGATGAATTATGTTGTAGATTCAACTTGAGCTACTAAGGACAACAAGTGATTTAATGGGGGAAATGTTATGGAACCTTTTCGCCAAAATGGAAAAGAATGTTATTTTATGAATAGCCCCTTAAAATTATAAGAGGATAAATTTAATTCAACCCTTTATAATTAAAAGAGAGATGAAAAATAAAAGATATTATGATCCTTTAGTTAAGATGGAGATAAATAAAGAATATTTATAAAAACCCTTTTAAGAGGGAGGAATTATTATATTTATTACCTAGTTATTAATGACAACCTTTGTGAAAGGGTGTGATGGTTTAGAAACCACCCCTTAAAAGGAACAATAAGGCATTTATGTGAGACTTGGAAAAAGAAATGAAGATCACCCAAGGAAGAAGAACATGGTTTTGGTGGGCTACAAACATTGGATAAGGGGCACATAGAGTGTGTCCAACTCGAGGTACCATGTACACTTAGGATAGTCTTGGACAGGGCTTGTATTAAGTACTTGTGTTGAGCATTTGTTTTGTTGAACATGGATCTAGAGCACTTGTGTTGAGCATGTTCTCTATTGAGCATGGGTCTAGATCACTTTTGTTGAGCATGTTATGCTATGTTCTAAATAAGAACCATTCCTTCTAGAGTTTTTAATAGCTATGAGGGCCAAGATTATTGAAATATTCCTAGGGTGAGAGTGGCCAATCCAAGTTCTTAAAATTCAGATAAGTATTGAAAACTATTAGTGTTCAAAAGATATTTAGAGTAATAGATAAATATGATATCCATGCTCTGAGCCAGAATATATTGACTCAGCACCAAACCTTTGACATCCAACATAAGTTAATGAAATGGTTCTATATTGATATGAACAAGATCAACATTAAAATGGAAATCATCACTCATAAGAGTACTGGGGAAAGGCAAGTGCGTTTGGAAGAAGAAAGAAAAATATTTGAAAACTGGGAAGCCATCCACTTTGTCAATGACATGTAGACCAACCTATCCAGTCAAAACGAAAAACTAGCAATCTTGGAGGAGGACATGATTAAAGGTCAGGGTCAACAAGAGGAAAGAATGGTGTCCTTGGAATAGAAGCTCAAAAAATTGAAAGAGAAACTCAACAAGTTTATGAAGAAATGAATAATTTAAATTACAAGATCAACAAGGATAGACCCAAGGATGCAGAGGAGAAGAATGTTGCCACAAATATAGGTCTCACTACTAGAACTAGGAGTATGAGGAAACAACACAAGGATGGGAACAAAAAGGCTCAGGATCTCTAGAGCATGGAAACATATTTGGATGAACTTGAAGTGGCCAACACCCTGAAGGACTTGTAATGTGCTCTATCTATTTCTTTTTTTTTGTTTTATGCTTTAGTCTATTGTTTGGGTGTTCTATTGTGGGTCAGTTGTAGTTTTACTGATGTTTTGTTTTTGTAAAGGGTTTCCAGGGCCCCTTCAAAACTTGTTTTTACCCCTTTTTTAATCAAAAACAAATTGCTAGTAAAAATGCAAGTATTGACAATTATGTGTTGCAATGTCTTAGCATAAATCATTAAACCAACATAATAGAAATTAAAAAAAAATCGCTAGAAAACTAGTAACTAATTTAATCTTTAAGCTCCCTAGCCATATGCAAAAGTTCCTTGGAGTATAGTCTTTTAGTTATCATCTATGCCAAAGATTTAGAACCAAATGTATCCTATAGACCTAGAAGTCCACGTTGATGTTGTCCTGACTGACCATCCTAATCATGACTATTCTTTGGTCTAAAATTCCACCTCGCTTACTAGGTTTCCTTTCTCATCTATCACCCTCTCATGTTGAATAACAATAATCTACGAGTTAATTCTAGATACCTCTCTACTTATCATCTCATAATTTTCTTTGATTTCCTTTAGTTTCATTTCAATCTATTCATGTCTATCTTCAAGGAAATCTTTAACAAACTTGATTTCTTTCTCAAACATTACAATTATTTTTCTTAGACCACTAAATTTCTTGACTACTTTTGTCTATATTCTTTATCATCTCTATTAGTTTCCCATCCTTTTCTTTCACTTTATTCAATGCCTTGTCAGTGTATCCCTACATTTGCATTATAGATTGTATTAGTTGATACAACTTGTGCACTTGTTTCACTACCTCTTCTATCAAAGTACTTGTCACTTCAATTTCTAACCTTAGCTTCAATTCCTTGTTCCCTTTAATAAAAAATTACGCTTTGTCTACAACCACCTATTAATCGATCCTTTCTTAATTGCTTGCTTACTACTGAGTTTGTTATTACTCTATGAGAAGCTCTTTTATCTTTCTTCTTACTAGTATTTCCAATAGAATTGAGTGCACTAAAAAAAAATTTTAACAATAATGTTATTCCAATTAGACACTTTGTTTACCTAAATATTTAATTTCTTTAGTAAATGTCCCATTTTGTATATTTTTAGTAATTTTACAAAAAATTGCCATTGTTCTATTAATGTTTTATTTGCAAGCTATTCATTGAAAAGTTTTGAATCCCACAACCAAATGGTTCATGACGACCTCTTGCCTTCAAGTCTTTCCATTATGTTCTCATCAATTTGAAGTAATCATTTTAGCGTTCTTGGATGTTTTACAATTTTATCAGGCTCATTTGAATATGATGGATGTGGGATTTCATTTTCTTCTTGACAAAGGTCCTCTCTTCTTATGTAATTTGGAGATACATTGATTTTCATTGTTTCATGTGTATTATCAATTTTATCAATGTTATGAACAATTGGATTATCAAGTGCAATTACAATATCATGTGGTTCATATCCACAATCTTCAAGTATATGTATATGTTCTTCTTCTTCTTTGCCTATGATATTAATCTTATCAATAGGTGTTTCATGACATTTTACAACACTTTCACTTTCATGTTCAACCTTTTCATTTTCAATATCATGGTCAATTTCATTTTTATTGAACATTTCATTATATTCAATATTAAAAACTTCAATTTGCATGTCATTTGAGGGTAAAGAAGAACCTTCACCTTCATGAGTATTCGGCAAACCTTCTCTTCTGATCCTCTTCCTTGCTCTATCTTTTTCCCTAATTGCTTCAATGTTCTCCAATTGAAGTTTCCTCCCTTTTATTTTATGACGCTATTGCTTCCCATTACAAAAACAAAAACTATTTCCTTAATGATTGTTAGAATAAAATTTTGTCTCCATGAGTGTAGGAAAGCATAATTTTGTTTGTAATTTGCAGAGATCATAGGTTCCTTGAGAGAAGACCATTTGTGGGGTTCATTATCAGGTCCAACAAAACCTTTTGGGCTTTTAGGTAATGGATATATAGATATCCATTTTAAAAAATGGATATCCATTATATAAAATGGATCATATCTGTAACCTATAGCAAAAACTACTTTTCATCACTTTCAAGTAACGAATATCCATTATTTAAAAATAGATATTCGTTCATAATGGATATCTAATATTTCTACCAAAAAAATTGTCCCCTCCTTTTTTGCCTCGGGAATGTAATGGATTTAGGCTTGGTAATGTCAGGCTTGACTTTTCTAGTATTCCAACATGTTTAGAGGTTTCATCCTCTTTCCATAACTTCACCCTTCGTGTTGATGACCCTTTTTTAATCTAAATTTAAATTAACAAAAAGGGTATATTCAAGAAAATATCAACATTCTAAAAATATAAGATATGCTTAATTATAAATTTAATAGGAAATTATTAATAATTTTCTACATACAATATGTATGAAATCCTAATGGACACACTAATTGAAAAACATCCATAACTTTCAAACCATTTCACCTTTTTCAAATTCATAATATACTTCACACAATATGCTTCACTAGCTACAGGTTTAAACAAATTGAATTTCATATATTTTTTGACCAAGTTAGATTGGTCAAAAATTACTTTTTAATATTTTTAAATGTAGTCATAGTAAAAAATTCATAACTAATTATTTACTTACAAAAAAAATCCTCAAAAATATGCATCACATGTAGGCATGTGTCCTTTAATAATAATTAAAGATTCAATTTTTTTTCTTATACTTAGGTTGGTTGGAATGACAACTACTTATTGTTTCCAAAATTTTAGTAGTGCTTCATTGAAATATCTAATTTTCCCCAAATAAATTTTTTTTTTTCAAAAAAAATAGTAGCCCATAAACTACATTCTTCAATTTTCTACAAATTCTATTCTATATATTTTTCAAATTGTGTAGATAACCAATTCACATTTTCACATGAAGTTTCTTAAGTCTATTTTTTTTTTATCATTTTCATTGCCACTTAGAGGTATTGTTTGGCCCATGATGATTCTGCACTCACCCTTTCTTTGATGGTGTGTGTTGTGGCAATGTGGGGCCCCATGACTAGGGTGTACTATACATAGGTACATTGCCCTAGTAGGTATGTCCTATCATAGTAAGGACAACCTACAATATTCTATAGAAAAATAAAACTAATAAATAAATAAATAAACTAACAAATAATTTTTTTTACCCAATGATACAAATGGTGTTCTAGAGATCTATTGACACCTACTTGTGCAAGACAATATACCAACTTAATATTTTGACTATATAGAGAATATTCTCTATTGTACCATCCCTATGGTCGGGGCTGGGAAATGTTTTCTAAAGGTCCTAGGGTAAAAGTGTTCAAATTTGATGGATTGACAGTCGCTCCTTAGGTTTTTGGGCCTTCTTGACATAATAGAATGGTTAGATTTGACTCAAAATTCTCTACAGAATTAGGTACTTACCAAATCTAGTATGTACTTCCCAACTTCAAACCCTTATAGATCTAGCCTCCAATGTCTAATTTGGACAAATCAAAAAGTTAAACTAACTTTCTCAGACAACTTAAACTCAATGGTAAGCTTATTTTTGTACCAATATGCTCCAAAATGAACCTAAAATACAAAGCCACAAAGAACAAACCCTCAAAAAATTTGTCTTTTTATCAAATTCTCCTAATTCTCCAAGTCATCATTCAATGCAAGAGAAGAGCATACTCAACATTTCAAGAGTAACCAAGATTTACAACCGAGATCTCTCAAAAGACTAACATAAATCAATACTACAAGCTCTAATACCATTTAAGAGTTTGTATATAATCATCTATACCATGCAATATTTGGATATGGAGGTAGCCACCCAAGATCTAGAAGTTTCAATGAAAGTACGAGAGAGGACCAACATGAAAAAATAATTCTATTCTATCAAAGGATGCTAATACACAATATATGAATATGTGATTTAACAATTAGAATCCCTTGTTTATATAGGCCAAGATAAGACATAGGACAACATAAGATTATAACAAGTATCTTAATCTAATCACCTCTTAGGTAACTATCCTAAGTGTGCCCTAACTAAAGTTAACTAGACAAGTGTGAATAGGACATAATGTGGAACTAGCTAGTTAATATACCCTATTCACACAAATAATATGAAATGAAATGCCCCAAGAGAGATAAGATGTTCCTATAAAAAGAAATATTGGAACACCTCAACTCATGTACCAAGCAATACATAGGAAAATAAAAGGTAATGTCACATGGAAATCAACAACATTGCATGAAGACACTGTTATGTTAGAAAATGTCTCCCTGGGACTTTTCCCTCTTAAGGTTTAGTTCCTAGATCCTTTAGAATGCATTATAAGCATCTTGCATGATAATCTTGAATCCCGGTGAAAATTTACCCCTAAGTGTTATGGAAAATAGGACATAGGGGGTGCTATTTAAATAGATCCTGGCCTAAGTTGGGAGAGTGGACTTAGGCACTAGCACCCTAGTCCTACCCCATTTTAGGTCAGCCTCAAATTTTAATGTTAGTTTGGTGACCATTATTTAGGTCCCATGCTAACATCTTAAGTTTGAATTATGAAATTCTTAGCGGGAATGTGTGTAGTTGCATATATAAGCATTTTTAAGGTTTTATTTGCAAACTAGAATCTAACTAGAAAATGATTATGAACTTTTGGCTGACTTATAATTTTAGAGCATTCAAGATATTCATTGTTGTAGAGCAGAGTGAGCTTCGTCTTCTCATGTGTTGAAGAGCCTTCATCTATGTGAGATCTACACCTCTGAGGTGATATTTATTTGTGTTTGAATCATTTATCAATTTGTTTTGGCTCTATCCCGCAGGGATACACACTCTTTGTTTGACAATGGTGTTCAGAAGACTTGAATGTATCTCTGGGGCTTGACTAAGGAAAGCCTCTAAACACCACAACCCCCAAGCACTCTCCTTGTGATTGTAGGTTTCAAGTGTCACATCTTGATGGAGTGGAGTTGGAGGGAATAGTAAGACAATGTGTAGAGTTCAGATTCCTGAAGAAAATGATTGTTTGGACTTGGGTGTCAATGCCAGTGTCCTCCAAGGTTGAAAACCTAGAAACAATTTTGTTAGTGACAATCAAGATCTAAAGAGATTTTGCCATCCTTAAAATCACCCTGCCTTGGACTTGGGCACTAGTTCTAGTGTCCTCCACATCTCATGGGACAGAAATAGAAAGTACAGTGAACATCAGTGTCGAAAGGAGATCAGGATTCCACAAAGAAAACACCACATTAGACTTGGGCATTATAACCAATGTCCCTGAGTATTCCGCATCCTGAACTTTGAAAGACAGTCAGTTATTAATCTCTGCCTACTACCTTAGTCTGCAAGTATTTGTCGTAATTCATCAATTTGCTTACTGTTTTGCATAATTAGGGTTTTAATGGTATTTGAGCATTAAATTGATACATTAGTTGATAATATCTGAGTTTCCACATCATTCCAAGTGATAGCCTAACCTGCAGGTGAATCCTCTTGCAAAAGTGTGATTCAACTTGATTGATATGTCCTTGAATGTTTGTTGAGAAAGGAGGATTTAACCCACACATCCATTGAAATTGAAAACCACTCTTTTCCCAACAAAACATTTTGGTGAACCCGTGTTTCTTTGAATTTTGCACCTTGCTGAGTTTTGTACTCTAGATTTGCATTCATTCATTTGATGGCATTTGAAAAATTGCAAAAAAATTAAAAAAATTGAAAAAATTGGCATCCTAGGCTTGCATTTTGCAATAATTTCCATTTAATTTCTGTTATTTGCATTAGATCTGATTTAAATTGCAGAAATTCACTTTATTTTATTCATTTTCATTGCATTTTCATGCTTGATTTGTTAAAAATTTCTTCAAAATGGTGCATTTTTCATAAAAACCTAGTTTTGCATTAGCTAGGGTTTGTAGTTAAAATCCTTTTTCATATTTTACTACCCTTTTCAAACACCCATTTAGGACTGATTTCTAATTGTAGTGCTTCATCATAGTGTCCTTTTTGCAAAAAAAACATTTCTAGGGTTTGAAAACTTTGCATTTCCATGAGATTTGGCCTTGTCATCTCTCTAGAACTGCATTATAGGCATGTTGTGAAGGATATTATTGCATTATTAGACTGATATTCAGCTTACTATTTTCTGGGCCTCATAAAATTCTTCACAACACCTCTTCTTTTTGCCATTTGCATTGAAAAATTGTGAAAAAAAAGTGAAAAATCAAGCATTTCTAGATCATAAACATACATAGTTTTGCACTTGTCCTTTCCATAAGCATTGAAATCCTTTTGAATTTGATATTGAATATATTTGAAAACATAAATTTGGCATCATTTGATATCCTTGCTTGAAATTTGGCATTATCTCAATTACACATTGTGTATTTCAACACCTAGGGTGTACCATTAACTCTTATTGATGATTCTAGACATTTTATTATGGCACCTTCATGTCATTTTTCTTTGGTATCTTTGCATGCATTTATCAAAGATCTTAATTTTCATAGATTATTAACCCTTATGAGTGAACAACCTACAATATTATAAAGTTTAACTGAGTTCATCTCCATGAGTAGTAATGAAAAAGATAATTGTGATAGCTCTTCTCCTATGCATCTAGTCCCTACTACATGCAATGATGATATAAACTTGCCCTTTGATCATTCTTTCAAAAAAGATTCCTCCTATGAGGATATACTAGCACAAGAGGATGAAATCATTGACACATTCATAAAAATCATCCTACCCTCTTTGGAAAATGAAACATTAATGGATAAAGGGCTCCCTCTCAAGAAGGATTCCTCATGGGTAGAAAATGACTATTCAACTAATAATCACATGGTGCATGATGTCTCTAAGGATAATCCATTATATCTTCCACCTTTGATTGAATTTTTGAGTACCTTGGATATCTCTAAGGAAGTGAAGGCCATGGATAACTCTACTTTTGTTGCAGATTCCAATGATACCAAACATTTTAACAACATTCTACCTTCCTTTCATTCCAATGCTCTCCTTGGCCAAGATGAAGTATTAGTGGATGAGAAAAGGTCATTCAAATTAAATCCTTTAGGGATAGATGTTGAATGTAATCGAAAGGACAAAAATATTAATTCGATCTTCACTAATAGACTTTGTAGGAGTATTTTTAAGATGGTTGTGCGGGGGGGCACCTAGTGCACCTTCTTGCTTAAAACCAATGATTATGGTTCAAGGTGATTGAAAACTACCTAGACACTCTGATTACATCCTAAATTATGCAAGACAAATCACTCAAAGAAATCAAGGTGTTCAAAATGTGTCACAACAACCACACCACAATGTGATTGCTCACACATACAACACCCATAACAATAAGCAAAGAAAGAAAGCACCTCATGTGCCTGTCTCTCTTCCATGTTCTCAACCTACACTCCCTCTACCACCTTGTCTTACTCATAAAAGTAGTGAAGAATATGATCTTGTTAAGTAGCTTCATGTTACTCTGGCTAAGATCTCTCTTTGGGATTTAATATAAACATCACCTACATACCATGGAATGCTCCAAGAAGATTTACAAAAGGTGATTGTCCCACCTATTGCTAAGCCTAATGACGTAGTAGCTGTATTAGACAGTATGCATGCGATAAAAATAGATATTTTGTTTCAACCACATGAATTACCGTCAATTGAAGTTCAAAAGCAATATGATCCTATTATAATCTTTGTCACGGTAAATAAAAAGTTCATAATGCGAGTTATGATTAACAATGGATCGACTCTTAATGTTTGTGGTATTGATTTGTTACATAGGATTAAGGTTGATACCTCTTTAATCAAACCAGATAAGATTAGCATTCGTGGTTTTTATAATAAAGGTAGCCAATTTGTAGGTACTATAATCGTACCCATAAACGTTGGACCCATGACATTATCTACACTTTTTCATGTCATGCCCGGTTCGCTTTCATATAATATGATTCTCGGTAGACCATGGATTCATGTCGTTGGGGTAGTTCAGTCTACCCTTCATAGATCAATAAAGTTTATTTATCAAAAAAAGCTCCACACCATACAAGCTGATCCTGAACCAGATAATTGCTTACATATTGAAACACAAAAAAAAGTAAACAATCATACAAGTCTAAACAACTTATGGGTTGAATCGTCAAAACCTCTTGCTACAAATAATGTTGTGCAAGACTCTAAAATATTAAATGCACTTTTTGGTGATGATTGGGGTTCATTAGATTTTAATCCATGTAGTATAGGGGAATATAAAATTAATAACTCTGACACATCAAAAGTTGCATCGATCTCAACTAAGCACACTTTGGGAACACCTAAGAGAACCAAAGCTTCCTTGGTAGAAAACAAAGACAATACTCTCACTTATACTACAAATTATGAGACCTATGAGGCTTCACCATCTTCTAAATAAATGGACTCTCTCTATGGTTGTGAATTTCAAATATTGTACAAAAATCATGACTATGTAGGTAATGGATGTGGTGTAAATCAACAAGGAATCAGAGTACCTTTACAAGTTGCTGGAATTAATTACACAGACAGTATAGGATACCATTCTTTGAAGTGCACTAAAGCTTCTCGTCATCCTAAACTTAATGTTAATGCAATATCAACAAGAGCAAAACAACATGAGAGATATCCTGGGCTGATAGACAAGAATTGTCCACCAAGAGCCATCCCTATGAATCAGGTAAATATTTCTCCATCTTTAAGCCATACTTGTTGTAGCAAATATTATAGTTTCTCTCAAGGGTGGCCTCTTCCTAGATATGTATGTTCTTAACATTGGGATGAATCAGGTAAGTATTTCTAACCCTTTACCTCTATGTTGTGTTTCCCCTATGATATGTTATGTGTTGTTTAGGCCTCCTTGGATGACCCTTGATACTCTTGTAAGATTAAGGATACTAGGAGACCACCTCTATTGTGACCCTTCTTCTATTTGTATCATCATTCTTCTATATTGCATCTCCTCTATTTTCATTGTTGTGTGTTGTGTCCTAGAGGCATAGCATTGTGGTTAGTGACCTACGGGCACCTTCCTATGTGATGACCCTAGTGCACTTGTTTCTCCTCTCTTGATTTATTGTTTACCTTCCTCTATTGGTTCTATCTAGCTAGTGGATGATGAAAAAAAAAAAAAAAACTGATACAGACCATGCGTCCCTTTAGCGAGTAAGCAAAAATGGACCTAGTCCATACATGACGATGGGGTTGATATATATTATCTAATGCTTGGCTAGTAGAATCACTCCCTGTGATATTTTGATGATGTATTATCACACTAACAAACCATAGCAATACTCTTGCTCTGTGCACTTTGTTTATCTTGGGTCTCACCTTGCTTATACTTGGTTATGAGATCTCTGCGGTATAGCCCCACAGTTATACTCGGGTTCCAAATCCGTAGTATAACCTCAGCTCTTGATGTGATTATGTTCATGCATTGTTTTGATCATGTAATGTGGTTATTATCTTATGGAAAGATTTCTAACCTCGTTTCTTGTAGGATATTGTGTGTTTGTGGGAACATTCGGTGATCGTAATGTGCATGTCACTTCTGGGGGCATGGGCTTTGCGAAAGCTCTTGTTCCCTTGTGTGTCTTCTTCCTACCTTAACATGCTTGATATCAGTAAACGATATCAATAACCTTAACATGGGGGCATATATAAGGTAATTTGTTTGATGATTTTGGTACTAACAAAGCGTGCTTGTAAGCCCTCTACAGAGGCGGGATGTTGTATCTTCGAGGGAGTGCACATATTTATTTTATATTGCAATGAGAAAGCCCTCTATGGAGGTGTGATATCATGCATATCCTTTTATTTTAATCCCTTTGCGGTGGCAAGAATGGTGTATCTCTTGAGCTCGTGTACATCCTTTTTATTTTAAAAGTCCTTTGAGTAGGCAGGCTTGGTGTATTATCCCTTAACCATGTCTTTGGTGGTTATTGTGGGGAAGCCCAATCGTCAGGTTTGCCTATAATGTGGCTGAGATGGTGGTAAACCTAGCAATAGGCTCCTTCCATCACTTGTTCGTCATGTTTTCTCCACATCTTCTCTGTGTGTGTGTATGGTGTGTTTGTTCCCAAGCATAGTCTAAAGACTTGTGGCTATGAGTCCCTCCTATGCTTTGGAATTTGTATGGCATGTTTTTTCTCAAGTGTAGTCTAATGACGTGTCCAATGATGAGTCCCTCCTACACTCTGAGATTTGTATTGCATGTCTATTGCCCTGTATGTAGTCTAAAGACATGTGGCGATGAGTCCCTCCTATATTTTGGGTTGTGTGTTTACTTTCCATCTACCTGCATTTGCATTCATATATATGAGAAAATGAAAAAAATGAAATAATCATTGCATTCATTGTATTCACCATGTTTTGCATGTCTTCAATACTGTCTTCTCCATGTTTTGCATGACTGTAACTATCTTCTCCATGTTGTGCATGCCTATTACTATCTTCACTGTGATTGGCATGTCTGTAATGTGTTTTCACTAATGTCTACCTGAGACTAGTGGCTAGAAATAATCTCTCAATCTATGTGTATGCATTAGCTTCAAGTGCTTGGCGTGTTTGTTGTGTTTTGACCATACTTTAATGCATGTATGGGCCTTGCGTTTATACATACATTAAAGTAGGAGCTAAATGTTATGTCAGAAAATGTCTCCCTAGGACTTTTCCCTCTTAAGGTTTAGCTTCCAGGTCCTTTAGAATGCATTATAAGCATCTTGCATGATAATCTTGAATCCCGATGAGAAAACCCCTAAGTGTTATGGAAACTAGGACCTAGGGGGTGCTATTTAAATAGATCTTGACCTAAATTGGGAGGGTGGACTTGGGCGCTAGCGCCCTAGTCCTGCCCCATTTTAGGTCAGCCCCAAATTTGAATGTCAGTTTGGTGACCATTAATTAGGTCCCATGCTAACATCTTAAGTTTGAATTACGAAATTCTTAGTGGGAATGTGTGTATTTGCATATATAAGCATGTTTAGGGTTTCATTTGCAAACTAGAAGCTAACTAGAAGATGATTATGAACTTTTGGCTAACTTATAATTTTAAAGCATTCAAGATATTCATTGTTGCAGAGCATAGCATTGTTATTGTATTTGTGATTGCAGATTTAGCTTCATCTTCTCATGTGTTGAAGAGCCTATATCTATGTGAGATATACACCTCCGAGGTGATATCTATTTGTGTTTGAATCATTTATCAATTTGTTTTGCCTCTATCTCGCAGGGATACACACTCTTTATCTGACAACGGTGTTTGGAAGACTTGAATGTCTCTCCGAGGCTTGACTAAGGCAAGCCTCTAAACACCATAACCCCTAACCACTCTCCTTGTGATTACTGGTTATAGGTGTTGCATCTTAATGGAGTGGAGTTGTAGGGAATAGTAAGACAGTGTGCAAATTTTAGATTCCTGAAGAAAAGGACTGTTTGGACTTGGATGCCAATGCCAGTGTCCTTTGAGGTTGAAAACATAGAAATAGTTGTGACAATGACAATCAAAATTTGAAGAGCTTTTGACATCATGAAAATAATCCTACCTTGGACTCGGGCACTATTTCTAATGTCATCTGCATCTGATGGGACATAAACGGAAAGTATAGTGAACATCAATGTCGGAGGGAGATCAGGATTCTGCAAAGAAAACACCACATTGGACTTGGGCATTAGTGCCAATGTCCCCAAGTATTCCGCATTACGAACTTTGAAAGATGGTGAATTATAATTAATCTCTGCCTACTACCTTAGTCTGCAAGCATTTGTCGTAATTCATCAATTTGCTTACTATTTTGCATAGTTAGCGTTTTAAGGGTATTTGAGCATTAAATTGATACATTAGTTGATAATATATGAGTTTTCACATCGTTCCAAGTGATAGCCTAACCTGTAGGTGAATCCTCATGCAAAAGTGTGATTTAACTCAGTTGATATGTCCTTGAATGTTTGTTGAGAAAGGAGGATTTATCTCACAAATCCATTGAAATTGAAAACCCCTCTTTTCCCAACAAAACATACACACAAAGGGATCTTTATGTCTGGGATCACTATATGTATTCAAGGAGTGACTAGGGGATAAGTATAGAATTATCGTTATTCCTTGAGTATATAGAACTATGAGCATAAAGGAAGAAGGCACATAACAAAGAAACAATGAAAAATAAAAGTTTGAGTCAATATAAAAGAGACCTAAATGTCTATCCCCAAAATGTTGCAGGGAACACAACAATGATATATAGAAGGATGGTAGATACAAATAGAGTAATTGCACAAGATTTCTTTCCTCCTATATCATTCCAGCTATAAGGTTCTCGAAGGGAAGCTAACAAAAACACAAGCATATAGCCTAGGTACATGAGAAAATAGAGAAAACAAAACAAGCATATACACAAGGTATGGGGGAAAACATCTATCTGACAAACTTCATATCCAAGAGATTGTCCTTCTCCCAATCATGACCACATGGGGGTGTAGGACCATTAATTTTTACAGAAGACAATTTGAAGTCATGTACTAGACTAAATAGAAGTAAAAGTGGAAATAGTCAATGAATGTGAGAATATTTCTAATAATATTAGAACATCAACCACTAAATAAGAAGACACCCCTCAGGTAGAGGGGTCAATGACTCAAGTGGAGAATAAAACATAATCCTCTGATCCTTTGTGCTACAAGTAGATGTGATAAGATTATGGATGTGATAAGACTAGGATTAGGAGCCTGTGGGGGTTGAGCTACCTCCACTAGATAGGGGGAAGATATGTATAAGGGATTAGAGTGGGAGAAGGAGGGTTAGGTTGCTAGAAGGATGGGATGGATAATGTTCGAGTTTTCTTTTGGCTAGTGGGGGAGGTATATCAATTTCAAGGGTAGAAGATCCTAGTTCAGGGAAAATTTGATAGCAGGCATAGGTAAATGGGACTATGGTGGCAAGGGTGACACTAGAAATGAAACTAAAATTAGGAAGATTAAGGGGATCAAAGAATATGGAATTATTTGGAGGTTAAAAATAAGAGAATTGTTAATAGATGGAGCCAAATTCAACTCAACCCTTTTAGGATTTTTCTCTTGAGGTTCTTAAAGTGGATCAAAAGTAGGTAGGTCAAAAGTAGGTCGGGTGGGTTAGGTTGGGTAGAGGCATGAGGATGGCCAAGGATTTATTCTACTCAGGCCTAGTTTGGGAAGTGTATGGGGGAGGATACTACACTTTTTGCTTACCTTTATCTTGTGGAGGTGTAGGATGAGGAACAGAAGTGGTTGATAGAGGTGGTGGAATAGTAAGTGAATTAGATGATAGAGGAGCTATAGATGTAGTTGGTGGAGAAGGTGGAGAAAAAGAATGAATGAGAAGAGTTATCCTACTCATAACAAACTTTTTATTTAATTTAAAATAAAAATAAACATGTAGAAAGGGTGAGCCAAAAGGCATAGGCCAAAAATAGTCAAGAGAGAAGTTACCTTGAATGGCAAGCAGTTGATACTAACTATGTAGAATAGTGTGAACAATGCCATTATGGGGAAACTTTAAAATTTTATGAATAATAGAAGCTATAGCCTTCATCACACTGAGCCAAGGGTATCCCAAGAGGACATGATAATAGTTTGTTGTAGGAATAATTTGATAGAGAACATCCAGGGAGTTTAGACCAACTTGGATGGATAAAATGATAGAACCAAGAGTTGATATGGAGAGGCCATTGTGCATGCATAAAGAGATGTTTGAAGAAGAATATCAATCTCTATACAATTGTTTAATGTAGAGAAACTCCTCTATAATGATTTTAATTGAGCTTACTAGATCCACAAAAAACTATACATAGTTTTTTTGCTAACCAACACTTGCACATAGAGAGGACTGTCACAAATGCAAATAGACATATCAACAAAATAAAAAGCAATGGTGGGTTTAGGAACAGGATCAACTCAAGAGGCATGAGGTTGAGCATCTACTACATAGTTATCTCATGAACAATTTATGTTTTTCTAATGTTTGCAACTACCACAACTCCACATCGGTATGTCCTTAGCCAAGATATATGTTTGAAGGTGAGGAATAGGCTTTTTCTTCTTACCCTTCTCCAAAATTTCTCCCTTATTTTTTGCATTGAATTTCTTAGCTCTAGTGATTAGTTTTTGTAGTTCCCTTCATTGAGATGTTTTCTTCATACGACTCTTGTTATTATTGATAAAATTTGCAAATGTGTCATTAATGAGGTAAACAAAGCTTGGGCTATCTTTTTTAGGAATTGTATCAGCAAGTTGCATGCTAGCTATAGCAAGGATGTTTTTAGGGCAAGCTATGCTATGCTTTGGTTGGTAGACTTATTTACAAGCACATCAAAAAATTAGGTATCATGGTGAGATCTCACTTTAGTGACAAGTTTGATCAATAATGTTCTATATAAACATTGTGTTTATGGTGTAGGTAAAATCATGGGTTGATTAAAAGTGCTACAATGTGTCTTGAGGCTATGGTTGGTATAGATAATCCTAACCACTTCTTTGCCATAACTCAAGATGTTGGTCTTCATAGAAGGTTTTGATAGGTTAATAGAATAGATCTCTCCTGGGGTTTGATCTATGATTTTTTGGTCAAAAATATCAAAGCTAAATATTGATAGTTGGAAAAAACTAAAGCATTTGTAATGTTCTATTTTTAATGTTGAATCTATAATTTTGTGTATAATTTATCAATAAGGCTTTAACATTTTAATACATTGTGCAATGTGTGGCATTTCATGGAGGCCATGCCACTACCTATTGCAATACACAACTATCTCCTTCAATTTATGTTGTGTCAATGTTTGCAACTTCCACAACTCCCCATCTTTTTTTCATCAACCAAGATATAGTTTGGAAGGTAAACAATGGTATTTTTCTTCTTACCCTTCCCTAATATTTCTCCTTTCTCTTTCACATTAAATTTTTTAGCTCTAGTTGTTAATTTTTATAGTTCCTTTCATTGAGATGATTTCTTTGTATCACTCTTATTATTGTTGATGAATTTTGTAGATGTGTCATTAATGAGTTGGAAAATCTTAGGGAGATAGTTTGAAGAACTATATTGGCAACTTGTAGACTCACCACAACAAAGTTTTTTGTTTATTGATTCCTTTAAAAGATTTTGGAGTCATTTTGGTTGGTATAAGGAAATTTTACATATGATATCAATCTTGTAAAGAGAGATTTTGGGTTAAATAAGCTTGGCATTCCACTAGTAAATTTTTATTATAAAACAAGGTGAAAAGATACATTTTCAATCAAAGTTAAAGAGAGATGCCTTATCTCTTCTTTGATAGACATCTTAAACTATGTACCAATTTTTATACAATGGTCATTTTGTAGTTTATCGTAATATTTGAGTCACTCAGAAGGATGCTTGTCTTCATACAAAGTTTTCGTAGGTTAATAGATGTCTCTCAAGATTTGATTTACAATTTTATAGTCAGTGTTGAGCTATAACTCATATGGACCAGCTAGGACTTGAACCTAGGACCTTTCACTTGCTACTAGAGTGCTCTACCAACTGAGCTACTAGCCCCTTGTGGCCAGCCGATCGTGGGTCTGGGTGTCGCTTGCTTCCAACACCCCCCCTTTAGCCACATTGTAGGTGCTTGGGGCTCCTATCCTGGCTCTGATACCAATTGTTGAGCTACAGATCATATGGACTAGCTAGGAATCGAACCTAGGACCTTCCATTTGCTACTGGAGTGCTCTACCAACTGAGCTATTGGTCCCTTGTGGTGAGCCTATCGTGGGTCCGAGTGGGGCTTACTTCCAATAGTCAGAAATATCAAAACTATATATTGATAATTGTCAACTTTTATTTTGATTCAAGGTTTTACCGATTCTATTTCATAAACCCTATTCCAAATTCATTTCAATTAAATATTTTAATGTAAACTTTACAAAAAATTATTCATTTTGTATTTATATAATCAATTAAAAGTTGACAGAAATAGGAAAAATACCATAACCCAACTCTAATTCTCCATAATTATTCTTTAAAAGATAAGGAAAGGCCCAAACAAACAAACCAAAAAAAAAAAATCTTACAAGCCAAATTTTGTTCCTAGATTGCATCATGAAAACAAGAGAAGCTCCTATGATCACCAGCTTCTTGTTATTATACTAATACCACTATTCCGAGCTTGTTCCTGCCCAAGTAGACTTGGCTACCATCCATTCATAATAGCCTATTGAAACCTCGGTCCTTCTCTAGAGAGTGGAGAGAAGCCAAGGAGTTTGCAAGATATAACACTGAAAACACACCTAGCGGCCCTTGAGCCTAATTTTGAATTTTGTATGCCACCACTGCTGCTAATGTTCACAGCTTTATTTCAAGCTTCCTAGATAGATACATGATTCAGTGTTAGATTTACACTTTTAAAGTCCATAACTTAAAAAGAATAGAAGCGCAATTCCAGTAAGGGTTATTCTTAAATATCATCCACTTCAAGAGTCAAAGGTCAATTTTGGCCAATAAAAAAAAATGACAAATATTTACCACTTTTTGTTGTGAATGAGGTGTAAAATTCCTATTGATTGTTTGACCATTGAAGTGCATGATATTTAAATAGAGTGTCCAACAAGAAGTTAGACAGAAGAATAGATACACCATTCAGTGTTAGATTTACACCAAGCTGCTCCATGACAAATAATTATTCACCCACGTCTTAAATCAATGAATATGAGATTTTTGTCGAATTTATTTTATCTGATTTTAAACTTAAGTCCTACAGTAGCTTTAAAATAACTACTTTTCGAGTTAAAAACATAAAAGCAATCGCCTCTTTTCCTCTAATACGGTTGATTTTGTTCCTTAATATAATACAAAACAAATGCATCACCATGTGAATGAAGATGACAGTCTTGTTTGATTTCTTTTATCCCTTTATAAACTTTAAATCCATGCAAAGTCTTTGAAATCAATGCATTTTCTGGTTAAATATTCCTCCCCATATCCATTCAAGTTTATATAACATAACAGGTTGTTTGAGTTCTCCATTATTTCATGTCAACGAAAATGACATTTTTGTGCAATTTATTTGTCTTGATTATCAAGTTAATCCATACAATACCTTCAAAATCCATTTAATCAGTGGCAGGTTCTCGAAATCAACGAGAGTCAAAATTTAGACATAAAATCCATCGCCCTCCTTTCCCTATAAGTTGGATTAATGATGAGTGCAATGCAAAGACAGTCTAATAACATGAAGAGGTGTAAGAGCAGGATTTGTGTTATGGTTTACCACCATGCTTGCCCAAGCATCTGGCACTGGCCCCACTTCAACTTTTAAAGGTTGGCTTAAATATTTACTCACCTGTTTATATTGATTTTATTATTTATATTAGTAGTAAGAGAGGAGTGGTGTTATGGTTGTTGCAGTGAAGTTTAAAGCAGGAGATGAAACAATGGCATTATGCAATTGCTGTAATCGTGATACTCGCAAATGCCACCGCACGTGTTGTGAATATTATTGCTGCCAGCCATGGAATTTGATGGTTTGTGGACCGTTTTTTAAATTTTATACCATTTTTCAATTTTATATCATATTTAAAAAAATTATTGTAGGTAAATATTATATAGTATTTTAATTCATAATATATTTATGCTTTAAGCAAATTTGGGGGCTCAATTTATCCTCGCTTGACAATGTTTAGTGCATTCATTATAATGCAAACGCTTGTTGTTTATGAGTGGCTTTACATCTTATGTGAGGTTTGTTCTAAGGGGTCTTTTTCAATTCCTTGCTCAAGAATTTCAACCACAAGGGATTCATGTTGCCTGCATCATTATAGATAGATGTGTTGTTTCTAAGCTCATCGGACCATTGTTTTGGTGTTCACATATTCTCACTTAAACAAAGCAAACCCCACCCAACAAAAAAAAACCCGCTCATACAATTTTCTATCCTGAGTCTATAATCTTAAAATAAAATTTAAAAAAACCCAAATTATGAAAAACACATTTTAAACAGTTTTAAAATAGAAATTAGTATTTTTTTTTTGATAATTTATATTTTTCTTAAAACGTCAATTAAAAGGCAGTTAACTAATCAAAACATCATACAATTTTCATATGACAAGCAGGTGTGACTTTCAAATTCCAGGCCTGATTGCTGCTATGCAACACAAGGAGATAGTGGAAATGGTTTGCTCTTTATGTGTGAATTTATGATATATGTATGTGTTTTAAGGTGTGTAATAATTCTTGTTTACGCCACAAGACCAACTGCTAGAGCTTTCTACTCTTTTGAAGCTCACTCTGTTGACTGTGTTTGAGTTGGAACAGTTTGTGTGGGTGTTGTCTCATTGTTTATAGGGAAAGAAATCTGTGGACATTATCTTTCTTTTATTGTCAAAGTGTGTGAACTTTGTGTCATTTCATTCCCAAAAAAAAAATGTTCAAACTTGTCTCCTTGTTTTATTTTATTAAAAAGTGTTTGGACGTTGTCTTCATAATTTCTTGTTAAATTAGATGGCCTTTTAGTCTCATTATATGCACTTGCCTATCTTTATAAAAGATTATAATGGAAATAGTGGTTTGAATCTTTGATGGCAATCGTAGAAATGTCATTTAAATATTTAATAATAAAAATAGTGTTATATTTATATTTGATAAAAATAAAACTCTTAAAAAAAGTTAAGGTTTTACATATTTTTAATTTTATTAAATTTATTAATTAAATATATAATGGCAACACAATGATGTCACAATGCACACTCATGAATTAGTTATATCACAACACAATACAATGATATTGAAAGTACATGATATCAATGCAAAAGTATCACTACATTAGTAGAAGACTTAACACTATCATGAAATGTCATCATCATAATGAACAAAAGAGAAGGTAGACCTTCCTCTAACATGATAGTGGGGAACTTGACTACTAACACCATCTCTCACAAATGTGAAAGAATGAAAGGGAAAGGGGCAACATTTCTTAATCAAGGGAAACCCTAATTCTTGTTTCAACTTTTAGTTCAACCCAAGACACACTCACATAACAAAAGACACACTTGCATAACAAAAATGATAGAGAAATGACAAAAAACCCTTAAAGAACACATAGCAAAGTGATGAAATGATAGGGAGGTACAATTTAAATTAGTTTTTTTATAATTTGTTAAAAGAAATAAAAATATGGAAAGTATAAATTATTAAGATTTTCTTTATTTTTGTATTTATGTTTTAATTATTTATATCATAAAAAATATAAACTTCTTAGTACTCTTGTGAAGTGTTTAAAGGAAATACCTTTCCCTAAGTTTAATCTAGGATAATGGAAATAATTAAGCATAAATCAACTTAGATTAAATGAATGACAACTAAGGGGGTGATAATTAAATAATTAAATGCTAAGCTAAGAAATTAAATGTAATGGATAATGATACTTAGCTCTAGGAACAATGAAGATGAGCAACTCTAATTCAACTCTAAAATCTAACTATATCAAGACTAGAAAAAGATCTTATCTATTGTCTTCTGCCTTAGAATCAAAGCATTGTTAATTCTATTTTATGCCAATCTCATATGTCCAGGTCACTTCTCCAAGCTTGGATTTATCCTATTGCTTGAAAATTCAATCTAGAATAGTATGCACTTCTATTTATTGATTAACTGAATCCTCTACATTTCTTTGATCACCAAGGAATGTTAGTATTTAAAAGTATGATCGGGAGATTGTTAGATTTCTAGAGTCAAGTTTTCTTAGGTCAGCCCCTTAGAAAGACTAGCTTTATAGTTGAATAAATGACCAAGGGTCAAATTTTGATGTAGCTAAAGCCCAAGGGTTCCCAACAAAGTGATTTCTAAGCATCATAGCCTCAAAGTGTTCAACAAAAACACCTAAAATAAGAGGAATTAACATAGAAATCGAAGAACACAACATTTCATTAATCGTAATGATAAATTATAGAGTATAATGGTCCATAAAGGACATATAAAAGAAGATGATATACATAGGGCATAGTGCCTCAACAACTTGTTAGGTCCTCACAAATTCTATACAAACTCTTGATGGGTTCCAAAAGGTCCCAAACCTATCCTTAGCTCCCCAATATATAGTGTCTTGTAGGTGCCAAAATTGCATCTTTTGCATTTAATGCCACCTATACCCAATTAGAATTTAACCACCTTGTTGGCTACAATAAATGCACTAGTTCAAACTATCCTACTAAACTCTCTAATGGATAACTATCATGACCTCTAACTTATGCACATATGCAAATCATGCAAACCTACATCTGTTGTTTTAACCCTATGTACATAAAAAACTATCATATGAACCACTTTACTTGGCACTTGAGTTTTTATTTATGCCTAGATTCCCTTGTATCAAATACCATGGGTAAGAAGAATTAACCTTGAGCTCATTCTCATGCATGCTTAGGTCATTCTACCATTACTTAGTCATACTTAGAAAAAACAATTATGTGCATCCACATCACATCTTTAGTTCAACTTGACCCTTTGATTTGACTAGGTACTCCTTGTACTCCTTGCATGTTTTCTTGACTCTAGTATCCAACACCTACTCCACCTCTTCATGCACTTTCACTAGAATTTTTGTCTCCCATCTATTACCTGTACACTTGTATCTATGCCTTTACCTACCTTGTAATGCCCCAAGAATACACTTGGGACATCAACAAAATAAAACATTGGCTAACATTTTTTTGTGTTACAATTGCATCGCAACAATGTCAACTAAATTTGATGCTAAATAATGAGGATTGGACACATACCAATAATTTCAATGTCAAACATTGACTATTGATCCATTAAGGTTGAAAGTTAAACTCATTTAGAGATATTAAATTTATATAGTTCATAATATTAGATATGAATGCTTTTGGATTTAACTGCATTATGTTTTTTTCCATCTTGATGTTTTAGATCACACTCCATGATTCATCATCAAGATACTACTTGTGTATATCCAACATTATACATCCACCCTAACCTCTAAGTCATCAAACCCAATTCTACAAGCTTTAACTTATAACCTTTATCCATATGCTAATTTTGGTTTCTTCATTTGTTCATGTTGGCATTATTAAAAATCTTGGATCATATATGTGTATGCATATCAATGTTTAAAATCTAATCTATAGTTAATGTTGCTTTGATAACTCCCTATTTTGTACATAGACTTGTCTCAAGGTGCCATGTCCATAGGTAGTTAATAGGATTTCTCTGTGTGTATTCAAGTAATATATTGGTCTATATAGTCATTCTTGTGCCTTGTTCAATGGTCACATCCATGGTCAAAACTCTCAGAAAGTTTCATTCCATGTCATAGGTTCTTTAGTGATTAGTTTTCGATGATAGTACGGTGGTAAGTAAGTTGGTTTACATTTCAAAACGATTGAAGACCTGATGTTTTGTGTTTGAAAGAGAGGGTATGCATGCCCATGGAACATCTTTTCATCCTAGCTCTTACCTATTATAATGGAATGTATTTAACAACACCATTTACCAACATTGGTATTACATATATCCCACTTTATGAAATGAGTAATGAAGAATTTACATTTGGTATTCATTCATTATGGCTTATATGTTCTGATGGTTCCCACCCTTAGGGTTAGGGTTTTAGAATTAAAAATTTCTAAGTGTTCCATATTGAAAACCCTTTGTCCCTTTTCTTTAGGTCATGCACTTTATTGTTATATTCTTGTGTTGACTGTTTATAGCTGGTTGTCGATTCTTTAAGTCACGACCTTAAGTCTTGAAGCCCGTGAGTTGACCAGCCCCTTAGCCTAGCCATTACTTGTTACCACTAGTAAAATAAATGTTTTAATATCCTAAAGTCTTATAAAGTGAATAACGCACCGTCGCAAAGTATATTAGATGACATCAGTACCTGGCCACAATGTTGTGACAAGATGCCACCTGTCTAGTAACCTTTCCTTACGAAGTGTTCACTTTGGAATCTTGCCTCAACCAACTATCTGCCGCCACATGTCAAAGTGTTAATGGTCCACAAAGCAAGCCTAAGATCCAAAGGCTGCACTCCAGCGCAAGGGAATCTTTCCAGGAGGAATATTCACTGCGAGGAAGCGTGATGACGACACGTGACATACACCGATTAAAAAGCAAGTATAATAAAGGCGCATGGATGCTATGTTGCACCATTGTACGGTAGGTATATGGTGGGCCCCCCAACTGTGACATTGCGAAAAGGTGAGATGCGTCCAGCCCAGGCTAAGGATGACATAATATGCAGGGAAGGTACTGATGATTTGGTTCATTCTCATTAGGCGATGACTTGTGAACATAGATGACTAAGATTGTCAAATCTAGTTAATGAATCAGAGCCGTGGATTTTAGAAAGGCATGAAATGATCAACAGTCCAAATTCAAACTTGCAAACAAAGAAGATTTTTGAATGGTTGTGGCACGAGCAAAGTTATGGTTGCCGTGAACTCCATTAATACAGAGACTAGTACAAGAATTTGATGTTATAACAACATAATTCAAGGTATTTACTATCATTTTTCAAGGAGCAATTGCGTTCAGAGATAGAGAATCATCAAAAAAAGCAAGGAGAAGCAATTCTGAGCCTCTGTGACATTGAAAAAACTAGTAAGTTATTGTCTCTCCCATGCACTTAGTCTTTATGTCTGTAAGTACTTTCTGAGGTATTTAGGGCAGCTGTTAATTGCATAAACCCTAGGATGCTTGCATAAATACAAAATGAGTCAGTCAGGTCAAGCTTCGACCTCAAAAAGTAGCCTGTATGGGGATATCATGATTCAGTGTCACGGATCATCTAGGAGACCTCTAACAAATTTGGGGGAGGTTGGTAAAAATGAGAAAATATATGACCTCTGTGTAGATTGTCGAGATGCTAGGATCCCTATGTCTACTTGGAGTTTGTTTGAGCATTGGCAAAAGAGGCTTGACTACAGAGCCCCAATCTACCATGCTTGGACACTTGACTTAGCCAAAGTAATATGCCCTGATGTCTTCATAAACACAGACTTGATGAGAGCTGTAGCAACTAGGTATGACCCTAGGACCATGTCTGTCTTGTCTGGTAATGGCAACATTATCATTAGGTGCACAAAGTCCTATATTGCTACTATCTTCAATCTTGATCCTACCATCGGTATACCTATAAACTTGAATGCCTTCAAAGAAAAATACAAAACTCTTAGGTATGGATACAAATCTCATAAATTGGCCAAGCATAGATTGAAGGGGGTTGATGGAGCTTTGATTAAAATCCTTGATATAGAAGAGGAACCTTTCCGATGCAACCTATTCATGGAAGAGATGCATTGTAGCTTGTGTCATGTGCTCGAAAGAGATGCATCAGACAAAATGTCGATGTCTTTAATGATGATGAAAGTGTATATTCAAGACTATGGAGCCAAGAAGCCATATGATTATGTAGGTTATTTGTCAAAAAAGATGCATGAGCAGATGATGGCCATTAAGAACAATATGTACACTCCAGCTCCCCGTGTAAAATTCACTTGGTATTCATTAATGTGCCACATGATCCTATTCTCTTTGTCTGGCCATTGGAACAAAGAATTACACTTGAGAATGACTGATGCAGAAGGTAATGCCATGCCACTTCAGATGTGGACCTGCATGCTTGATAGACATTATAAGTAAGCACTATCTATGTCACTTTTGAAGAACATTTTTTGAGGAATGTGTTGGGATTCTTGGAGCCAGCTGCAGATAGGATACCAAAGGAGATAAAGGATTTTTTGAGACAAATGGAGAGAACCCCTCATTTGAAGATCAATCACAATTAGGGAGATTAGTTTTTACATGAAAACACAACTTCTATCAGGATCTATGGGAGTGAGGCTCCACCCTACTCCTTACTAAAATTTGTGATTAGGAGAATAGCATTTATGAAGATCACCAGACAACTAAATGAAGTAGATAAGGAACATTTCAGAAAGCATAAAAAAGGATATCTTATCCCAACATCTCTGAGACTTCATGATTTTGTTACGATTGATAAGAGTGGCTTGGACCAAATTGGTTTCATGTTGCAAAGTTATAGGATGGATATGGAGAGAGTAAGGTACTTTGATCCTGAAAGTTTCATTCATGACACAAGGCATAAAGTCAGCAGGCCTGCATATCCAAACCATGTACTGCTTGATGAGGATATTGTTAGAAATTGTGAATCAACGCAACAGGGGCATGTCTTGAGAAATAAATGGGATTTGATAATGGGCGTAGAGAAAAGGAAATAGAATGCTACCTCTGCATATCAAGGGGCTTTCACTGAGATTCAAGACCCTATTGAAAGAATGAAAATGTTCTTTGCCAAAGTAGATGAATTGATTGCTGAAGTACCTGCTAGAGAGGAAAGGCCCACATATCAACCAAGCAGTTCAAGGGAGAAAGTATGCTAGAAAAAATTCCCCCCACTCCCCTAATGCCCCTGCCCCAAAGAAAGAAAAAATAATTGACCTTGAAACAAAGGAAGAGATGGAAGTTGTGAATCTGGAGGAGGAAGTACAAGAGGAACAAGTCCTAGAGCCTCCACACCAATTGCAATCCCCCCAAGGATAGCACCATATGCCTCTGCAGAGAATAGGTTGACAAGGTCCATAGTGAACAATGAGGTGGACGCAAAAGATGTGAGGGAGGTGGCATGCAATCAGTTTATCTCTAATGATGTATTAATTCCTACTCCAGAGTTTAAATCCTATGTGCTAAGAATGAGGAGTGAAGAATTTCAAAAAAGGATAGAGGAAGCAAAACGTGGTGCAGACCATTCGGAATATGATGCCATCACAAGGAGGGTTTTGAATGAAGTGAACAAGTACATCAGTGCCATGACTCCTGAAGAAGGGAGAGAACTTGTGAAGAGAAGTAACATCCTATTATTGCCACATTGGACACTATCAGATGCTATTGCATTTGATGCAATCGCCAGGGATGATTCAGATGTAAGTGGAGAGCAGGCCAAGATGGCACTGCAGGGTGCTATCTTTGACCCTAGATTTGAGACCTTGGCTATCTGGGCATCAGCCCCAAATGATAAAATTCCAAAGGTAGGTTTAGAGGAGTTGACTGGTAATGTAATCATCAAGAGGGTGTTAGACACCCCTGATCCTCGGGCAGCCAACCTAAATGTACAAACAACACATTTTGTAGAAGCAACAACACTCAAACTATAGAAAGTGTACATTGAATTATTGGAGAAATACATAGAAGCAATGGCCAGACTTAGTACTCATGAGAGTCAACCTCAATTGGAAGCTAGTCTGTCTCAAACCCCTCCAATTATAAAAACTGCAGTCATTACCAGTGGACACACAACCCCTGCTTCAAGAAATAAAGGAACTAAAAGTGGATAATAAGAAGTTGAAGAAAGAAATAGAAGGTAAATTTGAAGGTGTAGCCACAAATTTGATCAAGTATAGGATCAATAAGATATTAGCCAGGTTGGAGGAGACCCATAGGTCTTACTCCCAATTAAGAATAACAGATGAGAAGCATGAATCAGATAAACAGAGGCTGTCAACCACGAAGACCAATTGGCTACCAAGGACTGCAAAAGTTAGAGATTTTCTCAAGTGCTCTAAATATGATCCAAATGCCCCTTCTAAGATGGAATTAGTAGCAAGCATGCTGAGGAAATTTGAGGATGTGGTTGCTCATAAATTAAAATTGGATATAGTATTGAAGGATAAAATGCAAGCAATTGAGAGGCTGGACACGAAGTGGTTGCCTCACATTCTAGAAACTGATGGGACATCAAAAGGTATGAACAAATGGAAGAAGGAAATTATTGATAATGGTGATCAGTTAATCCTAGCTTGTTGTGATAAGGGAGACTCAGTTTTGCATGTGTTGAGTTGGACGCTTGATAGGTTGTATGTTGTGGACATTACATTTGAATTATTTTGTTAAAATGTCAAAAGTATCCTAGATGCACAATATGTTAGCCATAATGGTAAGGTAGAAGAAATAATCTCATTCCCCTGGCTGGATGAAAGTACATATGGTGAATGGCAGGACCTATATGGACCTCATGAAAGATAACTCAGCCACTATCTCCCAACCACAATAATGCAGATCCCCAGGTAGCTTCACGTGCTTCTCAAGGCCAACCACTTCTTCTCTTTTCCTTCAGTATAATTAATGTTTCTTCGACACCTTTTGGCGCCTCTTTGTATCCATTGTAGTTTAAAAGCAATGTACTAAATGTTGAGGGCACACATTCCTATTATATAATGGAATTGTATTACTCATTTTATGGTTGTTGAAGACTTAGAAAATTTTGGAGAAGTAATTAAAATATAGAGCTTTTTGGGTTGTTCTACCTCTTGTGTTGTAATTTTATGAGTTATATGTTGAGTGTATGTTTGCATAGATGTTTTTAGTTTCATGTTGATGTTATATGAGTAATGCTTCATTGCATGTATTCAGTTATCTGTCTCCAAGTTGTGTGTGTTTTTCTTTTGAATCTGAATAGCTAAGGGTTATTTAAGGTTCTGAGATATGGATTTTTTCTGTATTGAATGTTTAATCTTTTACTTCTGCTCAAGGAGTAGATTAAATGTTTTAGGTTAAATATTGGGAAGAACATATTGCAATAAGGATCTTCATAAGCAGAGATAACTGAATACTCAATCTTGGGTGGTGTTTGTAAGGCAAATACCAATTTATCCCCATGAAACTTGAATGTCAGTTGAGTTTATGCAAATCATTCACATATATACGTCTACTTGACTCCTTGCCCTGAGATAGGCACCAGTCTGTTCCTATGTTGAACTTATGATTCAAAACCCCTATCTTGCATCCAAAACACAAAAACTAAATCAAAATATTATTCACAAACTAGTAGGATTTAGAAGTAGTTTTAGGACCCAAAATCCTTTGATTCACAACTAAAAATAAGGCCCAAAGCTAGCCCCTTTGCAGTTATCTCATAGTTTTGGTCATTATAAAGGATTTATCTGCTTTGTATCAACATCTCATTGAGTTTATGGATTTATTTCATAGATTTTGAATAGGGAATATCCCCTAGGTTTTGTAGTGCCTAAAGAAGGAGAGGAGATATTTATAGAGTCTATCTCCTATACTATTGGCCCCTGGCCTGAGAGTCTTGTTGATGAGTGATGGAAACCTTGAAGGGATAATTGGGAAACATCCAGTTTGGGAAAAAACCCAACATGTTCTATAAAACAAGGCCTTGTGTTGAAACATTCTTGGATGAATAAGGCTGAAATTTGCTTCAATATATCTTCTACAATAAGTTGTAATTATAATAATTTTGTGTGGTGTATTTTCTTAAAACTTGACCACCACTGGCATATACATTTGGATTTATTACTATCATGATTTGGAACTCAACTTCATGTCTTCTGGTAGAAATTCTTGAGAAATTGTATATAGTCTATGAGCCCCTTCACTAAAGGAACATGTGTCTCATTTCTAAGGGTTGAGGTCCCTTCCATCATGGGTCATGTCTCTTAACCAATAGATTCACCACATTACATTCATTCTCATCAAAATCCATATCTAAAGATGAACAACCACTATCATCTAGATAATTTTCCTAAAACAAAAACATGCTTTTTATGTATCAACTCACACTGTTGACTTAACTCTGTAACAAATTGTCTTATATTCAAAGAAACCTTTAAAATTCTCATATACGTAGTGGATTTGTAGACAATAGAGGTATTAAAATAAACATTGACATGATGTTAGATTACTCCAATCTTTTTTTATCATGAAAAATATTAGCCAAGCATGATTAATTGAAGAAATTGATGTCTCCCAATGTGGTGGACTAAGGAATGCCACATCTTAGTTTGCTCCTATTTCCTCACTAGTAATAGTGTTGAATGTGACTAAAATGAATAACAAAAATGTACTACCCAAAGCTCACCACATCGTTTCCATCTCAAGAGTTTGTGCCACTCATTTGTCACATGGGTTAAGGATATTATACATAGCTACGAAGAAAATTGTTATATCCTTAAAGAGAAAAGATAACATTGCAATGTATTTTCACATTGCGAAAGATAAATAATGATATTTTGGAATGATTATATTCCTCAAACAATAGAAGAATAGGTGTATAGTTATGTTTAAAATAGTTTTCCTTAAGGAAATAAGTACAAAATTGATTTGGTCAATTTAAGTATAGAGTATATTTTTTTAAGAAAGAGGTGTGTACATTCTTGTGAAAGAAATATGGCACGTATATGGTAGGTGGAGCATTTTCCAATATATTATATATTTCTATTTCAAGAAATTGAGATGTATTAGTAATATTGATTGAGAAAGAGATTATATGAGTCATATAGGTTTGAGAAGTAATTACACCCTATAATATTATCATACTTAGATATAATATAAAGGACGTTTGAGATATTAAACATATACTATTAATGAAATCTATTTAAGTAAGGATACCATTATACCAATACCCATAGCATATTACATCCATATATGTCTTAGGTTTACCAATGTGTGAGGGAATGATATTAAACATTATACCCACATCATTAAGTCCTAATTGCAGAGGTGAAATGATGCTTCCCAAATTATTCATTAGGATTTTGTTGGTTATATTCAATGCAACACAAGAATGTGCATAAACATACTAGGCTAAATTATAATTTTATATAAAAGATTTCTTGTGCATATTAATGTAGGCAATCTCAAAAATAAATTGAACCACAATAGTTAATGTTTGGGATCTCCTTATAAAATGAAACAACTAGAGGTACATTAGAAGAGGAAATATTATGCGTCATGCTTTTGTATGTATCCCCTGACATGTTGAAGATGAACCATCATGTCATAAATCCATAAAATCTCTACCAATATGTGTATGGAGTTAATTTAAAAGGATGTGCGAGTGTATTAATGTTTCATATTTTAGATTATGTATATTATTTGTCATTTATCTTCTTGTTCTCTTCTACCATAGATGGTGTAGAAGGGAATCTCCCTCTTGCTTAAACATCACACAAAATACACAATCACATAGGCAATTCTCTGCCCACAAACTTAAAGTATCAACGACACAAGATTGCAGCAAAACTAACTTCAATTTTATTCAATGCATAAAACAAATCTGTGGAATTATTACAAAAATGACCTCCATCTCTCTCCAATCTGCATACACACATAAACCCTCTTCCTCTCATGCTCACACAGCATTATCTTTGCTTCACGAGACCCACACATGGGCTGAGATTCCTCAAACTCTTCTTGAGAAATCTTCTTCAGGGGCCGACCCCTACACACTCATTCATGCCCTTCCTCTGCACTCTATTCTGTGCTTTCCCCTTGGCTGACGCCTTCTCTATTCCCAATCTTCTACTTATATGCTTTTCTTCAGATTAACTAGAGTGATCTTAGGGATATGAGGTGATGCCCTATTGTTAGCTGATGTTCTTTTTACATGGAGTGGTTCTCTCTAGTCACTGCCCTATTGGTAGCACTTGGTGTTTCAACACGAAAGTTCTAAAGCGATGTCAACAAATGCATTTTGTCTATAACCTACATCTTGCGCATTCCATGTGATGACATCCCTTTAAGGAAATATGGTTATCTCCCCTACTATGCTGAGCTTAGATATCCCAAATAGGGCATTTCATATGCCTGAAGCATTTTCTCTTTCTGTGTATGGTCAGCCTATTCAAATAAGACAATTCTTACCCTTTCTTTTGGCAATGACCCCATCATTTTATATGCCTGAAAGGTATTTATCCGTAGCAAACTATTCTTTTCCTTTTGATGCTCCCTCCTCCAATACAAATTTTATAACTGAATTTTTAATTTTAAGTTAAAAGAAATCAAAAGACTAAGCTTCTAATGTGGTTCCCTTCGCAACACACTAGTATCTTTGTAGATGCCTTGGTATTGGGAGAAAGAAAATACTAACACGTCATAAAATATAATATTCTTTAACACCTGCACACTTGATATCAAACTATGTAGGCGAAACAAAGCAATTTTGAGACTTCTCCAAGTGAGCTATGCCAAATATCAACTTCTAGCTGACAATGCAACACAAAGCTTGATATATGACACCGAGGGGAGTTCAATTCAGTTGTCAGCAACAATATCACAATCAATCATAAAGCTAAGTGTGAAAAGAACATTGCCTTAATAGTAGTGAAGCACATTGAACCAAACCCATCAACTATGATTCATTTAGTGACAAACCCATCTGGGGAAAACTAAAATTTTGCAAATTTAAATGTGCCAATCATTCCCTAAAGCTGAGAAATGCCAGTCAATACCACACACACCAAAATTAGAAGAAAATGAAATTGAAATTTTTTGGGTGATGTTGATTGCTTGTCCACCCAGGATGCTCTTGCATCAATAGAGGTCTTGAAGAAAGTTATAATGCCTTGACAAGAGATTGGATAGATTGCACTTTAACTAACCCATTTTCAAACCAGATGGTCTCTCTAGATAGTTGTTTTTTCTCACACTCCTATCTTCTATGCATTCTCACATTGATATGTCCCAAAGATATTTGTAAATTCCTAGGTTAATTTCTCCTCTTTCCTTATTGGCTCTAATTAGCTGCTCAATTTGTTAATTCATTATATCTCAACATATATCTCCATTTTAGTGTTTATTGTTAACAAAATTGATGGTTGAGTTGACCTCATACAAGAAACATCATCAAAAATCTTTTAACAATAAAGGATCCAACAATAGTCATGAAATACATAACAAGATGAAGGGTTATATATACATAGTTGAAAATTAATACCTATATTTGTTTAACAAAAGTTACATTGTGGGCCCATAAGCCACGAGTCCTATGATCATTTTTATCTCATAGGTGGTTAAATATTATGTTGTGTTAGGAAAAATAACAAAATATATTACAACATATAAATGAAATTGGTTCTCTTAGGACAAGACATGGGGACATGTCGAACATTACAGGGGAAGAGACAAACTCTAAAAATAAAACTTATTTTTTAGATTGCAAAATTTTCACTAATATGGAAGTTCTGTAGGAATTACATATAAACATAAATTAGTTATATGTCTATTTAATTTTTTTATAAATTTTTTTTATCTCTAGGTTAAATTATGTGTATCATCTTTTTTCATTATACTTTGTTATTGGACCTAATCAACCCAATAACCTTGTACATACATTTTATGAAACATTATTCATGAATATATATCAAGGTGAAGTATGTGGGAGTTTTAGTTTGACAAATTAGTTGTAACAAACACCCTATTGATAGGAATAAGCTAATTTACATTGCATCCTTGTTAGATTCAATACTTGCCTCGAAGTTTTGTTTGAGTGATTATGTGAATGATATGAACTCTATTGAAGTATAATTGTGTGCTTGTTTCCATTCAATTGTTTTTGTAATGGATTTTGAGTATATCATCTTGTAATATATTTTGAATATCATAGACTATATATGGTACTCAATGATGAGTGACTACATAGTATGGGATATGCATGCCATTCACTAGGTAAGTGCTATGTGATCACATGATAATAGTTTTGTAAATTTTTTGTTGAAGTTCCACCTAAACAATTAAAACATCTATATTAAAGATTTAGTATATGCACTAGCATTGGCTCCTCAAGTATAAATTCATTATCTATTTCATGTGAAAATGTACTTATATTTCTAATCATTTTATTGATGAGCAAAGTATTTCTATGGGATCTAACTGCGATTTTAGTTAAACTAAAAGGAAATATTGAAAAGATCTACAATTTGAGAAATATAATTATAGATGAAGCTAAAGCACATTAGATTTATTGTGATATTGATATTGCTACATTTGCACTTACTTCACTAATTATTTTTGGTGAATTGTGTTGTAGATTCAACTTGAGCTACTGAGGACAACAAATGATTTATAGGGGGAGAAATTTTATGGAACCTTTTCCCCAAAATGGAAAAGAATGTTATTTTATGAATAAACCTTTAAAATTATAAGAGGATAAAGTTAATTCAAGCCTTTATAGTTAAAAGGGCGATGAAAAAATACAAGATATTATCATCCTTTAGTTAAAATGGAGATAAATAAAGTATATTTATTAAAAACCCTTTTAAGATGCAGGAATTATTATATTTATTACCTAATTATTAATGACAACCTTTGTGAAAGGGTGTGATAGTTTAAAAACCACCCCTTAAAAGGTTATATAAGAGATTTATGTGAGATTTAGAAAAATAAATGAACATCACTCAAGGCAGAAGAACGTGGTTTTGGTGGGCAACAAGCATTGGAGAAGGGGCACATAGAGTGTGCCTAACTCAAGGTACCATGTACACTCATGTTTGTCCTGGACAGGGATTGTATTAAGTACTTGTGTTGAGCATTTGTTTTGTTGAACATGGATCTAGAGCACTTGTATTAATCATTTTCTCTATTAAGAACTTATGTTGAGCGTTTTCTCTATTGAGCATGGGTCTAGAGCACTTTTGTTGATCATGTTACATTGTGTTATAAAAAAGAACCATTCCTTCGAGAGTTTTTAATAGCTATTATGGCCAGGATCATTGAAATCTTCCTAGGGTGAGAGTGGCCAATCCAAATTCTTAAAATTCAGATAAGCATTGAAAACTATTAGTGTTTAAAAGATATTTGGAGTAATAGATAAATATGATATCCATGCTCTAAGTTAGAATATATCAACTCGGCAACAACCCTTTAACATTCAACATAAGTTAATGAAACGGTTCTATATTGATATCAATAGGATCAACATTAAAATAGAAATCATCACTAATAAGAGTAATGGGGAAAGACAAGTGCGTTCGGACTAAGAAAGAAAAATATTTCAAAATTGGAAAGCCATTCACTTTGTCAATGACCTGTAGACCAACCTATCCAACCGAAAAGAAAACTAGGCAATCGTGGAGGAGGAAATGAATAAAGGTCAGGGTTAGCAAGAGGAAAGAATGGTGACCTTGGAACAGAATCTCAAAAAATTGAAAGAGAACCTCAACAGGTTTATGAAGGTGAATGTAGGGGAAATGAATAATTTAAATGACAAGATAAAAAAGGATAGACCCAAGGATGTAGAGGAGACAAATGTTGCTACAACTATAGGGCCCAGTACTAGAACTAGGAGTATGAAGAAACAACACAAGGATGGGAACAAAAAGGCTCAAGATCTCCAGAGCATGGAAAAATATTTGGATGAACTTGAAGTGGCCAACACCCTGAAGGACCTGTAATGTGCTCGATGTGTTTCTTTTTTTGTTTTATTCTTTAGTTTGTTGTTTGGGTGTTCTGTTGTGGATCAGTTGTAGTTTTACTGATGTTTGGTTGTTGTAAATGGTTTCCAGGGCCCCTTCAAAACTTGTTTTTACCCCTTTTTTAATAAAAAACAAATTCCTAGTAAAACTACAAGTATTGGCAATTATGTGTTGCAATGTCTTAGCATAAATCATTAAACCAACATAAGAGAAATAAAAAATGTCTCTAGAAACCTAGTAACAAATTTAATCTTTAAGTTCCCTAGACATATCCAAAAGTTCCTTGGAATCTAGTCTTTTAGTTATCATATATGCCAAAGATTTAGAACCAAATGTATCATATAGACATAGAAGTCCATGTTGATGTTGTCCTCACTGAGCATCCTAATCATGACTATTCTTTAGTCTAAAATTCCACCTAGCTTACTAGGTTCCCTTTCTCATCTATCACCCTCTCATGTTGAATATCAATAACCTCTGATTTCATTCTAGATACCTCTCTACTTATCATCTCTTGATTTTCTTTTATTTCCTTTAGTTTCATTTCAATCTATTCATGTCTATCTTCAAGGAAATCTTTAAGAAACTTGATTTCTTTCTCAAACATTACAATTATTTTTCTTAGACCTCTAAATTTCTTGACTACTTTTGTCTATCTTCTATATCAGCTCTATTAGTTTCTCATCCCTTTCTTTCACTTTATTCAATGCCTTGTCAATGTATCCTTACATTTGCATTATATATTGGATTAGTTGATACAACTTGTTCAATTGTTTCACTACCTCTTCTATCAAAGTACTTGTCAATTCAATTGCTAACCTTAGCTTCAATTCCTTATTCCTTTTAATAAAAAATTATGTTTTCTCTACAACCACAGGTATTAATTGATCCTTTCTTAATTTCTTGCTTACTCTTGAGGTTGTTATTACTCTATGAGAAGCTCTTTTATCTTTCTTCTTACTAGTATTTCCAATAGAATTAAGTGCACTAAAAAGACTTTTAACAATAATTTTATTCCAGTTAGACACTTTGTTTACCTAAATATTTAATTTCTTTAGTAAATGTTTCATTTTGTATTTTTTTAGTAATTGTACAAAAAAATGGCATTGTTCGATTAATGTTTTATTTTTAAACTATTCATTGAAAAGTTTTGAATCCCACAACCGAATGGTTCATGATGACCTCTTTCCTTCAAGTCTTTCCATTATGTTCTCATCAATTTCAAGTAATCATTTTAGGGTTCTTGGATGTTTTACAATTTTATCGGGCTCATTAGAATATGATGGATATGGGATTTCATTTTCATCTTGACAAAGGTCCTCTCTTCTTATAATGTAATTTGGAGATACATTGATTTTTATTGTTTCATGTGTGTTATCAAATTTATCAATGTTATGAACAATTAGATTATGGAGTGCAATTACAATATCATGTGGTTCATATCCACAATCTTCAAGTATATGTCTATGTTCTTCTTCTTCTTTCTCTATGATATTACTCTTATCAATAGGTGTTTCATGACATTTTGCAACATTTTCATTTTCAATATCATGGTCAATTTCATTTTTATCAAATATTTCATTATATTCAACATTAAAAACTTCAATTTGCATGTCATTTGAGGGTAAAGAAGAACCTTCACCATCATGAGTATCCAGCAAACCTTCTCTTCTAATCCTCTTCTTTGCTCTATCTTTTTCCCTAATTGCTTCAATTTCCTCCAATTGAAGTTTCCTCCTTTTTAGTTTGCAGCAGCTACTGCTGCCCTGATGCAGAGGCATCCACACTATAACCTTAACATACAGCATGGATGTCCGCAACCCTTCATCATCATCATCATCATCATCATGTTTTCCTTAACACTGTCAGCATCATCACATTTACTCTGCCGACCGATATCCTCCTGATGACAAGCCTTCGCCCTTTCGCATGTCAACAACATCATCTTATTCGACTACCGGCAGCATCATCATGTTCGGCAAGCGCGAACATCCTCCTGACATCCACTATTCACCTTACCGACAACCTCTACCTTCACTATCTTCAGCATCATGATGTTCAACATCATGTTAATCAGCAGGATATGGAACATCCGGTTCCTCCCATTTATCTTGATGATGATACTCTACTTCACGCACCTTTCCTCCGATGCTTACGTCACCCCGATATCGTGATGACGATTATCCTAATGACGATGACGTCACCTGCAGCTTCTCAATATCCTGCTGCTCCGCAATATCCTGATGACGTATATCCTGATGATGATGATGTCATATCCTGCTGTTGGCCAAACTTAACTTTTTCGGCCCGCGATCAACCTGATCTTCTACCTTATGCCGATACGCTCCTCCTCGGCAACTCCTGATGATGATCACCCCGACGCACTTTCACTTTATGCAACCAACCGCATCATGCCTATCTCCTCTTACTCGGATGACGATGCCCGAAGCGACTGCAGGATATACACGGAAATATCTTGATGATGCCCTTGTAACGAATTTCCAACCTTAGCGAATTTTCAACTCGCCGATCCTCCTGGGATGACCTGATCCACTTTCAGGGTGATCTTCCAGACTCTAATCTATCAGCTCGACCTAGCACATACCCATGCTAGGGTCTTCAACATCTCGCGACAGTGATCCTGCACACCTGCATGCAAATAGAAAGCAAACTAAAACCTAACCTACTGTACATCGCCATTCCACCGATCCGACGAATCAACCGGTGGAATGGATCAGCGAATCCATGAAACCAGCCAAAACAGCAAATCGATCACACAGTGGAGACAAAACAGAAAATAAACACAACAGGATCTCTTATTCATTTTCAAAAGATGCTATTACAATACTCTGTCTCTCTCTCACAAAGTCTGATTGATGATCTCTGCAATACCAACCGATCCTCATGCATAAATAGGTTTTCCTGCGAGTACTACTGACCCGACTCCAAGCGGCTGGGAAATCTTTTCAGGCGGCTGGGAGATCCAACCGGACCTACAGCATGACAACTGTCCTAACAAACTACCTAAAAATAGTAAAACATGGTCAGCATGATCTTAGCATGGTCAGCATGACCTTATTACATGCATTGGTCTTATCAGACCTTCTTGGAAACATTAACAAGACTCAAACTAACTAACTGCCTCATGAAGGCCAGCTGTCAGGTAGGTGCTCCTGCACCATACTCCCCAACAGAAAAGAACTCATGTCCCATGAGTTTAGTATGTGGAAGTCCTCCACCTGTACACCTTGTCATGTCAGTGTTCTGACCTGTTCCGGCTTTATCCTCTGCTGGCTCTTGGCTGCTCCAAGACTTCTGAACTGTAACTTGCTTTCTGGCAAGTAAATCCTCATGCCTGTCAATGTAGGCCTTTCTCTCACATACCCTGTGTTTGTCAGGTTGTCTGACCAGAACCTCTATCTGAACTGCCTCTTGAACTTCTGAAATGTTCAATCCTGTCTCCCTTTCAACCTTTATAGGACAAACAATAGTCCCAACTATGACAACATCCTTGTCATTCCTCTCAACTGGTTGCTGTGTGCAAACCTGTTGCTGCACCTGTTGCTGACCTCTGCCAGTCAAAACTGTAACTTTCTTCAACCTGTTGTCCTGAACAACTCCTTTCCCTGCAGTGTCTTCAACTGCCTTTATGTCTGATCCTATAGGCATCTGCACAAATTCTTTCTTTCCCATTAAAATGATTTTGGCTGCCCCCTGTGCTGCAGCATCTGCCTACAATGGCATCAGCATAATAGTGTTCCCATCTTTCTTGATGGTGTAGGTATTAGCATACCCATCATATAGTACCCTTCTATCAAATTGCCATGGTCTACCCAACAGTAGGTGACAACATTCCATGGGCAAAATGTCACACAAAACTCTATCATGATATGCTCCAATCTGAAAATCCACATATGCCTGTTCATAGACAAAAAGTGATTGACTATCACTCACCCAAGATGCCTTGTAAGGGTGTTGATGTAGAATCCTTTCCAAATTCAGTTTATCCACCATCTCCTGAGATACCATGTTGTCTGTTGAACCAGTATCAATGACAACCTTACATACTTTACCTTTGCTCTTGCATATGGTCTTGAAAAGAGCTCTTCTTTGCATCATATCCTTTGATGCCTGCAAACTAATTCTCCTTAGCATCAATGCTTCTCCCTCCTCAGGATATGCATAATGGTCAGGCTCCTTATCTCTTTGATAAGTGTTTGAACTCTGCACACTTTGCTCTACTTGTACCAATTGTACTCTCTTGTCATTTGTTCTATCATTTCTGGATGATGAACCTTTGTTTTCTGAACATTTGAAAGATGGATGACCAAACTCACCACAGGTGTAACATTTTCCTGAAAATGTAGTAGAACCTCTACCACCTCCAAATCTTCCTCTATTACCTTTCCATCCACCTCTGAAATCAGACTGTCCCTGTCCTTTACCAGTGTCTTCTTGACCCTCATTGGTTTGCCTTGTTGTAGGGGCTGCTCCTCTTCCCCTCATATTGCTGCCTCTTCCTCTCATGGACTTATCTTGTCCTCTATTCATCTTTTCTTCAATCCTGATTGCCATTTGGTAACAATCCTCCACATTCTTAGGGTTAGCTAAAACTAACTCATCCTGTATGTTCAATCTCAAACCAGCCAAGTACCTAGCCACCTTTTCTACCTCATTCTCATGATGACCAGATCTCATACTCAACTTATAAAACTCTTCAGTATATGCCTTCGCATCGATTTCCTTCTGCCTTAAAAATTGCAGCTTCTTAAACATCTGAATTTCATAATCCCTAGGCAAGAATTTACCTTTGATCCTTGCTACCATTTTATCCCATGAAGTGATCTTTGACTTCCCTTGTTTCCTTCTCTCTGATTGTACATAATCCCACCATACCAAAGCATGACCTCCTAACTTGGTCTTTGCAATTTTTATCTTCTGATCCTCAGCAACATCTTCACATTCAAAGTGATTATCAAGTGCAGCAATCCAATCCAGCAACTCATCTTCATTCAAACTTCCATTATACTTGGAAACATCAACCTTTACCTTAGGCTTATCACTCTGTACTGCCTTTAACAGTTTTGCAAGTCTCTAGTCTTCAGCATCTAGATCTTCAGCTACCTCTTCATACTCTTCAACAACATCTTCATCTTCTTCAGACTCACTGTCTTCCACTTCCCTCTTTTTGTTCTTTTCCAGGGCTACAAGCCTGGCTTGAAGTGCTTCAGCAAGCTCCTTCATCTTCCTCATCTCTCTGGCATGTTTTTCCTTCATCTCCTGCAATTCCCTTGCAGTACCACTACCTTTAGGAGGCATTTTTGTCAACCTCTCACTCAACACACAACACACAATTAACTCTACCTCTGCCCTTGCGGTGACAGAATCAACACACAACAGCCCAGACCTTTTGTTGAGCTCTGATACCACTATGATGCAGAGGCATCCACACTATAACCTTAACATATAGCATGGATGTCCGCAACCCTTCATCATCATCATCATCATCATCATGTTTTCCTTAACACTGTCAGCATCATCACATTTACTCTGCTGACTGATATCCTCCTGATGACAAGCCTTTGCCCTTTCGCATGTCAACAGCATCATCTTATTCGACTACCGGCAGCATCATCATGTTCGGCAAGCGCGAACATCCTCCTGACATCCACTATTCACCTTACCGACAACCTCTACCTTCACTATCTTCAGCATCATGATGTTCAACATCATGTTAATCAGCAGGATATGGAACATCCGGTTCCTCCCATTTATCCTGATGATGATACTCTACTTCACGCACCTTTCCTCCGATGCTTACGTCACCCCGATATCCTGATGACGATTATCCTGATGACGATGATGTCACCTGTAGCTTCTCAATATCCCGCTGCTCCGCAATATCCTGATGACGTATATCCTGATGATGATGACGTCATATCCTGCTGTTGGCCAAACTTAACTTTTTCGGCCCGCGATCAACCTGATCTTCTACCTTATGCCGATACGCTCCTCCTCGGCACCTCCTGATGATGATCACCCCGACGCACTTTCACTTTATGCAACCAACCGCATCATGCCTATCTCCTCTTACTCGGATGACGATGCCCGAAGCGACTGCAGGATATACACCGAAATATCCTGATAATGCCGTTGTAACAAATTTCCAGCCTTAGCGAATTTTCAACTCGCCGATCCTCCTGGGATGACCCGATCCACTTTTAGGGTGATCTTCCAGACTCTAATCTATCAGCTCGACCTAGCACATACCCATGCTAGGGTCTTCAACATCTCGCGACGGCGATCCTGCACACCTACATGCAAATAGAAAGCAAACTAAAACCTAACCTACTGTACATCGCCATTCCACCGATCCGACGAATCAACCGGTGGAATGGATCAGCGAATCCATGAAACCACCCAAAACAGCAAATCGATCACACAGTGGAGACCAAACAGAAAATGAACACAACAAGATCTCTTATTCGATTTTAAAAGATGCTATTACAATACTCTGTCTCTCTCTCGCAAAGTCTGATCGATGATCTCTGCAATACCAACCGATCCTCATGCATAAATAGGTTTTCCTGCGAGTACTACTGACCCGACTCCAAGCGGCTGGGAAATCTCTCCAGGCGGCTGGGAGATCCAACCAGACCTACAGCATGACAACTGTCCTAACAAACTACCTAAAAATAGTAAAACATGGTCAGCATGATCTTAGCATGGTCAGCATGACCTTATTACATGCATTGGTCTTATCAGACCTTCTTGGAAACATTAACAAGACTCAAACTAACTAATTGCCTCATGAAGGCCAGCTGTCAGGTAGGTGCTCCTGCACCATGCCCATTACAAAAATAAAAACTATTACCTTAAGGATTGTTAGAATAAAATTTTGTCTCCATGAGTGTAGGAAAGCATAATTTTGTCTATAATTTGTAGAGATCACAGGTTTCTTGAGAGAAGGACATTTTTGGGGGCCATTATCAGGTCCAACAAAACTTTTTGGGCTTTCAGGTAATGGATATATGGATATCTATTTTATAAAATGGATATCCATTATATAAAATGGATCATATCTATAACCTAAAGTAAAAACTACCTTTCAACACCTTCAAGTAATGAATATCCATTATTTAAAAATAGATATTCATTCATAATGGATATCTGCTATTTCTACCAAAAAAGTTGTCCCCTCCTTTTTTGCCTCGAAAATGTATTGGATTTAGGTTTGGTAATGTCAAGCCTAACTTTTCCAGTATTCCAACATGTTTAGAGGTTTCATCCTCTTTTCGTAACTTCACCCTTCATGTTGACGATTCTTTTTAATCTAAATTTACATTAAAAAAAAGGCATATTCAAGAAAATATCAACATTCTAAAAATATAAGATATGCTTAATTATAAATTTAATAGGAAATTATTAATAATTTTCTACATACAATATGTCTAAAATCCTAATGGACATACTAATTGAAAAACATCCATAACTTTCAAATCATTTCACCTTTTTCAAATTCATAAGATACTTCACACTATATGCTTCACTAGCTATAGATTAAAAAAATTTAAATTTCATATATTTTTAACCAAGTTAGGTTGGTCGGAAAATTACTTTTTAATATTTTTAAATTTAGTCATAGTAAAAAATTCATAACTAATTATTTACTTACAAAAAAAAATCCACAAAAATATGCATCACATCTAGGCACATGTCCTTTACTTATATTTAAAGATTCAATTTTTTTTTCTTATACATAGGTTGGTTGGAATGACACCTACTTTTTTTTCAAAAATTTTAGTAGTGCTTCATTGAAATATCCAATTTTCACCAAATAATTTTTTTATTCAAAACAAAACAGTAGCCCATAAACTACATGCTTCAATTTTCTACAAATTCCATTCTATATATTTTTCAAATTGTGTAGATAACCAATTTAAATTTTCACATGAAGTTTCCTAAGTCTATTTTTTAATCATTTTTATTGCCGCTTAGAGGTATTGTTTGGTCCATGGTGATCCTGTACTCACCCGTTCTTTGATGGTGTGTGTTGTGGCAATGTGGGGCCCCATGAATAGGGTGTATTATGTAGGTACATAGCCCTAGTAGGTATGTCCTATGATAGAAAGTACAACCTACAAAATTCTATAGAAAAACAAAACCAATAAATAAATAAAAAATCTAACTAAATTTTTTTACCCAATGATACAAATTGTGTGCTTGAGATCTATTGACATCTACTTGTGCAAGACAATATACCAACTTAATATTTTGACTATATAGAGAATATTCTCTATTGTATCATCCCTATGGTCGGGGCTGGGACATTTTTTCTAAAGGGCATAGGGTAAAAGTGTTCAAATTTGATGGAATTACAGTCGATCCTTAGGTTTTTGGGCCTTCTGGACAAAATAGAAGAGTTAGATTTGACTCAAAATTCTCTAAAGAAATGGGTACCCACCAAATCTAGTATGTACCTCCCAACTTCAAACCCTTATAGATCTAGCCTCCAATGTCCAATTTGGACAAATCAAAAAGCTAAACTAACTTTCTTGGACACCTTGAACTCAATGGTAAGCTTAGATTTGCACCAATATGTTCCAAAATGAAGCTAAATTATAAATCCATAAATAAGAAACCCTCACAAATTTTATATTTTTATCAAATTATTGTGATTCTCCAAGTCATCATTCAATACAAGAGAAGAGCATACTCAACTTTTCAAGAGTAACCAAGATTTGCAACCAAGATATCTCAAAAGACTAACATAAATCAATACTACAAGTTCTAATACCATTTAAGAGTTCATATAGAATCATCTATACCATGCAATATTTGGATATGGAGGTAGCGACCCAAGATCTAAAATTCAATGAAAGTACAAGAGATGCAGAACATGAAAAAATAATTTTAATCTATCAAAGGATGCAAATACAAAATATATATGAATATACTATTTAACAATGAGAATCCCTTGTTTATATAGGCCAAGATAAGACATAGGACAACATAATATTATGACAAGTATCTTAATCTTATGACCTCTCAGGTAACTATCCTAAGTGTGCCCTAACTAAAGTTAACTAGACAAGTGTGAATAGGACATAATGTGTGAATAAGACATTATGTTGAATTAGCTAGTTAATATACCCATTCACACCAATAATATCAAATGATATGCCCCAAGAGAGATAGGATGTTGCTATAAAAATAAATATTGGGACACCTGAACTCATGTACCAAGCAATGACATAGGAAAATAAAAGGTAATGTCACATGAAAATCAACAACATCGCATGAAGACACACAAATGAAACTTTATGTCTGGGGCCACTATATGTATTCAACGAGTGACTAGGGGATAAGTATAGAATTATAATTATTCCTTGAGCATATAGAACTATGAGCATAAAGGAAGAAGGCACATAAAAAAGAAACAATGAATAATAAAAGTTTGAGTCAATATAAAAGAGACCTAAATGTCTATCCCCAAAATGTGACAGAGAACACAACAATGATATATAGAAGGATGGTAGATACATATAGAGTAATTGCACAAGATTTCATTCCTCCTATTTCATTGCACCTATAAGGGTATCATGGGTCCTCCAAGGGTAGCTAACAAAAACACAAGCATATAGCCCAGGTACATGAGAAAATAGAGCAAAAACAAAACAAGCATATACACATGGTATGGGGTAAAACATCTATTTGATGAACTCCATATCCAAGAGATTGTCCTTGTCCCAATCATGACCACATGGGGGTGTAGGACTATTGATTTGTGGAGAAGACAATAGAAGTCAAGTACTATACTAAATAGAAGCAAAAGTGGAAGGAGAAACATCCTCCTTAATGTCTTCCAAAGGGGAAATAGTCAATGCATGTGTGAATATTGCTAATAATATTATAACATCAACCAGTAAATAAAAGACACCCCTCAAGTTGAGGGGCCAATGACTCAAGTGGAGAATAAACCATAATGCACTGATCCTTTGTGCTACAAGTAGATGTGATAAGACTATGGATGTGATAAGACTAGGATTAGGAGCCTATGGGGGTAAAGCTACCTCCACTAGATAGGCGGAAGAGATGTATAAGGGCTTAGAGTGGGAGAAATAGGATTAAATTTAGGGTTAGGTTGCTAGAAGGGTGGGGTGGATAATGTTCAAGTTTACTTTTGGCTAGTGGGGGAGGTATATCAATGTCAAGGGCAGAAGATCCTACTTCAGGGAAGATTTGATAGCAGGCACAGATAAATGGGACTATGGTGGCAAGGGTAACACTAGAAATAAAACTAAAATTAGGAAGATTGAGGGGCTCAAAGAATAGGGGATTATTTGGAGGTTACAAATGAGAGAAAGGTCAATAGGTGGAGCCAAATTTAACTCAACCCTTTTAGGATTTTTCTCTTTGGGTTCTTACAGTGGATCAGAAGTAGGGGGGTCAAAAGTGGGTTGAGTGGGTTAGGTTGGATAGAGACATGAGGATGGCCAAGGATTGTTCTACTGGGGTCTAGTTTGGGAAGTGTATGGGGGAGGATCTTACACTTGTTTCTTACCTTTATCTTGTAGAGGTGTAGGAGGAGGTATAAAAGTGGTCGATAGAGGTGGTGGAAGAGTAAGTGAAGTACATGATAGATGAGCTATAGATGTAGTTGGTGGAGAAGGTGGAGCAAAAGAAGGAATGAGAGGATGTATCTTACTCATAATAAACTTTTTATTTAATTTAAAATAAAAACCAACATGTAAATAGGGTGAGCCAAAAGGTGTAGGCCAAAAATAGTCAAGAGAGAAGTTACCCTGAATGGCAAGTAGTTGATACTAACTATGTGGAATAGTGTGAATAATGCCATTATGGGGAAACTTCAAAAATGTATGAATAATAGAAACTATAGACTTTATCGCACTGAGCCAAGGGTATCCCAAGAGGACATGATAATAGTTTGATGTAGGAATAATTTGATAGAGAACATCCAGTGATTTTAGACCAACTTGGATGGATAAAATGATAAAACCAAGAGTTGATACGGAGAGGCCATTGTGCATGCATAAAGATATGTTTGGAGAAGAATATGAATCTCTATAGATTTGTTTAATGTAGATAAACTCCTCTATAATGATTTTAATTGAGCTTACAAGATCCACAAAAACTATAGATGGTTTTTTTGGCTAACAAACACTTGCACATAGAGCGGACTGTCACAAATATAAATAGACACATTAGCAAAATAAAAAGCAATGGTGGATTTAGGAATAGGATCAACTCAAGAGGCATGAAGTTGAGCATCTACTACATAGTTATCTCATATAACTTATGCTTTTCTAATGTTTGCAACTACCACAGCTCCAAATCAGTATGTCATTAGCCAAGGTATATGTTGGAAGGTTAGGAATAGGCTTTTTCTTCTTACCCTTCTCCAATTTTTCTCCCTTATTTTTTGCATTGAATTGCTTAGCTCTAGTGATTAACTTTTGTAGTTCACTTCATTGAGATGTTTTCTTCATACAACTATTGTTATTGTTGTCAATTCAAGTATGCACACTTGTTATGTTTGCAGAAACTTAACTACCTGTTGAAACATGGAATCAATCTTAGATGTGGGTCTTCTTTTATGAGAACGAATCTCCAGAGTGAGCTGGTTCTCTTATAATTCCTAAACTACTGACTTGAGGGGAAAAAGGATAGATGGATGTAATTGAAATTCAAACTAACTCTAGAATTTAAACTTGATGAATTTCTATCACTGACAAACAGATCCTCTAACCTGAATCCTCACAATTCCACTAATAGTTTATTCCTTAAGTAATTTGCAACAAGGTTTGGATCAAACACAAACTGCAACCATGAAAAAAATAAGTTTTAATAGCATTGAGACATAATACAGGACAGAAAAAGTCACAATATAACATCAAATCAAGACTGTAAAATATGTGAAACATGATGATTTACTATTAGAACTGGAAGGAGTACAATGCATGAAAATAAAATATGAGCCAACTGCTTGTATACAACTCTGCTTGTGAACAAGAGAGAAGAAACTGATGCTAACCAATTGAGAAAAATGAAGTTTTTCTCCTATAAATGCCTCCAAAAGATCTCATTAGAAGAAAGTTAAAAAAGCTCCTAAAAATAGACCCTAAGTCCATTTTCGAGCTACTCAGTAAAGAACAAATAAAAGCTCCTGAACTAGCTCCAAATTGAAAAAAATATGCTGCCAAACTGATCCTCTAGATGGCCCCACCAAATTTGCTTTAAAATCAGGCCATAACTGCTCAAAAAGCTCCCTTTTCTATCTTCTTCTGCCCAATTTCGCCCAGAGAGAAATTCAAATCTAAAAGATCATGAGTAGATTCCTTTTTCTCTTAACTGCATAAAATACATTTTATTTTAAACCAATTTATAAATTATTGCTTTAAAACAAAACTTTACATTGAGATTGTAGTTTTATTCTATTTCCTAATCTGGCTAGATTTGATTTTTTTACAATAATAAAAATACAAGGCTTTAATTTTGCCAAGCATATACATTACATAGCAATTGATTTTCTATAAAAAAATCATAAAAAAACTCCGAGGCATATGAGGTGGCCTCCCAAGCATGGAATCAAGGCATATGACGTGGCAAAAACCTCCATTTGGCACATAAGACCTCCTATGGTGGTGCTTAAGTGAAAAGAATATTTTCTAAGGCATGATAGCCTTTCATTTTGGCATAACATTAATCTTTCTTCACACAATCTTCATAAAAAATGTTTCAAAGAGGCTTAAGAGCCTAAAACATTATTCCCACAGCCTCAAAGGCTCCTCCCCACCGTGATGTTAGTTGATGTGCAAAGAAAATAATTGAAATGCCATTAAAATACATTAGGGCAAAATGACCAAAAGCCATCCAACCCTAAAAGTCTATCATTTTGCACTTTGTATCTTTTAGAGGCATGAGCTCTATGTGTGGTGGCTACCCTAGGGTTTCTACAACAAATTTCAATATTCTCTCCATTGTTTTCAAAATTACTCCTCAGATTTCTTCAGAAACTGGTAAGGAAATACATTTTTAACTGTTTTGAGCTTAACTTTGAGTAATTCCATGAAGAAGTCTATGATTTCTTGGCCAAAATCCGTGGCCTTCTTTGACTAATCTTAATATTTTTCATACATTTTCTTTGCATCCTAAGGCGATACCTTTCATGGCCACCACTTATCTAAGGTTTTGGGCTTCAAGATCACTATTTTCTTCTAGATTTACCCAGAAAAATTGCTGGTTCGAGGCATGTCTTCCACCGATCTGGCAAGGTAAACATTTCTACATTGATACGATCACACTTTATGCTTCAACAGAGAGTTTTTCTGTCCATTTAGCCATGGCTATAACTCATTTTTGACACATTATTTTGAATTCTTTGTTGTGTATTCTATCTATCACCATTGTGGCACCCATGGTGTTGGGATTTAGTGATGAAAATGACTGATTTTGGGTCATCTTGCACACCAATCTGAGAGGTTTCTTAATGATTTTTACTGGTAAGCACTTTCTACATAGATTTGACTTCATTCTCATGCCAAAGTTAGTGATATTTTGGCTTATTAGCCATGGCAAGGCTCCTAATTCTGATGTATCTATATATTCTTTGCCATGCTTGTTTTCTATTGTTATCGTGGCATCATAAGAGCTGAGATCTTAAAGCTTTCACTGCGGCCATTTGCCACTATATTACGCCTTTTGTAATGGCTCAAAAATAAGCTTAAAAGACTAAAAATATATTCATAGTTGCTCTATTTAACATGGCACCCAAAAGCACAAAATTTATGGCATTTAAGGCTATAGCCATACAAGATCTTACACCTACAAAAAACAAGTTTTCATTGCTGATAAATCATCCTCTGTTGTTGTTATTCTTTGAAATTTGATATGAATGAATGTAGCAGTTGGGATTTAACATCTCATTATTGGATCTCCATATAACTCCATTGATGTGCCTATGGATATATTGTGATTTTGCTCATTTCCTAAATATTTCCATCCTTCATCTTTCATATTAGTCAAGTATTGTGCACATATAAACCTCTGTGTACAAAGATGAAACTCCTGAATAAAATGGACATGTGTTTCTGGAATATTGAATGGAATAAGACCCCACAAGGAATGTATGCATTTACACCTTATTTCTATTATGATACTGAATCTATGAAAGAATGATGTTGAAGGTGAACCCTTATATATTTCTATATGTTACTTCTATTGCATCATGTGCTTCTCCTTGTTCTCAGGTCATGGCCTACACACATGACATTTCTTGTATGCATTTAATGATATATGCATTGCTATTCTAGCATTTTCTTATGTTGTTCTAGTATCACTGCATCCATGTTGCCCTTGTTCCATGATATGTTATTAATCAAGTACGCTTGTTCTGAGATGAAATTGTAACATGAAACATGTTGTTATGAACAATGATTCTGATTTTATACATGTGGCTCTACCAGATATCACTGTATATACGTGAAAATGATTTAATACTTGTGACTAAGACATGACATACTTGTTTCTTGCATGCACACATATGTGCTGATGTGATCATGACATTTATAGCATTAATGACAGTTGATTATATCATTAGATGTTGTACTATAGAGTTTATTCCACTTTTATGGTTTCAGGTCATTCCTCGAATTGGAATCATGAATGTGGACCAAACTTGAAACCATTGTACCTTCAGTTCAGATATTCCATTTGAGCAATAAACATGATAATTTCTATTTCATCCCCTTTGAGGATCGAGGGGGAATAGTACGCTGGGCTCAACCCTTGTGGGAGCCCATTTGAAACCACATGCTAATTGGTCTTCACAGTTAAATGACTTAGCCTATACCTACACATGAAACAAATAGATTAAAATGAAAACAATGAAGTTCCATAGTTGTGTCTTTCTCAGTTCCTTCTGCATGTGGATGATATCATTGATCAATGCACTATAAACAAAGTGATATGCCTCTTCTAATAGGATAAGGGATTCCATAAACAGAGCTCTAACGGGGCCTTCCCACATTTTTGTAGGTTCATGTTGAAGACAAGGAGCAGGGACAAAAGACAACCTCGAGGATCGAAAAACATCCAAGGCAAAGGCTATTACCTCTCTTTTCTTATCACTAGATGCATAGAATTTTTCTTTATATCTGCATATGTTCAGCTATACCCACAGCTTGTGTGGGACATTTGATATGTCACTATTTCTTTCAATGCAATGCTTATTCTTTTATGCATTTCAACTTGTAAATGAATAATCATTGTGGTGAATGAAATACTTATCTTTCTTGAATGTTTTGCAATGCAATAAATGGACTAAATCTTTCTTCTATTAATTAGCTAAACTGCAAACCTCATGCAGCCCTTATACTATCACAACTAAACTCCTCATAAAATCAATGCATGTAAAGGCTTAAGCAAGACAAAAATAAATTGAAAATTTTCACCTTAAAATGGACAATGTACCAGCTCTACCATTTTTTGAGCTGTGGTGAAAAAATTGTAACATTTCTGGTGACTTTTGCTACGTGCTTGCATGCTAAGCATCATGACTAGTTGCCTTGAATATCCATGGGGCATAGAGTCATACTCTGCTCCTCTCAAACTCAGAAAACACTACAATTCATCTCTCCAACCAGCTCAAACAGCAATAGAAAATTGAAATGAAACTCAACTGAAAGCATACTAACAAGCCCTGGTGGCCAAAACACCTATGCAGAGCACTTAGGGAAACAAAACTATCTGGAAGTAAAACGTGCCTATAGCACTTATTAACAACAACACCTAATCTAACCTACTCTAATTAGCTAAGAAAGCTGATCAAACAAAACCATTTACTGGTTCGATAAAATAACTCCCCTTCCTCCACAATCTGTAACACTTCATCAGCTTGTGACTGGACCCAAAGAGGTGAAATAAGAACAAACAAGCAGCAGACAGCTGTAACACTTGTTCAAATAGGAACATGAAAGTACTTACCCATTTCACCTATTTGTTGAATTGATCAAATAGACAAGGAAGCTGATAATGCTCAACTTGGTACCCTTCTTGCCAATATGGGTCAGTACCACTTAGAGGCTACTCTTCTTTGTTGGCTGCCAACCCAACCAGATGCCTAATAGGACATCCTCTAGATAGTTTGGGACAAAAAACATCATTAACTACACTTTGAGTGATAGCCTGCCATGTGGCTTCTTCCTCTTTGGTCAATGGAGCACTCTCCTCAGTCAAAGTAGCTAATTATAGCTCATCTAAATCATCAAAACTTAGGAGCTCCTTAGCAAAAGCTATACTAGGTTCAAAAAGCTTGTCATAACATGAGGATACACAATCTGAGACAAAAGCCTCTTCAGTCAATGAAGGTAATGATGAACTAACCTCTTGCAATATAGCATCAATCGACACAATATCAACTTCAAGCTCCCTTGTGCAATAGTAAGACAACCCCTCAAAATAGTCTAGATCAGACTGCTCCAGTGATTTACTTAGGAATGTTGTGATTTCTTCCTTTTGTCCTTGCTCTCCCAGGTGACTTTCCTCCAAAGGGTCAGCCAAATATGAGTAGAAAAGCTCAATTTCAGCTTGCAAAAGATCTTCCAAAATAGGGTTGTTTTCACTAGACTATCCTTGAACCAACAAGTTACTGTCAGATTGCTTGGCTTCACTCCACAACTCACCACTATCTCTCTTCTATTCTAAAATCAGTGTCCTTGATACGACTGTGGATTCCTCATCCATTTGAACAAAATCAGGTAATTGATTGAATAAAGTGATTGATTCCTCTTCTTCATGCTGCATTTTCTGTATCCTACCTTCATGGAGCTTTTGAACAGCGATAATTTTTTTTTCAAATGAATCAAAATTTAAAGGGTTTGGTATGGGGTTTGAAACAACAACCTTTTCAGATGAATAATGCTTAATATCAGCTATAAAAACAACACTAGTGGTAGCAACCTCCCGTTTCTCTTTCGATTTGTCTGGTTGGTCATCTTTCACAAAACAAGGAGGGTCATTAGTGAAAACACTAAAAGATTCATCAAGAGAAGTCTTGGACTGTTTGATATTTTTCTGCTCTAACTAATACTGTTCCATAGCCATATGCAATAAATTCACATTCCTAGCTTCCTTCATGGTGAGTGAGTCATTTTGATAGGCAGTTGGTCCATCTTTATGAAGGTGAATGGTGAAAGGACAATGAGATTCATCTGTCTAGGAAACCTAAAGATTCACAGATTGATCTTGGATGCAAATAGGCTCCTGAGTGAAATTAGAACTTGGGATTTTGATTGTCTTGGGAGTCTGTTTGCATTCAAAACCAATTTCTTGGTGGGAAAAAGATTCTCCAGGTGGCTGATTTTGAAGCATAATATATTCAGGCTGTAGCAACCTAAGTTCTTGCAAGGGTACAGGGTTCCTAAAACTGGGGATCTTGACTTTGGCAGGAATAAAAGGTTCACTTTGATTGAAACATGTAAAATTATACCCACATACCTCATCCTGAAAAGGTTGATTTTGACTAACAGGGGGAGCTTGAATTCACTGTCCATGCATTTGATGAAGCAAAAACCTCATTTTTTGTTCTTTAGCTGCTATTTCTTGTTCAAAATATACTCTTTGTGCCTCCAACTCCTGCTCATGAAGATATGCCTGATAGGCTAGTTCATCCTGCTGCCGATTGTACTCAATCTACCTATTGATCTCATTTATTGACCTTATCATTTCTGCCAAGGTATCATTAAGTGTGTCCTTAACCTCTCTTACTGTAGACTTTATAAGCTGATTGGAAGAGTAAGCAAGGGTGGGTGGGTGGCAAACATGTTGTGCATGTTGGTATGTTGTTTCTGCCTGGCAATTCGGAATAAAACCAACTGCATGATTACTCTGATATAGCTGATAAGATGATTGATTGGTAAAACCATTGTGATATGGTCGATGATATGAACTGGTCATCTTGAAACTAGAAGAATAACATGTAGAGTCACCAGGTATGCTAGTTGCTTGCCTCCAAAGGTTGGATTCACTGATACACACACCAAATATCAATGATATATGAACATGCAATTGGACTGAGATAGTCCAATGAGTCCCACCGGCGTGCCCAAAACTGTTGTCAAATCAAGTATGCACCCTTGTTAAGTTCCCAGAAACTTAACTACCTATTGAAATAAGGAATCATTCTCAGATGTGGGTCTCCTTTTATGAGAATGAATCTCTAGAGTGAGTTGGTTCTCTTATAATTCCTAAACTACTGACTTGAGGGGAAAAAGGATAGAAGGATGTAATTGAAATGCAAACTAACTCTAGAATCCAAACTTGATGAATTTCTATCACTCATAAATAGATACTCTAACCTGAATCCTCACAATTCCACTGATAATTTATTCCTAAAGTAATTTGCAACAAGGTTTGGATCAAACACAAAATGCAACTAGGAAAAAACTAAGTTTTAACACCATTGAGACATAAGAAAGGACATAAAAAGTCACAATATAACATCAGATCAAGATCATAAAATATGTGAAATAGGATGATTTTCTATTAGAACTAGAAGGAGTACAATGCATGAAAATAAAATATGAGCCAACTGCCTGTATACAACTCTGCCTGTGAACAAGAGAGAAGAAACTGATGCTAATTGACTAAGAAAAACTAAGTTTTTCTCCTATTAATGCCTCCAAAAGATCTCCTAAGAAGAAAGCTAAAAAGGCTCCTAAAAATAGACCCTAAGTTCATTTTTGAGCTACTCAGTAAAGTAAAAATAAAAGCTCCTTAACTAGCTCCAAACTGATCCTCTAGATGACCCCACCAAATTTGCTTTAAAATCAAGCCATAACTGTTCAAAAAGCTCACTTTTCTATCTTCTTCTACCCAATTTCGCCCAGAGAGAAAATCAAATCTAAAAGATCATGAGTAGATTCCCTTTTCTCTTAACTACATAAAATAGGTTTTATTTGAAAGCAATTTATAAATTATTGTTTTAAAACAAAACTTTATATTGAGATTGCAGTTTTATTCTATTTCCTAATCTACCTAGATTTGATTTTTTTTACAAGAATAAAAATACAAGGCTTTAATTTCGCCAAGTATATACATTACACAGCAATTGATTTTTCTATAAAAAATTATAAAAAAAATCCAAGGTATATGAGGTGGCCTCCCAAGTGTGGCATCAAGGCACATGATGTGGTAAAAACCTCCATTTGGCACATAAGACCTCCTATGGTGGTAATGAAGTGAAAATAATATTCTCTAAGGCATGATAGCCTTCCATTTTGGCATAACATTAATCTTTCTTCACACAATCTTCATCAAAAATGTTTCAAAGAGGCTTAAAAGCCCAACACATTATTCCCACAGCCTCAAAGGCTCCTCCCCACCATGACATTAGTTGATGTGCAAACAAAAAAATTGAAATGCCATTAAAATACATTAGGACAAAATGACCAAAATCCATCAAACCCTAAAAGTCTATCATTTTGCACTTTGTATCTTTTGGAGGCGTGAGCTCTGTGTGTGGCAGCTACCCTAGGGTTTCTACAGCAAATTTCAATATTCCCTCCATTGTTTTCAGCATGACTCCTCAAATTTCTTCACAAACTGGTAAGGAAATACATTTCTAACTATTTTGAGCTTAACTTTGAGTAATTCCATGAAGAAATCTATGATTTCTTGGCCAAAATCCTTGGGCTTTTTGACTGATTTTAATATTAGTGGAAGTGCTTTCTGGAAAAACTATGTTTTCTTTTTTGTCTCAATGTTTCGGATCACACTCCATGATCCATCATCAGGAGGAAAGGAAGAGAATGCAAATGATTTTAATATTTTTCATACATTTTCTTTACATCCTAAGGCATTACCTTTCATGGCTGCCACTTATTTGAGGTTTTGGGCTTCAAGCTCGCCATTTTCTTCCAGATTTACCCATAAAAATTGCTGGTTGGAGCCATGTCTTCCACCGATTTGGCAAGGTAAACATTTCTACACTGATACGATGACAATTTATGCTTCAACAGAGGGTTTTTCTATCCATTTAGCCGCGACTATAACTCATTTTTGACGCATTCTTTTGAATTCTTTCCTGTGTACATGCTCTCTATCACCATTGTGGCACCCATGGAGTTGGGATTTAGTGAGGAAAATGACTGATTTTGGGTCGTCTTGCACATCAATTTGAGAGGTTTCTTAATGATTTTTACTGGTAAGCACATTCTACACAGATTTGACTTCATTCTCATGCCAAAGTCAGTGATATTTTGGCTTATTAGCTGCGGCAAGGCTCCTATTTCTGATGTATCTATATATTCTTTGTCATGCTTGTTTTCTATTGTTACCGTGGCATCATAAAAGATGAGATCATGAAGCTTTCACTACGGCCATTTGTCATTGTATTATGCCTTTTGTAATGGATCAAAAATGAGCTTAAAACACTAAAAATATATTCACAGTTTCCCTATTTACCATGGCACCCAAAACCACAAAATTTATGGCATTTAAGGTTTTAGCCATACAAGATCTTAGACCTGCAAAAAACAAGTTTTCATTGCTGATAAATCATCCTCTGTTGTTGTTATTCTTTGAAATTTGATATTAATGAATGTAGCAGTTGGGATTTAACATCTCATTATTGGATCTCCATATAACCCCATTGCTGTGGCTACAGATATGCTGTCATTTTGCTCATTTCCTGAATATTTCCATCCTTCATCTTTCATATCAGTCAAGTATTGCGCACATAAAAACCTCTCTACACAAAGATGAAACTCCTAAATAAAATGGACATGTGTTTCTGGCATATTGAATGGAATAAGACCCCATGAAAGGAATGTATACATTTAAAACTTATTTCTATTCTGATACTGAATCTATGAAAGATGGATGTTGAAGGTAAAACCTTATATATTTCTGTATGTTACTTCTATTGCATCATGTGCTTCTCCTTGTTCTCAGGTCATGGCCTCCACACATGACATATCTTGTATGCATTTAATGATATATGCACTGTTGTTCCAGCATTTTCTTATGATGTTCTGGGATCACTGCATCCATGTTGCCCTTGTTCCATGATATGTTATTAATCAAGTACACTTGTTCCGAGATGAAATTGTAACATGAAACATGCTGTTATGAACTATGATTCTGATTTTATACATGTGGCTCTACCAGATATCACTATATACACCTAAAAATGATTTAATACTAGACATGACATACTTGTTTCTTGCACTCACACATATGTGTTGATGTGATCATGACATTTATAGCATTAATGACAATTGATTATATCATTAGATGCTATACTATAGAGTTTATTCCACTTTTATGGTTTCAATTCATTCCTTGAATTGGAATCATGAATGTGGACCGAACCTGAAACCATTGTACCTTCAGTTTAGATATTGCATTTGAGCAATAAACATGATAATTTATGTTTCATCCCCTCTAAGGATTGAGGGGGAATAGCGCACTGGGCTCAACCCTTGTGGGAGCCCATTTGAAACCACGTGCTAATTGGTCTTCACAGCTACATGACTTATCCTATACCTGCACATGAAATAAATAGATTAGAATAAAACAATGAAGTTCCATAGTTGTTTCTTTCTCAGTTCCTTCTACATGTGGATGATATCATTGATCAATGCACTATAAACAAAGTGATATGCCTCTTCTGATAGGATAAGGGATTCCATAAACAGAGCTCTAATGGGGTCTTCCCACATTTTTTGCAAGTTCATGTTGAAGATCAGGAGCAGGCACAGGAGAGAACCTCGAGGATCAAAAAACATCCAAGGTAAAGGCTATGACCTCTCTTTTCTTATCACTATATGCATAGAATTTTTCTTTATATCTGCATATGTTCAGCTATACCCACGGCTTCTGTAGGACATTTGATATGTCATTATTTCTTTCAATGCATTGCTTATTCTTTTATGCATTTCAACTTGTAAACGAATAATCATTGTGGTGAATGAAATACTTATCTTTCTTGAATGTTCTGCACTGCAATAAATGAACTAAATGTTTCTTCTATTAAACAGCTGAACTACAAACCTCATTCATCCCTTGTACTATCACAACTGAACTCCTCATAAAATCAATACATGTAAAGGCTTAAGCAAGGAAGAAATAAATTGAAATTTTTCACCTTAAAATGGACAATGTACCAACTGTGCCATTTTTTGAGCTGTGGTGAAAAAATGGTAATAGTTATTATTGATGAAATTTGCAAATGTGTCATTAATGAGGTAAACAAAGCTTGGGCTATCATTTTTAGGAACTGTATTGGCAATTTGCATGCTAACTATAGCAAGGTTTGTTGTTTCTTGATTAATTTAAAAGAGTTTGGATTTATTTTGCTTGCTATAAGGAAATTTAGCATGTGATTTCAATATTGTAAAGAGAGATTTTGGGTTAAATAATCTTGGCATTCCACTAGTAAATTTTTATTATAGAACAAGATGAAAAGATACATTTTTAGTAAAAGGTAAAGAGAGATGTCCTATCTCTTCTTTGATATGACATGCTTTAAACTATACCATTTTTTTCATGATGGCCAGTTTGTAGTTTATCATGATATTCTAGTCCCTTAGAAGGATATTTTTAGGGCAAGCTATGCTTTGGTTGGTAGACTTATATACAAGCACATCAAAAAATTAGGTATCATGGTGAGATCTCACTTTAGTGACAAGTTTGATCAATTATGTTCTATATAAACATTGTGTTTATGGTGTAGGTAAAATCATGGGATGATTAAAAGTGCTACAATGTGTCTTGAGGCTATGGTTGGTATAGATAATCCTAACCACTTTTTTGCCATAACTCAAGATGTTGGTCTTCATAGAAGGTTTTGATAGGTTAATAGAACTCTCTGAGGGTTTGATCTATGATTTTTTGGTTAAAAATATCAAAGCTATATGTTGATAGTTGGAAAAAACTAAAGCATTTGTAATGTTCTATTTTTAATGTTGAATCTATAATTTTGTGTATAATTTATGGATAATGTTTTAACATTTTAATACATTTTGCAATGTGTGGCATTTCATGGAGGCCATGCCACTACCTATTGCAATACACAACTATCTCCTTCAATTTATGTTGTGTCAATGTTTGCAACTTCCACAACTCCCCATCTTTTTGTCATCAACCAAGATATAGTTTAGAAGGTAAAGAATGGGCTTTTTCTTCTTACCCTTCCCTAATCTTTCTTCTTTCTTTTTCACATTAAATTTCTTAGCTCTAGTTGTTAATTTTTATAGTTCCTTTCATTGAGATGATTTCCCCATATCACTCTTGTTATTGTTGATGAATTTTGTCGACGTGTCATTAATGAGTTGGAAAATCTTAGGGAGATAGTTTGAGGAACTGTATTGGCAACTTGTAGACTCACCACAACAAAGTTTTTTGTTTCTTGATTCCTTTAAAAGAGTTTGGAGTTATTTTGGTTGGTATAAGGAAATTTTACATATGATTTGAATCTTGTAAAGAGATATTTTGGGTTAAATAACCTTGGCATTCCACTAGTAAAATTTTATTATAAAACAAGGTGAAAAGATACATTTTCAATAAAAGTTAAAGAGAGATGCCTTATCTCTTCTTTGATAGACATCCTAAACTATGTACCAATTTTTATATGATGGTCATTTTGTAGTTTATCATAATATTTGAGTTTTGGCAAGTTAATAGATCTCCAACACCCCCCCTTAAGCCACATTGCAGATGCGACCTTCCATTTGCTACTAGAGTGCGCTACCAATTGAGCTATTGGCCCCTTGTGGCCAGCCCATCGTGTCTCCGGGTGTGACTTACTTCCAACAGTCAGAAATATCAAAACTATATATTGATAATTGTTAACTATTATTTTGATTCAAGGTTTTACCGATTCTATTTCATAAACCCTATTCCAAATTCATTTCAATTAAATATTTTAATGTAAACTTTACAAAAATTTATTCGTTTTGTATTTATATAATCAATTAAAAGTTGACAGAAATACGAAGACCAGTAATACCACTGTTCCGGGCTTGACTACCATCCATTCATAATAGCCTTCTTTAGAGAGTGGGGAGAAGCCACTGAGTTTGCGACATATAACACTGAAAACACACCTAGCGGCCCTTGAGCCTAGTTTTGAATTTTCTATGCCACCACTGCTGTTAATGTTCACAGCTTTATTTCAAGCTTCAGAGTTAGATTTACACTTATAAAATACTTAACTTAAAAAGGATAGAAGCGCAGTTCCAGCAAGAAGTTAGACAGAAGAATAGATACACCATTCAGTGTTAGAAGAATAATTATTCACCCACGTCTTAAATCAATGAATATGAGATTTTTGTCGAATTTATTTTATCTGATTTTAAATTTAAGTCATACAGTACCTTTAAAATAACTACTTTTCGAGTTAAAAACATAAAAGCAATCGCCTCTTTTCCTCTAATACGGTTGATTTTGTTCCTTAATATAATACAAAACAAATGCATCACCATGTCAATGAAGATGACAGTCTTGTTTGATTTCTTTTATCCCTTTATCAACTTTAAAGCCATGCAAAGTCTTTGAAATCAATGCATTTTCTGGTTAAATATTCCTCCCCATATCCATTCAAGTTTATATATAACATAACAGGTTGTTTGAGTTCTCCATTATTTCATGTCAACGAAAATGACATTTTTGTCCAATTTATTTATCTTGATTATCAAGTTAATCCATACAATACCTTCAAAATCCATTTAATCAGTGGCAGGCTCTCGAAATCAACGAGAGTCAAAATTTAGACATAAAATCCATCACCCTCCTTTCCCTATAAGTTGCATTAATGATGAGTGCAATGCAAAGGCAGTCCAATAATATGAAGAAAGGATTTGTGTTATGCTTGCTCTCAGTCCTACTGCTTACCACTACCACCATGCTTGCCAAAGCATCTGGCACTGGCCCCACTTCAACTTTTAAAGGTTAGCTTAAATATTTACTCACCTGTTTATATTGATTTTATTATCTATATTAGTAGTAAGAGAGGAGTGGTGTTATGGTTGTTGCAGTGAAATTTAAAGCAGGAGATGAAACAATGGCATTATGCAATTGCTGTGATCCTGATACTCGCAAATGCCGCCGCACGTGTTGTGAATATATTGCTGCCAGCCCTGGAATTTGATGGTTTGTGGACGGTTTTTTCAATTTTATACTATTTTTCAATTTTATATCATATTTAAACAATTACTATAGGTAAATATAATATAGTATTCTAATTCATAATATATTTATACATTAATCAAATTTGGGGCTCAATTAATCCTAGCTTGGCAATGTTTAGTGCGTTCATGTTATAATGCAAACACTTGTTGTTTATGAGTGGCTTTACATCTTATGTGAGGTTTGTTTTAAGGGGTCCTTTTCAATTCCTTGCTCAAGAATTTCAACCACAAGGGATTCATATTGCCTACATCATTATAGATAGATGTGTTGTTTCTAAGCTCATCGGACCATTATTTTGGTGTTCACATATTCTCACTTAAACAAAGCAAACCCCACCCAACCAAAAAAAAACCCGCTTTTACAATTTTCTACCCTGAGTCTATAATCTTAAAATAAAATAAAAAACCCAAATTATGAAAAACACATTTTAAACAGTTTTAAAATAAAAATTAGTAATTTTTTTTTTGATAATTTATATTTTTCTTAAAACGTCAATTAAAAGGCAGTTAACTAATCAAAACATCATACAATTTTCATATGTCAAGCAGGTGTGACCGTCAAATTCTAGGGCTGATTGCTGCTATGCAAGACAAGGAGATAGTGGAAATGGTTTTCTCTTTATGTGTGAATTTATGATATATGTATGTGTTTTAAGGTGTGTAATAAGTCTTGTTTACGCCACAAGACCAACTGCTGGAGCTTTGTACTCTTTTGAAGCTCTCTCTGTTGACTGTGTTTGAGTTGGAACAGTTTGTGTCGGCGTTGTCTCGTTGTTTACAGGGAAAGAAATCTGTGGACATTATCTTTCTTTTATTGTCAAAGTGTGTGAACTTTGTCTCCTTTCATTCCCAAAGAAAAAAATGTCCAAACTTGTCTCCTTGTTTTATTTTATTAAAAAGTGTTTGGACGTTGTCTTCTTAATTTCTTGTTAAATTAGATGGCCTTTTAGTCTCATTATATGTACTTGCCTATCTTTATAAAAGATTGTAGACATCCAAAATTGACCGAATCTTTCATTATTCCTAAAATCCATAATTATCCCTAATAATCCCTAAATATCCCATTTAATCTATTATTACCCACATGTGATTTAATTAATGTTAATTAATTAAATCCTTCATTTTGACATATCCCATAAATAATAAATTAAAATTAATTTATTATTTACCTATGAGCTAATAACCTCCTGAAAATAATAAATTAAATAAACTTAATTTATAATTTTAATCTAAAACCTGTAAATTACCTACCATAACCCTAACTACTTTTTACCGTTTACTTAACCAAAATCCGTTCAACTACCTATCTCAAAACTTTATAAAATCAACTTTGTTTCTCATTTACCCCCCGACAACATTTACAGTGGAATTATGCAAAAATCGTGAGCAACCACATTTAAACGAATTCGGTAACATTTATTTTATGTGGTTTCAATCATTTATCATTATCTTTCTGTTGCATTTGATATTAGGTTTTAGGGTTTTAATTGTAAAGTCTTTTCAATAAAATCTATATCTGATGCATACAAATGGTGAACCTGACGTGAACCCCTTTTGATAATTTGTTTACAAGTGTTTTGATGTGAAAGTTTGCAGGATTTAGTGCATTTTCTAGGATTTTGGACCGATTCGTGGAGTAACTGCCAGTTTTTTGGCATACGTTTACTATGTTTGAGGGTGTTTAATGCTGTTTAGATTTTATTGTTTTATCCATCGCATATCGTGACAATACAAGCTATTTTCACATATGTTCACCTTCATACCTAGCTCATAGGCCAATTTGCATCCAAGAACATTGTCTTTTATGGTTTATCTATATTCAAAAGAGTGGTAGTTAGGGTAATACTCAGGCGCATTTTATAAAATAGTGATGTTTTATCATATGCTAGTTCATGTTACAAACAGAGGTATTGTTATATTTTAATTATCATGTTCATTTTGTAAACAAAGCTGTTTTGTTTTAGTTTGCGTTACTCATCGCCTTTAAGCATAATTTCGAATTATACACTATGTATTAGTAGTTTGTTGTTGGTTGGTTTTTATTCTGGTTTTTCTTAAACCAATGTTCTGGCTGATAATTCCGTAACTGACTCACAGCAATTTGTTGCCTGAAACCGTTGTTAAATAAATTTGTTCTCTGCTCCTTTAAACTGTTAATAGTGTTGTGCATTGTGATAGCACTTTTGTGGAGGCCTTCCATCTATACTTTGAGGCTAAAACTGCAAAGTTTGTGGAGCCTGAAAACTTTAAGCTCAATCAGAAGTAGCCAAGCTAGGAGGACGTGCTAGTAGTGGCCCTAAAGCAGGAGATTTTTCTCAAAAACATGGCCAATATGCTGCTGTGGAGGAGGAACACCCGTTCTGACTTCTTGCTGCCGTTAATGACAGAGATTCAGAGAATACGCCTATAGGAGAAATCGACAGGTTAAGAAGAATTTCCTGAGTGAGGCAGCAGCAGTATCGAGATTTAGTACGATACATGGCATTAACAATGATCATTTACTAGAAGTTTAACCATACCAGTGGATCGTTTTTGCAATTACCTTTTTTCTAGCCATCAGCAAATGATAAATCTTGTTTTAAATTGCCATCTTTTAGCATTAAACTTGTTGCATTTGTTAGATCAACTATTGATATTTTCATTAACTGTGAATTGCTGTTAACTGTTATGATAGGCACAATGTTCGAGCTTAAAACCATTGACCACAGATTTGTTATCTATTAGTTTTATATGGTATCAATCCATAGTATGTGCTCTCAATGTAAAATACTATAACTTGACAATAATCACAGCAATATGGCACAATTCTTTACAGTCATTAATTTCATGATAGTCATTCAAAAGCTTTTGATAATCATTTGCAAAAAAAATTACCAACTTTTAAGCGCCTAAATCAAAATTGCCTCAGAGATCAAACTGTCAACAACATCACCAACAGAGAACATAGCTGTCAAGAGAAATCATTTGTTTGTGATCTGGAGAAAACTATAACCGTCAACATCAAACTCTCCATTTCTAGCCCTTGGAGGCTGTTTTCATCAAACTAGCATAATTTCTTTGTTTTGCATCAGATTTTCATGTTTTTATAGGCATTGGAAAGGTAACTCAGAGGGTTACATCATAGTGAAATCCATTTGTTTAAACTCATCTCAAGTTTACAGGATTATTTGGTCTTGTTCTAATGTTTTCATTGTAGGTTCGATTGTCAAAGAATCTAATCTTGAAACATCATGTCTTCTTTTCATAGATTAAATCACATCATAAGCAAGGGTTAAAATTCACAAGTGTTTGCCATGTCTTGTGGCTTACAATTTTATCATTGAATGCGTATGCTCTTTTCTTGAGCCATTCGACGATCTTGAGAATCAAAAGCATTCCTTTGACATTTTGTATAACCACCCACACATTTGGATTTGGAATTAAAATGAACCCCATGCGAGTGTGAGGCAAAGGCATTGTGTATACTCTCTCCTTGCATTTCATGCGATCTAGGAGATCAAAAATAATGTGTTTCCTTGCTTTTGTCATCCTTAGAGTGGGCCTGCTCTTGAGACACATCCACAAGGAGAACTCATTTGCGACCCCAAGCGGTACTTTCATCTGGTCCGCTATATAAATTAAGGACAAGGCGAAAGCCAAGTCTAACCAGTATTAGCGCTTACCGTACAGTGCTAGCTTGAAAGGAGGCATACCTTTGTGTATATTAAACTCCTAGTAGGGTTAGTCAAAGCCTTTAGTGGCTTGTTGGATGCTCGTAATGTGCCGGTCCCCCAGATATTCACTAGAACCCTTTTGTGTAGTGGCCAAAAACCCTCTACTTGTTGATATAGGAGGAAATTCTGATAGCCGTCTCATATTTTTGCGGCTTATGGCAGAGATAGTAAGGTACCTTAGGATCTGCGCATCCTAGGACCTGGAACTTGGTGTGTATCCTAGGACCTGGAACTTGGTGTGTTTGAGAAGTGAGTGCACTGTAAGGGGGAGCCCGTGCACCAAGTTCCTAGAGCTATACACCATAAGTAGGCGCGGCTGGGTAAAAACCAAGTGGGAACTCAACAAGTATTGTCCTTTCCTAGCCTAGGATCGTGCATGTTTACAAATGTTTGCCAAACATCAACGTGTCATCGAAAACAACCAATCAAGTTGTGTGTCTTATATGATTGATGTGTGTGCATACCTAATCATCATCATTATTACAACTTGTCTCCTACATCATCAACTTGACTTTTAGAATTGAGAACCTTTCATCCTTATGTGTCACATCTCAAGTCGAACATTGTCACTTTGAATCCTAAGAAGATATTTCAATTGATCCATCCATTTCCTACCTAATTCATTTATCATCATCCTACTCACATTCCATCCTTAACCTAGTCCAATCTTTATTACATCAAAATGGTTGTGACCATCAACAAATCTAGGACAAATCAAAAGCCAAAACTCATACTCCGCAGAGGCCCTCCTAGATATAATAATGATGAGAATTTGGTAGATCATGATGCATATTTTGATACCCATGAACCATATATCTCCCCATTTTGGCCTCCACCAACATCACTATCATCTCAAGAATATGAGGAAATACAAGAGCCTCGACATAACTATGATGATCATTATCCACAAGAACATTCTTATCATCTTAACACAACCCTAGATTTTCCTTCCATACCCTCAACCTCACAAAACTATAATCCTACCCAGGTCTCAACTTCGACATCCATTAATCCCCAAGTCGTTCAGCTACAACAACAACTCGCTCAATCACTACAACAAGAGGCAGATCTTAAATTTCAATTAGCACAACTATCACAATTATCTTCACAATTTCAACATCCTACCACATCAACACCCCAACTCTATGAGTCATCTCCATCCACCTCATACAAATCTTTATCACAACCAATCTACCACTCATATCAACCCAATGCATCTATACCCCAAACCTATTCAACAATAACTTTACCTCAAACCTCACAAGTCCAAATCCCTACCCATGCTTCATCTTCACACATACCAAGTCCCCTTATGTTATATCTTCAACAACAAAGCCAAAAAAAACAAGCCCTCCTTCAACAACAACAAATCTTAGCCCAAAAACCACAACCTTCATTTAACACATCATCCACCATACCTTTATCCATGCAACAACAACAAATTCTATCTAATTTCAATCCTAATCCATTGGCCCCCCAGCCTTCTCATTCATCAATCCTTTTGTTACCTTCACCACCATCATCCATACAACCTCAACAAATTCAACCTAAATTCTATGAGTCACCCCCATCATCATGCCAACCTAGTCCCTCCACATCAACCAATCTCATGAATATTCCTCAATATCCATCTCAAAATCCTCCACAACATGAGCATGAATTCGCAAGTCTTCTTAATGATACTCTTGACAAGGGAGACCCCATCTCAAGTTTGGAATCGTATACCAATCCATCCACTAATCCTCATCCATCCATCCCTATGGAACCTTCGTCATATAACCCTTCCAACCTTTCAAATCCTAATTCATTAAACTAATCCCCAACACCCTTGAACTTTAAGCCATCAACTTTTCTACCTAAGCCCAATCCTATGATCCATCAACCTAAGCCCAATCCAAGTCTTGATCCTATCATAGCCAATCATATCACCCCCCTAGCTAACCCAAATCCCAATCCTATTATATCTAATCCTCTTGTCCATCCACCCGAACCTAACCCCACTCCTATTACACCTAATCCTACACCTTCCACCCTTATTATCCATCCATTATATTATCCATCCACCTATGTACTAATGAAGGATGCGATCCATTGGATACTAGCAAGGAATCAACTACCACCCTCACGCCATCAAATCCCTGTCCTTGAAAGTATGCAAGAACCTTCAAATGTTCTCGAAGATCCACCTACTATAAGCCCAACACACTCTCCACCATACATTGAATCTATCCACGAGACCTCCATTCCTATCCAAACTCAAGATTTATGTCAAGAGTCAACTCTAAAGCATGATCATCCTTGCTCCTTACCAAATCAAGATCAAAGCTCTTCCATTCAACCTATTCATAACCTATATATTTTTTATGATCAAGATATTATCTATGATCAAGAGCTTCTCACTTCCTCCATTCACGGTCCCAATACTATCCATGCTCAAGAAACCTCCACTACTCCTATCCATCATCCCACAACATCCACTTCCCTTGATGATACACTTGGTCCCCACAAGCACATAGATAATCAAATAAATATATTGGATCTTAAGCATGATGTTAATCAAGATCCTATCACTCCTTCACCATCTCATAATGATACCATTTCAAATCCACCATCATGTCCTATTATTCTTACTACATTCCTAAGTGAATGTTCTTCCCTAGGAGAACAACAACCTATATCTGCCACCTCACCCTCCTCATCCAATAAGGAACACATGTCTTGTATCCTCAAAAATAAGCATCCCATTACGCATCGTAAAGGCTTAGGCCTTCACGAGCAAGGTAATCTGGAACCCATCCATGTCAAAGTTCCTCCACGCTCATATGGTATTGGTTATACACCCCAAGGTAAGCAATATCAAGATGTTGGTACCACATTTCCGCCTCCTAAATCCACTCCATCTAACCCCAAACTAGGTGCACTTCATCGTACCCATAATACATATGTTTCCATTCCTCCTCCATTATCCTACAAACCCAAAAAGCATGTGACCATTCATCTTCCTCCATCCACTTTACCTCCACTTCTTCCAACTCCTAACATCCCTCCATCCATTTTACCTTCACTCCTTCCAACTCCTAATATTCCCATCCTCCAATCTCCTTATCACTTTAACCACAAATCCATTCATACATCCCGTTCCCATAAATCCCCTACAATTCCTAATCATGATCAACAAATGCACACATTGAATACACATGAAGCTATCCTAAACACCCCTATGGGATTCAAAAATAAAAATTTGGATGTCTCCACCCATAAAACCAAAAATCCCAATAATTCTCATGCCATGTAGCACAAATGCGAAGAATCAAAGCAAAATCAAATTTCAAAGAGGCTACCCAAGTCCACATCTCAAAAAGCTAATCTCAAAACCAAAATGGTTTGGGTCCCCAAGCAAAAAGTATCTAGTTCAAATGGAGCATCCACAATGCTAAAATCCCAAACATCCCGCTCCCTATCACAAAATCCTAAAATTCATAAGTCCATTTGGGTTCCTAAAGACCTAAATAGGCAAATACCTAAGATAACATCTCCATTACTCCCAAATCCCCCTTCCAAGCTTCAAAATCCATTTCGGTGTGTGCAACCATTGGTCTTGGTTCCTTTCCACTTCACAACATTTCCACATACCTCCATCTCCCCATCTCCCATGTTTTTGCCTAAGCCATATCTATCTCTTTAACTCCATCTTCATACACTATCTTTCCATCTGCTATCATTCCTTGCATGATCCATACATAATCCACTATCCATCCATACTATGCTATCTCCTTACTTTATTTCCCTCTCATGCACTTCCTTACCAACATCTATGAGCATAACGACATTTGACATGGTCTGTGAATTATCCATCTTGGGACATTTCTATGGGAACAAAATCTTGAGTCCCCCATCTATTCCATCCTACTATCCCCTACAAACAGGAAAAAAAAAAATTTAAAATAGTAAAGAGACCATTTCGTCCAATGGTGAAAACCTAGTAAACAGGTGCCTTGGATAAGTACCATGATGAAAACCTGGCAAACAGGCATCATGCGTAGGTGATTATCTATGTGCTTTACACTTGGGGACATGTTGTCACATCTATCCCATTTCATATCCTATCTATCCCATCTTATATCCTATCATATCATTTTCCATCTTATCTTGACATCCTTACCCATCATATCTGCTGTACCTTCCTCATTGCACCATTCATCTTTCCTTCCTCCTTTTTGATCTTGATGAGGATAAGGGTAAAATGTTGAAAAATGCTTTTGGACATTTCTTGTCATACTCCCAATTCCATCCATCTATTTCTAAAAATATCCTCCATACATCCATCTACATCCTCAGTTCCATTATCCCTATCATGCATTCTAATCCGGATCACCTTTTTAAATCCTACAGCATAATATCTAGAGTGGGGACGGGTTCTTCCTATGCAATGTAGTCCTCAGAGATCACATCCTTGGTTTCTTTCATCCATCTATCATATAGCTCCCATCCATTAGCCTTTTATCACCACTCCTGATATACATGTGCTATCTTTATCCTATTCCCACTCCTTGTATCCATCCATACTCCTACCTTTATCTTATCGCCATTCTTGGTTTCCTTCCTCCCTTTATCCTATTATCCATCCTTTTATCCACCCATCCAATCCTACATTTATCCCATTACCAATCTTTTTATTCCTACAAGTTTGATCCTAATGCCCATCCTCTTCTCCATCCATCCAATCCTTTTATCTATTGCATTCCCTATTCTTCATCCCCATTCAATATTGATTCTTGCCTTGTTTGGTTTTCCCTTGTCATTGGTATCTACCCAAAGGCTATCTACACACAATCCCATGCCAAAAATCCAAAAAAATCATAACATTTGAAAAGCAAAAAAAAAAAAAAAATCAAATATCCAACAAAAATCAAATCAATTACATGCAAGTATCCTTCCATACCAATCAATGTCAATCAATCAGGTCAAATTATCCAATCACATCCATGGTCTTGTTCCTAGCCTTGTTGCAAACCTAATCAATCATCATCATCAATGGGATATATCGTTCCCAATCCTAGTGTTGTTCTTGGGATATATCGTTCCCATATCAACAACCCAATCCTCGCGTTGTTCTCGGGATAAATCATTCCCACATCAACAACTCTATCAATCAATCATCATCATTATCAACATCAATCAATCTAATCGATCATTGGTTTTCAACTTGATAGGGGCAATGTCCTGTTTGTTTTTGAATCATTTGTGCATGCTTGCTTGCTTGCTTGTGTGTGTTATCTTTTCATCTTGCATTTGAATCACATCCATATCATTCCAGCTAATATTCATATCTTGTGTGTGTTGGAATAACTTTTTGCATTATCTTGTGCATCTAAGGTCAACACATACCTTTTTTGCATTAGGACTTTAATGCCCTAAATTTACTTCCTCATACATTAGATAAGGTTGTATTACACTGGGGCACAAGAAACATCGTCACCTTATTCTTTCTACCTTGGTGCATAACGTCAGGTGCCATATCAAACATCAGGTTGCTCAACGTTTGATCAGCATAACTCCTTCATCCTTCTCTCTGTTTCCTTTCTCAAGAGCCTATCCACCTCCTTTGTCCCTGCATATCCTCTTGAGGGGGCATTATCTGCCAATGCTTCATTTTTATGAGCCCCATATAAACCCCGCCTACCCAAGATCCAAATCTAAGCCTCTGCTTTAACCTTCTTTGAAACAATATTGCTTCGCAACATTGTCTCAAAGAGGGGCAAAATGTAGACATCCAAAATTGACCGAATCTTTCATTATTCCTAAAATCCATAATTATCCCTAATAATCCCTAAATATCCCATTTAATCTATTATTACCCACATGTGATTTAATTAATGTTAATTAATTAAATCCTTCATTTTGACATATCCCGTAAATAATAAATTAAAATTAATTTATTAGTTACCTATGAGCTAATAACCTCCCGAAAATAATAAATTAAATAAACTTAATTTATTATTTTAATCTAAAACCCTTAAATTACCTACCATAACCCTAACTACCTTTTACCATTTACTTAACCAAAATCCTTTCAACTACCTGTCTCAAAACTTTATAAAATCAACTTTGTTTCTGATTTACCCCCCGACAACATTTACAGTGGAGTTATGCAAAAATCATGAGCAACCACATTTAAATGAATTCGGTAACATTTATTTTATGTGGTTTCAATCATTTATCATTATCTTCCTGTTGCATTTGATATTAGGTTTTAGGGTTTTAATTGTAAAGTCTTTTCAATAAAATCTATATCTAATGCATACAAAGATTATAATGGAAATAGTGGTTTGAAACTTTGATGGCAATCGTAGAAATGTCGTTTAAATATTTAATAATAAAAATAGTGTTATATTTATATTTGGTAAAAATAAAACTCTTAAAAAAAGTTTAGGTTTTACATATTTTTAATTTTATTAAATTTATTAATTAAATATATAATGGCAACACAATGATGTCACAATGCACACTCATGCATTAGTTATATCACAACACAATACAATGATATTCAAAGTACATGATATAAATGCAAAAGTATCACTACATTAGTAGAAGACTTAACACTATCATGAAATGTCATCATCATAATGAACAAAAGAGAAGGTAGACCTTCCTCTAACATGATAGTGGGGAACTTGACTACTAACACCATCTCTCACAAATGTGAAAGAATGCAAGGGAAAGGGGCAACATTTCTTAATCAAGGGAAACCCTAATTCTTGTTGCAACTTTTAGTTCAACCCAAGACACACACACATAACAAAAGACACACTTGCATAATAAAAATGATAGAGAAATCACATAAAAACCTTAAGAACACATAGCAAAGTGATGAAATGACAGGGAGGTACAATTTAAATTAGTTTTTTTATAATTTGTTAAAAGAAATAAAAATATGGAAAGTATAAATTATTAAGATTTTCTTTATTTTTTTGTATTTATGTTTTAATTATTTATATCATAAAAATATAAACTTCTTAGTACTCTTGTGAAGTGTTTAAAAGAAATACCTTTCCCTAAGTTTAATCTAGGATAATGGAAATAATTAAGCATAAATCAACTTAGATTAAATGAATGACAACTAAGGGGGTGATAATTAAATAATTAAATGCTAAGCTAAGAAATTAAATGTAATGGATAATGATACTTAGCTCTAGGAACAATGAAGATGAGCAACTCTAATTCAACTCTAAAATCTAACTATATCAAGACTAGAAAAAGATCTTATCTATTGTCTTTTGCCTTAGAATCAAAGCATTGTTAATTCTATTGTGTGCCAATCTCATATGTCCAAGTCACTTCTCCAAGCTTGGATTTATCGTATTGCTTGAAAATTCAATCTAGAACAGTATGCACTTCTATTTATTGATTAGTTGAATCCTCTACATTTCTTTGATCACCAAGGAATGTTAGTATTTAAAAGTATGATTGGGATATTGTTAGATTTCTAGGGTCAAGTTTTCTTAGGTCAGTCCCTTATAAAGACTAGCTTTACAATTGAATAAATGACCAATGGTCAAATTTTGATGTAGATAAAGCTCAAGGGTTCCCAACAATGTGATTTCTAAGCCTCATAGCCTCAAAGTGTTCAACAAAAACACCTAAAATAAGAGGAATTAACATAGAAATGGAAGAACACAAAATTTCATTAATCTTAATGATAAATTATAGAGTATAATGGTCCATAAAGGACATATAAAAGAAGATGATATACATACGGCATAGTGCCTCAACAACTTGTTAGGTCCTCACAAATTCTGTACAAACTCTTGATGGGTTCCGAAAGGTCCCAAACCTATCCTTCGCTCCCCAATATATAGTGTCTTGTAGGTGCCAAAATTGCATCTTTTGCATTTAATGCCACCTATACCCAATTAGAATTCAACAACTTTGTTGACTACAATAAATGCACTAGTTCAACCTATCCTACTAAACTCTCTAATGGATGACTATCATAACCTCTAACTTATGCACATATGCAAATAATGCAAATCTACATCTGTTGTTTTAACCCTATGTACATCAAAAACTATCATATGAACCACTTTACTTGGCACTTGAGTTTTTATTTATGCCTAGATTCCCTTGTATCAAATACCATGGGTAAGAAGAATTAACCATGAGCTCATTCTCATGCATGCTTAGGTTATTCTACCATTACTTGGTCATACTTAGCAAAAAAAATTATGTGCATCCACATCACATCTTTAGTTCAACTTGACCCTTTGATTTGACAAGGTACTCCTTGTACTCCTTGCATGTTTTCTTGACTCTAGTGTCCAACACCTACTCCACCTCTTCATGCACTTTCACTAGAATTTTTGTCTCCCATCTATTACCTGTACACTTGTATCTATGCCTTTACCTACCTTGTAATGCCCCAAGAATACACTTGGCACATTAACAAAATAAAACATTGGCTAACAATTTTTTTGTGTTACAATTGCATCACAACAATGTCGACTAAATTTGATGCTAAATAATGAGGATTGGACACATACCAATAAATTTCAATGTCAAACATTGACTATTGTTCCATTAAGGTTGAAAGTTAAACTCATTTAAAGACATTAAATTTCTATAGTTCATAATATTAGATATGAATGTTGTTGGATTTAACTGCATTATGTTTTTTTCCATCTTGATGTTTTAGATCACACTCCATGACTCATCATCAAGATACTACTTGTGTATATCCAACATTATACATTCACCCTAACCTCTAAGTCATCAAACCCAATTCTACAAACTTTAACTTATAACCTTTATCCATATGCTAATTTTGGTTTCTATATTTGTTCATGTTGGCATTATTAAAAATCTTAGATCATATATGTGTATGCATATCAATGTTTAAAATCTAATCTATAGTTAATGTTGCTTTGAGAACTCCCTATTTTGTACAGAGACTCCTCTCAAGGCACCATGTGCATAGGTAGTTAATAGGCTTTCTCTGTCTATATTCAAGTAATATATTGGTCTATATAGTCATTCTTGTGCCTTGTTCAATGGTCACATCCATGGTCAAAACTCTCAGAAAGTTTCATTCCATGTCATAGGTTCTTTAGTGATTAGTTTTCGATGATAGTAGGGTGGTAAGTAAGTTGGTTTACATTTCAAAATGATTTAAGACTTAATGTTTTGTGTTTCAAAGAGAGGGTATGCATGCCCATGGAGCATCTTTTCACCCTAGCTCTTACCTATTATAATAGAATGTATTTAACAACACCATTTACCAACATTGGTATTACATATATCCCACTTTATGAAATGAGTAATGAAGAATTTACATTTGGTATTCATTCGTTATGGCTTATATGTTCTGATGGTTCCCCCCCTTAGGGTTAGGGTTTTAGATTTAAAAATTTCTAAGTGTTCGATCTTGAAAACCCTTTTGTCCCTTTTCTTTAGGTCATGCACTTTATTGTTATATTCTTGTGTTGACTGTTTATAGTGGGTTGTCGACCCTTTAAGTCACAACCTTAAGTCTTGAAGCCCGTGAGTTGACCGGCCCCTTAGCCTAGCCATTACTTGTTTCCACCAGTAAAATAAATGTTTTAATGTCCTAAAGTCTTATAAAGTGAATATTGCACCGTCGCAAAGTATATCAGATGATGTTAGTACCCAGCCACAACGCTGTGACAAACTGCCACCTATCCAGTAACCTTTACTTATGAAGTGTTCACTTTGGAATCTTGCCTTAGCCAACTATCCTCTGCCACATGTCAAAGTGTTAATGGTCCACAAAGCAAGCCTAAGATCCAAAGGCTGCGCTCTAGTGCAAGGGAATCTTTCCAGGAGGAATATTCACTGTGAGGAAGTGAGATGATGACACGTGACATGCAGCGATTGAAAAGCAAGTATAATAAAGGCACATGGATGCTATGTCACACCATTGCACGGTAGGTATATGGTGGGCCCTCCCTAATTGTGACACTATGAAAAGGTGAGACGCGTCCAACCTGAGCTAAGCATGACATAATATGCAGGGAAGGTACTGATGATTTGGTTCATTCTCATTGGGCGATGACTTGTCAACATACATGACTAAGATTGTCAAATCTAGTCAATGAATTAGAGCTGTAGGTTCACAAAGGCCTATATTGCTACTGTCTTCAATCTTGATCCTACTGCCAGTATACCTATAGACTTGAATGCCTTCAGAGAAAAATACAAAACTCTTAGGTATGGATACAAATCTCATAAATTGGCCAAGCATAGATTTAAGGGGGTTGATGGAGCTTTGATTAAAATCCTTGATATAAAAGAGGAACCTTTCCGATGCAACCTGTTCATGGAGGAGATGCATCATAGCTTGTGTCATGTTCTCGGAAGAGATGCATTAGATAGAATGCTGGTGTCTTTAATGATGATGGCAATGTATATTCAAGACTATGGAGCCGAGAAGCCATATGATTATGCAGGTTGTTTTTCAAAAAAGATGCATGAGTAGATAATGGCCATTAAAAACAATATGTACACTCCAGCTCCCCGTGTAAAATTCACTTGGTATTGATTAATGTGCCACATGATCCTATTCTCTCTATCTAGCCATTGGAGCAAAGAATTACACTTGAGAATGACTGATGCAGAAGGTAATGCCATGCCAGTTTAGATGTGGACCTGCATGCTTGATAGACATTATAAGTATGCACTAGCTATGTCACTTTTGAAGAACATGTGAGGAAGGTGTTAGGATTCCTGGAGCGAGCTATAGATAGGATACCAAAGGAGATAAAGAATTTTTTGAGACAAATGGAGAGAACCCCTCATTTGAAGATCAATCACAATTGGGGAGATTAGTTTTTACATGAAAACACAACTTCTATCAAGATCTATGGGAGTGAGGATCCACCCTATTGCTTACCAAAATTTGTTCCCAGGAGAATAACATTTATGGAGATCATCAGACAACTAAATGAAGCAGATAAGGAACATTTTAGAAAGCATAAGAAAGGATCTCTTATCCCAACATCTTTGAGACTTCATGATTTTATTACAATCGATAAGAGTGACTTGGACCAAATTAGTTTCATGTTGCAAAGTTATAGGATGGATATGGAGAGAGTAAGGTACTTTGATCCTAAAAGTTTCATTCATCACACAAGGCATAAAGTCAGCAGGCCTGCATATCCACACCATGTCCTGCTTGATGAGGATACTGTTAGAAATTGTGAATTAATGCAACAGTTCCATGTCTTGAGAAATAAATGGGATTTGATAATGGACGTAGAGAAAAGGAAAACGAATGCTAACTCTGGATATCAAGGGGTTGTCACTAAGATTCAAGACCCTATTAAAGAATAAAAATGTTCTTTGCCAAGGCAGATGAATTTATTGTTGAAGCACCTGCTAGAGAGGAAAGGCCCACATATCAACCAAGCAATTCAAGGGAGAAAGTATGTTAGAAAAAATTCCCCTCACTCTCCTGATGCCCTTGCCCCAAAGAAAGCAAAAATAATTGACCTTGAAACAAAGGAAGAGATGGAAGTTGTGAATCTGGAGGAGGAAGTAGTAGAGGAACAAGTCCCAGAGCCTCCAAACCAGTTGCATTCCCCCCAAGGATAGCACCATATGCCTCTGCAGAGAATAGGTTGACAAGGTCCATAGTGAACAATGAGGTGGACACAAAATATGTGAGGGAGGTGGCATGCAATCAATTTATTTTTGATGATGCATTAATTGCTACTCCATAGTTCAAATCCTATGTGCTAAGAACGAGTAGTGAAGAATTTCAAAAAAGGATAGAGGAAGCAAAATGGGGTGCAGACCCTTCAGAATATGATGCCATCACAAGGAGGGTTTTGAGTGAAGTGAACAAGTACATCAGTGCCATGACTCCTGAGGAAGGGAGAGCACTTGTGAAGAGAAGTAACATCCTATTATTTCCACATTGGATGCTATCAGATGCTATTGCATTTGATGCAATCATGGGGGATGATTCAGATGTAAGTGCAGAGTAGGCCAAGATGGCACTACAGGGTGCTATCTTTGACCCTAGATTTGAGACCTTGGCTATATGGGCATTGGCCCCAAATGATAAAAAGCCAAAGGTAGGTTTGGAGGAGTTGAGTGATAATGTAATCATCAAGAGGGTGTCAGACACCCCTGATCCTTAGGCAGCCAACCTAAATGTACAAACAACACATTTTGCAGAAGCGACAACACTCAAACTACAGAAAGAGTACAATGAATTATTGGAGAAATACACAAAATCAATGGCCAGACTTAGTACTCATGAGAGTCAACCTCAGTTGGAAGCTGGTCTGACTCAAACGCCTCCAATTATACAAATTGCAGAGTCATTACCAGTGGACACACAACCCCTGCTTCAAGAAATAAAGGAACTGAAAGAGGAGAATAAGAAGTTGAAGGAAGAAATAGAAAGTAAATTTCAAGGTGTACCCACAAATTTGATCAAGTATATGATCAACAAGATATTAGCCAAGTTGGAGGAGACCCATAGGTCTTACTCCGAATTAAGGATAGCACATGAGAAGCATGAATAAGATAAATAGAGGCTGTCAACCATGGAGACCAAGTGGCTACCAAGGACTGCAAAAGTCAAAGATTTTCTCAGGTGCTCTATATATGATCCAAATGCCCCTTCTGAGATGGAGTTAGTAGCAGATATGATGACGAAATTTGAGGATGTGGTTTCTCATCAATTAAAATTGGATACAGTATTAAAGGATAAAATGCAAGCAATTGAGAGGCTGGACATGAAGTGGTTGCCTCACATTCTAGAAACTAATGGGACAACAAAAGATATGAACAAATGGAAGAAGGAAATTATTGGTAATGGCGATTAGTTAATCCCAGCTTGTTGTGATAAGGGAGACCCACCTTTACATGTGTTGAGTTGGATGCTTGATAGGTTGCATGTTGTGGACATTACATTTGAATTATTTGGTAAAAATGTCAAAAGTATCCTAGATGCACAATATGTTAGCCATAATGGTAAGGTAGCATAAATCATCTCATTCCCCTGGCTGGCTGAAAGTACATACCGTGAATGGTAGGACAAATATGGAACTCATGAATGACAACTCAGCCACTATCTCCCAACCACAATAATGCATATCCCCAGGCAGCTTCACGTGCTTATTAAGGCCAACCACTTATTCTATTTTCCTTCAGTACAATAAATGTTTCTTCGACGCCTTTTGGCACCTCTCTGTATCCATTGTATTTTAAAAGCAATGTATTAAATGTTGAGGGTACACATTCCTGTTATATAATGGAACTGTATTACTCATTTTATGGTTGTTGAAGACTTGGAATTTTTTTGAGAAGTAATGAAAATACAGAGCTTTCTGGGTTGTTCTACATCTTGTGTTGTAATTTTATGAGTTATATGTTGAGTGTATGTCTACATAGATGTTTTTAGTTTCATGTTGATGCTATATGAGTAATTCTTCATTGCATGTATTCATCTATCTCTCTCCAAGTTGTGTGTGTTTTTCTTTTGAATCTGAATAGCTAAGGGTTATTTGAGGTTCTGAGATATGGGATTTTTTCTATATTGAATGTTTAATCTTTTACTTCTGCTCAAGGAGTAGATTAAATGTTTTAGGTTAATATTGGGAAGAACATATATTGCAATAAGGATATTCATAAGTAGAGAGAACTGAATACTTAATCTTGGGTGGTGTTTGTAAGACAAATACCAATTTATCCCCATGAAACTTGAATGTTAGTTGAGTTTATGCAAATCATTTACATATATACATCTACTTGACTCCTTGCCCTGAGATAGGCACCAGTTTGTTCCTGTGTTTCACTTATGATTCAAAACCCTTGTCTTGTATCCAAAACACAAAAACTAAATCAGAATATTATTCACAAACTTGTAGGATTTAGAAGTAGTTTTAAGACCCAAAATCCTCTGATTCACAACTAAACATAAGGCCCAAAGATAGCCCCTTTGCACTTATCTCACATTTTTGGTCTTCATTATAGAAGATTTATCTGCTTTGTATCAGCATCTCATTGAGTTTATAGATATATTTCATAGATTTTGAATAGGGAATACACCCTAGGTTTTGCAGAGCCTAAAGAAAGAGAGGAGATATTTATAGAGTCTATCTCCTATACTGTTGGCCCATGGCTTGAGAGTCCTATTGATGACTGATGGCAACCTTGAAGGAATAATTGGGAAACATCCAGTTTGTAAAAACCCCAACATGTTCTATAAAACAAGGCCTTGTGTTGAAACATTCTTGGATGAATAAGGTTGAAAGTTGCTTCAATATATCTTCTACAATAAGTTGTAATTATAATAATTTTGTGTGGTGTATTTTCTTAAAACTTGACCACCACTGGCATATACATTTGGATTTATTACTATCATGATTTGGAACTCAACTTCATGTCTTCTGGTAGAAATTCTTGAGAAATTGTATATAGTCTATGAGCCCTTTCACTAAAGGAACATGTGTCTCATTTCTAAGGGTTGAGATCCCTTCCATCATGGGTCATGTCTCTTAACCAATAGATTCACCACATCACATTCATTCTCATCAAAATCCATATCTAAAGATGAACAAAAACTATCATCTAGATAACTTTCCTAAAACGAAAACATGCTTTCTATGTATCAACTCCCACTATTGACTTAACTCTGTAACAAATTATCTCATATTCAAAGAAACCTTTAAAATTCTCATAAACGTAGTGGATTTGTAGACAAGAGAGGTATTAAAATAAACATTGACATGATGTTAGATTACTCCAATCTTTTTTTTATCATTAAAAATATTATCTAAGCATGATTGATTGATGAAATTGATGTCTATCAATGTGGTGGACTAAGGAATGCCACATCTTAGTTTTCTCCTATTTCCTCACTAGTAACAGTGATGAATGTGACTAAAATGAACAACAAAAATGTACTACCCAAAGCTCACCACATTGTTTCCATCTCAAGAGTTTGTGCCACTGATTTGTCACATGGGTTAAGGATATTATCACATAACTACGAAGAAAATTGTTATATCCTTAAAGAGAAAAGATAACATTGCAATGCGTTTTCACAATGGGAAAGATAAATAATGATATTTTGGAATGATTATATTCCTCAAACAATAGAATAATAGGTGTATAGTTATGTTTAAAATAGTTTTCCTTAAGGAAATAAGTACAAAATTGATTTGTTGACTTTAAGTATAGAGTATATTTTTTTAAGTAGAGGTGTGTACATTCTTGTGAAAGAAATATGGCACGTATATGGTAGGTAAAACATTTTCCAATATATTATATATTTCTATTTCAAGAAATTGATATGTATTAGTAATATTGATTGAGAAAGAGATTATATGGGTCATATAGGTTTGAGAAGTAATTACACCCTATAATATTATCACACTTAGATATAATAAAGGAAGTTTGCGATATTAAACATATAATATTAATGAAATCTATTTAATTAAGGATATCATTTTACCAATATCCATAGCATATTGCATCCATATATGTCTTAGGTTTACCAATGTGTGAGGGAATGATATTAAACATTATACCCACATCATTAAGTCCTAATTGCAGAGGTGAAATGATGCTTCCCAAAGTATTCATTAGGATTTTGTTGGTCATTTTCAATGCAACACAAGAATGTGCATAAACATACTAAGTTAAATTGTAATTTTATATACAAAAATTCTTGTGCATATTAATGTAGGCAATCTCAAAAAAAAATTGAACCACAATAGTTAATGTTTGGGATATCCTTATAAAATGAAACAACTAGAGGCACATTAGAAGAGGAAATATTATATGTCATGCTTTAGTATGTATCCCTTGACATATTGAAGATGAACCATCATGTCATAAATCCATAAAATCTCTACCAATATGTGTAATATGTGTATGCAGTTAATTTAAAAGGATGTGCGAGTGTATTAATGTTTGATATTTTAGATTATGTATATTATTTGTCATTTATCTTCTTCTTCTCTTCTACCATAGATGGTGTAGAAGGGAATCTCCCTGTTGCTTAAACATCACACAAAATACACAATCACATAGGCAATTCTCTGCCCACAAACTTAAAGTATCAACGACACAAGATTGCAGCAAAACTAACTTCAATTTTATTCAATTCATAAAACAAGTCTGTGGAATCATTACAAAAATGACCTCCATCTCTCTCCAATCTGCATACACACATTCAAACCCTCTTCCTCTCATGCTCACACAGCATTATTTCTGCTTCACGAGACCCACACATGGGCTGAGATTCCTCCTCAAACTCTTCTTGAGAAATCTTCTTCAGGGGCCGACCCCTACACACTCCTACATGCCCTTCCTCTGCACTCTATTCTGTGTTTTCCCCTTGGCCGACGCCTTCTCTATTCCCAATCTTCTACTTATATGCTTTTCTTCAGATTAACTAAAGTGATCTTAGGTATATGAGGCGATGCCTCTCCCAATAGCTGATTTTCTTTTTACATGGATTGGTTCTCTCTAGCCGCTTCCCTATTGGTAGCACTTGGTGTTTCAACATGAAAGTTCTAAAGCCATGTCAACAAATGCATTTTGTGTATAACCTACATCTTGCGCATTCCATGTGATGACATCCCTTTGAGGAAATATGGTTATCTCCCCTAGTATGCTGAGCTTAGACATCCCAAATAGGGCATTTCATATGCCTGAAGCATTTTCTCTTTCTGTGTATGGTTGGCCTACTCAAATAAGATAGTTCTTACCTTTTCTTTGGTAATGACCCCTTCATTTTATATGGCTGAAAGGTATTTATCCGTAGCAAACTGTTCTTTTCCTTTTGATGCTCGCCCCTCCAATACAAATTTTATAACTGAATTTTTAATTTGAACTTAAAAGAAATCAAAAGACTTTACTTCTAATGTGGTTCCCTTCGCAGCACACTAGTATCTTTGTACACGCCTTGGTATTGCAAGAAAGAAAATAATAACACGTCATAAAATATAATAGTCTTTAACACCTGCACACTTGATATCAAACTATGTATGGGAAAGAGCCATTTTGAGACTTCTACAAGTGAGCTATGCCAAATATCAACTTCTAGCTAACAATATGACATAAAGCTTTAAATATCAACTACATTCTCCAACAGGCCGTCATTCTTCTTAACAGGCTAGATAATTTCCTCATTTCTCACACATTTAGAGAAGGTAATAAGGTGGCAGATATGTTAGCAAACATAGCCGTTGATCGTGATAGTGCATATGTGATGTTTCCACCTGGTGATCAAATCAATTCTAATTCTTTGGCTAGCCTACTGTCAATTGAGATGGAAGAGGTGGCGGGTAGTACATCGGGTTGTTAGTTAGTTGGACGGTCTCTGTTAGGCTGGAATTGTTCGGAAAAGCTATCTCGCTAAGATGTGCTGTTTAAATGACACATTTATGGTCAATTTTCCTAGCAGGAGTGTTGGAATGGATGGCAGGTATCAAGCTAGGTTGATTCTGCTTGATCTAGCATCACCCCCTGACATGAAGTCCATCATATTAAATGCGGGTTATTTCTTTTTGTTCAAAATTCTAACAAAGTTCGTAGAAGAGGTTCGTAAGTGCTCATGAGGGAAGGTGAATCGAGTTAGTTTTAATGAGGACATGTGGGGATTGCAAATCTGGCCTTAGATCATGCCTCATTAAAAGGAAGTGACTAGCTCTAGCTACCCTGAGTAAATGGATTTTTTTAGAGGCACAACGGCTAGCCTTTCTTTGACGGGGTGGCCATGTAAAGGACACGCTGCAAAAACTATATGGTGGGTTTCTCATGGCAACGTACCTCATATCTTGTCAACTGTGCCCTTTGATCTTGTGATGTCATAGATGTCCTTAGCCTTCATAATTCTAACATAATGGCTTTGTGTTTAGAATATCTACTACATTTGGTACTATTGGGGTGGAAAAAGGAATTTTGCTCTGTGTTATCTACAGATAGCCTACGTAGCTTTGCTTCTCCCTCTTATGCCCTCTTTTCTCTGTGCCCATCCCATCCTTGCCCTCTTTACCCCTCAAGGATAGCTTACATGGAGGATACACATCTTAATCAGAGAATGTTTTTTCCAGCTCTTGATTGGGAACCAGAGATCAAAGGGTGGGTAAAGTCATTAGATTTGATGACTTTGCTTGATAAGGACTACACCCTCACCCAACTCGCTGTTAGAAACATAGTTGGCCATGCCTGGATAAGAGGGTATGAGGGATGCGTGCTCAACTTCTTAGATGTGGTGTCACAGCTACTTTCCAACATAATGGATTTGGTTATGGATGGTGAATTCGTCCATGCTCTTGCGGCTGGTTTGTTTTTCAAAAACATTTATACTGTGGATATATGGGAAACGGTGGTCTCTGCCTACCGAATGGACCAGGGGGATGCTCTTATCAATGGCCTTTTCAACCTTGCGGCCTTGCATACCTCTCCCCCGCAACAAGCAATATACAAGGCTTTACAAGCCAATATTCTATCCTTGAGTAGCAGAGAAATTGATGTTGCACTGCGGGCTCACTATTTTCTACTTAACAAGAAAAAAATGGAAAGGATTAAGGATGTGTTTACGACCATTCGATTCCTTCGGATTCATGCCCCTGATCTCGCTCTAGGATTGCCTAGGTATGCCTTGGAGGACCCTAACAAAGGTCCTCAGTCTTCTACGGTCATGGAATTGGATTAGCATATTTTTCCTGCAGCTCCGGCAGCGGCATGAGGTGGTGGTGGCGGGTTGTGTTCTTTGTGGTCTGGGGTGGTGACGGGTTGTGTCCTTGGTGATCTGGTGTGGGTGGGTGGTTGGCTAGATTTGTTTTCTTCATGTTTGCTTTGGTGGCATCTGTAGGTGATGTCTTTTGTTTTCCACAGGGGTTCTCTTTGGTCTTCCTGCATGGAGGCGGTTTCAGTGGTGTTTAATTGGGTGACATTTTCAGCTTTGTGTTTATTTTTTTATTAGTTTTTGTCATGACTTAGACCGGTTGTGGTTTCTCTGTTATGTTTTATTTCTATGGACTGGGCTTCAGCCATGACTCTTGTAAATTTTTTTAACCTATCTTAATCTACGGTTGTCCACTCCCCCTTTTTTGTTTTTAAAAAAAAAAGCTTTAAATATGACACCGAGGGGAGTTCAATCCAATTGTTGCCAACAATATCACAATCAATCATAAACCAAGTGTGAAAAGAACATTTCTTTCATAGGTAGTGAAGCACATTGAACCAAACCCATCAACTATGATTCATTCAACGACAAACAATATTGTAGATGAAAATGTGAAACTTACTTTATGTGACTTCGTCATGATGCACAAAGAGCAGAAACCCAACTTTCCTTATAAATTTTAACCAAAAGCTTAGAATCATTTGAAAACTTGCAGAGATGAAGATGTCAACAATCCTAAACTTTTGGCCAAGCCGTCCTACCTCAAACTTCATGGAATGCAAAATTTTAAAGTTTCGCCAATCTTCTAGCACAAGTCGTGAAACAATTACATCTTGGAAACTTGAAGCAGACTTCTCACAAAACCTTCATCATCAATTCTGAAATGGAGTAAAAAATCTACCTATAAGAGGATCTGACATCAAACCTCATCAATCTTACTGAATAATTGTTTTACAATAGTCACCTATTATGTGTCAAACCCGGAATCTGGTGAAAACTAAAATTTTGCAAATCTGAATGTGCCAATCATTTCCCAAGGCTGAGAAATGCTAATCAAGACCACACACACCAAAATTAGAAGAAAACGAAGTAATTTTTTTTTTGGATGATGCCGATTGCTTGTCCACTTAAGATGCTCCTATATCAATAGAGGTCTTGATGAAAGTTATAATGCATTGACAAGAGATTGGGTAGATTGCACTTTAACTAACCAATTTTCAAACCAAATGGTCTCTCTAGATAGTTGGTTTGTCTCACACTCCTATCTTCTATGCATTCTCACATTGATATGTCCCAAAGATATTTGTAAATTTCTCCTCTTTCCTTATTGGCTCTGATTAACTCCTCAATTTGTTAGTTCATTAGCTCTCAACATATATGTCCATTTTAGTGTTTATTATTAACAAACTTGATGGTTGAGTTGACCTCATACAAGCAACATCATCAAAAATCTTTTAACAATAAAGGATCCAACAATAGTCATGAAATACATAACAAGATTCAAGGGTTATATATACATAGTTGAAAATTAATAGCTATATTTGTTTAACAAAAGTTACATTGTGCACCCATAAGCCATGGGTCCTATGATCATTTTTATCTCAAAAGCGGTTAAATATTATGTTGTGTTAGTTAAAATAAAAAAATATTTTACAACATATAAACCAAATTGGTTCTCTTAGGACAAGACATGGGGACATGTCGAACATTATAGGGGAAGAAACAAACTCTAAAAATAAAACTTATTTTTTAGATTGCAATTTTTTCACTAATATGGAAGTTCTACAGGAATTACATATAAAGATAAATTAGTTATATGTCTACTTAATTTTTTTAGAAAAAAAAAATTATATCTAAGTTAAATTATGTGTATCATCTTTTTTCATTATATTTTGTTATTGGACCTAATCAACCCAATAACCTTGTACATACATTTTATGAAACATTATTCATGAATATATAACAAGGTGAAGTATGTTGGAGTTTTAGTATGAGAAATTAGTTGTAACAAACACCCTATTTATAGGAATAAGCTAATTTACATTGCATCCTTGTTAGATTCAATACTTGCCTTGAAGTTTTGTTTGAGTGATTATGTGACTGATATGAACTCTATTGAAGTGTAATTGTGTTCTCATTTCCATTCAATTGTATTTGGAATGGAATTTAAGTACATCATCTTGAAATATATTTTGAATATCATAGACTATATATGATACTAAATGATGAGTGACTACATAGTATGGGATATGCATGTCATTCACTAGGTAAGTGCTATGTGATCACATGATAACAGTTTCGTAATTTTTTTGTTGAAGTTACACCTAAACAATTAAAGCATCTATATTAAAGATTTAGTATATGCAATTGCATTGGCTCCTTATCTATTTCATGTGAAAATGTACTTATATTTCTAATCATTTTGTTGATGAGCAAAGTATTTCTATGGGATCTAATTGTGATTATAGTTAAACTAAAAGGAAATATTGAAAAGATCTACAATTTGAGAAATATAATTATAGATGAAGCTAAAGCAAATTAGATTTATTGTGATATTGATAGTGCTACATTTGCACTTACTTGACTAATTATTTTAGATGAATTATGTTGTAGATTCAACTTGAGCTACTGAAGACAACAAGTTATTTATAGGGGCAAAATGTTATGGAACCTTTTCCCAAAAATGGAAAAGAATGTTATTTTATGAATAACCCTTTAAAATTATAAGAGGATAAAGTTAATTCAACCCTTTATAATTAAAAGAGAGATGAAAAATAAAGGATATTATGATCCTTTAGTTAAGATGGATATAAATAAAGAATATTTATAAAAACCCTTTTAAGATGGAGGAATTATTATATTTATTACCTAATTATTAATGACAACCTTTGTGAAAGGGTGTGATGGTTTAGAAACCACCCCTTAAAAGGAACACATAAGGCATCTATGTGAGACTTTGGAAAAGAAATGAAGATCACCCAAGGAAGAAGAACGTGGTTTTGGTGGGCTACAAGCATTGGAGAAGGGGCACATAGAGTGTGTCCAACTTGAGGTACCATGTACACTCAGGATAGTCTTGGACATGGCTTGTATTAAGTACTTGTGTTGAGCATTTGTTTCGTTGAACATGGATCTAGAGCACTTCTGTTGAGCATTTTCTATAATAAGAACTTGTGTTGAGCATTTTCTCTATTGAGCGTGGGTCTAGATCACTTTTGTTGAGCATGTTACGCTATGTTCTAAATAAGAACCATTCCTTCTAGAGTTATTAATAGCTATGAGGGCCAAGATCATTGAAATCTTCCTAGGGTGAGAGTGGCCAATCCAAGTTCTTGGAATTCAGATAAGTATTGAAAACTATTAGTGTTCAAAAGATATTTGGAGTAATAGATAAATATGATATCCATGCTCTGAGACAGAATATATTGACTCGGCACCAAACCTTTGACATGCAACATAAGTTAATGAAATGGTTCTATATTGATATCAACAAGATCAACATTAAAATGGAAATCATCACTCATAAGAGTACTGGGAAAAGGCAAGTGCATTTGGAAGAAGAAAGAAAACTATTTCAAAACTGGGAAGCCATCCACTTTGTCATGACATGTAGACCAACCTATCCAGCCAAAAGGAAAAACTGGCAATCCTGGAGGAGGAAATGATTAAAGGTCAAGGTCAACAAGAGGAAACAATGGTGGCCTTGGAATAGAAGCTCAAAAAATTGAAAGAGAAACTCAACAAGTTTATAAAGGTGAATGTAGGGGAAATTGATAATTTAAATGACAAGATCAACAAGGATAGACCCAAGGATGCAGAGGAGAAGAATGTTGCTACAAATATAGTATGAGGAAACAACACAAGGATGGGAACAAAAAGGCTCAAGATCTCTAGAGCATGGAGAAATATTTGGATGAACTTGAAGTGGCCAACACCCTGAAGGACTTGTAATGTTCTCTATCTGTTTCTTTTTTTGTTTTATGCTTTAGTCTATTGTTTGGGTGTTCTGTTGTGGGTCAGTTGTAGTTTTATTGATGTTTTGTTGTTGTAAAGGGTTTTCAGGGCCCCTTCAGAACTTGTTTTTACCCCTTTTTTAATCAAAAACAAATCCCTAGTAAAAATGCAAGTATTGACAATTATGTGTTGCAATGTCTTAGCATAAATCATTAAACCAACATAATAGAAATAAAAAAAAAATCTCTAGAAAACTTGTAACAAATTTAATCTTTAAGTTCCCTAGCCATATCCAAAAGTTCCTTGGAATCGAGTCTTTTAGTTATCATCTATGCCAAAGATTTAGAACCAAATGTATCCTATCGACCTAGAAGTCCATGTTGATGTTGTCTTGATACCATCCTAATCATGACTATTCTTTGGTCTAAAATTCCACCTCGCTTACTAGGTTTCCTTTCTCATCTATCACCCTTTCATGTTGAATAACAATAATCTACGAGTTAATTCTAGATACCTCTCTACTTATCATCTCATGATTTTCTTTGATTTCCTTTAGTTTCATTTCAATCTATTCATGTCTATCTTCAAGGAAATCTTTAACAAACTTGATTTCTTTCTCAAACATTACAATTATTTTTCTTAGACCACTAAATTTCTTGACTACTTTTGTCTATCTTCTGTATCATCTCTATTAGTTTCCCATCCTTTTATTTCACTTTATTCAATGCCTTGTCAGTGTATCCCTACATTTGCATTATACATTATATTAGTTGATACAACTTGTGCAAGTGTTTCACTACCTCTTCTATCAAAGTACTTGTCACTTCAATTGCTAACCTCAGCTTCAATTCCCTGTTCCCTTTAATCCAAAATTATGTTTTGTCTACAACCATCTAATAATTGATCCTTTCTTAATTGCTTGTTTACTATTGAGGTTGTTATTACTCTATGAGAAGCTCTTTTATCTTTCTTCTTACTAGTATTTCCAATAGAATTGAGTGCACTAAAAAAGACTTTTAACAATAATTTTATTCCAATTAGACACTTTGTTTACCTAAATATTTAATTTCTTTAGTAAATTTCCCATTTTGTATATTTTTAGTAATTTTACAAAAAAATGGCATTATTCGATTAATGTTTTATTTGCAAACCATTCAGTGAAAAGTTTTGAATCCCACAACCAAATGGTTCATGATGAACTCTTTCCTTCAAGTCTTTCTATTATGTTCTCATCAATTTCAAGTAATCATTTTAGCTTTCATGGATTTTTTACAGTTTTATCAGGCTCATTTGAATATGATGGATGTGGAATTTCATTTTCTTCTTGACAAAGGTCCTCTCTTCTTATGTAATTTGGAGATACATTGATTTTCATTGTTTCATGTATATTATCAATTTTATCAATGTTATGAACAATTGGATTATGGAGTGCAATTACAATATCATGTGGTTCATATCCACAATCTTCAAGTATATGTCTATGTTCTTATTCTTCTTTGTCTATGATATTACTCTTTTCAATAGGTGTTTCATGACATTTTGCAACATTTTCACTTTCATGTTCAACCTTTTCATTTTTATCGAACATTTCATTATATTCAATATTGAAAACTTCAATTTGCATGCCATTTGAGGGTAAAGAAGAACCTTCACCTTCATGAGTATCCAACAAACCTTCTCTTCTAATCCTCTTCCTTGCTCTATCTTTTTCCCTAATTGCTTCAATTTTCTCCAATTGAAGTTTCCTCCTTTTTATTTTATGATGGCTACTGCTTCCCATTACAAAAACAAAAACTATTACCTTAATGAGAGTTAGAATAAAATTTTGTCTCCATGAGTGTAGGAAAGCATAATTTTGTTTGTAATTTGTAGAGATCATAGGTTTCTTGAGAGAAGACCATTTGTGGGGGTCATTATCAGGTCCAACAAAACTTTTTGGGCTTTTAGGTAATGGATATATGGATATCCATTTTCAAAAATGGATATCCATTATATAAAATGGATCATATCTGTAACCTATAGCAAAAACTACTTTTCATCACTTTCAAGTAACGAATATCCATTATTTAAAAATAGATATTTGTTCATACTGGATATCTGCTATTTCTACCAAAAAAATTGTCCCCTCCTTTTTTGCCTTGGGAATGTATTGGATTTAGGCTTGGTAATGTCAAGCCTGACTTTTCCGGTATTCCAACATGTTTAGAGGTTTCATCCTCTTTCCATAACTTTACCCTTTGTGTTGATGACCCTTTTTAATCTAAATTTAAATTAACAAAAAGTGTATATTCAAGAAAATATCAACATTCTAAAAATATAAGATATGCTTAATTATAAATTTAATAGGAAATTATTAATAATTTTCCACATACAATATGTATGAAATCCTAATGGACACACTAATTGAAAAACATCCATAACTTTCAAACCATTTCACCTTTTTAAAATTTATAAGATACTTCACACTATATGCTTCACTAGCTACAGGTTTTAAAAAATTGAATTTCATATATTTTTTGACCAAGTTAGATTGGTCAGAAAATTACTTTTAAATATTTTTAAATTTAGTCATAGTAAAAGAATTCATAACTAATTATTTACTTAAAAAAAAATCCACAAAAATATGCATCACATCTGGGCATGTGTCCTTTAATAATATTTAAAGATTCAATTTTTTTTTCTTATACTTAGGTTGGTTGGAATGACAACTACTTATTTTTTCCAAAATTTTAGTAGTGGTTCATTGAAATATCTAATTTTCACCAAATAAATTTATTTTTTTTCAAAAAAAAATAGTAACCCATAAACTACATTATTCAATTTTCTACAAATTCTATTCTATATGTTTTTCAAATTGTGTAGATAACCAATTCAAATTTTCACATGAAGTTTCTTAAGTCTATTTTTTTATCATTTTCATTGCCACTTAGAGGTATTGTTTGGCCCATCATGATCCTGCACTCACCCTTTCTTTGATGGTGTGTGTTGTGGCAATGTGGGGCCCCATGACTAGGGTGTACTATACATAGGTACATTGCCCTAATAGGTATGTCCTATGATAGTAAGTACAACCTACAAAATTCTATAGAAAAATAAAACCAATAAATAAATCAAAAATCTAACGAATAAATTTTTTTACCCAATGATACAAATGGTGTGCTAGAGATCTATTAAGACCTACTTGTACAAGACAATATACCAACTTAATATTTTGACTATATAGAGAATATTCTCTATTGTACCATCCCTATGGTCAGGGCTGGGAAATGTTTTCTAAAGGGCCTAGGGTAAAAGTGTTCAAATTTGATGGATTGACAGTCGCTCCTTAGGTTTTTGGGCCTTCTTGACACAATAGAAGGGTTAAATTTGACTGAAAATTCTCTAAAGAATTAGGTACCCACCAAAATTAGTATGTACCTCCCAACTTCAAACCCTTATAGATCTAGCCTCCAATGTCCAATTTGGACAAATCAAAAAGCTAAACTAACATTCTTGGACACCTTGAACTCAATGGTAAGCTTATATTTGCACCAATATGCTCCAAAATGAACCTAAAATACGAAGCCACAAAGAAGAAATCCTGGCAAATTTTGTATTTTTATCAAATTCTCTTGATTCTCCAAGTCATCATTCAATGCAAGAGAAGAGCATACTCAACATTTCAAGAGTAACCAAGATTTGCAACCGAGATCTCTCAAAAGACTAACATAAATCAATACTACAAGCTCTAATACCATTTAAGAGTTCATATATAATCATCTATACCATGCAATATTTGGAAATGGAGGTAGCCACCCAAGATCTAGAAGTTTCAATGAAAGTACAAGAGAGGACCAACATGAAAAAATAATTCTATTCTATTAAAGGATGCTAATACACAATATATATGAATATATGCTTTAACAATCAGAATCCCTTATTTATATAGGCCAAGATAAGACATAGGACAACATAAGATTATAAAAAGTATCTTAATCTTATCGCCTCTCAGGTAACTATCCTAATTGTGCCCTAACTAAAGTTAACTAGACAAGTGTGAATAGGACATAATGTGGAACTAGCTAGTTAATATACCCTATTCACACAAATAATATGAAATGATATGCCGCAAGAGAGATAGGATGTTCATATAAAAAGAAATATTGGAACACCTCAACTCATGTACCAAGCAATGACATAGGAAAATAAAAGGTAATGTCAAATGGAAATCAACAACATCGCATGAAGACATTGTTATGTTGGAAAACCTTTCTCTCTTAAGGTTTAGTCCTGGGTCCTTTAGAATGCATTATAAGCATCTTGCATGATAATCTTGAATCCTGATGAGAACTTACCCCTAAGTGTTATGGAAAATAGGACATAGGGGGTGCTATTTAAATAGATCCTGGTATAAATTGGGAGAGTGGACTTGGGCCCTAGTCCTACCCCATTTTAGGTCAGCCCCAAATTCGAATGTCAATTTGGTGACCATTATTTAGGTCCCATGCCGACATCTTAAGTTTGAATTACAACATTCTTAGCGTGAATGTGTGTAGTTGCATATTTAAGCATTTTTAAGGTTTTATTTGCAAACTAGAAGCTAACTAGAAGATGATTATGAACTATTGGCTAACTTATAATTTTAGAGCATTCAAGATATTCATTGTTGCAGAGCAGAGTGTTGTTATTGTATTTGTGATTTCAGATTTAGCTTCATCTATGTGAGATCTACACCTCTGAGATGATATTTATTTGTGTTTGAATCATTTATCAATTTGTTTTGCCTCTATCCCGCAGGGATACGCACTCTTTATCTGACAATGGTGTTTAGAAGACTTGAATGTATCTTTGGGGCTTGACTGAGGAAAGCCTCTAAACACCACAACCCCCAAGTACTCTCCTTGTGATTACAGGTTACAGGTGTCACATCTTGACAGAGTGGAGTTGCAGGGAATAGTAAGACAGTGTGTAGATTTTAGATTCTTGAAGAAAAGGATTGTTTGGACTTGGGCGCTAATGCCAGTGTCCTCCAAGGTTGAAAACACATAAACAATTTTTTCAGTGACAATCAGCATCTAAAGATCTTTTGCCATCATTAAAATCACCCTTCCTTGGACTTGGGCACTACTGCTAGTGTCCACATCTCATGGGACTGAAATAGAAAGTATGGTGTGTAGGAATACACACAACACTGAGAGGGGGGGTGAATCAGTGTAGTTAACAATTTTAACACTTTTTAAACTTTTGATAAACTTGTTTTCACAATTATAAAATTTTCAGATAGATATGTAAAAAAATGCAGAGTATCAACACAAAAATTTGACACAAGAAATTTCTTGAGTGGAAAACCCTCCTGGGGTATAAAAACCACTCAAACTGCCTCACTGGCTTAAATGAAAACTTTTAGATTTACAACTGTCTCACTGACATATACAATTCTGGCTCACTGGCGTATTGTTTTTCTCTGCAAGTCTCACTGACTTTCAATATTAAAAATTCAATGAAAAAGACAACTTAGGGGGTTTCCCTGTTTCAATAAAAAACAACACCTTATTTCTCCTTTTCAAAAATCAAATAAATGTATATTTTCTACAATCAAACTTCAATTGACATCATCATATTAAGCATCATCTTCAAAACAATCAATCAAACTTGATCTTCAAAATACTTCATACCTCTGCAACACAATCCCAAAATTCAATTCACAATTTCATAAACTTTCTCACTGCAATACCGAAAAGTTAACCTTCTATGAAAATTGTTATCTTTCAAAACTTTAGCCTTCTCTAAGGAAATATTGATCCTTTTTTATCATTGAAAAACTCCATCTTTTATTGCACCATCACACACACAATCTTTGACTATCCAAGATTATCTCTCATCTCCTCAAAAACATATCTGCCAAAAAAAAATCTCACACAAAAATATGAACATTCATCTTCCAATTCTCAATTGTTTCTGGTTCAACTTCCCACACATACCTATCTATTTTCCTTTTTAAAAAAAAATCACATTCTTTTTCAAAACAAAAAAAAAAAAAACCAACTCTTGAAGATCTCTTCATATTCTGCATTCAAGGAAACTTTCCAAATTCCAATATCTAACTTCAGTGTCTCTTTAACTTCTATGAAAGATAAAGAAAAAGCATGTTTTATTGCCTTTTTGAACACAGTGAATGTCAAATTTATCAATGATAACTAACTGTTGGAGATTACATACTAATTTAAACTCATCTCTTCGATCTTCGATGCTCGCCACTTGTGAGTTTAACCGTGGTCGTTGATGTGCTTTTCCCGCGGAGCTCAATAGCCTTCAACCTGTTAACCGGGCACCCTAGGCATCGGGGCCGGTAAGATCTACGAACCTTCACCCCTTAAGTTGTCACTTAAGTGACTTCCACCACTTGAGCCAATCAACGAAATATTAAAACAAAAGTGCACTTGATGTTTTAAATGAACATTGGACCACATTAAGTTTGAATTTTTAAAGCTTTACACCATGTGATAAGCAAGTGACAAATTATAACTGAGATTAAACTGACCACATATACTAACCACAGAGACTTTAGTCACCATTTATGACTGCTGTGAATATAGATAAGATACCATATATGTCCCAACACTCTTTTTATATAATTAGGACTTTACACTTGACAATCATAGGACAATCAAATGTCCCTAAAAGATCTGAGAGGAGAGATCACCACCATGTCACTGAAAGACCTTTACTAAGATGACCAAACTATTCACACCATTTCACTGAAGATCAAATGTCCCTGAAAGCTCTGAGAAGAGAGATCACCACTATTATCACCAACATTTTGACATCAATGAAAAGACAATATGCTCAATATAAAAGTACTACACAGTGAACATCAATGTCGGAAGGAGATCAGGATTCCACAAAGAAAACACCACATTGGACTTGGGCATTTTTACCAATGTCCCTGAGTATTCCGCATCCCAAACTTTGAAAGACAGTCAGTTGTTAATCTTTGCCTACTACCTTGGTTTGCAAGCATTTGTCGTAATTCATCAATTTGCTTACTATTTTGCATAATTAGGGTTTTAACGGTATTTGGGCATTGAATTGATACATTAGTTGATAATATCTGAGTTTCCACATTGTTCCAAGTGATGGCTTAACTTGTAGGTGAATCCTCTTGCAAAAGTGTGATTCAACTCGGTTGATATGTCCTTGAATATTTGTTGAGAAAGGAGGATTTAACCCACACATCCATTGAAATTGAAAACCACTCTTTTCCCAAAAAAACATTTTGGTGAACCCATGTTTCTTTGAATTTTGCACCTTTCTAAGTTTTGTACTCTAGATTTGCATTCATTCATTTGATGGCATTTGAAAAATTACAAAAAAAATTGAAAAACTTGAAAAACTTGGCATCCTAGGCTTGTATTTTGGCATAATTTCCATTTAATTCAATTTAATTCCATTTAATTTCTATTATTTGCATTAGATCTGATTTAAATTGCAGAAATTCACCTTATTTTATTCATTTGCATTGCATTTTCATGCTTGATTTGTTAAAAATTGCTTGAAATTGTGCATTTTTCATAAAAACCTAGTTTTGCATTAGCTAGGGTTTGTAGTTAAAATCTTGTTTCAGATTTTACTACCCTTTTCAGACACTCATTAGGACTGATTTCTAATTGTAGTGTTTCATCATAGTGTCCTTTTTGCAAAAAATTCATGTCTAGGGTTTGAAAACTTTGCATTTCCACGAGATTTGGCCTTGTCATCTCTCTAGAACTGCATTATAGGCATGTTGTGAAGGATATTATCACATTATTAGACTGATATTCAGCTTATTAGTTTATGCGCCTCATAAAATTCTCCACAACACCTCTTCTTTTAGTCATTTGCATTGAAAAATTGTGAAAAAAAGTGAAAAATCAAGCATTTCTAGATCATAAACATACATAGTTTTGCACTTGTCCTTTGCATAAGCATTGAAATCCTTTTAAATATGATCTTGAATATATTTGAAAACATAAATTTGGCATTATCTCAATTACACATTGTGTATTTCAACACCTAGGGTGTACCATTAGCTCTTATTTATGATTATGGACATTTTATTATGACACCTTCATGTCATTTTTCTTTAGTATCTTTGCATGCATTTATCAAAGATCTTAATTTTTATAGATTATTAACCCTTATGAGTAAACATCCTACAATATTATAAAGTTTAACTGAGTTCATCTCCATGAGTAGTAATGAAAAAGATAATTGTGATAGCTCTTCTCCTATGCATCTAGTCCCTACTACATGTGATGATGATATAAACTTTCCCTTTGATCATTCTTTCAAAAAAGATTCCTCCTATGAGGATATACTAGCACAAGAGGATGAAATCATTGACACATTCATAAAAATCACCCTACCCTCTTTGGAAAATGAAACATTAATGGATAAAGGGCTCCCTCTCAAGAAGGATTCCTCATGGGTAGAAAATGACTATTCAACTTATAATCACATGGTGCATGATGTCTCTAAGGATAATCCATTAGATCGTCCACCTTTGATTGAATTTTTGAGTACCTTAGATATCTCTAAGGAAGTGAAGGCTATGGATAACTCTACTTTTGTTGCAAATTCAAATGATACCAAACTTTTTAACAACATTCTACCTTCTTTTCATTCCAATGCTCTCCTTGGCCAAGATGAAGTATTAGTGGATGAGAAAAGGTCATTCAAATTCAATCCTTTAGGGATAGATGTTGAACATAATCAAAAGGATAAAAATGTTAATTTGATCTTCACTAATAGACTTTGTAGGAATATTTCTAAGATGGTTGTGCAGGGGGCACATAGTGCACCTTCTTGCTTAAAACCAGTGATCACAGTTCAAGGTGATTGAAAACCACCTAGACACCTTGATTACATCCTAAATTATGCAAGACAAATCACTCAATGAAATCAAGGTGTTTGAAATGTGTCACAACAACCACACCACAATTTGATTTCTCACACATACAACACCCATAACAATAAGCAAAGAAAGAAAGCACCTCATGTGCCTGTCTCTCTTCCATGTTCTCAACCTACACTCCCTCTGCCACCTTGTCTTACTTGTAAAAGTAGTCAAGAATATGATCTTGTCAAGCAACTTTGCGTTACTTCGGCTAAGATCTCTCTTTGGGATTTAATATAAACATCGCCTACATACCATGGAATGCTCCAAGAAGATTTACAAAAGGTGATTGTCCCACCTACTACTAAGCCTAATGACGTAGAAGCTATATTAGACAGTATGCATGCGACAAAAATAGATATTTTGTTTCAACCACATGAATTACTATCAATTGAAGTTCAAAACCAATATGATCCTCTTATAATCTTTGTCACAGTAAATAAAAAGTTGATAATGCGAGTTATGATTGACAATGGATCGACTCTTAATATTTGTGGTATTGATTTGTTACATAGGATTAAGGTTGATACCTCTTTAATCAAACTAGATAAGATTAGCATTCGTGGTTTCTGTAATAAAGGTAGCCAATTTGTAGGTACTATAATCATACCTGTAAAGGTTGGACCCGTGACATTATCTACACTTTTTCATGTCATGCCCAGTTAGCTTTCATATAATATGATTCTCGATAGACCATGGATTCATGTCGTGGGGGCAGTTCCATCTACCCTTCATAGATCAATAAAGTTTATTTATAAAAAAAAGCTCCACAACATACAAGTTGATCCTGAATCGGATAATTGCTTACATATTGAAACACAAAAACAAGTAAACAATCATACAAGTCTAAACAACTTATGGGTTGATTCGTCAAAACCTCTTGCTACAGATAATGTTGTACAAGACTCTAAAACATTGAATGCACTTTTTGGTGATGATTGGGGTTCATTAGATTTTAATCCATGTAGTATAGGGGAATATAAAATTAATAACTCTGACACATCAAAAGTTGCATCGATCTCAACTAAGCACACTTTGGAAACACCTAAGAAAACCAAAGCTTCCTTGGTAGAAAACAAAGACAATACTCTCACTTATACTACAAATTATGAGACCTATGAGGCTTCACCATCTTCTAAAGAAATGGACTCTCTCTATGGTTGTGAATTTCAAATATTGTACAAAAATCATGACTATGTAGGTAATGGATGTGGTGTAAATCAACAAGGAATTAGAGTACCTTTACAAGTTGCTGGAATTAATTACACAGCTAGTATAGGATACCATTCTTTGAAGCCCACTAAAGGTTCTTGTCGTCCTAAACTTAATGTTAATGCAATATCAACAAGACCAAAACAACATGAGAGATATCCTGGGCTGATAGACAAGAATTGTCCACCAGGAGCCATCCCTATGAATCAGGTAAATATTTCTCCATCTTTAAGCCACACTCGTTGTAGAAAATATTATAGTTGCTCTCAAGGGTGGCCTCTTCCTAGATATGTATGTTCTTAACATTGGGATGAATCAGGTAAGTATCTCTAACCCTTTACCTCTATGTTGTGTTTCCCTTGTGATGTGTTATGTGTTGTTTAGGCCTCCTTGGATGACCCTTGATACTCTTGTAAGGTCAAGGATACTAGGAGATTACCTCTGTTGTGACCCTTCTTCTATTTGTATCATCATTCTTCTATATTGCATCTCCTCTATTTTCATTGTTCTGTGTTGTGTCTTAGGGGAATAGTGTTGTGGTTAGTGACCTAGGGGCACCTTCCTATGAACGACCCTAGTGCACTTGTTTCTCCTCTCTTGATTTATTATTTACCTTCCTCTAGTGGTTCTATCTAGCTGGTGGATGACAAAAATAAATAAAAACTGATACAGACCACGTGTCCCTTCAACGAGTAAGCAAAAATGGACCTAGTCCATAAATGACGATGGGATTGATATATATTATCTAACACTTGTCTAGTAGAATCACTCCGTGTGATATTTTGATGATGTCTTAACAAACTAACAAACCATAGCAATACTCTTGATCCATGCACTTTGTTTATCTTGGGTCTTGCCTTGCTTATACTTGTTCTGAGATCTCTGTAGTATAGCCCCACAGTTATACTCGCGTTCTGAATCTATAGTATAACCTCAGCTCTTGATGTGATTATGTTCATGTTTTGTTTTGATCATGTGATGTGGTTGTTATCTTATGGAAAGATTTCTAACCTCGTTTCTTATAGGATATTGTGTGTTTGTGGGAACATTCGGTGATCATAAAGTGCATGTCACTTCTAGGGGCATGGGCTTTGCAAAAGCTCTTGTTCCCTTGTGTGTTTTCTTCCTACCTTAACATGTTTGATATCAGTACATGATATCAATCACCTTAACGTGGGGGCAAATATAAGATAAGTTGTTTGATGATTTTTGTACTAATGAAGCATGCTTCTAAACCCTCTACGGAGGCAGGATGTTGTATCTTCGAGGGAGTGCACATATTTATTTTATATTGCAATGAGAAAGCCCTCTATGGAGGTAGGATATTGATGGGGAGTGCACAGCGGATTCCACAGATCGGGTCCCTCTCTTCCCACAAACGGTAACCTTCTCGATCGGTATGACAACAAGGGGTTAGAAAGACTTTCTTAAGTCTTACCATTGTCCAAACTTACACCGATAACTGACTTTACCTTATCTTCAGTGAGATAACACAGGACTCACACTAAGTCGTTCAACTCTCCATCATCGGTGAGACTCCCTCTATTGGCTGAGTCTTCCATCTTTTTGCCGATACCTCCAGTCCTCCCAATGCATAACTTAACCATTCACAACCAGTCATCCAAAGTATGATCAGGTGTATCATCGGTGATTAGAGGTAAACCAATGTATCTAAACATGGTTTCCTTATCAAAGGCTCTTGAACAGATCTTTTCCTGACTTCCTGTGTCGGTCATACAAAGCACGTTCGGCTTAACTGTCGATCATCCTCTAATGGTCTCGACCCTTGTAACTCCACAACTACATAGATCTTCTACTCTGCCAGCCTAGCACATGACGATGCTAGGATCTCTTAGCACCATTGTACACGATCATGCAGACACAACACCCAAACGAACAAAACAAAAAAATGAGTGAACTATACAGCCATTCCATTGATTTCGAAGAAATCTAACTAGTGGAATGGACTAAGAATCCATCACAACCAAAAATAAAAAATTCAATAGAGAAAGCCTAGTGAATCCAGAATGACAGAAAGATGCATAGAATAGGATTTTGTTTATTATGCCTTTCAGAAATGTACACACACAGATGCTCAGTTTCACAATTACAAATCACACTTCTTTCTGATCTAATTACATTCAATCTGATCTTGGGCATTTATCTACTCACCCTAAGTAGTACCAACTTGACTCCAAGCGGCTGGGAGATCAATCCAAGCAGCTAGGAGATAGCCGTCTAACAACCTCCTAACTGCCTAACAACCATTGTGATTACAAATTGACAAGTGTCCCTGGGAGATACAAAATGAACCTAGATACTAACAGAAATTACATGCATTGGTCAAATAGACCTTATTACAACTCAAAACATGATTTCAAAGCCAAACATGACCTAAATGCCTCATGGAGGCCACCTTGTGTTAGGTGCCCCTACACCATACACCCAACCTTGAAAAGAACTCATGTCCCATGAGTTGAGTGCTGGTCTTGTACCACCCGTATCCATTACTGTTTCTTTCCTTCCCCATGATCTCTGGACTACAACTTGCTTCCATGGAACCAAAAATGCATGCCTAACATTGTAGGCTCTACTCACACCTTGCCATGAGTGAGTGCTTGCAACCAAACCCAGACTTTGTTCGCCATTCTTCCTTACTGTCATCTCTACCTGAACACTTGCATTCAAAACTTTGTTTGATGCTACATGTACTGCTACTATGGTAGAATATGTTTGCCTTGCAACTCTTGTTGGCTTTAGAGGACAAACAATGGTCCCTACTATGATAGCATCTCTTTCTTTTGAATCAACTTGTGGCTGCTTGCAGAGCTGCTCTGTGACCTTCTTCTGATCCATTTCAGACATTACCATCTGATCTCCATCATTCAAAACTAAAATCACATTCAAACTATGATCTTTGGTAACCTCACTCATTGAGGTATCCTCAACTTTCCTTGTCTTTTCTTCATGCAGCTTCACAAACTCTTTCTTACCCACCAAAATGATCTTGGCTACCTTCTTTGCTTCAGCATCCTCCTGCAATGGTGTCATCACAAAAGTCATTCCATCCTTCTTGATGGTGTATGTGTTAGCATATCCATCATACAATGCTTGCCTATCAAATTGCCATGGCCTACCTAAAAGTAGGTGACAACACTCCATGGGCAAAATGTCATATAAAATTCTCTCCTTATATTCTCCAATCTAAAAATCAACATATGCTTGTTCACTTACCAAAAGTGATTGACTGTCACTTACCCAAGATGCCTTGTAAGGAGTTTGATGAGGAATCCTTTCTATGTTCAATTTATCCACCATTTCCCTAGACACCATATTATCTGTCGAACCAGAATCTATGACTACCTTGCATATTTTACCTTTGCTTTTGTAATTGATCCTGAAAAGAGCTCTCCTCTATGATGGTTCAGTCTTCACTGGTTCCATGAGCAACATCCTCTTGATCATCAGTGCTTCTCTCGTTTTTGATTCCAGATTCACTTTAGGAGAGGTCACACTTCTTGCATCCTCTTGAGTCAATGTGGTTCTTCTCTCATTACCCTGAGAAGTTGAGGCCTTCTCTGGACACTTATAAGCCAGATGCCCTATTTGATTACAATTATAGCCTCTCATGTTGGAGAACTTGGATCCTTTGTCTGATCCAGTTGTCCCACCTCTTTCATTTGGCCTTCTTCCTCGGTAGCCTCCTCTAATACTTGAGTCCCCAACTTGCTCTTCTTGGTTAGACTCACCACTAGGCCTCTGGTTAGGACTTCTACCTCCAAAACTACCTCTAAAATTTCTATCACCTCTTCCTCTACTCTGCTACTCACCTTTCCTCTTCAGCTTCTCTTCAGCTCTTAATGCTACTTGAAAGCATTTTTCCACAGTTTCAGTGGTAAACAAACTTATCTCATCTTGAATATTGATCCTTAGACCATTTAAATACCTTGCTACCTTGGATTTTTCATCCTCCATATACCACAACGAAGAGTGTATTTGTGAAATTCCTTGGTGTAAGTAGCCACATCCATATCTTTTTGCTTAAGATTCTGCATTTGCCTGTAAATCTGCACCTCGTAGTCAGATGGAAGGAACTGGGACCTGATCTTCTCTAGCATTCTGCTCCATGAAGATATCATACTCTTCCCATTCTTTACCCTTTCTCCTTGGTTGTAATTCCACCATATAAGGGTAACACCTTTGAGTTTAGTTTTTGCAAACTTAACTTTCTTACTGTCAGGAACTTCCTTGTATTCAAAGTAGTTGTTCAGAGCCTCTATCCACTCCATGACTTGATCAGCATTCATCTTTCCACTAAACATGGGGATATCTATCCGAGCCTCTGAAGAGTCCTTGTCAATTACCTTAATGGCTTCCAGAAATTGCTTTTGTTCAGCTGGTATCTTTGCCTCTTCTTGTTCCTCTGCTTCTTCCTCTTTCTCTTCTTCTTCATCTAAATCTTCATCTACCCTTTTACCCATCTTTATTGCCTTCAATTCTGCTTGGAGTGCTTCCCTGACTCCAGTTTTGATCATCTCTTCCATGTCTTGAAATTTCTTGACCACTTCGGTGGTCATCCCATTTGGAGGCATATCACTAGCCTCTCCTTCGTTGTCTCTATCTGACATAAACATTCACAGACAGTGCCCAAATGCCAACACTCCTGCAAATCCTCAATTCAACTACAACCCAATGCTCAATCAAATGCCCATCCTACATGCTGCTTCACAGACCCATTCCTCTTGTGCAACAGCAGATCCTGGAGATGCACTACCACTCTCTCTCACAGTGGCTTCACTCTGCACCCTCTTCCAGCCAAATCTCTATTAGTGAATGGTCTTGATAAACCTCATCATCGTCTGCCCACACACTACAAAAATAGGATTCATCTACCTTCATAAAATCAAATAAACAACACCTCCACCTAGAGCTTTCACTGGCTCTGATACCAATATGATGGGGAGCGCATGGCGGATTCCACAGATCAGGTCCCTCTCTTCCCACAAATGGCAACCTTCCCAATCGGTATGACAACAAGGGGTTGGAAAGAATTTCTTAAGTCTTACTGTTGTCAAAACTTACACTGATAACTGACTTTACCTTATCTTCAGTGAGATAACATAGGACTCACGCTGAGTCGTTCAACTCTCCATCGTCGGTGAGACTCCCTCTATCGGCTGAGTCTTCCATCTTTCTGCTAATACCTCCAGTCCTCCCAATGATAACTTAACCATTCACAACCGGTCATACAAAGTATGATTAGGTGTATCACCGGCGATAAGAGGTAAACCAATGTATCTAAACATGGTTTCCTTATCAAAGGCTCTTTAACAAATCTTTTCCTGACTTCCTGTGCCAGTCATACAAAGCACCTTTGGCTTAACTGCTGATCCTCCTCTGATGGTCTCGACCCCTATAAATCCACAACTACACAGATCTTCTACTCCGCCAACCTAGCACATGACGATGCTAGGATATATCAGCACCATTATACGCATTCCTGTAGACATAACACCCAAATGAACAAAACAAAAAAAATGAAAGAACTGTACATCCGTTCCACCGATTTCAAAGAAATCTAACCAGTGGAATGGACTAAGAATCCATCATGACCACAAAATAGAAATTTGATTTATACAGAGAAAACCTAGCGAATCCAGAATGACAGAAAGATGCACAGAATAGGATTTTGTTTTTTATGCCTTTCAGAAATGTACACACACAGATCCTCTGTTTCACAATTGCAAATCGCACTTCTTTCTGATCTGATTACATTCAATCTGATCTTGGGCATTTATCTACTCACCCTGAGTAGTACAAACTTGAATCCAAGCAGCTGGGAGTCAATTGTCTAACAACCTCCTAACTACCTAACAACCTTTGTGATTACAGATTGACAAGTGTCCTTGGGACTTACAAATTGAACCTAGATACTAACAAAAATTACACACATTGGTCAAATAGACATTATTACAACTCAAAACATGATTTCAAAGCCAAACATGACTTAAATGCCTCACGGAGGCCACCTTGTGTTAGGTGCCCCTACAGCAGATATCATGCATATCCTTTTATTTTAGCCCTTTGCGGTGGTAGGGATGGTGTATCTCTTGAGATAGTGCACATCCTTTTTATTCTAAAAGGCCTCCGAGTAGGCGGGGTTGGTGTATCCTCCCTTAACCATGTCTTTGGCGGTTGTTGTGGCTCAGCCCAATTGTGAGGTGTGCCTATAATGTGCCTGAGATGGTGGTAAACCTAGCAATAGGCTCCTTCCATCACTTGTTTTTTATGTTTTCTCTGTGTCTTCTGTGTGTGTGTATGGTTTTTTTGTTCCCAAGCATAGTCTAAAGATGTGTGGCTATGAGTCCCTCCTATGCTTTGGAATTTGTATAGCATGTTTTTTCTCAAGTGTAGTCTAAAGACGTGTCCAACCATGAGTCCCTCCTACACTCTAAGATTTGTATTGCGTGTATGTTGCACCATATGTAGTCTAAAGACATGTGGCAATGAGTCCCTCCTACATTTTGGGTTGTGTGTTTACTTTCCATCTACTTGCATTTGCATTCATATATATGAGAAAATGAAAAAAAAAGAAATAATCATTGCATTCATTGTATTCACCATGTTTTGCATGTCTTCAATATTGTCTTCTCTATGTTTTGCATGACTATAACTGTCTAACCTATAGGTGAATCCTCACTCAAAAGTGTGATTCAATTCAGTTGATATGTCCTTGAATGTTTGTTGAGAAAGGAGGATTTATCTCACACATCCATTGAAATTGAAAACGCCTCTTTTCCCAACAAAACATACACACAAAGGGATCTTTATGTCTAGGGTCACTATATGTATTCAAGGAGTGACTAGGAGATAAGTATAGAATTATCATTATTCCTTGAGTATATAGAACTATGAGCATAAAGGAAGAAGGCACATAACAAAGAAACAATGAAAAATAAAAGTTTGAGTCAATATAAAAGAGACCTAAATGTCTATCCCCAAAATGTGGCAAAGAACACAACAATGATATATAGAAGGATGGTAGATACAAATAGAGTAATTACACAAGATTTCTTTCCTCCTATGTCATTTCACCTATAAGGTTCTCCAGGGGAAGCTAACAAAAACACAAGCATATAGCCCAGGTACATGAGAAAATAGAGAAAATAAAACAAGTATATACACATGGTATGGGGAAAAACATCTATCTGACAAACTTCATATCCAAGAGATTGTCCTTGTCTCAATCATGACCACATGGGGGTGTAGGATCATTAATTTTTAGAGAAGACAATAGAAGTCATGTACTAGACTAAATAGAAGCAAAAGTGGAAATAGTCAATGCATGTGTGAATATTGCTAATAATATTAGAACATCAACCACTAAATAAGAAGACACCCCTCAGGTAGAGGGGTCAATGACTCAAGTGGAGAATAAAACATAATACTCTGATCCTTTGTGCTACAAGTAGATGTGATAAGATTATGGATGTGATAAGACTAGGATTAGGAGCCTGTGGGGGTTGAGCAACCTCCACTAGATAGGGGGAAGGGATGTATAAGGGCTTAGAGTGGGAGAAGGAGGGTTAAATTTAGGGTTAGGTTACTAGAAGGGTGGGGTGGATGATGTTCAAGTTTTCTTTTGGCTGGTGGGGGAGGTATATCAATTTCAAGGGTAGAAGATCCTAGTTCAAGGAAAATTTGATAGCAGGCATACGTAAATGGGACTATGGTGGCAAGGGTGACACTAGAAATAAAACTAAAATTAGGAAGATTAAGGGGATCAAAGAATATGGGATTATTTGGAGGTTACAAATAAGAGAAAGGTCAATAGATGGAGACAAATTTAACTCAACCCTTTTAGGATTTTTCTCTTGATGTTCTTAAAGTGGATCAAAAGTAGGTAGCTCAAAAATAGGTTGGGTGGGTTAGGTTGGGTAGAGGCATGAGGATGGCCAACGATTTATTCTACTAACACCTAGTTTGGGAAGTGTATGGGGGAGGATCCTACACGTGTTGCTTACCTTTATCTTGTGGAAGTGTAGGAGGAGGAACAAAAGTGGTCGATAGAGGTGGTGGAATAGTAAGTGAAGTAGATGATAGAGAAGCTACAGATGTAGTTGGTGAAGAAGGTGGAGCAAAAGAAGGAATGAGAGGAGTTATCCTACTCATAACAAAATTTTAATTTAATTTAAAATAAAAATCAACATGTAGATAGGGTGAGCCAAAAGGCATAGGCCAAAAATAGTCAAGAGAAAAGTTACCTTGAATGGCAAGCAGTTGATACTAACTACGTGGAATAGTGTGAACAATACCATTACGGGGAAACTTTAAAAATTTATGAATAATAGAAGCTATAGCCTTCATCACAATGAACCAAGGGTATCCCAAGAGGACATGATAATAGTTTGATGTAGGAATAATTTGATATAGAACATCCAGGGAGTTTAGACCAACTTGGATGGATAAAATGATACAACCAAGAGTTGATATGGAGAGGCCATTGTGCGTGCATAAAGAGATATTTGAAGAAGAATATGAATCTCTATACAATTGTTTAATGTAGAGAAACTCCTCTATAATGATTTTAATTGAGCTTACTAGATCCACAAAAACTATAGATAGTTTGTTTGCTAACCAACACTTGCACATAGAGAGGACTGTCACAAATGCAAATAGACACATCAACAAAAGAAAAAGCAATGGTGGGTTTAGGAATAGGATCAACTCAAGAGGCATGAGGTTGAGCATCTACTACATAGTTATCTCATGCACAACTTATGTTTTTCTAATGTTTGCAACTACCACAACTCCACATCGGTATGTCCTTAGCCAAGATATATGTTTGAAGGTGAGGAATAGGCTTTTTATTCTTACCCTTCTCCAAAATTTCTCCCTTATTTTTTGCATTGAATTGCTTAGCTCTAGTGATTAGTTTTTGTAGTTCCCTTCATTGAGATGTTTTCTTCATACAACTCTTGTTATTATTGATGAAATTTGCAAATGTGTCATTAACGAGGTAAACAAAGCTTGCGCTATCATTTTTAGGAATTGTATCAGCAAGTTGCATGCTAACTATAGCAAGGTTTGTTGTTTCTTGATTCATTTAAAAGTGTTTGGATTCATTTTGCTTGCTATAAGGAAATTTAGCAAGTGATTTCAATATTGTAAAGAGAGATTTTGGGTTAAATAATCTTGGCATTCAACTAGTAAATTTTTATTATAGAACAAGATAAAAAGATACATTTTTAGTAAAAGTTAAATAGAGATGTCTTATCTCTTCTTTGATATGACATGCTTTAAACTATATCATATTTTCATGATGGCCAGTTTGTAGTTTATCATGATATTCTATTCCCTTAGAAGGATGTTTTTAGGGCAAGCTATGCTTTGGAACTGGTAGACTTATATAAAAGAACATCACAAAATTAGGTATCATGGTGACATCTCACTTTAGTGACAAGTTTGATCAATTATCTTCTACATAAACAATTTTTTTATGGTGTAGGTAAAATCATGGGATGCTAAAAAGTGCTACAATGTGTCTTGAGGCTATGGTTGGTATAGATAATCCTAACCACTTCTTTCCCATAACTCAAGATGTTGGTCTTCATAGAAGGTTTTGATAGGTTAATAGAATAGATCTCTCCTAGGGTTTAATCTATGATTTTTTGGTCAAAAATATCACAGCTAAATGTTGATAGTTGGGAAAAACTAAAGCATTTGTAATGTTCTGTTTTTAATGTTGAATCTATAATTTTGTGTATAATTTATGGATAAGGTTTTAACATTTTAATACATTGTGCAATGTGTGGCATTTCATGGAGGCCATGCCACTACCTATTGCAATACACAACTATCTCCTTCAATTTATGTTGTGTCAATGTTTGCAACTTCCACAACTCCCCATCTTTTTGTCATCAACCAAGATATAGTTTGGAAATTAAAGAATGGGCTTTTTCTTCTTACCCTTCCCTAATATTTCTCCTTTCCTTTTCACATTAAAATTTTTATCTCTAGTTGTTAATTTTTATAGTTCCTTTCATTGAGATGATTTCTCCATATCACTCTTGTTATTGTTGATGAATTTTGTAGATGTGTCATTAATGAGTTGGAAAATCTTAAGGAGATAGTTTGAAGAACTGTATTGGCAACTTGTAGACTCACCACAACAAAGTTTTTTGTTTATTGATTCCTTTAAAAGAGTTTGGAGTCATTTTGGTTGGTATAAGAAATTTTACATATGATATCAATCTTGTAAAGAGAGATTTTGGGTTAAATAAGCTTGGCATTCCACTAGTAAATTTTTATTATAAAACAAGGTGAAAAGATACATTTTCAATAAAAGTTAAAGAGATGTGCCTTATCTCTTCTTTGATAGACATCTTAAACTATGTACCAATTTTTATACGATGGTCATTTTGTAGTTTATCGTAATATTTGAGTCACTCAGAAGAATGCTTGTCTTCATACAAAGTTTTGGCAAGTTAATAGATGTCTCTCAAGATTTGATTTACAATTTTATAGTCAGTGTTGAGCTACAACTCATATGGACCAGCTAGGACTCGAACCCAGGACCTTTCACTTGCTCCTAGAGTGCTCTACCAATCAAGCTATTGGCCCCTTGTGGCTAGCCCATCGTGGGTCTGGGTGTGGCTTGCTTCCAACACCCCCCCTTTAGCCACATTACAGGTGCTTGAGGCTCCTATCATAGCTCTAATACCAATTGTTGAGCTTCAGATCATATGGACTAGCTAGGAATCGAACCTAGGACCTTCCATTTGCTACTGGAGTGCTCTACCAACTGAGCTATTGGCCCCTTGTGGTGACCCCATCGTGGGTCCGAGTGTGGCTTACTTCTAATAGTCAGAAATATCAAAACTATATATTGATAATTGTCAACTTTTATTTTGATTCAAGGTTTTACCGATTCTATTTCATAAACCCTATTCCAAATTCATTTCAATTAAATATTTTAATGTAAACTTTACAAAAAATTATTCGTTTTGTATTTATATAATCAATTAAAAGTTGACATAAATAGGAAAAATGCCACAGCCCAACTCTAATTCTCCATAATTATTCTTTAAAAGATAAGGAAAGGCCCAAACAAACAAACAAACAAAAAATAAATCTTAAAAGCTAAATTTTGTTCCTATATTGCATCATGAAAACAAGAGAAGCTCCTATGATCACTAGCTTCTTGTTATTATACTAATACAACTATTCCGATCTTGTTGCTGCCCAAGTAGACTTGGCTACCATCCATTCATAATAGCCTATTGAAACCCCACTCCTTCTCTAGAGAGTGGAGAGAAGCCAAGGAGTTTGCAAGATATAACACTGAAAACACACCTAGCGGCCCTTGAGCCTAATTTTGAATTTTGTATGCCACCACTGCTGCTAATGTTCACAGCTTTATTTCAAGCTTCCTAGATAGATACACCATTCAGTGTTAAATTTATACTTTTAAAGTCCTTAAACTTAAAAAGGATAGAAGCGCAATTCCAGTAAGGGTTATTCTTAAATATCATCCACTTCAAGAGTCAAAGGTCAATTTTGGCCAATAAAAAAGGACAAATATTTACCACTTTTTGTTGTGAATGAGGTGTAAAATTCCTATTGATTGTTTGACCATTGAAGTGCATGATATTTAAATAGAGTGTCCAGCAAAAAATTAGACAGAAGAATAGATACACCATTCAGTGTTAGATTTACACCACGCTACTCCATGACAAATAATTATTCACCCACGTCTTAAATCAATGAATATGAGATTTTTGTCGAATTTATTTTATCTGATTTTAAATTTAAGTCATACAGTACCTTTAAAATAACTACTTTTCGAGTTAAAAACATAAAAGCAACCGCCTCTTTTCCTCTAATACGGTTGATTTTGTTCCTTAATATAATACAAAACAAATGCATCACCATGTCAATGAAGATGACAGTCTTGTTTGATTTCTTTTATCCCTTTATCAACTTTAAAGCCATGCAAAGTCTTTGAAATCAATGCATTTTCTGGTTAAATATTCCTCCCCATATCCATTCAAGTTTATATATAACATAACAGGTTGTTTGAGTTCTCCATTATTTCATGTCAACGAAAATGACATTTTTGTCCAATTTATTTATCTTGATTATCAAGTTAATCCATACAATACCTTCAAAATCCATTTAATCAGTGGCAGGCTCTCGAAATCAACGAGAGTCAAAATTTAGACATAAAATCCATCACCCTCCTTTCCCTATAAGTTGCATTAATGATGAGTGCAATGCAAAGGCAGTCCAATAATATGAAGAAAGGATTTGTGTTATGCTTGCTCTCAGTCCTACTGCTTACCACTACCACCATTTTTCAATTTTATATCATATTTAAAAAAATTATTGTAGTTAAATATTATATAGTATTTTAATTCATAATATATTTATGCATTAAGCAAATTTGGGGGCTCAATTTATCCTAGCTTGACAATGTTTAGTGCGTTCATTATAATGCAAAAGCTTCTTATAATGCAAAAGCTTCTTGTTTAGGAGTGGCTTTACATCTTATGTGAGGTTTGTTCTAAGGGGTCTTTTTCAATTCCTTGCTCAAGAATTTCAACCTTAAGGGATTCATGTTGCCTGCATCATTATAGATAGATGTGTTGTTTCTAAGCTCATGGGACCATTATTTTGGTGTTCACATATTCTCACTTAAACAAAGCAAATCCCACGCAACCAAAAAAAACCCGCTCTTACAATTTTCTATCCTAATTCTATAATCTTAAAATAAAAAACCTCAAATTATGAAAAACACATTTTAAACAGTTTAAAATAGAAATAAGTAATTTTTTTTTTGATAATTTATATTTTCCTTAAAAGGTCAATTAAAACGCAGTTAACTAATCAAAACATCATACAATTTTCATATGACAAGCAGGTGTGACCATCAAATTCAAAGCCGAATTGGTGCTATGCAAGACAAGGAGATAGTGGAAATGGTTTTCTCTTTATGTGTGAATTTATGATATATGTATGTGTTTTAAGGTGTGTAATAAGTCTTGTTTACGCCACAAGACCAACTGCTGGAGCTTTGTACTCTTTTGAAGCTCTTTCTGTAGGCTGTGTTTGAGTTGGAACAGTTTGTGTGAGCATTGTCTTGTTGTTTACAAGGAAATAAATCTGTGGACATTATCTTTCTTTTATTGTCAAAGTGTGTGAACTTTGTCTCCTTTCATTCCCAAAGAAAAAAATGTGTAAACTTGTCTCCTTGTTTTATTTTATTAAAAAGTGTTTGGACATTGTCTTCTTAATTTCTTGTTAAATTAGATGGTCTTTTAGTCTCATTATATGCACTTGCCTATCTTTATAAAAGATTATAATGGAAATAGTGGTTTGAAACTTTGATGGCAATCGTAGAAATGTCATTTAAATATTTAATAATAAAAATAGTGTTATATTTATATTTGATAAAAATAAAACTCTTAAAAAAAGTTTAGGTTTTACATATTTTTAATTTTATTAAATTTATTAATTAAATATATAATGGCAACATAATGATATCACAATGCACACTCATGCATTAGTTATATCACAACACAAGACAACGATATTCAAAGTACATGATATCAATGCAAAAGTATCACTACATTAGTAGAAGACTCAACACTATCATCAAATGTCAAAAAAACCATAAAAAAACATAGCAAAGTGATTAAATGACATGGAGGTACAATTTAAATTAGTTTTTTTATAATTTGTTAAAAGAAATAAAAATATGGAAAGTATAAATTATTAAGATTTTTTTTTTTTTTTTGTATTTATGTTTAATTATTTATATCATAAAAAAATATAAACTTCTTAGTACTCTTGTGAAGTGTTTAAAGGAAATACCTTTCCCTAAGTTTAATCTAGGATAATGGAAATAATTAAGCATAAATCAACTTAGATTAAATGAATGACAACTAAGGGGGTGATAATTAAATAATTAAATGCTAAGCTAAGAAATTAAATGTAATGGATAATGATACTTAGCTCTAGGAACAATGAAGATGAGCATCTCTAATTCAACTCTAAAATCTAACTATATCAAGACTAGAAAAAGATCTTATCTATTGTCTTTTGCCTTAGAATCAAAGCATTCTTAATTCTATTGTGTGCCAATCTCATGTGTCCAGGTCACTTCTCAAACCTTGGATTTATCCTATTGCTTGAAAATTCAATCTAGAACATTATGCACTTCTATTTATTGATTAACCAAATCCTCTACATTTCTTTGATAACCAAGGAATGATAGTATTTAAAAGTATGATCGGGAGATTGTTAGATTTCTAGGGTCAAGTTTTCTTAGGTCAGCCCCTTAGAAAGACTAGCTTTACAGTTGAATAAATGACCAAGGGTCAAATTTTGATGTAGCTAAAGCCCAAGGGTTCCCAACAAAGTGATTTCTAAGCCTTATAGCCTCAAAGTGTTCAACAAAAACACCTAAAATAAGAGGAATTAACATAGAAATGGAAGAACACAACATTTCATTAATCTTAATGATAAATTATAGAGTATAATGGTCCATAAAGGACATATAAAAGAAGATGATATACATAGGGCATAGTACCTCAACAACTTGTTAGGTCCTCACAAATTCTATATAAACTCTTGATGGGTTCCAAAAGGTCCCAAACCTATCCTTTGCTCCCCAATATATAGTGTCTTGTAGGTGCCAAAATTGCATCTTTTGCATTTAATGCCACCTATACCCAATTAGAATTCAACCACCTTGTTGGCTATAATAAATGCACTAGTTCAAACTATCCTACTAAATTCTCTAATGGCTAACTATCATGACCTCTAACTTATGCACATATGCAAATCATGCAAACCTACATCTATTGTTTTAACCCTATGTACATCAAAAACCATCATATGAACCACTTTACTTGGCACTTGATTTTTTATTTATGCATAGATTCCCTTGTATCAAATACCATGGGTAAGAAGAATTAACCATGAGCTCCTTATCATGCATGCTTAGGTCATTCTACCATTACTTGGTCATACTTAGCAAAACAAATTATGTGCATCCACATCACATCTTTAGTTCAATTTGACCCTTTGATTTGACTAGGTACTCCTTGTACTCCTTGCATGTTTTGTTGACTCTAGTGTCCAACACCTACTCCACCTCTTCATGCACTTTCACTAGAATTTTTGTCTCCCATCTATTACCTGTACACTTGTATCTATTCCTTTACCTACCTTGTAATGCCTCAAGAATACACTTGGGACATTAACAAAATAAAACATTGGCTAACAATTTATTTGTGTTACAATTACATCACAACAATGTCAACTAAATTTGATGCTAAATAATGAGGATTGGACAAATACCAGTAAATTTCAATGTCAAACATTGACTATTGATCCATTAAGGTTGAAAGTTAAACTCATTTAAAGACATTAAATTTCTATAGTTCAAAATATTAGATATGAATGCTTTTGGATTTAACTACATTATGTTTTTTTTTTCCATCTTGACGTTTTAGATCACACTCCATGATCCATCATCAAGATACTACTTGTGTATATCCAACATTATACATTCACCCTAACCTCTAAGTCATCAAACCTAATGCTACAAGCTTTAACTTATAACCTTTATCCATATGCTAATTTTGGTTTCTTATTATTAAAAATCTTGGATCATATATGTGTATGCATATCAATGTTTAAAATCTAATCTATAGTTAATGTTGCTTTGAGAACTCCCTATTTTGTACACAGACTCATCTCAAGGCGCCATGTGCATAGGTAGTTAATAGGCTTTCTCTGTGTGTATTCAAGTAAGATATTAGTCTATATAGTCATTCTTGTGCCTTATTCAATGGTCACATCCATGGTTAAAACTCTCAGAAAGTTTCATTCCATGTCATAGGTTCTTTATTGATTAGTTTTCGATGATAGTAGGGTGGTCAGTAAGTTGGTTTACATTTCAAAATGATTGAAGACTTGATGTTTTGTGTTTCAAAGAGGGGGTATGCATGCCCATGGAACATCTTTTCATCCTAGCTCTTACCTATTATAATGGAATGTATTTAACAACACCATTTACCAACATTGGTATTACATACATCCCACTTTATGAAATGAGTAATGAAGAATTTACATTTGGTATTCATTCATTATGGCTTATATGTTCTGATGGTTCCCCCCTTAGGGTTAGGGTTTTAGATTTAAAAATTTCTAAGTGTTCGATCTTGGAAACCCTTTGTCCCTTTTCTTTAGGTCATGCACTTTATTGTTATATTCTTGTGTTGATTGTTTATAGCTGGTTGTCGATCCTTTAAGTCATGACCTTAAGCCTTGAAGCCCGTGAGTTGACTGGCCCCTTAGCCTAGCCATTACTTGTTGCCACCAATAAAATCAATGTTTTAATGTCCTAAAGTCTTATAAAGTGAATATCACACTGTCACAGAGTATATCAGATGACGTTAGTACCCGGCTGTAACACTGTGATGAGCTACCACCTATCCAGTAACCTTTTCTTAGGAAGTGTTCACTTTGGAATCTTGCCTCAGCCAACTATCCACCGCCACATGTCAAAGTGTTAATGGTCCACAAAGCAAGCCTAAGATCCAAAGGTTGCACTCCAATGCAAGGGAATCTTTCTAGGAGGAATATTCGCTACGAGGCAGCAAGATGACGACACATGATGTGCACCGATTGAAAAAAAAGTATAATAAAGGCGCATGGATGCTATGTCGCACCATCGCACGGTAGGTATATGGTGGGCCCTCCCCAACTGTGACGCTGCGAAAAGGTGACACGCATCTAGCCCGGGCTAAGGATGACATAATATGCAGGGAAGGCACTGATGATTTGGTTCATTCTTATTAGGTGATGACTTGTCAACATAGATGACTAAGATTGTCAAATCTAGTCAATGAATCGGAGTCGTGGATTTCAGAAAGGCGTGAAATGATCAACGGTCCAAATTCAAACTTGCAGACAAAGAAGATTTTTGAATGGCTGTGGCACGAGCAGAGTTATGGTTGTCATGACCTCCATTAATATAGAGACAAATAAACATCAAAACAAGCAAGGAGAAGCAATTTTGAGCCTCTGCGATGTCTAAAAAACTAGTAAGTTATTGTCTCTCCCCTGCACTTAGTCTTTATGTCTATAAGTACTTTCCAAGGTATTTAGGGCACCTATTAATTGCATAAACCCTAGGTTGCTTGCATATATACAAAATGAGTCAGTCAGGTCAAGCTTTGACCTCAAAACATAGCCTGTATGAGGATATCATGATTCAATGTCACAGATCATCTAGGAGACCTCTAACAAATTTGGGGGAGGTTGGTAAAAATGAAAAAATATATGACCTCTGTGTAGATTATTGAGATGCTAGGATCCATGTGTCTGCTTGGAGTCTGTTTGAGCATTGGTAGAAGAGGCTTGACTATAGAGCCCCAATCTGCCATGCTTGGACACTTGACTTACCCAAAGTAATATGCCCTGATGTCTTCATAAACATAGACTTGATGAGAGCTGTAGCAACTAGGTATGACCCTAGGACCATGTCTATCTTGTCTGGTAATGGCAACATTATCATTAGGTTCACAAAGGCCTATATTGCTACTATCTTCAATCTTGATCCTACTGCCGGTATACCTATAGACTTGAATGCCTTCAAAGAAAAATACAAAACTCTTAGGTATGGATACAAATCTCATAAATTGGCCAAGCATAGATTGAAGGGGGTTGATGGAGCTTTGATTAAAATCCTTGAAATAGAAGAGGAACCTTTCCAATGCAACCTGTTCATGGAAGAGATGCATCAGATAGAATGTCGACGTATTTAATGATGATGGCAGTGTATATTCAAGACTATGGAGCTGAGAAGCCATATGATTATGCAAGTTATTTGTCAAAAAAGATGCATGAGTAGATGATGGCCATTAAGAACAATATGTACACTCTAGCTCCCCATGTTTAATTCACTTGGTATTCATTAATGTGCCACATGATCCTGTTCTCTCTGTCTAGCCATTGGAGCAAAGAATTACACTTGAGAATGACTGATGCAGAAGGTAATGTCATGCCAGTTCAGATGTGGACCTGCATGCTTGATAGACATTATAAGTATGCACTATCTATGTAACTTTTGAAGAACATTTTGTGAGGAAGGTGTTGGGATTCTTGGAGCCAGCTGCAGATAGGATACCAAAGGAGATAAAGGATTTTTTGAGACAAATGGAGAGAACCCCTCATTTTAAGATCAATCACAATTGGGGAGATTAGTTTTTACATGAAAACACTACTTCTATTAGGATCTATGGGAATGAGGCTCCACCCTACTCCTTACCAAAATTTGTGCCTAGGAGAATAGCATTTATCGAGATCATTAGACAACTAAATGAAGTAGATAAGGAACATTTCAGAAATCATAAAAAAGGATATCTTATCCCAACATCTCTGAGACTTCATGATTTTATTACAATTGATAAGAGTGGCTTAGACCAAATTGGTTTCATGTTGCAAAATTATAGGATGGATATGGAGAGAGTAAGGTACTTTGATCCTGAAAGTTTCATTCATGACACAAGGCATAAAGTCAGTAGGCCTGCATATCCACACCATGTACTGCTTGATGAGGATACTGTTAGAAATTATGAATCAATGCAACAGGTGCATGTCTTGAGAAATAAATGGGATTTGATAATGGACACAGAGAAAAGGAAATAGAATGCTAACTCTGCATATCAAGGGGCTTTCACTGAATTCAAGACCCTATTGAAAGAATACAAATCTTCTTTGCCAAAGAAGATGAATTGATTGCTGAAGCACCCGCTGGAGAGGAAAGGCCCACATATCAACCAAGCAGTTCAAGGGAGAAAGTATGTTAGAAAAAATTCCCCTCACTCCCCTAATGTCCCTACCCCAAAGAAAGCAAAAATAATTGACCTTGAAATAGAGGAAGAGATGGAAGTTGTGAATCTGGAGGAGGAAGTACCAGAGGAACAAGTCCCAGAGCCTCCACACCAATTGCATTCCCCCCAAGGATAGCACCATATGCCTCTCTAGAGAATAGGTTGATAAGGTCCATAGTGAACAATGAGGTGGATGCAAAAGATGTGAGGGAGGTGGCATGCAATCAGTTTATCTCTGATGATGTATAATTTGCTACTCCAGAGTTTAAATCCTATGTGCTAAGAATGAGGAGTTAAGAATTTTAGAAAAGGATAGAGGAAGCAATACGTGGTGTAGACCCTTCAGAATATGATGCCATCACAAGTAGGGTTTTGAGTGAAGTGAACAAGTATATTAGTGCCATGACTCCTGAGGAAGGGAGAGCACTTGTGAAGAGAAGTAACATCCTATTATTGCCACATTGGACACTATCATATGCTATTACATTTGATGCAATCACTAGGAATGATTCATATGTAAGTGGAGAGCAGGCCAAGATGGCACCGCAGGGTGCTATCTTTGACCCTAGATTTGAGACCTTGGCTATCTGGGCATTGGCCCCAAATGATAAAAAGCCAAAGGTAGGTTTGGAGGAGTTGACTAGTAATGTAATCATCAAGAGGGTGTTAGACACCCCTGATCCTCAGGCAACCAGCCTAAATGTACAAACAACACATTTTGCAGAAGCGACAACACTCAAACTGTAGAAATAAATTATTGGAGAAATACACAGAAGCAATGACCAGACTTAGTACTCATGAGAGTCAACCTTAGTTGGAAGCTGGTCTGTCTCAAACCCCTCCAATTATACAAACTACAGAGTCATTACCAATGAACACACAACCCCTACTTCAAGAAATAAAGGAACTAAAAGAGGAGAATAAGAAGTTGAAGAAAGAAATAGAAAGGAAATTTGAAGGTGTATCCGCAAATTTGATCAAGTATAGGATCAACAAGATATTAGCCAGGTTGGAGGAGACCCATAGGTCTTACTCCCAATTAAGGACAGCACATGAGAAGCATGAATCAGATAAACAAAGGCTGTCAACCACGAAGACCAAGTGGCTACCAAGGACTGCAAAAGTCAGATATTTTCTTAGGTGTTCTAAATATGATCCAAATGCCCCTTCTGAGATGGAGTTGGTAGCAGGTATGATGAGGAAATTTGAGGATGTGGTTACTCATCAATTAAAATTGGATACAGTATTGAAGGATAAAATGCAAGCAATTGAGAGGCTGGACACAAAGTGGTTGCCTCACATTCTAGAAACTGATGGGACAACAAATGATATGAACAAATGGAAGAAGGAAATTATTGATAATGGTGATCAGTTAATCTTAGCTTGTTGTGGTAAGGGAGACCCAGCTTTGCATGTGTTGAGTTGGACACTTGATAGGTTGTATGTTGTGGACATTACATTTGAATTATTTGGTAAAAATGTCAAAAGTATCCTAGATGCACAATATTTCAGCCATAATGGTAAGGTAGAGGAAATAATCTCATTCCCCTGGCTGGCTGAAAGTACATACAGTGAATGGTAGGACATATATGGACCTCATGAATGACAACTCAGCTACTATCTCCTATTGGTCATGATGTTAGTCATTCACAAACATAGAATAAAAGTTACACAACAACCTTTACTCATCTTGAAAGATATGATGAATTCAGAGAATTCATGATCCCAAGTCTCCGTTGATTAAGTCTTAATCTACTGACGTTACTCAGTGGTTGATGTGTGTTGTTGTTTTCCATTCAGGGGCCTTACGTATTTCTGCAAAGTTCATCATTATTTCTCCAAATATCCTGCTCTGTATGTCTGCTCTGCATAAATCTCCAACAATTCTACCTCTGCACTGTGAATTTAGTCAAATAATGTGCCTACAGGCTGATATTTGCATGATTTCTACCATTATCTATGATTCTTTGCATGATATTTTCAATACTACATGCATTTAACTCAAATATGCTAATGATTTTCAGTTACCTACGGGATTTCAGCATATTTCTTTATTTCTGCTTATTATTTGTCATGATTTGCAGTTATGATGATGAATTTATGAAATTAAAAAAAGGAAAAGGGTTAAAGAATAAGATTCCCAAAACTACTTGACTTAGATCACTGATCCACATACAAGCTCCCATACATGCAATGAAAAGAAGGAAACTAGAATCATACTTCACCAGGACATTCCACAAATCCGCATGATCCAGTGCAAATCTTCAAAGGAAAAGTTGACAACAACATGTAATGAAATGAAAGCGCTTCTAGTTGAATACAGCATTCACCAGTACATATCCAGAAATCAACATGAAGATTAAGTAAAATTTACAATCAGGATGTAATCTGAAACTTCATATCCATTCAGTATGCTCAAGAACAGGTACATTTACAGTGATCTAAAGAAAGAACCTTGACATTTCAACAATTCTATCCTCATTAGTCTCAGTAATCCGATCTCCTAATTGATTCTACAGTAATTGGCCTTAATGTGCCAGATGCGTCTGTGTATATCTCTCTATCTTTATTAATGTATTAATCTATATATCCCCTTTTAATGTTCAGGATCTGGCTCTTATATAGAACAAATGCCAGAAAATAGTTACCATGATCCAAGGATCATGATCCTCTCATAATAATCAACGGTCCAGATGAAAAGCACATGCTTCGCCAGTTGGCAAATGTACACCTGGCACAGAATATTCCAGCATCTTCAACTTGATTCGGTCTCCAACTGGCAAATAGCATATTTGACAATATCCTCCTCACTTCTGGTTCATGTTGCCTCCATGTGCAACTTTGTAATTATCAGCTTCAGCAGCAGCATCATGACTTCCTGCAAGTAAACAGACAAACATTAAGTTCATCATCAGGTGGAACACAGCATGAAGTTATTAAACAGGCCTCAAAATGTGCAACTACAGGCAATCGGGCTCCAAATCAGTGAAAATTATGCACTAAATGCATAAACAGCGTTAAAAAACACTCGGGTCAACCATTGTTGACCAAAAATCAGGCAATCGGGCCTTCAAATTTCCATCGCTTCATTTTCCCGCCCATTTTCTGTATATCGGGTTCAAATATGATCATGCATATACATCGCAAAATATACGAGGAATCAATCGCTTTTAACAAATTATTTCAAATCCGGCTTTGCATGCTCTATTTGTATGTTTCGGGTCATCATCATATTCGCATCGGTGTGACCACATATGATCGGGGTAACAATTTTACCTTAGGCCGACAGCAACAGTTATACCGACGCCAAAAATCATGATGATGTCCATCTATCAGGAAGACATGCTCTATCGGCATGAAAAATCCAGACTTGGCCGATAGCAAGACTTAAAACTTTCGTCTACATGATATTTTGGAAATGTGATGCTCCCCCCCTTCTCGAATGTCCCAAATGATGCAACCGTTATGTTTCGCTTCTGTATATTGGGGAAAAGAAAGACATCATCATCATCATCATGTCGAAGGAAAATAGGAGGATTTGGAGTATGATCCTGCTGCTGAGGAAAGGAATATGATGGTGACGTCATCGTCATATTCGGGCTTCATTAAAATGCAAAAGATGACGTCACCATCATGTTTAGTTAAGATCAGGGGATAAATGTAATATCGGGTCACCTAAGGAAGATGATCAGGTGGTGAATGTAATATGACCCCTTTTGCGGCCAAGGTAACCCTCTCGAAAGATCAGGATGATGATGATCATCAGGATATCCGGGGCTTTTGTTTAAACTTAGAACATGACGTCATCATCATATTGGTGAACAGGATCATGCCTTGGAAAATATCTTGCCGAAGGAGAAATGTGATGATGATGTCATCCTGATATTTGCTTCTTCGTTTATCAGATCGGGATGACGTCATCAGGATATTTGCAAAAGGTTATATTTCTCGGCAGGAGGACATTACGAAATGTCAGGTAGACAAACAAGATCATGATGATCTTGACAACATGACTTAGGAATGGAATATCACTCTCCTTAAAAGATAGGGTGATCATCATGATCATGCAAAAGGAGATCAGGAGGACTTTCTAAGCAGGGTGATATTATAATATCAGCATGATATTATAATATCGGGTGATGTAAAAATATCATGATGCTCGCGATGCGCCTAAGGTCATTTGATGGGTAAAACACACTATCACCCAAAATTGACGTCCGGATATTGGGACTGCATGATTTTTATCGGGTGATAGATCAAGATCATGATGATGACCTTTCGCGATACAAAAGACCGCTCGACGGGGAAAACTTACTATGACTTAAAGTTGACGTCCGGATATTTGAACCTCAGGATATTATCGGGGGGGCGTTTCAAATATGATGATGATGTTCTTCATACAGCAAAACTGAGTTTATAAAATATGACCCTCTTCTTGCGAATATCAGGTTTGACCAAAACTTTGACTGTGCATAACTCCCTCATATGGACGAATTTTCAGGTGATGTAAAAGGCAAACCTACATGGAATTTCAAGCTCTTTCTAAATATGAGGTCATAGAAACAAAATATGAACTTTGACAAACTAACCTCATGATGATGACCAACTTCATCGAATATCATGATGATGATGCACCTGACTCATTTTTACCAAACCGCCAGAAAACAGACAACACAAACCAAGCCAAAAGTTGGGTCCCTGTTTTGATAAGTTAAAATGGGGCGTGTTGTGTAACCACACAACAACTTGCCACCAAAGAAAACAAACAAATTCCAATGATTCAAGTGATATGATCATATTCATCTATAGTATTCTAATTCTTTCTAAGTAAAATCATCATGATCTTTGAATGATAAAGTTTCATCAAGGTAACAGTGCTAACAAAGGATCATGTGTGTGTGTATGATTAATTATCCTCATCTTGAAAGCAAGTTGAAAATATAAGTAACTGGTGTTAAACTACATAGTTGGAGATCATCCCTCATAGCCAACCTGGATAGAGCCTTACTGCCAGCAAGGATTCATAGCCCCGGCAAGGTTATCTATACAATCTCCCTAAGTAGACCCCCACTGCCAGCAGGCATCTATAGCCCCGGTAGAGTTACTTAGATGGCCTAAGTTTATTGTTTATATATTTTTTATTTATATATCTGATATCATCATGTCAGCTCATTTGTACAAGGTATGGTCACTTGCAGCTTTAGGTTGGAGATTGTATTGGTAGCAAGGGAGTCCCTTTAGATTTTTCACTCAACACCTATACTCATATCTTCAACAAGCCCAAGGCTGTTAGGTGTTTCATTGTGTTTGATTCACTTTGGACAAGAAAAGGCACCTGATGAAAAGATATTATAAAACCTGATCATGAATATTTATCAGAATGAATTACAATCTATATCTAAATCTGATCTCATCACTTGAATCCTAACAATTTAGTTATTTTCTTAGGTGATGAAGTGCATCATCTTGACTTACCAAAACAAAAATTCAACCAAAACAACACAAAACAGAAGAAACACTATACAAACAACTAACCTACAAAAAGGAAACAACAGAAACATAACAAGACAACAAAACAAGCAGACTATACAGACAACTAACCTACAAAATTATATACAAACCACTACTAGGCAAACAAGAACCAGAAAATGACCTAAGTACACCTATATCTGCATACTTCTTTCGATTGTGTAGGAGTCTAAGGGTATCAGTTATGGTTCTCAACCTAGCAAATTTATCTTTATATTCTGAAAAATATTCTGATATTCTGAATTCACTGTATTCAACAGAATAACTCTTCATGATCAGCAACTGAGGCAGCTCATCATGTTCATGATTAATCCATATGCATGTCTTATCTCCTGAATTTCCATAATCAAAATAGTATTCAACATCATTTACTGTGGAAAGGAGAAATACAACCTGGTGTATTTCTGATCCTGTTGGACATGCTTCTTCATTGCCAGCTGGTCCTCCATTTGTCATTATATTTTCACTGCTTGGCTCAGTGCCTGGTCTCACTTCAAATTGAAGGATGAATGACTCTTGATGTATTAATTCTTCATCTTTATCCAGCGTTATCCCTTCATTCTGGATGTTCAGTTTATCTTTGAATTCAGGAAACTTCTTAATATTTTCTTCAATTTCCTGCACATCAGCATCTAAATAAGTATCTTTATCATCACAACCTGATATACAGAAATTTATCATTTCTAAATCATTTGACTGTGAAAGAGAAACAACTTTCACTTGATAAGGACACTCCCCTGTTTCATTCTCAAAATATTTCTGGAGTGATGTCTGATCATTCACAACAACTCCAAAGTCTTCTACATCTTCATCTTTCACGAATTGTTCATTAAATAATTCACATCTTCTATCTAGTAAAGGATCTGGTTCCATTAACCCGCAACATTCTTGCATTTGATCATTCAATTCAACCTAGTTAGGTAGTAAATCAGCATTTATTTTCTTCTCTATGACTCCCTGAGTTACTATCATAGGAACTTCATCATCAGTAGTGCATTTAAATTGCTCTACTATCTGTTTACACTTCTCTTTACCATAGAATGACTCCAGGAAAGATGTTTCATCTTCTTTATCAAAAGCATTAGGATCAAAATCAAAAATATTATCCTGATGAGTGATTTCTTCTCTAAAATTTTCACAAGATTCATACCTGCATACTGACTGGTCCTTACTTGTATTAGGAAGTAGAGAACTCCTATCAATCTCACCATAGAATGAATCCAGGAAAGATGTTTCCTCTTCATTACCTTCTGGAACTGACTTAGCTATTGTATTTTCTAGAGTCTTTTTCAACATGGTCAAGCAAGGGTAGCAATCTCTCTCTGAATGCTCTTCATCATGTAATCTGCACCAGCTTTCAATCAAGACATCATCAATGGGCAAACCTAATATTTGACTACACTGTATATTTCTAGACAAGTATAATTCAAAATCTTCAGAGCGGTCCACTTCAGTGCCTGGACAATTAATAACTTCTGGTGCTGCATCTGCTTGTTGCTCCAGAATTTCTTCATTTTCCTGCCAGACTTCTTCATTTTCCTGGCAAATTTCGGTCCTGAACACATCCAGAAGGAGTATTAGTCCTTTCAAGTATAAATCCAACCTTGTAAGGAAAGTTAAACAATTAATTTCGCTGTGTTCTACAGTCTGGTGTATCCTGCAACAGGTAGATAAACCAAAGTTAGACAAACTATGAGGGTAAAGCTGCCTACTCAAAGTTTCCTGAAATAAAGGAATGTTAATTTGACAATTATTTTCATATGCATCCATCAAAATGAGACTATATTTTCCAATTTTTTAGTATTTTGAAATTTTAATGAGATCTATCATATCTCAGAATAAAACTTGAAAGTTCAGAAAATCAAACAAATCTTTGAGGCTTAGGGCTAGATCTTTGCAAAGGTGCAACCAAAACATCTCAGATAAGAGATATTTGCAGACATTTAACTGAAATGCTGAAATATTTATGCAATATTTGCAGAAATCTAGAAATTCACAGCTCATGCCAATTTGTGTTGCGTTAGAAGCGAGGGGCCTGCATAAAAATGAATGATGACTGAAGCAGTGGCGTCTTTTCCAGTTCTGCCCTCCTTCTAGCGCCAATTTATGTTGGTCATGATGTTAGTCATTCACAAACATAGAATAAAAGTTACACAACAACCTTTACTCATCTTGAAAGATACGATGAATTCAGAGAATTCATGATCCCAAGTCTCTGTTGATTAGGTCTTAATCTACTGACGTTACTCAGTGGTTGATGTGTGTTGCTGTTTTCCATTCAGGGGCCTTACGTATTTCTGCAAAGTTCATCATTATTTCTCCAAATATCCTGCTCTGTATGTCTGCTCTGCATAAATCTCCAACAATTCTACCTCTGCACTATGAATTTAGTCAAATAATGTGCCTACAGGCTGATATTTGCATGATTTCTACCATTATCTATGATTCTTTGCATGATATTTTCAATACTACATGCATTTAACTCAAATATGTTAATGATTTTCAGTTACCTACGGGATTTCAGCATATTTCTCTATTTCTGCTTATTATTTGTCATGATTTACAGTTATGATGATGAATTTATGAAATTAAAAAAGGAAAAGGGTTAAAGAATAAGATTCCCAAAACTACTTGACTTAGATCATTGATCCACATACAAGCTCCCATACATGCAATGAAAAGAAGGAAACTAGAATCATACTTCACCAGGACATTCCACAAATCCGCATGATCCAGTGCAAATCTTCAAAGGAAAAGTTGACAACAACATGTAATGAAATGAAAGCGCTTCCAGTTGAACACAGCATTCACCAGTACATATCCAGAAATCAACATGAAGATTACGTAAAATTTACAATCAAGATGTAATCTGAAACTTCATATCCATTCAGTATGCTCAAGAATAGGTACATTTACAGTGATCTGAAGAAAGAACCTTGACATTTCAACAATTCTATCCTCATTAGTCTCAGTAATCCGATCTCCTAATTGATTCTACAGTAATTGGCCTTAATGTGCCAGATGCGTCTGTGTATATCTCTCTATCTTTATTAATGTATTAATCTATATATCCCCTTTTAATGTTCAGGATCTGGCTCTTATATAGAACAAATGCCAGAAAACAGTTACCATGATCCAAGGATCATGATCCTCTCATAATAATCAACGGTCCAGATGAAAAGCACATGCTTCGCCAGTTGGCAAATGTACACCTGGCACAGAATATTCCAGCATCTTCAACTTGATTCGGTCTCCAGCTGGCAAATAGCATATTTGACAATATCCTCCTCACTTCTGGTTCATGTTGCCTCCATGTGCAACTTTGTAATTATCAGCTTCAGCAGCAGCATCATGACTTCCTGCAAGTAAACAGACAAACATTAAGTTCATCATCAGGTGGAACACAGCATGAAGTTATTAAACAGGCCTCAAAATGTGCAACTACAGGCAATCGGGCTCCAAATCAGTGAAAATTATGCACTAAATGCATAAACAGCGTTAAAAAACACTCGGGTCAACCATTGTTGACCAAAAATCAGGCAGTCGGGCCTTCAAATTTCCATCGCTTCATTTTCCTGCCCATTTTCTGTATATCAGGTTCAAATATGATCATGCATATACATCGCAAAATATACGAGGAATCAATCGCTTTTAACAAATTATTTCAAATCCGGCTTTGCATGCTCTATTTGTATGTTTCGGGTCATCATCATATTCACATCGGTGTGACCACATATGATCGGGGTAACAATTTTACGTTAGGCCGACGGCAACAGTTATACCGACGCCAAAAATCATGATGATGTCCATCTATCAGGAAGACATGCTCTATCGGCATGAAAAATCCAGACTTGGCCGATAGTAAGACTTAAAACTTTCGTCTGCATGATATTTTGGAAATGTGATGCTCCCCCCCTTCTCGAATGTCCCAAATGATGCAACCGTTATGTTTCGCTTCTGTATATTGGGGAAAAGAAAGACATCATCATCATCATCATGTCGAAGGAAAATAGGAGGATTTGGAGTATGATCCTGCTGCTGAGGAAAGGAATATGATGGTGACGTCATCGTCATATTCGGGCTTCATTAAAATGCAAAAGATGACGTCACCGTCATGTTTAGTTAAGATCATGGGATAAATGTAATATCGGGTCACCTAAGGAAGATGATCAGGTGGTGAATGTAATATGACCCCTTTTGCGGCCAAGGTAACCCTCTCGAAAGATCAGGATGATGATGATGATCAGGATATCTGGAGCTTTTGTTTAAACTTAGAACATGACGTCATCGTCATATTGGCGAACAGGATCATGCCTTGGAAAATATCCTGCCGAAGGAGAAATGTGATGATGATGTCATCCTGATATTTGCTTCTTCGTTTATTAGATCGGGATGACGTCATCAGGATATTTGCAAAAGGTTATATTTCTCGGCAGGAGGACATTACGAAATGTCGGGTAGACAAACAAGATCATAATGATCTTGAGAACATGACTTAGGAATGGAATATCACTCTCCTTAAAAGATAGGGTGATCATCATGATCATGCAAAAGGAGATCAGGAGGACTTTCTAAGCAGGGTGATATTATAATATCAGCATGATATTATAATATCGGGTGATGTAAAAATATCATGATGCTCGCGATGCACCTAAGGTCATTTGACGGGTAAAACACACTATCACCCAAAATTGACGTCCGGTTATTGGGACTGCATGATTTTTATCGGGTGATAGATCAAGATCATGATGATGACCTTTCGCGATACAAAAGACCGCTCGACGGGGAAAACTTACTATGACTTAAAGTTGACGTCCGGATATTTGAACCTCAGGATATTATCGGGGGGGCGTTTCAAATATGATGATGATGTTCTTCATACAGCAAAACCGAGTTTATAAAATATGACCCTCTTCTTGCGAATATCAGGTTTGACCAAAACTTTGACTGTGCATAACACCCTCATATGGACGAATTTTCAGGTGATGTAAAAGGCAAACCTGCATGGAATTTCAAGCTCTTTCTAAATATGAGGTCATAGAAACAAAATATGAACTTTGACAAACTAACCTCATGATGATGACCAACTTCATCGAATATCATGATGATGATGCACCTGACTCATTTTTACCAAACCGCCAGAAAACAGACAACACAAACCAAGCCAAAAGTTGGGTCCCTGTTTTGATAAGTTAAAATGGGGCGTGTTGTGTAACCACACAACATCTCCCAACCACAATAATGCAGATTCCTAGGCAGCTTCACATGCTTCTCAAGGCCAACCACTTCTTCTCTTTTCCTTTAGTACAATTAATGTTTCTTCGACGCCTTTTGGTGCCTCTCTGTATCCATTGTATTTTAAAAGCAATGTATTAAATGTTGAGGGTACACATTCTTGTTATATAATGGAACTGTATTACTCATTTTATGGTTGTTGAAGACTTGGAAAATTTTGGAGAAGTAATTAAAATACAAAGCTTTCTGGGTTGTTCTACCTCTTATGTTGTAATTTTATGAGTTATATGTTGAGTGTATGTTTGCATAGATGTTTTTAGTTTCATGTTGATGTTATATGAGTAATGCTTCATTGCATGTATTCAGCTATCTGTCTCCAAGTTGTGTGTGTTTTTCTTTTGAATCTGAATAGCTAAGGGTTATTTGAGGTTCTGAGATATGGATTTTTTCTGTATTGAATGTTTAATCTTTTACTTCTGCTCAAGGAGTAGATTAAATATTTTAGGTTAAATATTGGGAAGAACATATTGCAATAAGGATATTCATAAGCAGATATAACTGAATACTCAATCTTGGGTGGTGCTTGTAAGGCAAATACCAATTTATCCCCATGAAACTTGAATGTCAGTTGAGTTTATGCAAATCATTCACATATATACGTCTACTTGACTCCTTGCCCTAAGATAGGCACTAGTCTGTTCCTATGTTGAACTTATGATTCAAAACCCCTGTCTTGCATCCAAAACACAAAAACTAAATCAAAATATTATTCACAAACTTGTAGGATTTAGAAGTAGTTTTAGGACCCAAAATCCTCTGATTCATAACTAAACATAAGGCCCAAAGCTAGCCCCTTTGCACTTATCTCATAGTTTTGGTCTTCATTATAGAGGATTTATCTACTTTGTATCAACATCTCATTGAGTTTACAGATTTATTTCATAGATTTTGAATAGGGAATACCCCATAGGTTTTGCAGAGCCTAAAGAAGGAGAGGAGATATTTATAGAGTCTATCTCCTATATTGTTGGCCCCTGGCCTGAGAGTCCTGTTGATGAGTGATGGCAACCTTGAAGGGATAATTGGGAAACATCCAGTTTGGGAAAAAACCCAACATGTTCTATAAAACAAGGCCTTGTGTTGAAACATTCTTGGATGAATAAGGTTGAAAGTTGCTTCAATATATCTTCTACAATAAGTTGTAATTATAATAATTTTGTGTGGTCTATTTTCTTAAAACTTGACCACCACTGGCATATACATTTTGATTTATTACGATCATGATTTGGATCTCAACTTCATGTCTTCTGGTAGAAATTCTTGAGAAATTGTATATAGTCTATGGGCCCCTTCACTAAAGGAACATGTGTCTCATTTCTAAGGGTTGAGGTCCCTTCCATCATGGGTCATGTCTCTTAACCAATAGATTCACCACATCACATTCATTCTCATCAAAATCCATATCTAAAGATGAACAACCACTATCATCTAGATAACTTTCCTAAAATGAACACATGCTTTTTATGTATCAACTCCCACTGTTGACTTAACTCTATAACAAATTGTCTCATATTCAAAGAAACCTTTAAAATTCTCATATACGTAGTGGATTTGTAGACAATAGAGGTATTAAAATAAACATTGACATGATGTTAGATTACTCCAATCTTTTTTAATCATGAAAAATATTAACCAAGCATGATTGATTGAAGAAATTGATGTCTACCAATGTGGTGGACTAAGGAATGCCACATCTTAGTTTGCTCCTATTTCCTCACTAGTAACAGTGTTGAATGTGACTAAAATGAATAACAAAAATGTACTACCCAAAGCTCACCACATCGTTTCCATCTCAAGAGTTTGTGCCACTCATTTGTCACATGGGTCAAGGATATTATTATATAGCTACGAAGAAAATTGTTATATCCTTAAAGAGAAAAGATATCATTGCAATGCATTTTCACATTGGGAAAGATAAATAATGATATTTGGGAATGATTATATTCCTCATACAATAGAAGAATAGGTGTATAGTTATGTTTAAAATAGTTTTCCTTAAGGAAATAAGTACAAAATTGATTTGGTCACTTTAAGTATAGAGTATATTTTTTTAAGTTAGAGGTGTGTACATTCTTGTGAAAGAAATATGGCACGTATATGGTAGGTGAAGCATTTTCTAATATATTATATATTTCTATTTCAAGAAATTTAGATGTATTAGTAATATTGATTGAGAAAGAGATTATATGAGTCATATAGATTTGAGAAGTAATTACACCCTATAATATTATCATACTTATATATAATATAAAGGACGTTTGAGATATTAAACATTTAATATTAATGAAATCTATTTAATTAAGGATACCATTATACCAATATCCATAGCATATTGCATCCATATATGTCTTAGGTTTACCAATGTGTGAGGGAATGATATTAAACATTATACCCACATCATTAAGTCCTAATTGCAGAGGTGAAATGATGCTTCCCAAAGTATTCATTAGGATTTTGTTGGTCATATTCAATGCAACACAAGAATGTGCATAAACATACTAGGTTAAATTATAATTTTATATAAAAGACTTCCTGTGCATATTAATGTAGGCAATCTCAAAAATAAATTGAACCACAATAGTTAATGTTTGGGATCTCCTTATAAAATGAAACAACTAGAGGTACATTAGAAGAGGAAATATTATATGTCATGCTTGTGTATGTATCCCCTAACATGTTGAAGATGAACCATCATGTCATAAATCCATAAAATCTCTACCAATATGTGTATGCAGTTAATTTAAAAGGATGTGTGTGTATTAATGTTAGATATTTTAGATTATGTCTATTATTTGTCATTTATCTTCTTGTTCTCTTCTACCATAGATGGTGTAGAAGGGAATCTCCCTCTTGCTTAAACATCACACAAAATACACAATCACATAGGCAATTCTCTGCCCACACACTTAAAGTATCAACGACACAAGATTGCAGCAAAACTAACTTCAATTTTATTCAATTCATAAAACAACATATCTGTGGAATCATTACAAAAATGACCTCCATCTCTCTCCAATCTGCATACACACATTCAAACCCTCTTCCTCTCATGCTCACACAGCATTATCTCTGCTTCACGAGACCCACACATGGGCTGAGATTCCTCAAACTCTTCCTGAGAAATCTTCTTCAGGGGCCGACCCCTACACACTCCTTCATGCCGACCCCTGCACTCTATTCTGTGCTTTCCCTTTGGCCGACGCCTTCTCTATTCCCAATCTTCTACTTATATGCTTTTCTTCAGATTAACTAGAGTGACCTTAGGGATATGAGGCGATGCCTCTCCCAATAGCTGATGTTCTTTTTACATGGAGTGGTTCTCTCTAGTCGTTGCCCTATTGGTAGCACTTGGTGTTTCAACATGAAAGTTCGAAAGCCATGTCAACAAATGCATTTTGTGTATAACCTACATCTTGCCCATTCCATGTGATGACATCCCTTTGAGGAAATATGGTTATCTCCCCTAGTATGCTGAGCTTAGACATCCCAAATAGGGCATTTCATATGCCTGAAGCATTTTCTCTTTCTGTGTATGGTCAGCCTATTCAAATAAGACAATTCTTACTCTTTCTTTTGGCAATGACCCCATCATTTTATATGGCTGAAAGGTATTTATCCGTAGCAAACTATTCTATTCCTTTTGATGCTCCCTCCTCCAATACAAATTTTATAACTGAATTTTTAATTTGAAGTTAAAAGAAATCAAAAGACTTAGCTTCTAATGTGGTTCCCTTCGCAACACACTAGTATCTTTGTAGATGCCTTGGTATTGGGAGAAAGAAAATACTAACACGTCATAAAATATAATATTCTTTAACACGTACACACTTGATATCAAACTATGTATGCGAAACAGAGCAATTTTGAGGCTTCTCCAAGTGAGCTATGCCAAATATCAACTTCTAGCTGACAATGCAACACAAAGCTTGATATATGACACCGAGGGGAGTTCAATCCAATTGTCAGCAACAATATCACAATCAATCATAAAGCTAAGTGTGAAAAGAACATTGCTTTAATAGTAGTGAAGCACATTGAACCAAACCCATCAACTGTGATTCATTTAGTGACAAACCTATCTGGTGAAAACTAAAATTTTGCAAATCTAAATGTGCCAATCATTCCCCAAAGCTGATAAATGCCAGTCAATACCACACACACCAAAATTAGAAGAAAAATGAAACTGAAAATTTTTGGGTGATGTTGATTGCTTGTCCACCCAGGATGCTCCTACATCAATAGAGGTCTTGAAGAAAGTTATAATGCCTTGACAAGAGATTGGATAGATTGTACTTTAACTAACCAATTTTCAAACCAGATGGTCTCTCTAGATAGTTGTTTTTTTCTCACACTCCTATCTTCTATGCATTCTCACAATTATATGTCCCAGAGATATTTGTAAATTCCTAGGTTAATTTCTCCTCTTTCCTTATTGGCTCTAATTAGCTGCTCAATTTGTTAATTCATTATATCTCAACATATATCTCCATTTTAGTGTTTATTGTTAACAAAATTGATGGTTGAGTTGACCTCATACAAGAAACATCATCAAAAATCTTTTAACAATAAAGGATCCAACAATAGTCATGAAATGTTGGATCTAGGGCATACAACTGAGAGGGGGGGGTGAATCAGTTGTATAAAACTTGTTGTTCTTTCAAACACTTGATTCTTGGTTGTTAATTAACAGCATATCAATTAATCATCCATGAAAGCATAATACATAAACACAAGAGCAGATAAACATCAACACAGTGAACACCAAGATTTTGACGTGGAAAACCCGGTTAAGGGAAAAACCACGGGGTGATTAACCCAAGAATTATTCTCTGTTAGAAAAATAAGAAAAAGAATGGCACTTGCCAATTAGGGCTCACTGCCCGAGCACACTGCTCACAAAGAGGCCCACTGCCGACAAGGAGACACACTGTCTACAAAGTGATAAGAGTCACAATCTTGAACTGGAGAATGACATCTCTACCATGTCCGGATCAGTTCCATTTAAGCCCAAAAACTTCTGCTCTACCTTTCGCACTTCTCTTCACTATGCCACACTCATCCACACAATCCACACTTTAAAATGAACTCACAAACCATTATTTATACAAGACATTGACTTAGGAACAAACATCTAAGTCGGCAAACAACCATAAGAGTATCCGCAAGATGAATAACACATCTGGTCGGCCACCACAAGAACATTCGCAGGATGAACAACTCATCCGGTCGGCTAAACAGAGCAAGAACTTCATCCGGAAGAATAACTTCAATTCCGGGCTCTACTATCAATGCGGACCAACAACACAACCTAAACATGATCCAAGAACCTTCACAAGCCTGCCTGAATGACCGGATACATCCGCACTTCCTCTACTTACTGGAATCTCTTGTCTTCCTCATCTGGAACTTCAAGAACACAGTCTGTCGCCACTGTCATAATGCAAAAGGTACTTCCGGACCTCCAAATCATACACAAATCAGGATGACACATCACAAGGACATCCCAAACACTCCTTCCAATCTGCAGATTAGGATAATACAATTCTGGATCTCACCGGACCTTTTTGTGATCCTCTGTCACCTCTGAATACTTGCCAGAACCGGTTCCATACCGACAGCCACAACTCCTTCAGATCTTCATGCGGACCTCTGAAATCTTAACTGAAGCATCTCAAGACTCATATCTACTAACCTTTTAATCTACATCCTCCGGTTCTCATCCTATACAGTACATTTGCCTTCTTCTCATCACTGTTCTTCACTGTTCCTGACTGAGGCTAATTTTCTCAATATCCTCAGCACACAGCTCATCAAATCCTTCTTGTCAATGCAATATGAGTATGTTGACATCAATGACAACACTGGCTCACCTCATACTTGCAACAATCTCCCCCTTTGTCATTGATGGCAACATATGATGTGAAAAACTATTAAGACAAGAACTTCTCTTTTCTGTCACAGCTCCCCCTATCAACAACAACTTTTCACATGTCTTCTCTTCCTTTACTGCTCCTCCTTTGATCATCAACCACTTGTTTTTCACATGTCTTCTCTCCCCCTTTGACATCAATGGCAAAAGGCTCATACTTGCAATTCTCATACATCAGAATCATACCAGCTGCTCCCCCTTAGTCGCAGCTCCCCATCATCAATCCGGATCACAAGAGATGACTATGATATCCACCGGACTGATGCACATTAGTGCATCCTAGTTCATCACCGGAGGGGCCATGACCCCTAACTTCTCCCGGAGATATTCAAAAGAATCCTTGGGAAGAGGTTTAGTAAAGATATCTGCAATCTGATCCTTGGAGGGAACATACTCCAATCTGACTTCTTCCTTGTTTACTTGTTCTCTCAAAAAGTGAAACTTGATAGATATGTGCTTAGTCTTAGAATGCAATACCGGATTCTTAGAAATATTAATTGCACTTGAATTATCACAGAAAATTGTGATAGGCTCCTCATATTCAATTTTAATGTCTCTTAGCATCTGCTTCATCCATAAGATTTGAGTGCAACTACCTGCTGCTGCAATGTATTCTGCTTCAGTTGTAGACAGAGATATTGCATCTTGTTTCTTGCTTAACCAAGAAACCAATCTCTTCCCCAAAAAGAATGCTCCACCACTAGTGCTCTTACGGTCATCCACATCTCCTGCCCAATCTGCATCTGTGTAAGCATGAAGAGAGAAATCCAGATCTCTAGGGTACCATAGACCATACTCAACTGTTCCTTTCAAGTACCTAAAAATTCTTTTGATTGCCATAACATGAGATTCTCTAGGATCAGCCTGGAATCTTGCCACAAGACCTACAGCCTGCATTATATCTGGTCTAGTTTGAGTGAGATACAACAATCCACCAATCATTGATCTATACTTTGTCTGATCTGCCTTTGGAGAATCATCATCTTTGCTTAACTTACATCCGGTTGTCATAGGAGTGTTCATTGGCTTTGAGTCTTCCATACCAAATTTCCTTAACAATTCTTTCACATATTTGGTCTGAGAAATGAAGATCCCTTCTTTTGTTTGAGTAATTTGTAGACCCAAGAAGAAATTCATTTCACCAAGCATAGACATTTCAAACTCACTTTTCATCTGATTTGCAAAAGTTTTGCACATACTATCTCTTCCTCCAAAAATGATGTCATCCACAAACACTTCAACAATCAAAATGTTATCATGATCAATTTTGAAATATAAGTTACTATCAGCAGTACCTTTGTTGAATCCAATCTGCACAAGATGCTTATCCAACCTTTCATACCATGCTCTTGGGGCTTGCTTCAATCCATACAAAACTTTCTTCAACTTGCAGACCATATCATCATTATCAGACAATTGAAATCCATCCGGTTGTTCAATGTAGACTTCTTCTTCCAGATCACCATTTAGGAAGGCAGACTTGACATCCATCTGATATACCTTGAAGTCTTTGAAGGCAGCATATGCAAGAAGTAATCTGACTGCTTCAATTCTTGCCACCGGAGCAAAAGTCTCTTCAAAGTCAATTCCTTCTATTTGAGAGTACCCTTTGCAGACCAATCTAGCTTTGTTTCTGATTACTTCACCAGCTTCATTTAGTTTGTTCCGGAAGACCCACTTGGTTCCAATTACATTCCTGTCTCTAGGTCTGGGAACAAGATCCCAAGTATGATTTTTCTCAATTTGCATCAATTCATCTTCCATTGCTTTGGTCCAGTTTTCATCATTGCAGGCTTCATTTATTGTTTTAGGTTCAATCTTTGAAATCAGACAACATTCATCCTGATTTTGAGCAATATTCCTTCTAGTTTGTACACCTTTGCTTCTGTCACCTATGATCTGATCTTCAGAGTGGTTCAGTCTTACATACCTTGGAATTTTGGGAGTATCCTACACTGCTGCTTCTTGATCAGGCTCATTCAAACCTATCTCTTCTTCCTGATTTACTGGATCAGGCTGACTCTGTCTCACCGGAGAGGATTGAGTTCCTTGAACACTGTCTTGGTCATCTTCATCAAACTCATAAAATCTTGAAGGCTTCCCAATTCCTTCATCAACTTTCACATTGGTGCTTTCTATCATCTTCCTCAATCTCTTATTGTAACACCGGTATGCTTTGCTTTGAGTGGAGTAACCCAAGAAAATTCCTTCATCACTTCTAGCATCAAACTTTCCTAGATCTTCATCTCTTTTAATATAACACTTGCTACCAAATACTCTGAAATATTTCACAGTAGGAGTGATGCCAAACCAGAGTTCATAGGGGGTCTTACCGGTGTTGTTTCTAATTTGAACTCGATTGAGAGTGTAGACTGCAGTGCTGATAGCTTCTTTCCAAAACATCTGAGGAACATTTGCTTCCAACATCATTGTCCTGGCAGCTTCCTAGATGGTCCGGTTCTTTCTCTCAACTACTCCATTCTGCTGTGGAGTCCTAGGAGCAGACAACTGTCTCCTTATACCCTGCTTCTCACAAAAGTCAATGAACTCACCAGATGTAAATTCACCACCTCTATCAGACCTTAGACACTTTAGTTTCAATCCGGTTTGATTCTCTACCATAGCTTTGAAGATTTTGAACTTCTCAAATGCTTCTGATTTTTCTTTTAGAAAGGTAACCCACATCATCCGGGAATGATCATCAATTAACAACATGAAATATCTATCACCTTGCAGACTCTTGATTCTTGTCGGACCACAGAGATTAGTATGTACTAATTCCAACAATCCGGTAGAAGACTGATCTTTGCTTTTGAAAGAGATTCTGCTTTGTTTACCTAACTGACATTCTTTGCACACATTATTTGTAGGTTTCATCAATTTTGGAAGATCTCTTACAGCCTGAGTATTGCTTATCTTGATGATGTTATCAAAATTTACATGACACATTCTTCTATGCCATAACCAATTCTGATCAATTTGAATAAACAAACAACTTTTATTTGAACCAACCAGATGAAAGATATTACCTTTTGTCTGAGTACCGGATGCAATTTCAGTTTCGGAGCTTGTAAAGATTCTGCATTTTCCATTCTTGAACCGGAGATCATAGCCTTTGTCCACTAACCGACCAACACTGAGAAGATTGTGCTTCAATCCTTCAACATATAGTACATTACCTGTTTGCTCTTTCCATCAAAGGAAATAGTTCCCCTACCTCTGATTCTGCCAGCAGAATTGTCACCAAACTTTACCATTCCTCCTTCATATCTTTCCAAATCTAAGAACTTATTCTTGTCACCAGTCATATGGTGAGAACATCCACTGTCAATAACCCAATCATCCTTTTCTTCCACTTGAGCAGCCAAAGCTTTTTCAACAACTTTGTGATTGACAGATTCAGAGAGTATTGAATCTTCTTCCTTGATGGCAATAAACACCCACTCATTTCTGGATTTACTTCCTAGTTCTGATTCATCATCTGTTACTCCTTCATTGTCATCTTCTTCATGAACATAATAGCAATTCTTTTGAAACCTTTGTCTGTTAGTATTAGACCTTGCAGATCTTTCCGGACATCTTGAAGCAAAATGACCAATCTTATTGCAGTTGAAACACTTAAAGGGTAGTTTTCCTTCATACTTACCGGATCCTCTTGGCAGTCTCTTTGCAATGAGGGCTTCAAGTTGAGCTGTTTCTGCTTCTTCTTCTTCCATGTCTCTTCTTGCTTGATCATACCATGACATCTTCCTTGATGAGTTTTCTCCCGGATCAAATCTCTGTTTGCCTTTCACATAGGTACTGGCTTTGAAAGCAGATTCAGTCTTGGGAGGATCATCTCCAAACTCGGTCATTTCAAATGCAGCTAGTTTGCCAGCCAGTTGTTCTCTTGTGATAGTTGTGTGGGCTCTGAATTCATCAATGGCAGCAACCTTGATTTTGTAAGCAGCAGGAAGGGATCTTAGGATTTTGCAGACAATCTCATTTTCATCTAGAGTTCCACCAGCATTTCTAATTCCACATACCAGCTCATTCACTCTTGGCATAAAGGTAGTGATGTTTTCATCATCTCTCATTTTCAATCTTTCAAATTTCCCTTTCAGACTTTGCAACCTTGCACTTTTGACAAACTCATCTCCTTCATACAGAAGTTCCAGTTTAGTCAGGATCTCATATGCAGTTGGTAGGTCAATAACATTCGAGAGATCTAAGTCATTCAATGCACTTAGAAGAGCTTCCTTGGTCCGCAGATTGTTTTCAGCTTCTGTGATTTCATTCAGAGTTGTCGGACCACCTTGTGGAGGTACATATGGTTTTGAAACCATAGCCAAGTATGCTTTTCCCATACATTCCAAGTGACACTTCATGCGACCTTTCCAAAGAGTGAAGTTGGTTCCATCGAACTTCGGACTATCCTTCTTGTAAGATGACATCCTGGATCTCCTCAAGCGGTTAAGCTCCTTTCAGAGGAACTTGGCTCTGATACCAATTGTTGGATCTAGGGCATACAACTGAGAGGGGGGGTGAATCAGTTGTATAAAACTTGTTGTTCTTTCAAACACTTGATTCTTGGTTGTTAATTAACAGCATATCAATTAATCATCCATGAAAGCATAATACATAAACACAAGAGCAGATAAACATCAACACATTGAACACCAAGATTTTGACGTGGAAAACCCGGTTAAGGGAAAAACCACGGGGTGATTAACCCAAGAATTATTCTCTGTTAGAAGAATAAGAAAAAGAATGGCACTTGCCAATTAGGGCTCACTGCCCGAGCACACTGCTCACAAAGAGGCCCACTGCCTACAAGGAGACACACTGTCTACAAAGTGATAAGAATCACAATCTTGAACTGGAGAATGACATCTCTACCATGTCCGGATCAGTTCCATTTAAGCCCAAAAACTTCTGCTCTGCCTTTCGCACTTCTCTTCACTATGCCACACTCATCCACACAATCCACACTTTGAAATGAACTCACAAACCGTTATTTATACAAGACATCGACTTAGGAACAAACATCTAAGTCGGCAAACAACCATAAGAGTATCCGCAAGATGAATAACACATCCGGTCGGCCACCACAAGAACATTCGCAGGATGAACAACTCATCTGGTCGGCTAAACAGAGCAAGAACTTCATCCGGAAGAATAACTTCAATTCTGGGCTCTACTATCAATGCGGACCAACAACACAACCTAAACATGATCCAAGAACCTTCACAAGCCTGCCTGAATGACCGGATACATCCGCGCTTCCTCTACTTACTGGAATCTCTTGTCTTCCTCATCCAGAACTTCAAGAACACAGTCTGTTGCCACTGTCATAATGCAAAAGGTACTTCCGGACCTCCAAATCATACACAAATCAGGATGACACATCACAAGGACATCCCAAACACTCCTTCCAATCCGCAGATTAGGATAATACAATTCTGGATCTCACCAGACCTTTTTGTGATCCTCTGTCACCTCTGAATACTTGCCGGAACCGGTTCCATACCGACAGCCACAACTCCTTCAGATCTTCATGCAGACCTCTGAAATCTTAACTGAAGCATCTCAAGACTCATATCTACTAACCCTTTAATCCGCATCCTCCGGTTCTCATCCTATACAGTACATTTGCCTTCTTCTCATCACTGTTCTTCACTGTTCCTGACTAAGGCTAATTTTCTCAATATCCTCAGCACACAGCTCATCAAATCCTTCTTGTCAATGCAATATGAGTATGTTGACATCAATGACAACACTGGCTCACCTCATACTTGCAACAATGAAATACATAACAAGATGAAGGGTTATATATACATAGTTGAAAATTAATACCTATATTTGTTTAACAAAAGTTACATCGTGGGCCCATAAGCCACAAGTCCTATGATCATTTTGATCTCATAGGTGGTTAAATATTATGTTATGTTAGTTAAAATAACAAAATATTTTACAACATATAAATGAAATTGGTTCTCTTAGGACAAGACATGGGGACATGTCGAACGTTACAGGGGAAGAGACAAACTCTTAAAATAAAACTTATTTTTTAGATTGCAAAATTTTCACTAATATGGAAGTTCTACAGGAATTACATATAAACATAAATTAGTTATATGTCTATTTAATTTTTTTATAAAAAAAAATTATCTCTAAGTTAAATTATGTGTATCATCTTTTTTAATTATACTTTGTTGTTGGACCTAATCAACCCAATAACCTTGTACATACATTTTATGAAACATTATTCATGAATATATAACAAGGTGAAGTATGTTGGAGTTTTAGTATGAGAAATTAGTTGTAACAAACACCCTATTGATAGGAATAAGCTAATTTACATTACATCCTTGTTAGATTCAATACTTGCCTCGAAGTTTTGTTTGAGTGATTATGTGAATGATATGAACTCTATTGAAGTATAATTGTGTTCTTGTTTCCATTCAATTGTTTTTATAATGGATTTTGAGTATATTATCTTGTAATATATTTTGATTATTATAGACTATATATGGTACTCAATGATGAGTGACTACATAGTATGGGATATGCAGGCCATTCACTAGGTAAGTGCTATGTGATCACATGATAATAGTTTTGTAAATTTTTTCTTGAAGTTACACCTAAACAATTAATGATGAGCAAAGTATTTCTATGGGATCTAATTGTGATTTTAGTTAAACTAAAAGGAAATATTGTAAAGATCTACAATTTGAGAAATATAATTATAGATGAAGCTAAAGCACTTAGATTTATTGTGATATTGATATTGCTACATTTGCATCTACTTGACTAATTATTTTTGGTGAATTGTGATGTAGATTCAACTTGAGCTATTGAGGACAACAAATGATTTATAGGGGGAGAAATTTTATGGAACCTTTTACCCAAAATGGAAAAGAATGTTATTTTATGAATAACCCTTTAAAATTATAAGAGGATAAAGTTAATTCAAGCCTTTATAGTTAAAAGGGAGATGAAAAAAATACAAGATATTATGATCCTTCAGTTAAAATGGAGATAAATAAAGTATATTTATAAAAAAACTATTTTAAGAGGGAGGAATTATTACATTTATTACCTAATTATTAATGACAACCTTTGTGAAAGGGTGTGATAGTTTAAAAACCACCCCTTAAAAGGTTATATAAGATATTTATGTGAGATTTAGAAAAAGAAATGAAGATCACTCAAGGCAGAAGAACGTGGTTTTGGTGGGCAACAAGCATTAGAGAAGGGGCACATAGAGTATGCCTAACTCGAGGTACCATGTACACTCATGATTGTCCTGGACATGGATTGTATTAAGTACTTGTGTTGAGCATTTGTTTTGTTGAATATGGATCTAGAGCACTTGTATTGAGCATTTTCTCTATTAAGAACTTATGTTGAGCGTTTTCTCTATTGAGCATGGGTTTAGAGCACTTTTGTTGAGCATGTTACATTGTGTTATAAAAAAGAACCATTCCTTCTAGAGTTTTTAATATCTATTATGGCCAAGATCATTGAAATCTTCCTAGGGTGAGAGTAGCCAATCCAAGTTCTTAAAATTCAGATAAGTATTGAAGACTATTAGTGTTTAAAAGATATTTGGAGTAATAGATAAATATGATATCCATGCTCTGAGTTAGAATATATCAACTTGGCACCAACCCTTTAACATCCAGCATAATTTAATGAAATGGTTCTATATTGATATCAATAGGATCAACATTAAAATAGAAATCATCACTAATAAGAGTAATGGGGAAAGACAAGTGCGTTCAGAAGACGAAAGAAAAATATTTCAAAATTGGGAATCCATCCACTTTGTCAATGACCTGTAGACCAACCTATCCAACCAAAAAGAAAAATAGGCAATCGTGGAGGAGGAAATGAATAAAGGTCAGGGTTAGCAAGAGGAAAGAATGGTGACCTTGGAACAAAAGATCAAAAAATTGAAAGAGAACCTCAACAAGTTTATGAAGGTGAATGTAGGGGAAATGAATAATTTAAATGACAAGATCAAAAAGGATAGACCCAAGGATGTACAGGAGACGAATGTTGCTACAACTATAGGTCCCAGTACTAGAACTAGGAGTATGAAGAAACAACACAAGGATGGGAACAAAAAGGCTCAAAATCTCTAGAGCATGGAAAAATATTTGGATGAACTTGAAGTGGCCAACACCGTAAAGGACCTGTAATGTGCTCTATGTGTTTCTTTTTTTGTTTTATTCTTTAGTTTGTTGTTTGGGTATTCTATTGTGGGTCAGTTGTAGTTTTAATGATGTTTTGTTGTTGTAAAGGATTTCCAGGGCCCCTTCAAAACTTGTTTTTACCCCTTTTTTAATCAAAAACAAATTCCTAGTAAAACTGCAAGTATTGACAATTATGTGTTGCAATGTCTTAGCATAAATCATTAGACCAACATAAGAGAAATAAAAAATGTCTCTAGAAACCCAGTAACAAATTTAATCTTTAAGTTCCCTAGACATATCCAAAAGTTCCTTGGAATCTAGTCTTTTAGTTATCATCTATGCCAAAGATTTAGAACCAAATGTATCATATACACATAGAAGTCCATGTTGATGTTGTCCTCACTAAGCATCCTAATCATGACTGTTCTTTTGTCTAAAATTCCACCTTGCTTACTAGGTTCCCTTTCTCATCTATCACCCTCTCATGTTGAATATGAATAACCTATAATTTCATTCTAGATACCTCTCTACTTATCATCTCTTGATTTTCTTTGATTTCCTTTAGTTTCGTTTCAATCTATTCATGTCTATCTTCAAGGAAATCTATAACAAACTTGATTTCTTTCTCAAACATTACAATTATTTTTCTTAGACCTCTAAATTTCTTGACTACTTTTGTCTATCTTCTATATCAGCTCTATTAGTTTCTCATCCTTTTCTTTCACTTTATTCAATGCCTTGTCAGTGTATCCTTACATTTACATTATATATTGGATTAGTTGATACAACTTGTTCAATTGTTTCACTACCTCTTCTATCAAAGTACTTGTCACTTCAATTGTTAACCTTAGCTTCAATTCCTTATTCCCTTTAATCAAAAATTATGTTTTCTCTACAACCACAGGTATTAATTGATCCTTTCTTAATTTCTTGCTTTCTATTGAGGTTGTTATTACTCTATGAGAAGCTCTTTTATCTTTCTTCGTACTAGTATTTCCAATAGAATTGAGTGCACTAAAAAGACTTTTAACAATAATTTTATTCCAATTAGACACTTTGTTTACCTAAATATTTAATTTCTTTAGTAAATGTCTCATTTTGTATATTTTTAGTAGTTGTACAAAAAATTGGCATTGTTCGATTAATGTTTTATTTTCAAACTATTCATTGGAAAGTTTTGAATCCCACAACTGAATGGTTCATGATGACCTCTTTCCTTCAAGTCTTTCCATTATGTTCTCATCAATTTCAAGTAATCATTTTAGGGTTCTTGGATGTTTTACAATTTTGTCGGGCTCGTTAGAATATGATGGATATGGGATTTCATTTTCATCTTGACAAAGGTCCTTTCTTCTTATAATGTAATTTGGAGATACATTGATTTTTATTGTTTCATGTGTGTTATCAATTTTATCAATGTTATGAACAATTGGATTATTGAGTGCAATTACAATATCATGTGGTTCATATCCACAATCTTCAAGTATATGTCTATGTTCTTCTTCTTCTTTGTCTATGATATTACTCTTATCAATAGGTGTTTCATGACATTTTGCAACTTTTTCACTTTCATGTTCAACCTTTTCATTTTCAATATCATGGTCAATTTCATTTTTATCAAAGATTTCATTATATTCAACATTAAAAGCTTCAATTTGCATGTCATTTGAGAGTAAAGAAGAACCTTCACCTTCATGAGTATCTAGCAAACCTTCTCTTCTAATCCTCTTCTTTGCTCTATCTTTTTCCCTAATTGCTTCAATTTCCTCCAATTGAACTTTCCTCCTTTTTAGTTTGCGGCAGCTACTGCTGCCCATTACAAAAATAAAAACTATTACCTTAAGGATTGTTAGAATAAAATTTTGTCTCCATGAGTGTAGGAAAGCATAATTTTGTCTGTAATTTGTAGAGATCACAGGTTTCTTGAGAGAAGGGCATTTGTGGGGGCCGTTATTAGGTCCAACAATACTTTTTGGGCTTTTAGATAATGGATATATGGATATCCATTTTACAAAATGGATATCCATTATATAAAATGGATCATATCTGTAACCTAAAGCAAAAACTACCTTTCAACACTTTCAACTAACGAATATCCATTATTTAAAAATAAATATTCATTCGTAATGGATATCTACTATTTCTACCAAGAAAGTTGTCCCCTCCTTTTTTGCCTCGAAAATGTATTGGATTTAGGCTTGGTAATGTCAAGCCTGACTCTTCTAGTTTTCCAACATGCTTAGAGGTTTCATCCTCTTTTCGTAACTTCACCCTTCGTGTTGATGACTCTTTTTAATCTAAATTTAAATTAAAAAAAGGGTATATTCAAGAAAATATCAACATTCTAAAAATATAAGATATGCTTAATTATAAATTTAATAGGAAATTATTAATAATTTTCTACATACAATATGTCTAAAATCCTAATGGACACACAAACTAAAAAACATCCATAACTTTCAAACCATTTCACCTTTTTCAAATTCATTAGATACTTCACACTATATGCATCACTGGCTACAGATTAAAAAAAATTGAATTTCATATATTTTTAACCAAGTTAGGTTGGTTGGAAAATTACTTTTTAATATTTTTAAATTTAGTTATAGTAAAAAATTCATAACTAATTATTTACTTACAAAAAAAATCCACAAAAATATGCATTGCATCTGGGCATGTGTCCTTTACTTATATTTAAATATTCAAATTTTTTTTCTTATATATAGGTTGGTTGGAATGACACCTACTTTTTTTTCAAAAATTTTAGTAGTGCTTCATTGAAATATCCAATTTTCAGCAAATAATTTTTTTTTTTCGAAACAAAATAGTAGCCCATAAACTATATGCTTCAATTTTCTACAAATTCTATTCTATATATTTTTCAAATTGTGTAGATAACCAATTAAAATTTTGACATGAAGTTTCCTAAGTCTATTGTTTTATCATTTTCATTTCCGCTTAGAGGTATTGTTTGGTCCATGGTGATCCTGTACTCACCCGTTCTTTGATGGTGTGTGATGTGCCAATGTGGGGCCCCATGAATAGGGTGTATTGTGTAGGTACATATCCCTAGTAGGTATGTCCTATGATAGAAAGTACAACCCGCAAAATTCTATAGAAAAACAAAACCAATAAATAAATCAAAAATCTAACAACTAAACAATTTTACCCAATGATACAAATGGTGTGATAGAGATCTATTGACATCTACTTGTGCAAGACAATATACCAACTTAATATTTTGACTATATAGAGAATATTCTCTATTGTATCATCTCTATGGTTAGGGCTGGGAAATTTTTTCTAAAGGGCCTAGGGTAAAAGTGTTCAAATTTGATGGAATTATAGTCGATCCTTAGGTTTTTGGGCCTTCTAGATAAAATAGAAGGGTTAGATTTGACTCAAAATTTTCTAAAGAAATAGGTACCCACCAAATCTACTATGTACCTCCCAACTTCAAACCCTTATAGATCTAGCTTCCAATGTCCAATTTGGACAAATCAAAAAGCTAAACTAATTTTCATGGACACCTTGAACTCAATGGTAAGCTTAGATTTGCACCAATATTCTCCAAAATGAACCTAAATTATAAATCCACAAATAAGAAACCCTCACAAATTTTATAATTTTATCAAATTATTGTGATTCTCCAAGTCATCATTCAATGCAAGAGAAGGGCATACTTAGCTTTTCAAGAGTAACCAAGATTTGCAACCAAGATCTCTCAAAATACTAACATAAATCAATACTACAAGTTCTAATACCATTTAAGAGTTCATATAGAATCATCTATACCATGCAATATTTGGATATGGAGGTAGCGACCCAAGATCTAAAATTCAATGAAAGTACAAGAGAGGCCGAACGTGAAAAAATAATTTTAATCTATCAAAGGATGCAAATACACAATATATATGAATATATGGTTTAACAATGAGAATCCCTTGTTTATATAGGCCAAGATAAGACAAGACAACATAAGATTATGACAAGTATCTTAATCTTATGACCTCTCAGGTAACTATCCTAAGTGTTCCATAACTAAAGTTAACTAGACAAGTGTGAATAGGACATAATGTGTGAATAAGACATAATGTGGAACTAGCTAGTTAATATACCCCATTCACACCAATAATATGAAATCATATGCCCCAAGAGAGATAGGATGTTGCTATAAAAATAAATATTGGAACACCTAAACTCATGTACCAAGCAATGACATAGAAAAATAAAAGGTAATGTCACATGAAAATCAACAACATCGCATGAAGATGCATAAAGGAATCTTTATGTCTGGGGTCACTATATCTATTCAACGAGTGACTAGGGGATAAGTATAGAATTATCATTATTCCTTGAGCATATAGAACTATGAGCATAAAGGAAGAAGGCACATAAAAAAGAAACAATTAAAAATAAAAGTTTGAGTTAATATAAAAGAGACCTAAATGTCTATCCCCAAAATGTGATAGAGAACACAACACTGATATATAGAAGGATGGTAGATACATATAGAGTAATTGCACAAGATTTCATTCCTCCTATATCATTGCACCTATAAGGGTATCATGGGTCCTCCAAGGGTAGCTAACAAAAACACAAGCATATAGCCTGGGTACATGAGAAAATAGACCAAACAAGACAAGCATATACACATGGTATGGGGAGAAACATCTATCTGATGAACTCCATATCCAAGAGATTGTCCTTGTCCCAATCATGACCACATGGGGGTGTAGGACCATTGATTTGTGGAGAAGACAATAGAAGTCAAGTACTCTACTATATAGAAGCAAAAGTGGAAGGAGCAACATCCTCCTTAATGTCTTCCCAAGGGGAAATAGTCAATGCATGTGTGAATATTGCTATTAATATTAGAACATCAACCACTAAATATGAAGACACCCCTCAAGTTGAGGGGCCAATGACTCAAGTGGAGAAGAAACCATAATGCTCTAATCCTTTGTGCTACAAGTAGATGTGATAAGACTATGGATATGATAAGACTAGGATTAGGAGCCTGTGGGGGTAAAGCTGCCTCCACTAGATAGGTGGAAGAGATGTATAAGGGCTTAGAGTGGGAGAAATAGGATTAAATTTAGGGTTAGGTTTCTAGAAGGGTGGAGTGGATAATGTTCAAGTTTTGTTTTGGCTGGTGGGGGAGGTATATCAATGTCAAGGGTAGAAGATCCTAGTTCAGGGAAGATTTGATAGTAGGCACAAGTAAATGGGACTATGGTGGCAAGGGTAACACTAGAAATAAAACTAAAATTAGGAAGATTGAGGGGCTCAAAGAATAGGGGATTATTTGGAGGTTACAAATAAGAGAAAGGTCAATATATGGAGCCAAATTTAACTCAACCCTTTTAGGATTTTTCTCTTTAGGTTCTTACAGTGGATCAAAAGTAGGTGGGTCAAAAGTGGATTGAGTGGATTAGGTTGGATAGAGACATGAGGATGGCCAATGATTTGTTCTACTAGGGTCTAGTTTGGGAAGTGTATGGGGGAGGATCCTACACCTGTTTCTTACCTTTATATTGTAGAGGTGTAGGAGGAGGAATAAAGGTGATCAATAGAGGTGGTGGAATAGTAAGTGAAGTAGATGATAGATGAGCTATAGATGTAGTTGGTGGAGAAGGTGAAGCAAAAGAAGGAATGAGAGGACGTATCTTACTCATAATAAACTTTTTATTTAATTTAAAATAAAAACCAACATGTAGATAGGGTGAGCCAAAAGGCGTAGGCAAAAAATAGTCAAGAGAGAAGTTACCCTGAATGGCAAGCAGTTGATACTAACTATGTGGAATAGTGTGAACAATGCCATTATGGGGAAACTTAAAAAAATTATGAATAATAGAAACTATAGACTTCATCGCACTGAGCCAAGGGTATCCCAAGAGGACATGATAATAGTTTGATGTAGGAATTATTTGATAGAGAACATCCAGGGATTTTAGACCAACTTGGATGGATAAAATGATAGAACCAAGAGTTGATATGGAGAGGCCATTGTGCATGCATAAAGATATATTTGGAGAAGAATATGAATCTCTATACATTTGTTTAATGTAGAGAAACTCCTCTATAATGATTTTAATTGAGCTTACTAGATCCACAAAAACTATAGATAGTTTTTTTGGCTAACAAACACTTGCACATAGAGCAGACTGTCACAAATGCAAATAGACACATTAGCAAAATAAAAAGCAATGGTGGGTTTAGGAATAGGATCAACTCAAGAGGCATGAAGTTGAGCAACTACTACATAGTTATCTTATACAACTTATGTTTTTCTAATGTTTGCAAGTACCACAGCTCCAAATTGGTATGTTCTTAGCCAAGGTATATGTTGGAAGGTTAGGAATAGGCTTTTTCTTCTTACTGTTCTCCAATTTTTCTCCCTTATTTTTTTGTGTTGAATTCCTTAGCTCTAGTGTTTAATATTTGTAGTTCCCTTCATTGAGATGTTTTCTTCATACAACTATTGTTATTGTTGTCAATTCAGGTATGAACCCTTGTTAAGTTCGCAGAAACTTAACTACCTATTGAAACATGGAATCATTCTCGGATGTGGGTTTTCTTTTATGACAATGAATCTCCAGAGTGAGCTGGTTCTTTTATAATTCCTAAACTACTGACTTGAGGGGAAAAAGGATAGATAGATGTAACTAAAATTCAAACTAACTCTAGAATCTAAACTTGATGAATTTCTATCACTGACAAACAGATCCTCTAACTTGAATCCTCACAATTCCACTGATAGTTTATTCCTTAAGTAATTTGCAACAAGGTTTGGATCAAACACAAACTGTAACCATGAAAAAACTAAGTTTTAACAGCATTGAGACATAATACAGGACAGAAAAAGTCACAATATAACATCAAATCAAGACTATAAAATATGTGAAATAGGATGATTTACTATTAGAACTAGAAGGAGTACAATGCATGAAAATAAAATATGAGCCAACTTCCTGTATACAACTCTGCCTGTGAACAAGAGAGAAGAAACTGATGCTAACCGACTAAGAAAAATGAATTTTTTCTCCTATAAATGCCTCCAAAAGATCTCCTTAGAAGAAAGTTAATAAAGGTCGTAAAAATAGACCCTAAGTCCATTTTCGAGCTACTAAGTAAAGAACAAACAAAAGTACCTTAACTAGCTCCAAACTGAAAAAAATATGCTGGCAAACTAATCCTCTAGATGGCCCCACCAAATCTGCTTTAAAATCAGGCCATAACTGTTCAAAAAGCTCCCTTTTCTATCTTCTTCTGCCCAATTTCGCCCAGAGAGAAAATCAAATCTAAAAGATCATGAGTAGATTCCTTTTTCTCTTAACTTCAAAAATAGCTTTTATTTTAAACCAATTTATAAATTATTGCTTTAAAACAAAAATTTACATTGAGATTGCAGTTTTATTCTATTTCCTAATCTGGCTAGATTTGATTTTTTTTATAAGAATAAAAATACAAGGCTTTAATTTTGCCAAGTATATACATTACATAGCAATTGATTTTCTATAAAAAATCATAATAAAACTCTAAGCCATATGAGGTGGCCTCCCAAGCATGGCATCAAGACACATGACATGGTAAAAACCTCCATTTGGCACATAAGACCACCTATGGTGGTGCTGAAGTGAAAATAATATTTTCTAAGGCATGATAGCCTTTCATTTTGGCATAACATTAATCTTTCTTCACACAATCTTCATCAAAAATGTTTCAAAGAGGCTTAAGAGCCTAAAACATTATTCCCATGGCCTCAAAGGCTCCTCCCTACCATGACATTAGTTGATGTGCAAACAAAATAATTGAAATGCCATTAAAATACATTAGGGCAAAATGACCAAAAGCCATCCAATCCTAAAAGTCTATCATTTTGCACTTTGTATCTTTTGGAGGCGTGAGCTCTATGTGTGGTGGCTACCCTAGGGTTTCTGCAACAAATTTCAATATTCTCTCCATTGTTTTCAGAATTACTCCTTAGATTTCTTTATAAATTGGTAAGGAAATACATTTCTAACTATTTTGAGCTTAACTTTGAGTAATTCCATGAAGAAATCTATGATTTCTTGGCCAAAATCCGTGGCCTTCTTTGACTAATCTTAATATTTTTCATACATTTTCTTTGCATCCTGAGGCGTTACCTTTCATGGCCACCACTTATCAGAGGTTTTGGGATTCAAGCTTGTCATTTTCTACTAAATTTACCTAAAAAAATTGCTGGTTCGAGCCATATCTTCCACCGATCTGGCAAGGTAAACATTTCTACATTGATACGATCACACTTTATGCTTCAACAGAGGGTTTTTCTATCCATTTAGCCATGGCTATAACTCATTTTTGATGCATTCTTTTGAATTCTTTTTTGTGTATGCTATCTATCACTATTGTAGCACCCATGGAGTTGGGATTTAGTGATGAAAATGACTAATTTTGGGTCGTCTTGCACACTAATCTGAGAGGTTTCTTAATGATATTTACTGGTAAGCACTTTCTACACAGATTTGACTTCATTCTCATGCCAAAGTTAGTGATATTTTGGCTTATTAGCCATGGCAAGGCTCCTAATTCTGATGTATCTGTATATTCTTTGCCATGCTTGTTTTCTATTGTTATCGTGGCATCATAAAAGATGAGATCTTGAAGCTTTCATTGCGGCCATTTGCCACTATATTACGCCTTTTGTAATTGCTCAAAAATAAGCTTAAAAGACTAAAAATATATTCATAGTTTCTCTGTTTATCATGGCACCCAAAACCACAAAATTTATGGCATTTAAGGCTATAGCCATACAAGATCTTACACCTACAAATAACAAGTTTTCATTACTGATAAATCATCTTCTGTTGTTTTTATTCTTTGAAAGTTGATATGAATGAATGTAGTAGTTAGGATTTAACATCTCATTATTGGATCTCCATATAACTCCATTGATGTGGCTACGGATATGTTGTCATTTTACTCATTTCCTAAATATTTCCATCCTTCATCTTTCATATCAGTCATGTATTGTGCACATAAAAACCTATGTGTACAAAGATGAAACTCTTGAATAAAATAGACATGTGTTTCTAGCATATTGAATGGAATAAGACCCCACAAGGAATGTATACATTTACACCTTATTTCTATTCTGCTACTGAATCTATGAAAGAATGATGTTGAAGGTGAACCCTTATATATTTCTGTATGTTACTTCTATTGCATCATGTGCTTCTCCTTGTTCTCAGGTCATGGCCTCCACACATGACATTTCTTGTATGCATTTAATGATATATGCACTACTATTCTAGCATTTTCTTATGTTGTTCTAGTATCACTGCATCCATGTTGCCCTTGTTCCATGATATGTTGTTAATCAAGTACACTTGTTCTAAGATGAAATTGTAACATGAAACATGTTGTTATGAACTATGATTCTAATTTTATACATGTGGCTCTACAAGATATCATTGTATATACATGGAAATGATTTAATACTTGTGACTAAGACATTACATACTTGTTTCTTGCATGCACACATATGTGCTGATGTGATCATGACATTTATAGCATTAATGACAGTTGATTATATCATTAGATGTTGTACTATAGAGTCTATTCCACTTTTATGGTTTCAATTCATTCCTTGAATTGGAATCATGAATGTGGACTGAACCTGAAACCATTGTACCTTCAGTTCAGATATTCCATTTGAGCAATAAACATGATAATTTATGTTTCATTCCCTTTGAGGATCGAGGGGGAATAGTACGCTGGGCTCAACCCTTGTGGGAGCCCATTTGAAACCATGTGCTAATTGGTCTTCACAGCTACATGACTTATCCTATACCTACACATGAAACAAACATATTAAAATAAAAACAATGAAGTTCCATAATTGTGTCTTTCTCAGTTCATTCTACATGTGGATGATATCATTGATCAATGCACTATAAACAAAGTGATATGCCTCTTCTGATAGGATAAGGGATTCCATAAATGGAGCTCTAATAGGGCCTTCCCACATTTTTGCAGGTTCATGTTGAAGATTAGGAGCAGGGACAGCAAACAACCTCGAGGATCAAAAAACATCCAAGGCAAAGGCTATGACCTCTCTTTTCTTATCACTAGATGGATATAATTTTTCTTTATATCTACATATGTTCAGCTATACCCACGGCTTGTGTGGGACATTTGATATGTCATTATTTATTTCAATGCAATTCTTATTCTTTTATGCATTTCAACTTGTAAATGAATAATCATTGTGGTGAATGAAATACTTATCTTTCTCAAATGTTCTACAATGCAATAAATGAACTGAATCTTTCTTCTATTAAATAGATGAACTGCAAACCTCATGCATCCCTTGTACTATCACAACTAAACTCCTCATAAAATCAATACATGTAAAGGCTTAAGCAAGACAGAAATAAATTGAAAATTTTCACCTTAAAATGGACAATGTACCAGCTCTGCCATTTTTTGAGCTGTGGTGAAAAAATTGTAACATTTTTGGTGACTTCTGCTACATGCTTGCATGATAAGCTTCATGACTAGTTGCCTTGAATATCCATGGGGCATTGAGTCATACTCTGCTCCTCTCAAACTCAGAAAACACTGCAATTCATCTCTCCAACCAGCTCAAACAACAATAGAAAACTAAAAACAAACTCAACTGAAAGGAAACTAACAGGCCTTGGTGGCCAAAACACCTATGTAGAGCACTTAGGGAAATTAAACTATCTAAAAGCAAAATGTGCATATAGCACTTATTAACAACAACACCTAATCTAACCTACTCTAATCAGCTAAGAAAGATGATCAAACAAAACCATTTACTAGTTCAATAAAATAACTCCCCTTCCTCCACAATCTATAATACTTCATCAGCTTGTGACTGAACCCAAAGAGGTGAAATAAGAATAGACAAGCAATAGACAACTATAACACTTGTTCGAATAGGAACATGAGAGTACTTACCCATTTCACCTATTTGTTGAATTGATCAAACAAACAAGGAAGCTGATAATGCTCAACTTGGTACCCTTCTTGCCAATATGGGTCAGTACCACTTAGAGGCTGCTCTTCTTTGTTGGCTGCCAACCTAGCCAGATACCTAATAGGACATCCTCTAGACAGTTTGGGACTAAAAACAACATCATTAACTACACTTTGAATGATAGCCTGCCATGTGGCTTCTTCCTCTTTGGTCAATGGAGCACTCTTCTCAGTCAAAGTAACTAATTATAGCTCATCTAAATCATCAAAACTTGGGAGCTCCTTAGCAAAAGCTATACTAGGCTCAAAAAGTTCATCATAACACGAGGAGACACAATCTAAGACAAAAGCCTCTTTAGTCAATGAAGGTAATGATGAACTAACCTCTTGCATTATAGCATCAATTGGCACAATATCAGCTTCAAGCTCCCTTGTGCAATAGTAAGACAACCCCTCAAAATAGTCTAGATCAGACTGCTCTAGTGATTTACTTAGGAATGTTGTGATTTCTTCCTTTTGTCCTTGCTCTCCCAGGTGACTTTCCTCTAAAGGGTTAGCCAAATATGAGTAGAAAAGCTCAATTTCATCTTGTAAAAGATCTTCCTCCAGCTTTTGATTATCCAAAATAGGGTTGTTTTCACTAGACTGTCCTTGAAACAACAAGTTACTGTCAGATTGCTTGGCTTCACTCCACAACTCACTACTATCTCTCTGCTGTTTTGAAATCGGTGTCCTTGATACGACTGTGGATTCCTCATCCGTTTGAAGAAAATCAGGCAACTGATTGAATAAAGTGACCGATTCCTCTTCTTCATGCTACATTTTCTGTATCCTACCTTCATGCATCTTTTGAACAGCGATAGAAATTTTTTCAAATGAATCAAAATCTAAAGGGTTTGGTACTGGGTTTGAAACAACAACCTTTTCAGATGAATAATGCTTAATATCACCTGTAAAAACAACACTAGTGGTAGCAACCTCCAGTTTCTCTTTCGATTTGTCCGGTTGGTCATCTTTCACAGAAAAAGGAGGGTCATTAGTGAAAACACTGAAAGATTCATCAAGAGAAGTCTTGGACTGTTCGATCTTTTTTTGCTCTAACCGATACTATTCCATAGCCATATGCAATAAATTCACATTCCTAGCTTCCTTCATGGTGAGTGAGTCATTTTGATAGGCAGTAGGTCTATCTTTATGAAGGTGAATGGTGAAAGGACAATGAGATTCATATGTCTGGGAAACCTGAAGATTCATAGATTGATCTTGGATGCAAATAGGCTCTTGAGTGAAATTAGATCTTGGGATTTTGATTTTCTTGGGAGTCTGTTTGCATTCAAAACCAATTTCTTGGTGGGAAAAAGATTCTCCAGGTGGCTGATTTTGAAGCATAATATATTCAGGCTGTACCAACCTAGGTTCTTGCAAGGGTATAGGGTTCCTTAAATTAGGGATCTTGACTTTGGCAGGAATAAAAGGTTCACTTTGATTGAAACATGTAAAATTATACCCACATACCTCATCTTGAAAAGGTTGATTTTGACTGACAGGGGGAGCTTAAATTCACTGTCCATGCATTTGATGAAGCAAAAACCTCATTTGTTGTTCTTTAGCTGCTATTTCTTGTTCAAAATGTGCTCTTTGTGCCTCCAACTCCTGCTCATGAAGATATGCCTGATAGGCTAATTCATCCTGCTGCCGATTGTACTCAATCTGCCTATTGATCTCATCATTTCTGCCAAGGTATCATTAAGTGTGTCCTTAACCTCTCTTACTGTAGACTTTATAAGCTGATCGAAAGAGTAAGCAGGCGTGGGTGGGTGGCAAAAATGTTGTGCATGCTGGTATGCTGTTGCTACATGGTTGTTCAGAATAAAATGAATTGCATGATTGCTCTGATATAGCTGATAAGATGATTGATTGGTAACACCATCATGATATGGTAGATGATATGAACTGATCATCTTGAAACTAGAAGAATAACATGTAGAGTCGCCAGGTATGCTAGTTGCTTGCCTCCAAAGGCTGCATTCACTGATACACACACCAAATATCAATGATATATGAACATGCAATTGGACTGAGACAGTCTAATCAGTCCCACCGGGCGTGCCCAAAACTATTGTCAATTCCAGTATGCACCCTTGTTAAGTTCCCAGAAACTTAACTACCTGTTGAAACAAGAAATCATTTCAGATGTGGGTCTCCTTTTATGAGAATGAATCTCCAAAGTGAGCTGGTTCTCTTATAATTCCTAAACTACTGACTTGAGGGGAAAAAGGATAGAAGGATGTAATTGAAATGCAAACTAACTCTAGAATCCAAACTTGACAAATTTCTATCACTCACAAACAGATACTCTAACCTAAATCTTCACAATTCCACTAATAATTTATTCCTTAAGTAATTTGCAACAAGCTTTGGATCAAACACAAAGTGCAACTAGGAAAAAACTAAGTTTTAACATCATTGAGACATAATAAAGGACATAAAAAGTCACAATATAACATCAGATCAAGACTATAAAATATGTGAAACAAGATGATTTGCTATTAGAATTGGAAGGAGTACAATGCATGAAAATAAAATATGAGCCAACTGCTTGTATACAACTCTGCCTGTGAACAAGAGAGAAGAAACTATTGCTAACTGACTGAGAAAAACTAAGTTTTTCTCCTATTAATGCCTCCAAAAGATCTCCTAAGAAGAAAGCTAAAAAGCCTCCTAAAAATAGACCCTAAGTTCATTTTCGAGCTACTTAGTAAAGCGCAAATAAAAGCTCCTTAACTGGCTCCAACCTGAAAAAAAAAACATGTTGCCAAACTGATCCTCTAGATGACCCCACCAAATTTGCTTTAAAATCAGGTCATAACTGTTCAAAAAGCTCACTTTTATGTCTTCTTCTGCCCAATTTTGCCCAAAGAGAAAATCAAATCTAAAAGATCATGAGTAGATTCCTTTTTCTCTTAACTGCATAAAATAGGTTTTGTTTGAAAGCAATTTATAAATTATTGCTTTAAAACAAAACTTTACATTGAGATTGCAGTTTTATTCTATTTCCTAATTTGCCTAGATTTGATTTTTTTTACAAGAATAAAAATACAAGGCTTTAATTTCGCCAAGTATATACATTACATAGCAATTGATTTTTCTATAAAAAATTATAAAAAAACTCCGAGGTATATGAGGTGGCCTCCCAAGCATGGCATCAAGGCACATGACGTGGCAAAAAGCTCCATTTGGCACATAAGACCTCCTATGGTGGTGCTGAAGTGAAAAGAATATTCTCTAAGGCATGATAGCCTTCCATTTTGGCATAACATTAATCTTTCTTCACACAATCTTCATAAAAAAAATTTCAAAGAGGCTTAAGAGCCTAACACATTATTCCCACGGCCTCAAAGGCTCCTCCCCACTATGACATTAGTTGATGTGCAAACAAAAAAATTGAAATGCCATTAAAATACATTAGGGCAAAATGACCAAAAGCCATCAAACCCTAAAAGTCTATCATTTTGTACTTTGTATCTTTTGGAGGCATGAGCTCTGTATGTGGCGGCTACCCTAGGGTTTCTGCAACAAATTTCAATATTCCCTCCATTGTTTTCAGCATGACTCCTCAGATTTCTTCACAAATTGGTAAGGAAATACATTTCTAACTATTTAGAGCTTAACTTTGAGTAATTCCATGAAGCAATCTGTGATTTCTTGGCCAAAATCCGCGGCCTTTTTGATTGATTTTAATATTAGTGCAAGTGATTTCTGGAAAAACTATGTTTTCTTTTTTATCTCATTGTTTTGGATCACACTCCATGATCCATCATCAGGAGCAAAGGAAGAGAGTGCAAATGATTTTAATATTTTTCATACATTTTCTTTGCATCCTGAGGTGTTACCTTTCATGGCCGCCACTTATCTGAGGTTTTGGACTTCAAGCTTGCCATTTTCTTCTAGATTTACCCATAAAAATTGTTGGTTGGAGCCATGTCTTCCACCGATCTGGCACGGTAAACATTTCTACACTGATATGATCACACTTTATGCTTCAACAGAGGGTTTTTCTATCCATTTAGCCATGGCTATAACTCATTTTTTATGCATTCTTTTGAATTCTTTGTTGTGTACATGCTCTCTATCACCATTGTGGTACCCATGGAGTTGGGATTTAGTGATGAAAATGACTAATTTTGGGTCGTCTTGTACACCAATCTAAGAGGTTTCTTAATGATTTTTACTGGTAAGCACTTTCTACACAGATTTGACTTCATTCTCATGCCAAAGTCATTGATATTTTGGCTTGTTAGCCATGGCAAGGCTCCTATTTCTGATGTATCTATATATTCTTTGTCATGCTTGTTTTCTATTGTTACTATGGCATCATAAAAGATGAGATCTTGAAGCTTTCACTGCGGCCATTTGTCACTGTATTATGCCTTTTGTAATGGCTAAAAAATGAGCTTAAAAGACTAAAAATATATTCATAGTTTCCCTGTTTACCATGGCACCCAAAACCACAAAATTTATGGCATTTAAGGTTTTAGCCATACAAGATCTTAGACCTACAAAAAACAAGTTTTCATTGCTGATAAATCATCCTCTGTTGTTGTTATTCTTTGAAATTTGATATGAATGAATGTAGTAGTTGGGATTTAATATCTCATTATTGGATCTCCATATAACTCCATTGCTGTGGCTACGGATATGCTGTCATTTTGCTCATTTCCTGAATATTTCCATCCTTCATCTTTCATATCAGTCAAGTATTACACACATAAAAACCTCTATGTACAAAGATGAAACTCCTAAATAAAATGGACATGTGTTTCTGGCATATAGAATGGAATAAGACCCCATGCAAGGAATGTATACATTTACACCTTATTTCTATTTAGATACTGAATATGTGAAAGAATGATGTTGAAGGTAAACCCTTATATATTTCTATATGTTACTTCTATTGCATCATGTGCTTCTCCTTGTTCTCAGGTCATGGCCTCCACACATGACATATCTTGTATGCATTTAATGATATATGCACTATTGTTCTAGTGTTTTCTTATGATGTCCTAGGATCACTGCATCCATGTTGCCCTTGTTCCATGATATATTATTAATCAAGTACACTTGTTCCGAGATGAAATTGTAACATGAAACATGCTGTTATGAACTATGATTCTAATTTTATACATGTGGCTCTACCAGATATCATTGTATACACCTAAAAATGATTTAATACTTGTGATTGAGACATGACATACTTGTTTCTTGCACTCACACATATGTGTTGATATGATCATGACATTTATAGCATTAATGACAATTGATTATATCATTAGATGATGTACTATAGAGTTTATTCCACTTTTATGGTTTTAGTTCATTCCTTGAATTGGAATCATGAATGTGGACCAAACCTGAAACCATTGTACATTCAGTTCAGATATTCCATTTGAGCAATAAACATGATAATTTATGTTTCATCCCCTTTGAGGATCGAGGGGGAATAGCACGCTGGGCTCAACCCTTGTGGGAGCCAATTTGAAACCACCTGTTAATTGGTCTTCACAGCTACATGACTTATCCTATACCTGCACATGAAATAAATAGATTAGAGTAAAAACAATGAAGTTCCATAGTTGTTTCTTTCTCAGTTCCTTCTACATGTGGATGATATCATTGATCAATGCACTATAAACAAAGTGATATGCCTCTTCTGATAGGATAAGGGATTCCATAAACGGAGCTCTAATGGGGCCTTCCCACTTTTTTTGTAGGTTCATGTTGAAGATCAGGAGTAGGGATAGGAGACAACCTTGAGGATCGAAAAACATCCAAGGCAAAGGCTGTGACCTCTCTTTTCTTATCACTATATGCATAGAATTTTTCTTTATATCTGCATATGTTCAGCTATACCCGCGGCTTCTGTGGGACATTTGGTATGTCATTATTTCTTTCAATGCATTGCTTATTCTTTTATGCATTTCAACTTGTAAACAAATAATCATTGTGGTGAATGAAATACTTATCTTTCTTGAATGTTCTGTACTGCAATAAATGAACTGAATGTTTCTTCTATTAAATAGCTGAACTGCAAACCTCATGCATCCCTTGTACTATCACAACTGAACTCCTCATAAAATCAATACATGTAAAGGCTTAAGCAAGGAAGAAATAAATTGAAAATTTTCACCTTAAAATGGACAATGTACCAACTCTGCCATTTTTTGAGCTGTGGTGAAAAAATGGTAATAGTTATTATTGATGAAATTTGCAAATGTGTCATTAATGAGGTAAACAAATCTTGGGCTGTCATTTTTAGGAACTGTATTGGCAATTTGCATGCTAACTATAGCAAGGTTTGTTGTTTCTTGATTAATTTAAAAGAGTTTGGATTTATTTTGCTTGCTATAAGGAAATTTAGGATGTGATTTCAATATTGTAAAGAGAGATTTTGGGTTAAATAATCTTGGCATTCCACTAGTAAATTTTTATTATAGAACAAGATGAAAAGATACATTTTTAGTAAAAGTTAAAGAGAGATGTCCTATCTCTTCTTTGATATGACATGCTTTAAACTATACCATTTTTTTCATGATGGCTAGTTTGTAGTTTATCATGATATTCTAGTCCCTTAGAAGGATGTTTTTAGGGCAAGCTATGCTTTGGTTGGTAGACTTATATACAAGCACATCAAAAAATTAGGTATCATGGTGAGATCTCACTTTAGTGACAAGTTTGATCAATTATGTTCTATATAAACATTGTGTTTATGGTGTAGGTAAAATCATGGGATGATTAAAAGTGCCACAATGTGTCTTGAGGCTATGGTTGGTATAGATAATCCTAACCACTTCTTTGCCATAACTCAAGATGTCGGTCTTCATAGAAGGTTTTGATAGGTTAATAGATCTCTCTGGGGATTTGATCTATGATTTTTTGGTCAAAAATATCAAAGCTATATGTTGATAGTTGGAAAAAACTAAAGCATTTGTAATGTTCTATTTTTAATGTTGAATCTATAATTTTGTGTATAATTTATGGATAAGGTTTTAACATTTTAATACATTTTGCAATGTGTGGCATTTCATGGAGGCCATGCCACTACCTATTGCAATACACAACTATCTCCTTCAATTTATGTTGTGTCAATGTTTACAACTTCCATAACTCCCCATCTTTTTGTCATCAACCAAGATATAGTTTAGAAGGTAAAGAATGGGCTTTTTCTTCTTACCCTTCCCTAATCTTTCTTCTTTCTTTTTCACATTAAATTTCTTAGCTCTAGTTGTTAATTTTTATAGTTCCTTTCATTGGATGATTTCTCCATATCACTCTTGTTATTGTTGATGAATTTTGTCGACGTGTCATTAATGAGTTGGAAAATCTTAGGGAGATAGTTTGAGGAACTATATTGGCAACTTGTAGACTCACCACAACAAAGTTTTTTGTTTCTTGATTCCTTTAAAAGAGTTTGGAGTCATTTTGGTTGGTATAAGGAAATTTTACATATGATTTGAATCTTGTAAAGAGATATTTTGGGTTAAATAACCTTGGCATTCCACTAGTAAATTTTTATTATAAAACAAGGTGAAAAGATACGCAGGTGCTCATTTTGTAGTTTATCGTAACATTGCAGGTGCTTGGAGCTCCTAGCCTTGCTCTGATACCAATTGTTGAGCTACAACTCATATGGACTAGCTAGGAATCGAACCTAGGACCTTCCATTTGCTACTAGAGTACGCTACCAACTGAGCTATTGGCCCCTTGTGGCCAGCCCATCGTGTGTCTAGGTGTGGCTTACTTCCAACAGTCAGAAATATCAAAACTATATGTTGATAATTGTCAACTTTTATTTTGATTCAAGGTTTTACCGATTCTATTTCATAAACCCTATTCCAAATTCATTTCAATTAAATATTTTAATGTAAACTTTGCAAAAATTTATTCGTTTTGTATTTATATAATCAATTAAAAGTTGACAGAAATACGAATACCACTAATACTACTGTTCCGGGCTTCTTGTTGGCCAAGTAGGCTTGGCTACCATCCATTCATAATAGCAGCCTATTGAAACCCCGCTCCTTCTCTAGAGAGTGGAGAGTAGACAATGAGTTTGCGACATATAACACTGAAAACACACCTAGATACACCATTCAGTGTTAGATTTACACTTATAAAATACTTAACTTAAAAAGGATAGAAGCGCAGTTCCAGCAAGAAGTTAGACAGAAGAATAGATACACCATTCAGTGTTAGAAGAATAATTATTCACCCACGTCTTAAATCAATGAATATGAGATTTTTGTCGAATTTATTTTATCTGATTTTAAACTTAAGTCATACAGTAGCTTTAAAATAACTACCTTTCGAGTTAAAAACATAAAAGCAATCGCCTCTTTTCCTCTAATACGGTTGATTTTGTTCCTTAATACAATACAAAACAAATGCATCATCATTTCAATGAAGATGACAGTCTTGTTTGATTTCTTTTATCCCTTTATGAACTTTAAAGCCATGCAAAGTCTTTGAAATCAATGCATTTTCTGGTTAAATATTCCTCCCCCATATCCATTAAAATCTATATATAACATAACAGATTGTTTGAGTTCTCCATTATTTCTTGTCAACGAAAATGACATTTTTGTCCAATTTATTTATCTTGATTATCAAGTTAATCCATACAATGCCTTCCAAATCCATTTAATCAGTGGCAGGCTCTTGAAATCAACGAGAGTCAAAATTGTGACATAAAATCCATCGCCCTCATTTCCCTATAAGTTGGAGTAATGATGAGTGCAATGCAAAGGCAGTCCAATAATATGAAGAAAGGATTTGTGTTATGCTTGCTCTCAGTCCTACTGCTTACCACTACCACCATGCTTGCCAAAGCATCTGGCACTGGCCCCATTTCAACTTTTAAAGGTTAGCTTAAATATTTACTCACCTGTTTATATTGATTTTATTATCTATATTAGTATTAAGAGAGGAGTGGTGTTATGGTTGTTGCAGTGAAATTTAAAGCAGGAGATGAAACAATGGCATTATGCAATTGCTGTGATCCTGATACTCGCAAATGCCGCCGCACGTGTTGTGAATATTATTGCTGCCAGCCCTGGAATTTGATGGTTTGTGGACGGTTTTTTCAATTTTATACCATTTTTCAATTTTATATCATATTTAAACAATTATTATAGGTAAATATAATATAGTATTCTAATTCATAATATATTTATGCATTAATCAAATTTGGGGCTCAATTAATCCTAGCTTGGCAATGTTTAGTGCGTTCATGTTATAATGCAAACACTTGTTGTTTATGAGTGGCTTTACATCTTATGTGAGGTTTGTTCTAAGGGGTTTTTTCAATGCCTTGCTCGAGAATTTCAACCACAAGGGATTCATGTTGCCTACATCATTATAGATAGATGTGTTGTTTCTAAGCTCATCCTACCATTATTTTGGTGTTCACATATTCTCACTTAAGCAAAGCAAACCCCACCCAACCAAAAAAAAAGCACTCTTACAATTTTTTATCATGAGTCTATAATCTTAAAATCAAAGAACCCCCCAATTATGAAAAACACATTTTAAAAAGTTTTAAAATACAAATTAGTAGGATTTTTTTTGATAATTTATATTTTTCTTAAAACGTCAATTGAAAGATTGTTAAATAATCAAAACATCATACAATTTTCATATGACAAGCAGGGGTGACCGTCAAATTCCAGGCTTGATTACTACTATGCAGGACAAGGAGACATTGCAAATGGCTTGCTCTTTAGGTGTGAATTTATGATATATATGTATGTGTTTAAAGGTGTGCAATAAGTCTTGTTTACACCACAAGACCGATTGTTGGAGCTTTGTACTCTTTTGAAGATATCTCTATTGATTGTGTTTGAGTTGGAACAATTTGTGTGGGTGTTGTCTCGTTGTTTATAGGGAAAGAGATGTGCGGACATTCTCTTTCTTTTATTGTCAAAGTGTGTGAACTTTGTCTCCTTTTATTCCCAAAGAAAAAAATGTGCAAACTTGTCTCCTTGTTTTATTCTATTAAAAAAAAAATTGGGTGTTGTCTTCTTAATTTCTTGTTAAATTAGATGGTCTTTTAGTCTGGTTATAAGCACTTGTCTATCTTTATAAAAGATGGATTTATAATGGAAGTAGTGGTTTGAAACTTTGATGATGAATGCCATTTAAATATTTAATAATAAAAATTAAGTGTTATATTTATATTTGATAAAAATAAAACTCTTCCAAAAAGTTAGGTTTTACATATTTTTAATTTTATTAAATTTATTAATTAAATATATAATGGCAATACGATGATGTCACAATGCATACTCATGGACTAGTTATATCACAACACCATACAATGATACTCAAAGTACGTGATGTCAATGCAAAAGTATCACTACACTAGTATGATGTAGGTCAAGGTCTAGGGGTCTTGACATACTACTGAAACAAGAAACAATATAAAACAACACATAACAATAAAACATAAATCTCTTTATTCATTTGTAACTTAAGATTACAACAAAAGTTCAATGATATTCACACATTCCTTGGCCTAAGCATTACAACATTCATGGAGTTGAATCAAATCAACCATTCCAAGCTTCACTCCAAATCCTAGCTCTTGTAGAAACAACTACAATAGAAGAAGTCGCTACCAATGCATGAAATCTCACCTTATGCCAAATACAGTGGCCACCCCATGTCCTAACATGATGGGACACGTGTCATCCTCTAACTGGCTCCCATGATTCCCAGCTTAGGCTATTATAACCATTTTTATCATTTTTAGACATGTTTCAAGCGGTTTACAAAAATCTGAGGCCCATTGGGATGTGCAGAGGAAGCCAAGTCATTGGGATGGTAGGAATTATTGGGTCATCAGAATAGCGGGGATCCACATAGTAACAGGGTATATGCACTTGACTAGAAAAGTTCCACTGATGGAAAAATTCCATTGAAAATAGGTCTGGAGGAGAAATACGGGATTCGAAGGGGTATTGAGATATTGCAGAGGTTTGAAGGGCTACAAGATATATCTGGAAGGGGCCAGAGGTCCCACAGATCTAGATGAAACACAATGTTCTATAAGTGCTTAGCAACTTGTCAGCCAATGGGAGGTTTAGGTTAGTAGGGATATAAAGGGCAAAGGGATTATTCAATATAGGTGCTCAAGGTCCGCAAATCTGGATGGGGTTAAATGTTTTGCAAAATGTGAGTAAAGGCATCTGATGGGAGAATGAACTCCAACAAGATTTAGCAAGATTTTTGAGGGCATCCAGTAGGGGTCAAAAGTCATGTTGATCTATTTGCAAGCCAAAGTTTCGCCAAAGCATAACTTGCTCCAGTTTGATCAAAACTTCGCCAGACTTGAACTGTCAGTACCCATTTGGCTCCTTAACTAGATGTACCCCTCAATTTACCATGAATCCTTAGGAATTTATTTGGGAACTTGATCACCAACTCCTACAAGCAAAAACTAGTAGAAAATGAATAAACAAAGAAAGGAAATCTTTTTGGTTGATGTAGGATTGTTCCAGTACCTAGATGCTCTTACATCAGACATGCACTGGGTAACTAAAATGTTCCATGAGTTGGAAACTCATGAACATTTCGGCAAGTATGGAACTAAAATTCCATACTTGGCTAACTTTTGAGCACTCAGCCAAGAAGCTTCATCTATAGCTCTATTCTTCCATCGCACCAGGTATTCCATGTAGTCCTTTCCCTTGGTCTTTTTAGCCACTCAGGAGTTAACCACTCTGTCCACTTCTTCCATCTTCTTTTCAGGTAACTGATCTAACCACCCTTGTGGATCATATAAATTAGAGTGTGTACCCCCTTGTAAACTTTTCTCTCCTTCATAGAACTTGATGTTTATCCATGCTGGTAACTCAATCTCATAAGCATTAGATGAGAACTTCCTCAACACCTTGCATGGGCCTATTTTCTTAAATTTCAACTTATTGTATGTTCCTTGTGGGAACCTTTCTTTCCTCAAATATGCCAAAACTAAGTCACCTACGTAGAACTCTTATTCCCTCCTATGCATATCAGCATGTTCTTTGTATTTGATGGCAATTTCTTTAGCTTTTCCTTCACCTCCTTGTGAACCTCATGAATGTATTCTACAAAATCTTCTACTATAGCACTCTTCTTTCTTAAATATACACTGTCTCTCAACTCATCAACACCTCTTGGGCTATATCCATAAACTATTTGGAACAGACTCTTTCCTACACTGTTGTTCACTGAATTGTTGAAAGCAAATTCTACTTGTGCCAAGACAAGATCCCATTGATGTGGTTTGTCTCCCACCAAACATTATAATAAGTTTCCCAAACTTTTATTCACAATCGCGGTCTGTCCATCAGTCTGGGGATGATAGGCTAAACTAAATCCTAACTCAGTGCCCATCTTCTTCCACATTGTACACCAAAAATGGCCAGCAAACTTTGTGTCCCTATTTGAGACTATGCTCTTGGGTAGTTCACAAAACCTAACTACCTCTTTTAAAAATAATGCAACTACATGGGATGCATCACTAGTCTTCGAACATGGTATGAAATGAACCATCTTTGAGAATCCATCCACTACAACAAAAATTGAGTCATTACCTCTCTGTGTTAGAGGCAAACCCAAAACAAAATCCATACTTAGGTGCTCCCACAGTCTCTCTGGTGTAGGTCATGGCTAGTATAGTCCTATGTTTTGTCTTGCTCCTTTAACATGCTGGAAAACTCTGCAACCTCGTACCAATCTCTTCACATATGCACTCATTCCAGGCCAAAAATAACCTTCACTAAGTTGTGCCAATGTCTTGTCTATTACAAAATGCCCACTCAATCTTCCACTATGCTTTTTTCTTATTAGGTTCTCTCTCATTGAACCTTTGGGTATACATAATTTTTATCATTTGAACAACAAGCCATCTTGGATGAAATACTCTAACCATGGAGTCACATCTCCCTCCACTAGATTTCTACTAGCTATCCATGCTTCCCTAAAATAAGGATCATCAGAATACAACTCCTTCATTACATCAAAGCCAACAAAACTGACCCTTAACTCATTCATCAATAAACATCTTCTGCTAAGTGCATCTGCTACCCTGTTTGACTTACCACTCCTATGTTTCAAGACAAAAGAATAACTTTGCAAGAACTCCACCCATTTCATATGCCTATGGTTTAACTTACCTTGGTTATTGATTTACTATAAGGCATGGTGGTCTGTGTATAGTACAAACTCATTTGACAGCAAGTAATGCCTCCATCCACTTCTTCAAGGCTTGCACAATAGCATAGAATTCTTGGTCATAAACTGAGTACTTCCTCTTTGCTTCATTTAGTTTCTTACTAAAGTAGGCAATAGGTCTACCTTCTTGACTTAACACTCCACCAATTGCAATACCATTGACATCACAATCCACTTGGAACACTTTGCCAAAGTCTGGCAATGCCAACACTAGTTTTTTGGTTGCCTTCTTCTTCAACAACTGAAAGCTCTTTTCTACAACAGTTGTCCATTGAAACTCTTTCCTAAAACCCTTCATTGTCTCTGTAATAGGTGCACATATTCTAGTGAAATTTCTTATGAGCTTCTTGTAGAAGCTCTCCAAGCCATGGAAATATCTAGCCTCAAACATGTTTCTGGGTGAAGACCAATCTATTATTTCCTTAACCTTCTCGAGATCCATCTTCAACCCTTCTTTAAATACTACAAAACCTAGATATACTAGTTCCCTCTACATAAAACTTTATTTATCCAAGTTTACAAGAAACTTTTCCTCTTTTAATCTCAACAAAATTGCCTTAAGGTGCAGTAGGTGTTCCTCTTTTGATTTAATAAAAACTAGGTTGTCATCCAAATAAATAATGATATTTCCAAGGAAAGGCTTCACTTGTTGAAGGCACAAGACAACTGAGAGGGGGGTGAATCAGTTGTATCAAAAAATTTGAAACCTCATAAGCATAATCACATTCACATTAGTTTACTTAAACCCTTAATCTGTCATCAAGGTTAAACATGGAAATCAAATAACAAAAACTTAAACACATCAACACCATGCACAAGAGAACACCATATTTTTATGTGGAAAATACTAAAAGGGAAAATCTATGGTGAGGATTAGCTCACAATATAAAGTAGTAGCAACACCGAATTACAAGAGGCTCACTGCCATACAAAGAATGCTCACTACAGGGGACTCACTATCCAAGTGGACTCACTACCCACTGAAAAGTAAAGAAGAAAGAAGAGGTACACTGCTATAATTACATCCAACACATGCATGGGATCAGTTCCAATGAAGCACAACAATCATCACCATTGCATTTGTACTGAAAGATCGTAGACACCTTCTGCTCACTACATCCAGTCGTCTAACTCATTCAATCTCTTACTACCCTTTTTATCATTCTCACATCACAAACTTCATCTCTACCATCTGCTCAACTACACACATGAACTCTTAACACTTATTTATATCACCATCAACCTTGAAACAATCTTCAAGGTCGGCAACACAATCTTCAATCCTTGAAATAGTCTCCAAGGTCGGCAAACATACAAAATTTGAATTAGGTCTAGACCTAAACATTTCGTGATGCAAGGGAATGAAGGTGAACCACTCTAAGCCTTAGCTTGGACACAAATCCATCCAAACACACTACACAACACAAACATAATCATCAAATCAACTCCACAATCAGTACAAACTTCTAGGTTGGCCAAATGGTGTAAACATAGGGGATTCAAGTCATCACACACTTCGATGATCACAACCATAACTTGTAGACTATGCCCATAGATTTAACACATTCTGGAAAAATTCTTAACAACTTGAGGTCACCTGGAAATCAACAAATTCATCCACAACAACTTTCACCTGAAGAAGGCTCGTTCTTTGCTCACAACCAACATTGTCAAACTATGCTACACAATAACTTTATTTCCAAAACATCATAACACAAACCTTTTGGATAGAAGGTAGATTAGGACCTTATAGGATTAAATCCAGAACCACAACACTTGAAATGACTCTACGGAGAAATGCGGAGAAAAATACTTTCTCCCAGACACCTCTGCACAAATTAGAAACACTATCAAATCTTGTTCCCAAACTGGTGAACATAACTTTCACTTCACACCAATCCAGAGCACCAAATTCTAGATTTAGCATCTTACACCACTTCTCATCAACATATCCAAAGTACAGACTCAGATCTCCAATACAAAAGGAATGCGGAGCAAAAACTTGAGCAGTATACTGTAAGCCAGAAGAATCATTCAACACACTATTTTTAGTATTATTCAAATTTTCTCAAAAGCACTTGCAAACCCAACTACATAGGCTTATTCTTAACACTTTTAGCATCTATACAAAGAATCCAAACCATCTTTTAGCAAATCAACTGAATCAAACAACACTAAATAATACTAACTTCATCAGAAGACACATTTGACACCAATGACAACACAAACATGTTGACATCAATGACAACACTGAATGGCACATACTTGCAACAATCTCCACCTTTATCATTGATGGCAACATATGATGTGAAAAACCATCATGACACAACTCTACTCTAATCTTACTCTCCCCATTTCTTTTACACATCTTGCTTTCTTCCTCTACCTTTGTTTTTCAAATGAACTCTCTCCCCCTTTGACATCAATGGCAAAGGGTGACATACTTTTTCAAAACTCTCTTCTTCTAATTGTGATATTGCACATACTTGCACTGTCCTCAACTACTCTGTATACTCCCATATCTGCAATAATCATTAACACCACTACCAGTTCCTCCTCAGAGGTAGCCTCCAACTCAGTTTCTAGAGGAACCATCTATACCAAAAGCTAATACTGATACTTTCTTAGCCTCTGTTACATCCTTCTTAATCTAGGTCTTACTTATCTTCTTCTTATTCTCTATTGGATCAATTCTTTGTACTAGTTTGTTCTTCTCTATTAGAATGTCCTTCTTCATGCTTCTATTTTTGCAAAACATTGAGATGTGTGCAGGCTTACTGCAATTGTAGCACACCACATTCCTCTGACCATTGTTCCTTCCATTCATTTTGGATCTAAATTGATTTTCTTTGTGTCCAAATCTATTGCATACATAACAGTTGCCATTGAAGGGTTGAATCATTCTATTATTCTTATAGCCATTCATTCTTTTACTTCTGCACTCAATAGCTTTATGACCAACTTTCTTGTAGGTGAAACATAGACCAGTAAAAGGTGGAACATTTTGATTCATTCTGCTCCTACATTGTGTAGTCTTATGTCCAAATTTGTTACAAGAATGACAATAACCATTGAAATATGGATACCTTTGAGCATTAGGTTGTCTGATTGGTGGTCTTCTAGCTCCTTTCTTCTGATTCTAGAACTGCATACCATTGTTCTTATTTTCAGCTTTTGATGCTTGACCTAGTTTTAAACCTTCACCCTTTTCAAACCCTAAGTCCTTTTTATTATTAGAATTTTTCTAACTTGCAATCATCTCATCGAGCCTTGCAAAAGTTATCTTGAATCTTTCTTCATAGTTCTTCACCTTCTCCAATTCTAATTTTAATTTAACAACTTCTTGCTCAAGCCTTGTGCATTCTTTAGATTTTCCTTTCACTATTGAGTTCAGACATTCCTCAGTTCTTACCTTCTCTTCAAATTTCTCCTTCAAACCAATCATGGATTCATTTGCTAACCTCAATTGTTCACTAGCTTCCCTGTGCCTTTGTTTGAACTTTTTGATTTGTTCTGTCAAATTTCTGATACATTCATTTGCTTCTTTGACATTCTCCTTCAAATCTATAATTTATTCTTTAGTCCTTTTTAGGTCTTCATGAGCAATCCTGAGTTCTTCACTATTAACAAACATACATTCATCTTCTAAGAATTCAATAGTAAGAGTTTCTTTATCCTTGCATGCATCAACCACTATTTTAGGTTCTACTTTGGAAACTAAACACAGATTTATCTGTTCTTCAACAACCTTCCTTTTTGTTAATACATATTTGCTCTTATCACTAGTTATTTGGTCTTTAGTGTGATGCCTCTGCACATACTTGGGAGTTCCAGAGATTCTTTCTGCAGCTTCTTGTTTTTCAACCTATACTTCATTTTCTTTAGTTTCTTCTTCTTCTTTAGTCTGTACTTCCCCTTCAACAACATTTTCTTCTTCTCTGCAAGAAAACTCATCTAAATCTGATACACATCTATTAACTTCAGAAATCTTCTGTATATCTTCATCAGCCTCAACATTCACACTCTCAACAATCTTTCTTAGCCTTTTGTTATAGCACTGGTAAGATTTTCTTTTGTTAGAGTACCCAAGAAAAATACCTTCATCACTTCTTGCATCAAACTTTCTTGGATCTTCATTTCTTCTTATATAACATTTGCTTCCAAAAATTTTGAAATATTTAACAATAGTAATCCTTCCATACCATAGTTCATAAGGAGTCTTTATATCATCTGTGCTTACTTGTACTCTATTATGTGTATAAATAACAATCTGAATTGGTTCCCTCCAATAAACATCCTGTAGGTTTGCTTATTTTAACATAGTCTTTGCAGCTTCTTCAATTGTCATGTTCTTCCTTTTAACTGCTCCACTCAGCTGAGAAGATAATTGCCTCTTTATCCCATGATCCTCACAGAAGATGTTAACCTCGTCTAAAATAAGTTCTCCATCAAAGCTCAAGTATTTGATTTTCATGTGTATTTCATTCTCAACCATAATTTTGAAAGTCTTGAACTTATCTAGGGCTTCTGATTTTTCTTTAAGAAAAATAACCAATGTCATTCTAGAAGAGTCATCAATCAACAACATGAAGTACCTGTCACCTTGAGAACTTCTTACATTGGTTGGACCACGGAGATATGTATGCACCAATTCAAATAGTCTGGTAGAATTTAGTTCTTTGACTTAGGAACTTTTCCTCACTTACTTTCCAACTTGACATTCCTTCCATTTATCATTAGAAGGTTTGATGATCTTTGGTAGGTCTCTCATAGCTTGGACTATACTTATCTTCACTAGACTATCAAAACTGATGTGACACATCCTTCTATTCCATAGCCAACTTTCATTGATTTGAGTCATAAAACAATAATCATCACCTTCTTTGAGATGATAAATATTTCCATCTGTGCTTTTTCCAGTAGCTACCAGAGTTCTGGATTTCTTTCTAATCTCAAAGCCATCATCCTGAAACATAAGATTGTATCCTTTGCTGTACAATTTTCCAACACTTAAGAGGTTTTGCTTTAAGCCTTTGACATAAAGAACATCATCAGTAATATGTTTTCCATCAAGACTTATTTAGCCTTTTCCACATATTTCAGCAGTACAGTCATCACCAAAATTGACTAGTCCTTCATCGAGTTTTTCAAATTTAACAAACTTGCTTTTATAACCAATCATATGATTTGAGAAACTACTGTCAATAACCCAAAAATTATTTTCTTGTCTAGTATGAAGAGTATATTCATTATCATAACTTACCTCCAGAGCATTTTCTTTAACACAATGCTCCGAGTCAACTGTAATAGTATCATCCTTCTCATACACCATCCCAGATCTACCTCAAGTTGTTAAGATTTCTTCAAAGGAATCTTGCTCAGATACTATTTGTTGAAGGCACAAGACAACTAAGAGGGGGGGTGAATTAGTTGTATCAAAAATTTTGAACCCTCATAAGCATAATCACATTCAAACTAGTTTACTTAAACCCTTAATCTGTCATGAAGACTAAACATGGAAATCAAATAATAGAAACTAAAACACATCAACACCATGTGCAAGAGAACACCAGATTCTTACGTGGAAAACCCTAAAAGGGAAAAACCACTGTGAGGATTAGCTCACAATATAAAGTAGTAGCAACACCAAATTACGAGAGGCTCACTGTGATACAAGGAATACTCACTGCACGCGACTCACTATTCAAGTGGACTCAATGCCCACTGAAAAGTAAAAAAGAAAGAAGAAGAGATTCATTGATATAATTGAATCTAACACATGCATGGGTTTAGTTCCAATGAAGCACAACAATCATCACCTTTGCATCTATATTGAAAGATAGTAGACAGCTTCTACTCACTGCATCCAGTCATCTAACTCCTTAAAGCTCTTACTATCCTTTTTATAATTCTCACATCACAAACTTCATCTCTGCCATCTTCTCACCCACACAAATGAACTCTTAACACTTATTTATATCACCGTCAACCTTGAAACAATCTTCAAGGTCGGCAACACAATCTTCAATCCTTTAAACAGTCTCCAAGGTTAGCAAACATACAAAATTTGAATTAGGTCTAGACCTAAACATTCCATGATGTAAGGGAATGAAGGAGAACTACTCTAACCCTTATCTTAGACCCAAATCTATCCAAGAATGCTACAAAACACTCACATAATCATCAAATCAACTCCTTAATCAGGGCAAACTTCTAGGTCAAAAAAATGGTGTAAACACAGGGGATTCTTCATCACACGCTTCTACGATCACAACCATAACCTGCAGACCATGCCCATAGCTTTAACACATTCTAGAAACATCCACAAACAACTTGAGGTCACCTAGAAATCAAAAAATTCATCCACAACAACTTTCACCTAAAGAAGGCTCAATGTCTTCTCACAACCAACACTGTCGAACTCTGCTACATAATAACTTGCTTTCCAGAGCATCATACCACAAAAATTTTGGATAGAAGGTAGATACAGACCTTATAGGCTTAAATATAGAACCACAACACTTGAAACCACTCTGTACAGAGAAATGTAAAGCAAAATACTTTCTCCCAGACACCTCTGCACAAATTAGAAACACTGTCAAATCCTGTTCTCAAATTGGTGAACATAACTTTCACTTCACAGTGATCCAGAGCACCAAATCCTAGATTTAGCATCCTACACCACTTTTGATCAACATATCGAAACTGCACACTCAGATCCCCAACACAGAAGGAATGTGGAGTAAAAACATGAGCAGTATACTGTAAGCCAGAAGACTCCTTCAACACACTGCTTTCAGTATTATTCAAATTTTCTCAAAAGCACTTGGAAACCCAACTACATAGGCATATTCTAAACACTTTTAGCATCTATACAAAGCATCCAAACCACCTTTTAGAAAAGAAACTTAATCAAACAAAACTAAACAATACTAACTTCATCAGAGGACACAATTGACAGCAATGACAACACAAACATGTTGACATCAATGACAACACCGATTGACACATACTTGCAACATCACTACCTCATTCATCGGTATCATAAAGGTGTTGGGTGCATTTGTCAACCTAAATGACATTACTAGCCACTCATACAATCTTTCCTTGGTCTTGAATGTTGTCTTCCATTCATCACATTCTCTAATTTTGATTTGGTTGTATCCACTCTTCAAATAAATCTTGGTGAAGTACTTTGCTCCACTCAGGAAGTCCATCAAGGCATCCATTCAAGGCAATGGAAACTTGTACTTAATGGTTATCTTGTTTAAATAGCCCTTGAATAAGTGCACATTCACCATTTCCCATCTTTCTTAGGTACCAGTACAACAGGTACAACACACGGAGTAAGGCTCTTTCTAATTTGTCCCTTATCCAACAGCTCTTGCACTTGTCTATTCACCTCTTCATTTTCCATCAACATCATTCTAATGGTGCCTTATTTGGTATGCTTGCACCCAGTATCAATTCCATGTAGTGACTTATGCTTCTAGTTGGAGGTAATCCATCAGGTATGTCCTTCATTAGAATGTCAGTGAATTCATTCAAAAAATTTTGGACTTGTGTGGGAATTCCTTCCCCTTTGTTTGTTGTCCTAACCTCTACAATCTTAGGTAGGAAGGAAAAATAGACCTTCTCCTTTCTGATATCCTTCATAAACATTTTTCCAATCACTAGGCAAACTCTATTAGTTTTCTCAACCTCCTCATCATTCTCCTTTGAAATGAATTCAATACATACTCAACTCTATCTTTCTTGATTTTATTGCAATTATTCTTGCCATCATGAATGGCTTTCCTATCATATTGCCAAGGTCTGCCTAACAGAATGTGGAATTTACCCATTAGCATAATATCACACATTATCTCATCTTAGTAATTCATGATATGAAATTTATTAAGATATTGTTCACTTACCAATAACTAACGTGCCCTCTACAACTAGGAAACCTTGTAGGGAGTTGGATGCTTCAACCTCTTCAGTTTCAACTTCTCCATGATCTCTTCTAACACTAAGTTGTTAGTACTACTACTATCCACAATGACTTTGTAGCATTTTCCTCCAAGCTTACATTTGGTTCTAAACAAATTTCTTCTATATTTTGGTTCCCCTTGTTCCTTCTCTGGTGTTAGAAGAGCTTTCCTCAACATCAAGGATTCTCTATTCTCTAGTTCTTCTCCAAATTTTGGTGAGGCTACACTTGCCACATTCTCCTCCTCATCTTGTGCTAAATGGACCCTAGTTTCTTTTCTTTTTTCCACTTCTTTGTTGTACTTGAGGACATTCAAATGCCCTATGTCTAGCTTGTCAACATTAGAAACATGTTCCACTAAATCCTCTTCCACTTCCTTTTCCTCTTCCAAAATTTACTCTGCCTCTAGAGTAATCACTTCTTAATCTACCTCCTTGGGTACTGGTCTGAGAAGTACTTGCTTCTCCTAGCTTATCCTGATAACCACATCTAGGATTTGATTATCCTCTTCTTCTCTAGGATTTACCTCTTCCCCTAGAACTATTTTGTCTTCTAGAGATCTTTTCTTCTGCCTTCAATGCAAATTGATAGGCTTCTTCTACATTGGTAATCCTAACCCTGATAATTTCATCTTGGATAGAATAATGCAAACCATTTACAAACCTAGAGACCTTCTTAGCATCATCTTCAATGTGACCAGTCCTGATGTTCAATCTGTAAAACTCCTCTTTGTATTCTTGCACACTTTTCTCCTTCTGTTTGAGGTTATGCAACTTCTTTAACATGGTGATCAGATAGTTTGCTGGTAAGAAATTGGCCTTCAACTTAGTTACCATCCTCTCCTAGGTTTTAATATTCTCCTTTCCTTTTCTCTGTCTTTCAACTTGCACATGATCCCACCATAGAGATGTATGTCCCTTCGGCCTTGTAGTTGTAAGTTTTACCCTCTTAGAGTCTTCAATAGATTCCAGCTCAAAATACTTATCTACCTCTAAAATCCACTCTATCAACTCCTCTGGATTCAGGCTACCATTGTAACTAGGTAGTTCTTCATGGGGTTTATTGGCAATTATGATTATTGCACTCAAGAACCTTCTCTCATGTTCATCTCTCCTTTCTTTCGCTTCTTCCTCACTGAATTCTTCCTCATTATCACTTACATCCTCTATAGGTACTCCTCTGCATTATGTTCTCTCCATTGCATCCAGTGTAGCTATGATACCTCTTAGCATCTCTACCATTGCTACATCTTTAGCTCTTGGAGAAACTCCTCTTCTACCTTTTGCTTGGTGCGCCATGTTGGCAAGCCCTCTACAGTTGCATTTTTTCCTTTTTCCAGTCTTCCTACAACAATCTTCTTAGGGTCCCTTGTACAACACTTCCACAATCTCAATGAATTTAAACCGAAGATCTGATACCACTTGATTTAGGTCAAGGTCCAAGGGTCTTGACAGACTACTAAACAAGGAAACAATATAAAACAACACACAACAATAAAACACAAATATCCTATTTTAAAACATATGGATATATGAGTAACTAGGGTAGAATTTCCATTTGTCCATATTATCCTAGATAAATAGTGTCTTTTTATGAGGTAGCTAATTGGGTGTGTGCAAGAAGTTGAATCCACTTTTGGCCAAAAAGTGGAAGTGTTTTCCTTGATTTTCAAAATTTGTCACATTTCACCTAAAAATTTGATGCACTTAAATGTTTAATCCTAAAAAAAGTCAATAGTATGAAATGTAGTACTCGGAGTCTAGTTTCCAAATCTATAATTTATTTTAATAGCCAGATGATACAAATTGACATTCAATAGGCATGTCTAAAAACCACTGTTTAAAAGTTACTTTTTCTTACCATACCATGCATGTGTATGTCAAACATATTTTGACCCAAATAATTGTATTTTTTAGAATCCTTTTGGGAAAAGATCAGTAAGACATTGAAGATTGCTCATGATATTTTTTTGTAATTTTTTTGAATATTTTTTTATTAATTTTTTATTAGTAGTAATTGTTGTTTTAAAAATCCCTCGTGTACGTCACGCATAAGATGACCTAAACTTATCATTTCTTGATTTTTTTTTCAATTTAAAAAGAATTGTCTAAAAATTGCTCACGTATAATTTTTTTTCAAAAAATTATTTTAATAGAAAGTTATTAAAATAATAAGAAAACCTTATATTTCAAGTTTATGGACCAGCTTCATCAAAAAATATTTGAAAAATAGAAAAAATAATCAAACTGTAAAAAAAATTTACATATTTAGAATCTACACAATCTCATCTATAATGGGTTTTAATTTTGTCAAAAAATTCTACAAAAAAATGTCTTCAGATATATGTCCAAAGTCACTTTTTTTAGTGACATTGACATGGTCCTCAAGTTGTAGGTCAAAGCTGGTCCAAATGTTAGGGTTGGGTCCCCAAGCCTTTTCTCGACCCAAAACCCATAGGAGAAACAAACCCTCAAATTCATATTTCAAGGAACGAGATCCCCGGTCCCGCTTTGAAATGGGAACCCGTTTGTTTTTTTATTATTTCAATGGTACGAAAACAAAATGGGATCTCGTTTCTGTTTTGACCATTTTTTAAAAATTAAACTAATAAAAAATTCATGTCTTCTACAACTTGATATCTTGTAGGACTATGTATAGCTGACAATGACTAATTCTATAATTTTTTATCAAATCTTGTCTTCTACATGCTCTTGAACTTGTAATTTCATTTGAATTTTGGAATGAGGTAAGATTGGGACAATTTTGGATAGGAATTGTGTTCATTTTATATGTATTTGAAGGAGGAGTAAAAAGGAAAGACTTTCACTATTGAAATTCATTTGTACTTCAAAATTTTGTAATCATGGGATCACAATGCCGTCAAAAGAGGAAATATAGGAGGGCGTTGACCCCTAAAGAAATTCAAGAAAAGTGAAAGGAGGCAAAATGACAAATAGATAGAAGAACGAGGATTCAAGCAATGAATAATGTTGAAGCATCCGGTTCCATGACTATTGAAGAGAAAAACATTGAAGAGACCATGGATGTAGGTGATGCAAATTTGCAAGAGGTGAATGTGGAAGATAATTTGATTATAGAAACTAATCCTTGTATGTCTTCAAATCCGCCTTTCAATTCTATGGAGAATGTGACAATAGGCACAAATCTAGATATGTCTTCAAATCCACCTTTGAATGATATGGAAAATGTGATTCTAGATGATATTCATATTGATGTTTTGGAAGAAGCTGGATATAACAATATTGAGATCAATTTTATTCGTAGACAAGCTATAGAAACGAATATTGAAAATGAAATCCCTTTTGTTGGTCAAAATGAAAATCATTTTGTTGTTGAAAATGAAAATCCTTATGTTGGTGAAAATGAATATCCTTATGTTGTTGAAAATGAAAATCCTTGTGTTGGTGAAAATGAAAATCCTTTTGTCGTTGAAAATGAAAATCCTTGTGTTGGTGAAAATCCTTGTGTTGTTGAAAATGAAAATATTTTTAAAAAAATTGAAAGTTCTATTTTGGATAACCTTCCTGGTAAGATTTCTTGGAGTCAAATAAAAATGTATGCCAATAGATTATACAAACAATTTTTATCGAAAAAAACTATCATTTCAATGTCAACTCATGATGCAATTGATGAGAATGTGGAAAATGAGAAAAATAATGAAAAATTTAGGCATTTTTGTGAAACTAAAAGAAAATATGAATTACTTAAGCATGTTATATGTACTAATGCTAGTGCCATTGAGTCTATTGGAAAGAAGAATTGATCTAAAGATAAGAATGCAGCATGACGAGCTATAACAACTGCTATAGTTAATAAAACAACTTTGGATAAATGAATGTTAAGCAACATTAGTGGAATTCTAAACATACATCCTAAAACATTGGTAAGAGTGACAAAGAGAAGAGAAAGTATAGAGAGTGATCCAATCAACCAATGTTGGAGTTTTAGTGGTTGACTCCCAAGGTCAACATAAAATTGAATATTGAAATCAAATCTTTGGTTGAAAAATATTGGCATGGTAATAATAGGGTATTAGATCTAATGCTAGAGATGTTTTGAAATTAAGAGTGGGGTCTAAAATTCATGATCCTCGTCCAAAACACCTATTAGACACAACTCAAACCGAATTTTATAGAAAATTTTTAGATGATTCAGTGTTACCTAGAAATATTAGCATAAGTCAAAGATCATTTGAAAAATGTAAACCTTGGTATGTCAAAATTAATAAGCAACAAATCTCTTGTTGTTGTAAAACACATGTGCAATTTTGTTATTATTATGAAGTTTTTTGATATATACGTTGTACTTTACATACTAACATGATTATGCAGGAATGTGGTATTAATATGCCACTTGAAACAAACAATGAGTTTATAGTAGGTTTGTTTTGTGAGAGATTTGATGGGCATTCATTTTATTTAAGTTCATGTATTTCTGGACAATGCACTAGTTGTGGCAATCTTTCATTCTTAGGAGTTTGTATGCATGAAAGTGTTGAAAATGATTTTGGACAACAATTAGTGGATGTCAAAAGATTTAAAAATGTTTAGTATTCTTTAAAGGATGGAAAAACTGGAAAGTGTTGCGATTTAATCATAGAAAAAATTAGTGTACATGCATTCATATCAGAATTTAAGAGTAAGATTGTACCAAAATATGTCAAACACTCTCAACATGAATGATGGCTTGATGGACAATTTCACATATGTATAAACACATTTCTAGTTGGAACTATACTATCAGTGGATGATTTTGTAGAAAACATATATTCTTGCTCCACAAGAGGAAATTCAATCACAATATTACAATTTAGTGCAGATGGCTATGTTTGTTCATATTGTATACAGGCATGCAGATGATAGTACAAAGGATAATAGAAATTTTTTGAGTGAATATCATTTCTATTTGAGCAACAATCGGTTACACTTGTCAAAGTTTGTTCAATATTGTTTCAATATATTTTATACAAATTTAAGAGAAAGAGGAATCCAAATGGCATAACATCTCAGGGTATACGCACAAAGATGAGGGACCAAAAAGTCACCACATGACTTTTTGGTCCCATACAAGTCATAACACAAGTGTATTATAATGCACTAGCATTATAGCTTGGTATTACCAACTCTAAGGCTTAGTAATACCAAGCCATAATGCTGGCGTGTTTTGTAAAAGCAAAACTCGCACTCTTTCTCTCTCTATCTATCTATCTCTCGCTCTCTGCCTCTCCCTCTCCCTCTCTCACTCTCTCTCTACCTCCGTCCCTCCCCTCTCTCTCTCCCTCTCTATCTCTCCCTCTCCCTCCCTCTCTCTCTAGCTTTGTCTCTCTCTTGCTCTCCCTCTCCCCCTCTCTATCTCTCAGAGAGAGAGAGACTGATAGTGGGGGAGAGTGGGAGGGGGAAAGGGAGGGGGAGAGAGAAAGAGAGGGTTTAGGGGTTAGGGTTTAGTGGCATTATTTAGCGTTTATTAGTTTAGGGTTGTTCAAGTTTAGGGTTTAGGGGAATTATTTATGGTTTAGGGGTTTAGGGTTGCTCGGGTTTAGGGGTCAAGGTTTAGGGGCATTATTTAGGGAGAGAGAGAGAGAGAGAGAGAGAGAGAGAGAGATGTTTTAGTTCACCATAATGTGCTAGCATTATGTGAATGCACATAACATGAGCACGTTATAATGTACTCGTGTTATGTGCATTCACATAACGCTACCGTTTTATGCTTAGGCTTGGATTTGCCTTGGGCTTCCAACCCAAAGGCTTGGATTGTGTTTAGGTCCTCCAAGGGCATGTTTTTCTAGATTCTAACAAAATTCACATAATCTAGAGCATGCACCCCATTAGGATTGCACTTTTTTCAATGAAGAGTCAAAAAAATACCACCATAATCTTAAGCTCTCTGTTAGCTATCTAACCATATAATTTTTTTTACATTTTGAGTATGTTAAGGGTTTCATCTTTAATTTCTTTTGTTAGTGTATCCATTTTTTGTCAAAAACCAGTGTCTAGTATTTTTGACTTATTTTTTAACTGTTCATCAAAATTTCAAATAAGTTACATTTTTAGAAACTAGACTCCATTCTACATGTATTAAAAACAATTGATTTTTGATTAGTTTTAAAAAAATTTAGGGGGGAGCACACTCAATTTTCTAATTTTCAAGATGTGTCCACTTTAAAAATTAGTTAAAAATCAATTATTCATGAAAAAATTATCAGGAAAATTAGGGATAAACTACATGGTGTTAGCTAATTTCTCACTGAAGCGATTTTTGAAATACTAAAAAAAAGTTAACATTTTAGGGGGAGCACACTAGACGCTATGTTATGTTTTTTTGAGAAAAATAGGAACAATTTATGTGCTCCCCCTTTTTGAACCCCTTAATCTCAACCATTTTTGAAAAAAAATATATTAGTTTAGAAACTAGATTCGAAGCACTACAACTCTTGTTTTTTTTGTATCTTCAAATTTTGAGTGTAACTATCTTCAATTTCTCATCCAACATCAATCTTTCTTAATTTCAAAAGAAAAAAAGTGGCATCTTAAGACCCCCTTTTGGTCCCTCATCTTTGTGCACTTACCCCTCATATGGTCAGATAATTGTACGGGACAGTTCAAGAATGCTCGAATGTTTTATTGGTTAAGTAGGGTTCACAAGGAAAATAATGCCCAACATATGTGGAGTTTTTTTGAAGCTGGACATGGTAAAGGAGAACATGATGGATCTGGTGCATGTGTTAAAAGAATTCTTGCTAGAGAGCAATTGAAATTTGAGGATGCTATAAAATTTAAAGATGAACGTGTGATTGTGGATTGGTGCAATACAAAATTATCTGCAGGATCAAGCGAGTACTCTATAGTTTGATGATTCTTTCAGTTGGTTGAAGAAGAGAACACTCTACTTAGACTTGATTGTGAGACAATCAGTGGATCTACTAAATGGCATTCACTTAAGAGTTTGAATGTAAGCACATGAACTATATGGACAAGGGAGCTTGCATGTTTTTGTCAATTTTGTATTTTAGGAGATTGGAAATCATGTGAAAATACAAAATGTGTTAAAGAGTGGAAGAAAAGTTCATTGACACCTGTATAAACACATGATCAATATGAAACAACAATTGAAGATAATGATCAAGTGTTTCCATTGGATGACTATGACCATGTTTCAGGCCTTGTATAAGAAGGTAATTTAATTCAATTTATTTCATTTTATTTCACTTTATTACTATTTTGTAATATATTTAATTATATATGGATGCATGTATGTAGAAATTGGTCAAATTATATGTCACACAAGTTATTGAATTAAATTTTTTTTGCAGGACATGTGTATCACTAGTAGAATTTGGCAAATAAATGACTACGTGACTAAACCTTTTAGTCACGACAACTAAAAATGACTAAATTCTACTAAGTTTTTGCAACACAGCTATAAATGACTAGATAAATGACTAATTTGATCGTCGGGTTAAAACACAACTAAATAATTAGTCACACAAATATTAAAGTGGGTAATTAAAAAAAAAAATTGAATTGGCAAATTATTAAAGTGGACCTTGTATTGCCCACAGGGTTAATAGCTGAAGTTTTATCTCCAATTCAGAGGCATATTGCAGAAACCACGTCGATCTCCCAACCAAAATAAAACTTGCTGACGCACAGTAGGTGTTTGGCATTGTATTGTATTTGGATCAGCACCAACATCAACCAACATATAAGTAATCCTCATCGATTATGTTGAATAAGTAAGGTTTTTCACCTCACAACTACTTATGGCTGACTAAACCCTAATATTTAAGTGGTTAAAGCACTAAACAACTCCTTTAAAGAAGTAAAAACTGGCCTCAAGGTTACTCTTCCTCAAAAGATTGTCTTGTTGGGCGAAGGCAGTAACAACAAATTTTTCTTCTTCTTCTTTATCATCATCTTCAATTTCTTCTTCCAATGGGCTCTACAGTGGATTAAGGAGTCTACATCCAGCAACAGAATTTACAAACCATAGATGGAGTGGATTGTACCCTCATAGTAGCAACAATGGGAGGAGGAACATAACCCTTCTCGTGTTGAATGATTTGAGCGACAAAAAAGGGTCAAGGAAGAAGAAGACACAAAAGGCTAGAGGAATAGGGTCGGCGAAGGGGAAAACAACAGGGAGAGGGCACAAGGGGAAAAGGGCAAGAAGCGACATTAAGTTAGGCTTTGAAGGCGGCCAAACTCCTCTTCAAAGAAGACTGCCAAAACAAGAGTTTAAGAATTCCTTCACTCTTCACTTCTAGGCATGCCTCTCGCCTCTTCAATTTTTCAAATATATTTTTTTGAATATACATGTTATATTACTTTGAAGATCATAAAAGTATATCCTAGGTTTGGCCCGGTTTGGAGCTTTTGGGATGTGATGCCATTTAGTTCTTTGTTTTTTTTTTGAATTTACTATACAATATTTGTGATATAATATATAAATCTATTACCTGAAAAAAAAAGTTACATCAATCTTACAACATGTTTATATGGAATATCTCTTCCTAAAAATTAGCCAGTGAGGATCATAGGTCTCTTTGTCCTCAAAGACAATGATTTACAGCTTTGTTGGTTCTCTTGGTGTTGATACACAATGCTAGTTTGTGGCCGAAGGATTCTTCTTAGAACATGGCCATACATCTTGACTTCCACAAAAGTCATGCAGCCATCAACCACACTGTGTACCATATTGTTTGCATTTATCCTCGTTTTCATTAATATCAAAATGTGTTCTTGCTCGTGGCTCATTGTTGAATGTATCTCAAATCAAGGGATTGAAGGGATCTATCAACATTGCACGTGCAATGGATTTTTTGTTATTGATAAATTTGGGTTGCAGCGTGAGCTTTGGCTTTATTGCTACAACTGAGGAATACCTCTACAGTCAAAGTCATCTAGGACTTGTGTGCTGCCTAGTCCCTTGGGTATGTTGTATCCAATGTTGGTTGCAGTATTTTACTCAATAACACTTAATATTTTATGAGGTTATGTTGCATCCAATTTAGGTCGCAATTTTATACACAACACCACTAAAAATATGTTCTATGGGTACTTAAACCTAGATTTTGTAATGATAGCTCTGGCAATTTACAAGTTAAGTCCATCCCATTAGATAACACTTGAACTAGATCTTTTATATATGCACTGCCTATAAACGCCACCATCCTAAGAGTGTATGGTTAGCCCCACCACTCTTTGCTTCCAGTTATGCTTCCTATCATTACCTTTTTTGTTGGTATCTGTATATGCCTAAAAATGACACGACTCGATCTAAATAAATATTTTTAATATTTATTTTATTCTAATTCTTCTATCAATAAATAAATAAACAAATTTATTTATTTGATTCATCTTCTTCTAAGTAATTAAATATCAAAATATTTAATTACCTTTTCTAAAGTCAAAATTAAATAAAATCCTTTATTTAATTTAATTCTTCTAAATTCTTCCAAACAATTAAATAATTCTTAATTATTTAATTAAGTCATTCTTTTTTTAAATTTAAATAAATCAATAAAATTTATTTAAAGCCTCTCAATATCTAAAAATAAAATATAATCAAATATTTTATTTATTTTTCCAAATCATACACACAATTAAATAAATTTATTTATTTAATTTGCTTTCTTATCTTCTAAATTCCCAGGAATCTTCCAAATCTTCTAAAAATAATTATTCTTCTTCATGCACATAGAATTAAATAATTTATTATTTAATTCTTCTCAAAACATGCAAAAGCCAATCGTGAGTCAACTAATTGATTCCAAAACTTATGAAATAGTAAAAAGATTTCTATTTTATGATAGCATATCTTATCTTCAATAAATAGAAAAATAGTTGACTCAAAATATCTTTTGTGTGACACTTGTCTTCTTTCTCTTCGTGCACATTCTCTCATTATTTCTCAACCATTGATCTTCTTTTTCTTTCTCAACTGTTGATCTCTTCTCTCATGAGTCTATAAATTGAACCTTCTTCTAACACTTCTATCATCCAAGCTTTAAGTATCGTTACTCTGCAGGAATTCCATTCGCTTGCGATCAACTTGTTACCATACCACCATTACCATTGTTGTGAAGCTCATCTTCATTACAGTCAACTATCATGGCCATTCCCACTTGACATCTTGGAATAGCAAGGAGGTGCATCTTCTGAGGGCATATTCGAACACAAGATCACTTGTGATAGGCCACCAATGGAAGCCATGAGGTAAAGAGGTTTGTTGAGGTATTGTTCATCACTTTAAATCTTCTTTATTTCTATATTTCATTAAGTTATGGGTATTATTGATATCTTTTGATATTAACACATAATTTCCCCTAACATTTCTGGTGCCCACTATGGGGTTCATGCCCTGATTTAACCCAAAAACTAAGTTTTATGTGCAAAGGTACCGTACACGGGAGGATTCAGCGCATCTTACCCATTCTGACGTGCATCTGAGCTACGTTCCAGCACATATGATCTTTTAGTGCATCTAACCTCTGAAGCCGTGCATACACCTTTTGTTACGACACATCTGATATGCCTGCGCATATGCTTTCTGTTTCAGCACTTTTACTTTCTGTTTCTGCACTTTTGATTTTCCTACGCTTCTGAGCTCTATTTATGTGCATTGATGCTCTATTTCTGTGCATATATTCTAAGCAATGGTTTTTAGGATATTTTCTATATTTTATACTAACGCTGACACTTTTTCATAGGAATATTCTCTCATCTGTTTGCAAGATTAGGAGTTGGTTTAGTCATTCTAGTTGCATTGTTAGAACACATCGTCTTTTCTAATGGATAGTAATCAGATGATCATGAAAAATCACATCTAGTTCTAACTAGGAGGGACTAACTTGAATCTTGTTGCATCAATAAATTGAATCTAGTCATAATGCTAGGAGGATAAAATTGAACCATTGCTATCTTGCTTTTCAAAGTTAACAACTTGTGTGTGTGCCCAAGTAGATAGCTCATCTAGTCTTTTTCATTTTTAACTAGGGGGAAAAGAAAAAGTGTCTTTCCTATTTTTGGGAATGATACCAGGCCTATGCTCTCCCCTATCTTTTTTGACCAAAATGCCAGACATATCATTTTCGCATGTGTTATACCTTTAGAGAGGCCTTCCCTTGGATACCTGTCCATCCTTGGGGAACTACCTTAAGTGGTAACAGGATAAAGCTAAGCCCTGCCGAGCCACTATAAATAAATTGTGTTTGGAGCAAAAGCTTCAAGCAACAAGTGCTGTTGTGTTATACCGATAGCCAACCTTACCCAAAACCCTTCAAGGCGTAACCCTTGAAGGCTAGGAGACTCCATAACAAAGAGTAGCGTTGCCGCACATATAACCACTCAAATGATTGCCTTTACTAGTCATCCTTTGTTTTGGTAAACCAAAATCCTTCTATTTGTTGGCACAAAAGGTGGGACCTTTGAAGCCACCCTGATTCATGTGGTTCTTAGTAGAGATAGCAGAGACAATCCTAAGGTTTGATGGGGGTACGAGCCTTGGGAAACTTGGATTTTGGTATGTGTGAGAAGTGTGTGCCATGGAGAGGAGCTGGTGCTACCAAGATCCTGAAGCTATCCACTTTGAATAGACACAGCTAGGGGACTCAACAAATATTGTCTTTGCCAAACTAGGATTGTACTTGTTTTTGTGTCAAAAAGAGTCCAAAAATCACAAAAAAAAGATCAAAAATCATGAAAATTTCTGTGTTTGCTATATTTTACTTGCCATAATTGATAAAATCAGATAAAAAACACCAACTTGCAACCAGAAAACCCAAAAACATTGAAAAATGTACCAAAATTGCAAAAATAGTCAAGAAAACCAGAGTTGCGCATACATCCTGCAGAGTTGCACATATACTTGACCTGCTACACATACATTACGACTTATTGCGCATCTGTCATATGTTACTGCACTTTCAAACTTCACCAGAACTACGCATATATCCTGACTTTCTATGCTTTTATCCTCTATTTTAGCACATATGTTCCTGCACATCCCTAATAGTGAGCATTTTCATACCTTTTTAGAGAAAATTTTCAAATTTTCCAGATACCCATTTTAGCCTTATACCAGTTTCTGAGATCAAATCTACTGTGTAGTCACTTTTTCTATTTCCATAGCATACCCTCTCTTTCAGTCGTCTCATCCGCTTTCTACCAGGTCTTTCCAAAACAAAATTAGAGTTCCATATCAGATTAGTCTAGGACCTTTTTCAGATCATTTCGGATTCAAGTAAACCTAGTAGGTCACAGAACTTCGCTAGTGGTCTTGGTGCTAGACTAGTCTCTACACAGTAAACAAGTACCGGATACCCTTACTTGTGGCTATCATCTTGTGTCGGCCAACTTGGAATCATTGATCAAAAGAGTCCTTTGTTCAAATCTCCTCACAAGTATCCTCTTCTCAACAATCTCCAAAAACACCTAATCAAAATCTCTAGTTTCATCCCACCTCCTCCCACGTCGCCTTGCATGGTTCTAACTAGATCTCAATACCAAAAACAATTTGAAATGGCCGGATCATCCAACCCCATGGTCACCCCTCATGACAGTGATGAGGAAATCTCTAGTGAAGAATACCAAGGAACCCTCCAAAATTGAAAATTTCAATGCATGCTAGAAAAAGTGCTCCTTTAGGACCCTCACAAGTACTTCATGTATCTTGCAAACCTAGGACTTAAACTCCCCTCAGACTCTGATCTCAACAAACTAAAAGAAACTATAGAGGAAACTCATGAAATTCACACTATTGATGATAAAGGAAAGAAAGTCGCAGACCCAAACATACCCATGGAAGAAATGAGAAACAAATCAGGGAGCTAACGCAACAAATGACAAATCTCAAAGCAGGGCCACCCACTAAAACTTATTCATTGGAAGACATCGTACTGCATCCCTTTGACAAAAGCTTGAACATGATACCCTTCCCCTTTCAGTTTGAAGTGCCTAAGTTTGAAAAATACAAAGGAAAAGGAGACCCTAGAGATCACATTAGGGAATTTAACGTCGTGTGCATGGAAGTGGCTCACAATGAAACTTTCTTAATGAGACTACTCCCTAGATCTCTAGGTGGTCAATCCATGGAATGGTTCTCATGACTTACACTAGGTATCAAAACTTTTGGTGAGTTAGTAAACAAGTTCGTCACACACTTCTCCTATAACATTGAACATGAAGTCTCCATGCTTGACCTATGCAATACAAAACAAAAAGGTGGCGAATCTTTCACCTATTTCTTACAAAGGTGGAGACAAATTGCAAGCAAATTCTCATATGATGTACCTGAGAAGCAAATGATGGAGATGTTTGTCCACAATCTAAACCCCGATCTAAGTTACCAAATACAAATTCAATACCCTACCTCCTTTTTGAAAGTCATTGAGATGGGACTATTTATCAAAAAAGCTATGATTGCCAAGGGGCAAATAAAGTTATACAAGGACAATCCTAACTCTAATTACACCACAGATAAGTCAAAATTTTGAACGAAGAACAAAAATATTGTCAATGATGGAGTAGTTGAGGCCAAAGTGGTGGCTTCCAAACAATGACCAATCTCCACTCTCAAAGGAGAAACAAACAATGCTATGCAAAACAAAACCTTCTCTTGTGAGCTAAAGCCATGGTTCACTTCCAACCCTAGATGAAAATTCACACCACTAGGGGAGTCCCATGAATCTGTATTAAGGAAACTGTTGGCCAGCAATGAGATCACTCTTCCACCAACTAGCGATTACAAACCTCAAATAAAACCTCACTACTAGAAAGATACAGATTTCTACGCATATCACAGAGGAAGAGGCCACACAACCAACAACTGTATCCATCTCAAACACGTCATTCAGGACATACTTGACCATAATCAAGCAGGCACTCAACAACATATCTCTAACGAGACACATGAGGCATACAAGGATCCGCTTCTCAATCACGACAGGTCATACAACAACAACAACAATGACAATCACAATAGATAGAATCAAAATAATGGAAGCAACAATGCAAACTACACAAGTGCGCCATTTGATTATACTATCAACTACATATCAAAACATATTCCACAAGTCAATATGGTCACATCCGACCAACAATCAAGACCCAACAAAACCGATTGCAGCATCATCACCTGTAGTGGTAAGGTCACGTTAATCACGCTTCCTCTAGGGTCGACACCTTCTCTGTCTAATCCCCATACATACAGTTTCATAGACCAACTTTGGAAAACTCCTGCCCACATATCTGTCTTAGAGTTGTTGCATTTGTCTCCTTCCCACAAGGAAATTCTTGATAAAGCCCTAGTGGAAACAATTGTGCCCACAAACCTAGCCCAAGAGAATTTTCAAGCCATGATAGGAAATCTAACTTCCCAAGGCACCATCTCATTTACCAAACAAGATGATCTTTCAGTGTCTCAGTGTCATAACACACCCTTACATATCGTTGCATTCATTCATAGACACCGTATCAAAAGGGTTCTTATTGATGGAGGAGCCGGTTTAAATATTTGCATACTCAAGCTAGTCCTTACATTGGGATTCTCTAAAACTGTGGCACCTGGATCCAAGGAAAAAGATCACCATTAAGGCCTATGATGAAGACAAAAGAACTACTAAAGGAATAGTGGTGTTACCAATACAAGTTGGACCGATGATTAAGAACGTTGTTTGCCAAGTCCTAGATAGAGAGCTAGCCTATAATATCCTCCTAGGTAGAACTTGGATTCATACCATGCAAGCTATGCTTCCTACCTACGACCAATGCATCAAATTTTGTCATAACAGCAAGCAGATCACTATCCAAGGTGATCTTGATCCCTTCCAACACTGCAACACTATTCGCTCAAAGCATGATTGCATCATTCCTAACAATAGAGCTTCCATATTCCCCATCTCGCAGCATGATTTCTTTTTCAAAGCTCCCTCATCTGAGCCCAAAGAGAAGAAAATCACCATCAAAGAAATAGGGGTAGGGGAATACTTCATCGAGCACAGCCTCCACTTAGCCAAACTGCTTCTATCTCAAAATCCTTTAGGCAACCTACACCTTTTCCAAATCCATCTGCTCCTCCCAAAGCTCCCATAGCTCCCTTTGTCAAATGGGGAACCATATTAGATGAAACATAAGAGAGAGATGTCTTATCATGGCTTTACATAGATGAAGATAATGCACAACAAGAACCACCTAAGCTCCCAACGGAAATCTATGGGCGTGGTGAGTCTATCCTACATAGAATGGGTTATGACGAACAAGGTCCCATCAGCCTAAGAAAAGAAGGAATAATAGAACCTATCCAACCCTCTTCATCCTCACTAGCAAGAAATACAAAAGGGTTGGGATACAAGGACAAAGGCAAAACTAAGACCAATGCTTGTTTTGTGGAATAGATTCATGCCCTACGAACTCTAATGAAAATGAGTGGGATGAACTCACAGGGCACTCTTATGAAGATAAAGGATTTGATATCATTCAGACCTATAGCCCCTATCGTGATGGACAAATGCTAACGCATAGACCATTAGAGTGTGATTTGCCAACTCCTGATAGTACAACTTTCAAGGAAGATTGGAGTTCCATCGCAATAAACAATCTGGAGGAAAGTACCATCTTGGATCCTATCCCTACCAATATGAATCCTAACCATGTTTCCATTCAAATTGTCAACAAATCAGATCTATCTTCTGTTTCCCTTCCCCTTGTGCATCTCGAGCTCATCGACTAGGATTTACAAGGAACCCCACAACTAGACATGTTCCAAAATGATGATGCCTATATTGACTACATGGAACTTAGGGACCACCTACCTGGAGGAGATCATAAAGTTGGCTTCGCAATTGAATGCAACACTATAGCTTATTTTGGAGAGTGTACCAAGCCTTCCAGTTGCAATAACATAAAAATAAAAAATGGATCTGATGGTGAAAACTGTTCTGCAACAGTATCAGATCCCAAAATAGTAAAAAGAAAGGACGCATCCAATGGTTAAAACCCAACTGTGGCACCTGACGATGGAAGGCTTGACACTCTCCCCACTAACATGTATCAGGAGAAGTCATAGATTGTTGTGGAACCTACAGAACCTATCAACATTGGAATAAAGGATAATCCTAAGATCATTCACTTTGCAAAGTGTCTATCTCCACCAGAGAAGACCAAGTTCAAACCATTCTTCAAGAGAAAGCAAGTCAACTTTGCTTGGTCATATGCAGATAAGCCCAGATTAGATCCAGATTTGATTCTACATCATCTTCTGCTAGATCCAGGGGTCAAACCAGTTAAGCAGAAGCTCAGAAAGATGCATCCACACATTGCATTACTAGTAAAGGAGGAACTCAAGAAACTACTGGATGTAGGATTCATCAGAGCAATAGACTATCCAAAGTGGGTATCAAACATAGTACCAGTCTCCAAACCTGATGGTAAAGTTAGATTATGCAATGATTTCTAAGATCTTAACAAATCTTGCCACAAGGATGACTTTCTGTTGCCTAATATTGATATCATAGTCAACTTGACAGCAGGACACACCATGCTTTCTCTAATGGATGGCTTCTCTGGGTACAATCAAATCAGGATAGCACCAGAAGACCAACATAAAATAGCTTTCACTTGTCCATGGGGTACCTTCTGCTAGAACGTCATGCCATTTGGGTTAAAGAACGTAGGAGCAACATATCAACGTGCTATGACCACTATCTTCCATGACATGATGCATGTAACAATGTAGGACTACGTAGATGGTATCCTTACAAAATCACTAACAAGAGAATCCCACCTAGATGTACTAGAGAAAGTTTTTCAGAGACTAGAACAATTCAAATTCAGGTTAAACCCGAAGAAATGTGTGTTTGGATTCACCTCTGGTAAGCTCCTAGGCTTCATTGTGTCAGCAAATGGGATAGAAGTTGATCCTACCAAAGTCAAATCTATCATGGAAATGCCACTACCTAAGAACATGACTCAATTGTGGTCTCTACAAGGAAAGTTACAAGCAATCTGCTGGTTCATATCACAACTAGCAGACAAGTGCCAACCTTTCAGTCATGTCTTACATAAAAACATTCCATACCTAAGTCTTATCGTCTGTTATTCTCATGCGCAAACAATGTCGCAGAGTATGAGGCCTTGGTCATTGGTCTCAAACTAGCAACATAATGGAAAATCAAAGAGCTACATGTATATGGAGACTCCCAACTAGTAATCAATCGAGTCAATGACGACTATCAAACCAAAGATGACAAGTTAATCCCATACAAGTGCATGGTTGATGACTTCAAAGAGTACTTTATGATCATCTCCTTTGAGCAAATACCTCGCATTGAAAATAAGGCAGCAGATGTTATGGCAATCATTGCCTCACTCCTCAAGATCCTGGAGAATTAGTCACAGTATGAATTCTTGGTTGAAACAGTTATGCAACCAGCTTATGATCTTCTTAAAATCCACTCTATATGCCTATTAGTTGGATCTGATTCACCTTGGTATGGTAAGATTTACACTTACCTCAAGGATAATACCCTACCACCTGACTTGTCTTCTAACCAATGTCAAACTTTTATTCGCCAAACCTCTCGTTCTACCATTATCTCCGACACCCTATACCGCCACAATCTAGATGGTACTCTATTATGATGTTTAGAATGAGAAGAATCTCAAACTGCCTTACGAGACATACACGAAGAAATTTGTGAAACACAATCTAGCGGTCCTTATTTAGCTAAGAAACTCATGTGTTTGGGATACTATTGGCCAAACATGGAAATAGATTCATATCAGTTTGTGAAGAGATACAAGCAGTGCTAGATACATGGAAACCTGATACATGCACCAGCTTAAGAGTTACGACATTTAACGACACTTTGACCCTTCTGTCAGTGGGGAATCGACCTTGTGGGTAAAATTCACCTGCCATCATCCAACGGCCATAGGTTCATAATAACTGCCACTGAATATTTAACCAAGTGGATTGAAGTCGTTCCCCTCACCAATGTCATAGGCAAACAGATTGCCTCATTCATCCTACATTACCTCATCTATAGATATGGAATTCCCTCATCCATTGTCATGGATAACGGAAGACCTTTCAAGAACCAGGATGTCCAAGAGCTTTGTGATAAATTCAAAATCCAACACCATTTCTCCACCCCCTACTATCCACAAGGCAACGTCCAAGCAAAGGCATCCAACAAAACAATCTTGAAAATCCTCAAGAAGACTGTCAACGATGTTGGTCGTGATTGGCACATACAACTCAATCCCGCTCTGTGGGCCTATAGAACTAGTATACACACTCCCATAGGTGCTACCCCATATGCCCTTGTCTATGGATCAAAATCCATTTTTCCCATCGAGGTCGAGTTACCATCCCTATGGGTGTCATTAAAGGGTCTCATTACTGATGAAGACTACAGAGTTTGTAGACTACAAGAGTTAGAACTGTTGGAAGAGAGAAGGTAGTAGGCCTTTAACCATCTCAAAGCATATCAACAAAGGATGTCATGAAGCTACAATCACAGAGTCCATCCAAGGATCTTCAATGTTGGTCATCTAGTACTTAAGGAAAATCCCCATAATCAACAGGATCAGGAAATGAAAGGAAAGTTTGAACCCAACTGGCTTGGTCCTTATATCATCATTGCTGCATATGGATCGGGGGCATATCAATTAGCAACATTAGAGGGTGAGTTGTTCGAGGACCCAATCAACAGTATGCATCTTCATCAATTCGATACCTAATAGAACCCCAATGTAAGGGGGGCAAAAATTCAAAAAAGCAAAAATATCAAAAAAATTAAAAAAAAGCAAAAATATCAAAAAAATAGAAAAGCAACAAAAAATTGTTCTCTGGTGAAAACTTGGCAAACAGGCACCTTGGATAGGTACCATGATGAGAACTAGGCAAACAGGCATCATGTGTACTTCTAGCTTTCGTACAAATAAAAACAATTGGTGAAAACTTGGTAAACAGGCGCTACTTGTGATGAACTGCCTTCTCCATCTTTGGGAAACCAATCACCCTGCATCCATTCTTCCTACCATCATTTCTCATCCGATCCATATTTGTTCCACAATAAAACACCTTATGCAACCTAGCGATAACCTATCATGGCTTGATACTTTGCCTCTTTTATCGCCTTACCAGCTAAAGTGTTATCTAGTATCCTATCCATAGTGTCAGCCTAGCATAGTGTTTAGCATCAGTATCATAGGGTCAACCCCAAACTACACTGCATCTGCATCGTCATGTAGGCAAGGCCATTTTCAATGCGTCCCCAAGGCTCCACTTCCTATCCATCCTATATCTTGTTGTCTATCCTCTAGTCCATCCAGGGTCCAAGTCCCCGAACTACGTTGCCTTTGCGTTGTCACGTAGGCAAGGCCATTTAGCAATGCACCCCTGAGGCACTAGGTCAATCCATTAGGGTATGTTTAACCAAGCATGCAAGCAAGCACCAACAAAGCTTGCTTTCAAATAGAAATCTTGACACAAGACATCAACCTATCCAACACAAAGCAAACATGAACCTAAAACACTTAGGCTAATTCTATCTAAATTATGGTAAGAAAGAAAATCTAATGCAAGAATATTTTGTGTTTGATTAGGTTAACTTATAGAGTCTTGATTTTCATTATTATGTCTTCTTATACTACTCAAGGATGCCAAAAGCTAGAGATGCTAGGATGGGGGCATAATCATTTTCTTTGTTTGCTATTTGTGGATTAAACTTTAGTAATGTGAAGCCTTGTCTAATGACATGATCGACAAAAGATCATCGAGGACTTCAAAGGTCTAACTTGAATGGGGGCAATTCTTGTCTGTTAATATGCAAGAAATAATCAGGTCATCTAGATTCAATTTTGACTAGATTTTTGTATTAACTTGCTAAATCAAAATCCATGTAAGCGATACTCAGGTAATCTCGGTTCAATTATACATAGATGCTTGTATTTTATTAAAACATTTTAAAATACCCAATGATGAAATAACCACTTCAAAATACTTGCAAAATCAAGATGGCAAACCATTTCACATCCATATCGCATCCATTTGCATCCATATCCCATGCAATGAAAGATCTAAAATGCAGAGTATCAATGCAACTAAAAGCTTGTCAGTCCTTCTCTTGATTCATTCATCTATCGGTCAATCATTCTATCTATCATTGTGTCATTTCTGTGTTGATTGAGTACATTTGGACATAGCAAAAACATAGCATAAACTGCATACCATATCACATGAGATGGTCATTAACATGATTAAATAATGTGCATATATAATAAGTGCATTAGATCCTCCATGTACATTTGCATCATAGTGTCAACAGAAAAATCAAAAACATAGAATAATATCATCACATGAACTGCATAATCATATAGATACCATTTGAATTTACATATTAGGTGCATATCAAAAATGATCTAAGTCTGCATTAGATCATATCAAAGTCCTTGAATCATATCTCATAAAGCATCATTGTGTAGAAGCATTAAACTGCATTATCATATAAAATATCACATAGCATCACATAGACAATAATAAACATGTGCATCACATATAAAACATCATAAAGATAGATTGCATCCATAAACAAATGCATATAGAGAATATCAATAGCTACATCATCATCATATAAATATCAAATAAAACATGTCCAAATGTACAATATCAACCATCTCTGAGTCAATGTCATATATAGTGTATACATCACATAAATAATGATACATGTCTCGATACAAAAATGATACAAGTATATACGTATCTGGCTATCTGAGCCATCAAAGAGTGTATGCATAAGCCAAAAATCTATACAAGTGTAACTGTGGCCTAGCCCTGCTGCCGTGAACCACTGCTCCCTGCATTGTCCTCCCCTCTGCCGACCCCAGACTACTGTGGGCCCCTCACCGAAGCTACAGACCGTGACCCCCTACTCTCTGAGAAGTACCTGCCACTGGCTGGCTCCTAAAGCTAGGTGCCCTTTGATCTACTGGTACTGTACCATGGTAAAGACCCCTGTAATACTAATTCTAGGCCTGCACCCTTGATAGCTCCACTTGTACCTGCACAGGCTGCGCATGTGCCTGATATCCCTGTGTCACGAAGAATGTTGTGGCCCCATCTATGCCCAAGGTTTCTAGGGCTGCATCTCTCTCCAGTCTCAGGTCCCGCACCCTTGCCTCTGCTACATCTTGCTCTGCGGAAACCCTGGCTAAGACTTATGCATCTGACTCCCTTTGAGACTCTTCTTCTCGGAGATGTGCCCTCATCTATTGAATCTAACCCTGTAGTGTAGCAATAGCCTGTTGCTGCCAGCCAGGTAGAGGAGCCTGAGGAGCCTACTACTGGACTGCCTACTGGGGCACCTGTTGTGGTGGTGGCATCTGGCCCTGCTAACCAATCTACTGACCAACCTATACCTATGGTGCACCCTATGGCTGCACTACCTGCTACTGCTGGGAGGGACCCTCCCCAACTCTCCTCCTATGTCTCTATCTCCCTCTCTCGCCATCTCCTCCCTCATCTCCACCTCCACCACCTCCTCCTTCTCCTCCTCCTTCTCCTCCATCTCTACCAGCATCCCCATCTCCCCGTCCTCCTCTCCTCCTCCTTCGTCTCCCCCTCCTCCTGCCTGCCCCATCCTTGTCGTCTGAGTCCTCCTCATCCAGGTGAGGAACCAGCTCTCCCGACCCTGAATACCTCATAAAAGGATATGTTGTGAACTACTCCTCATAATCTAGAGTCATCCCTGCATCTATAATCTCTCGCCTCATCGGCCAAACAACATAGGGAGTCTGTTGGAACTATGTTAGTGCCTCCTCATAGGAAGCAATAGGACCCCGTCTAAATCTCTCTACATGTGTCCTTGTGAACTGGGCTTGTCCCTAGGGTATGCCTTGTCTACAGCCAAACTATCTCTGGACTTTGCTAACAATCTATCTCTCTAAAATGTGTCATGTCCTGCCAATGAGCCACCAAGTCTAAAAACAATATGGCAGCTCATCATCCCAGTGCTCGCACTCCAGGTAGGGGTGCTAGATAACTCTATCCACATTATCCAGTGTGTGCCTCTAGTACTCAAGCTTCCCCAACTTATGCTGGGAAATGACTCTTGCATATCCATAACTATAGGGCTCGCCCCTCTGCCTAGAAAATACACATATTGGCCAGGTAATGGCATTATGCTCCCATAGCCAGAACTATAGAAGTGAGACACCTGCCAACAGACTAGCACCCCTGTGGTATACCACCTGATGCATATCTCGATACAAGTGTGCCAAACACATACACCCCATCCAAACCAGGTGTCCTCTGTGATCATCTTCTCCATGATCCGTCCCCATACAATTGGGAACCCATGCGACCTCCTATCGGGGCAGACAACGCCTTCGATCAGCCCAGCCACTATCCCTGGGAAGTAGTCATAATAGTTGTGAATATCCTACCATGAGATAACCTGTCAATCTAGCTCTAGATCATCGAACACTCGCCTACACTCGGCCAGTCCTGCATCCTGCTGGGGATTGTACTCTACCATCTCGCCCTGTATCGGCAAGTGCATAATCCTATAAATGTCCTCAAGCGTAATCACCATCTCATCGGTAGGCAAGTGAAAGGTCCCATCCTCACTATGAAATCGCTCCATGGTAGCAGTCAGCAAATTAAGGTTTGCGCAAACCTCAGGCATGAAACAAACATAATCAAGGCCCATAGCACCAAGAGCCTCTCAATCTATCTCTTTCAAACTATTGCAACAATGGCAAGGGAAACTGCTCCCGTGACATAAGAACATCCCAAATGTCCTCTTGCAATCAAGCAAAGCAATGCATCAACCAAATCTGTATAACTACTCAAAAACTATCTATAGCATCATATCATTTACTTAACATATCAAATTGATTAAAGCAGCATACAACATCTCTTGACTAGATTACTGCAATCTCAGAGATCGCTTATCGATTGACGCATCGAACATGATGCCAATCGAGTCAATTTTGTTAAGTAAACTGACTATCTCAAGCATATACGCTGAACCAAAAGGTACATGCACCACTTCTGGTAAATGTGCCAACCCATACCATATATGCACAGTCCCATATCAAAAGTGCAACTTCTTAATGCATGCACTGACCCATACCATAGATGTGCAACACTTATGTATGTGTTGCTTCCCATATCAAATGCACTGCTTCTTAATGCATACACTGACCCATACCGTATATGCGCAGACCATGTATATGCATCATTCCATACTGTAAATGTGCTGAACAATATCATATACGTAGTTTTGGGGCACATATGCGCTGAAGCATAGATTGGCACATATGTCCTAGTTGAACTTTGCCTAGCATTTATTGCGCTAATAAATGACTCTAAGCGAGATTTTTTGAGCTACATATTGGTGGTCCTGCATTAGCTAGCCAATTGAATCATTGAACTCGCTCAAAGCTGTGCTCCTTGCATGGAATATCCATCTTTGTCTTGACTTCTCTATGCTCTAGTGCTCTCTTAAGCTCTCAAGGACCAATCAACAAAAGACAAGTGTGCAAATGAATAGAATTGTGGACCCAGCTCCTATATATAGCAAGTGTACCCTAACTGGCTATGTGGTGACCGTGACTACTTCCCAGGGCCCATTTCTTCCCGTTTCTCTGAACCATGATCTGTTTTCTTCATTTGAACCTACTATTCACCTTCTTCATCATGAGATTGTCTGTCTCACGTCCTTCTCCCTTCTTCCCGTCCAATCTCCCGAGGGGGCATCTTGTCGATTAAACTTGTACCAGGGGCAAACTGGGGCATGTATCATTATCAGAAATTTTTATTCTTTGAGGCAACGCCATAAACTGCATTGCATCAAAGAGGGGCAAAATGTATATGCCTAAAAATGACATGACTCGATCTAAATAAATATTTTTAATATTTATTTTATTCTAATTCTTCTATCAATAAATAAATAAACAAATTTATTTATTTGATTCATATTCTTCTAAGTAATTAAATATCAAAATAATTAATTACCTTTTCTAAAGTCAAAATTAAATAAAATCCTTTATTTTATTTTATTCTTCTAAATGCTTCCAAACAATTAAATAATTCTTAATTATTTAATTAATTAATTCTTCTTCTAAATTTAAATAAATCAATCAAATTTATTTAAATCCTCTCAATCTCTAAAAATAAAATATAATAAAATATTTTATTTATTCTTCCAAATCATGCACACACAATTAAATAAATTTATTTATTTAATTTGGTTTCTTATGTTCTAAATTCCCAGGAATCTTCCAAATCTTCTAAAAATAATTCCTCTTCTTCATGCACATAGAATTAAATAATTTATTATTTAATTCCTCTCAACACATGTAAAAGCAAATCATGAGTCAACTAATTGATTCCAAAACTCCTGAAATAGTAAAAAGCTTTATATTTTATGACAACATATCTTATCTTCAATAAATAGAAAAATAGTTGACTCAAAATAGCTTTTGCGTGACACTTGTCTTCTTTCTCTTTGCGCACATTCTCTCATTCTTTCTCAACTGTTGATCTTCTTATTCTTTCTCAATCATTGATCTCCTTCTCTCATGAGTCTATAAATTGAACCCTCTTCTACCACTTCTATCATCCAAGCTTTCAGTATCGTTACTCTGGAGGAATTCCATTTGCTTGCGATCAACTTGTTACCATACCACCATTACCATTGTTGTGAAGCTCATCTTCATTATAGTCAACTATCATGGCCATTCCCACTTGACATCTTGGAATATCAAGGAGGTGCATCTTCTGAGGGCATATTCTAATACAAGATCATTTGTGATAGGCTGCCAATGGAAGCCATGAGGTAAAGAGGTTTGTTGAGGCATTGTTCATTGTTTTAAATCTTCTTTATTTCTATATTTCATTGAGTTATGGGTATTATTGATGTCTTTTGATATTCATGCATAATTTCCCCTAACAATATCAAAACATCTCCTTTTAAATATTTTAAGATTTCACAGTCCATTATTTTTTGCAAGAAATTTTTTGGATAAAAACTTAGTGCAAACTTTTAAAAGTATTGATATTTTAGGATCTCTCTTCATGATTCATACTAGATTTTGTTTACAAGTAGTCTTACAAACATCTCCTTTTTCATGATTAGTTGTTAAGTTTATCTCAAATTAAAGAATAATACTACCCTCACAACTTTGCACATGCACTAAATCTTTTTTATTGTTAAGTATGTCTTGGGCAGTAGCCTTCACCTTTGATGCTACACAGCTAAAGGGTTTCTTATCTCTTCAGTCAAAGTCATTCCATACAAACTTTTCTAGGATATACTGCACTCAGTGTTGGATATGGTATTTTACCCAATGACACTTTGTTAGTCTCAACTAGGACTTAACTATGGAAGCTCCAATTATTTACCACATAGGCCCTTCCCATTGGACAATGCATGCACTAGATTTGTAAATATGCAGTGTCTGCAAACACTGTCATTCAAGGGCTGCATGTTTGGAAAGAATAATATTTTTTATTTACTATAGTGTGTGCACTTGAAAAATGTCTGGAGACTCCTTACTCCTCTCACTTCTAGGCACACCTCTTGTCCATTTAGTCCTTTTATAATTAGAAAAACATCTCCCTTTTCATGATTACTTTATGGGTCCCATTCAATGCAATGTGGGTAAGCTTGGACCGTACTCTCAAGATTTGTAAACATGGGTCACCCTTAAATGTATCCCATTATCATTACACCTAATTGTCACTGCATGTCCTCAAGAGTTATGCTTAACACATCGAGGAAAAATTCAATTTGTGTGACTTTTTTTTTTTGAGAAATATGTCTTGTATTACTTTAAGGAATAACAAAATTATATGAATCTTACAATAGGGCCACATGAGAGGTGTCTTCCTCAAAATGGTAGCACGATTAGTATATTTTTCTTTGCCCCTGAGGCAATGACTCAGCATTTTTGTTGCTATTCCCAGTTTGCTTTGATAGACAATGCCAATTCTTGCAAGATTGCGTTCAACTACCCTAGTTTGAGTGGGGAGGGGTCCTTGTAAAACATCATTTTACATATTGATTACTATAAGAATTATAGAATCTTATAGTTGTCAACTACTCTATATACCATAATTGCTTCCATCTATCTTTTGTTTTAGTAATATCAAAAGATATTTTTGATGGTTAGTTTTTTAGTGAGGTTATGGGTCTTCTTTAATGTGGCATGAGGTAAAATTGGACCACATCCGTAAATATGCTTCTCTGTCAGAGCTATGAGTTGCCTTGTTGTATTGAGGGAAACTCAACCTATGGCATACTGATGTAGGAGTATCCTTGCAAGATAAAAGTATTCTTGCATAGATCTTGGTTCAATAGGATCAATGAGAGAGGAACATTTTTTAAGGTTTAATAGAGCACATTTCTTTGGCATCTCCTATTCTTGAAATCATTTGAGAGTCATTGGATCAATCTAGAACATGAACCTTTTGTACTTTTAGAAGTTAATGGAAGCTTTGGATCTCTTATACTTGTAAAGTAACTTGAGAGCCATCAAATCAGTCTTGCTTAATGACCTTTTAGGCATCTAAGTACTAGAAAGGCTTTAAAGTCCTTTAATTCACAAGGAATAATCAACACCATTGGATCAATTTTGATGTATAATATTTTAGTTGTCGAAAAGCTCAAAAGAGCTAAACCAAAGAGCCAACTATTTCATATAATATTTTAGTACCAAAGAGCTAACTATTTCATATAAGTTTTACCTATAGCTAATAACAAAATTCATTGCAAGAATACTGCCACTACAAACATCACAGTTAAACATGATCTTGCTGACCGCCTTGCCCAAAACCACTACCAAGAAAACCAAATTGCCAGTGTTCATATGCCCAATTTTACACCACTAAACTTGACACAAGGGTGAGTTTGAATTTGGCATCTAGAACCTTCTCTACATCTTTTACTAGATCATGAAATTTGATCCCATGCACCACTACATTTTATCATTCAACATGTGTCAACAAACCATGTTTGAAGAAAGGCATTGTATAACCACTGGTTATTTCAAGTGTGCTTTTATGAATTGAAATCATCATATTTCTCATTATGGTGCACATATCTTGCATGAGATTCTTTATAATATCTGCATTAATCTACAAATCCCTAATAGATGTCCTCATATGATTTAGCTAACAATTAAGCTCTTCCTCCTTCATAAGGCCTTTACCTTTCCACTTCTATTCTTCCTAGATCCAATCAGCTTCTTGTGCTATAATCTATTTCAATGAGGGTTCCAAAACCTACATCTCCACAATACTATTCCTTAGCTTTGCATTACTTACTAGTTGCTTCAAATTCTCCTTGATTCTACCAATATGGTTGCATGAGACTATAATAAACCATTATCAACCAAGCCCTCTTTTCCCTGTACAATTTTAACTATCTTGAGGTTGGTTGCTGAATTGCAAATGAAAATATGCTTCAATCTATGATTAGAGACCAGCCCTTGCCTTATGGGGTCCTGAGAATAGGAGCCGCCTGTCATGACTATAAAATACATAACCACAGAAACCATAAAGGCCCCTTTGCATGCCAGATAACACTACCTATAGATATATAGAAATATGCAAAAGAAAAATCCATATTGCTATTGGAGATCTCCTATGCATCCTTATAATTAATGAGTTATTTCTAGAGCATGTGAAAGGTAGTACTCATGCTATCTAGTCGCTATTATCCTACCTCAAATACTATATTCACTTTGCTACAAAATAAATGCAAGCTATGGGAAGTACTCTTCTATTATAGCATGCAGATTATCCCAATCATCAATCTCTATGCTTTCCACCATTGAGAAAGAAGTTTGCATAGCACCCAAGTTAGCTAAGAGATCAACATCCTTATTTTGTTCCTTATAACAATGGGAAATTTAAAAAGAAAAAATGTTTTTCAAATAACTTATGGCTCTATATTAATATTTCTTCCAAGTTCTCCTCACGAAACTAATTTGAACAACTTTTATTAACAACTCTGAATCACCTTCTAGTTCAATCTCTCTATAGCAAGCTCTATCAGAAGCTTGAATACCTACAAGAAGGGCTTCCTACTCCTCATAGTTATTGTTTTTATTCCCTAGAAATTGCGAGCCTTCTACTATAAAGTTACTTTTCTCATCTCTTAGAATAAAACTTTTTGCTAAGCTAGAGTTGCCCTTAGAGGTCCCATCAAAATTTAGCTTTACCCCTCTTGTAGGCACTTGTCATTTCTTTTCTTTTCTCTTGTTCTTACCATCTATTAACCCTTGAATGGCTATGGTTGTATATTTATGTTGCATGAATATTGAAATGAAACAGAAAGAAAATATATTAATGTCTCTAGATGTCTAGAAGCCTTCGAGAGGACTTGGTATTACATCATAGAAATGCCCCATGTATCTCAACCCCAATTTATAAATTGTAAATAACAGACACATAACAAAATACAAATACAAATACAAATGTAAAACTAATGTGAACAATACAAATTTTAATAGCTATGTATTCTAAAACAACTTGTGATATACAATTATTATAGTGATAAATAAATCTTTCTATCTTGAACAACTACTGCGAAATCCCTTGGTTTAAAGGATTTGGAATGTTGAAGAATCCACAGACATTAGAGATTTTCTACACAATCTTTCTTTGAGCCTTACAACACATTTTTTGAAGAAGCATGACAAGAAGATCATTTCTAGTCAGTGATCCTCCCCATCCATGAGAAAAAGGTGATGCATTGTGAACAAGGTCGCATTGGCCCATGACCCTGTTAGTCCTCCAAATATGCTTCTTGGTGAGAGGAGGTCGATGTCAAATACTAAATAGTAATGGTTAAAAGGTAATGCCAATGTCAAGGTATCAAACTATGGGCTTGCAAAGGAAAAACATTGTACTAAATAAAAAAAATCAGTGTCAAATTCCTATAGGAACCAGTCCTGAGTTTTGGGTAGGCTTAGTGGAAATGTAGGATTGTATTATTATGAAAACTAAGGGAGGGAAAAATACCTTGTCTTTCCATTTGTGTTTCTACCTAACATTGATAAACACAAGCCAGAAAAACAACCATACAAAAGAAACTACTAGAAATAAAAGAAATAATAGCAAATTAAGGAATAGAGAAAAATAAGAACACCAAACAAACAAGGACAACAACCAAATCTAATTACTCTAAGAAAAGCCCTGATGGTGAAGTTTGCAAAGATGAAACCAAATTTCACATTCCAAAGGCCTAGTAGAATATAACTCACAAGGATTCAATGTACAGTTCCATTTGAATGTGAAGAGCTATTTTCTAGGAGACAATTGCCAACCCAATGAGGTAAAGTTGTCCTTAAATCCACCTAAAGTTCTACCATATTTGGTAGTGATGGAAGTGAGAAGAAAACATTACTGTGTAATCTACATAGATTAACTTTTCTAAGAACCAGTAGGTCTACAACATTGGGCAACTTAGTGGTAGTGTATATTGTGAGGCAGAGAAAAAATATGAAGCCCAACAGGTCCCTGCATAAAAACAAACACATGGACATTAGCAACTTTGAAACCACTTCATCCAAACTGTCCACACAAAAAAAGACACACTATTTGATCAAATATGAAAAATAAACATAGAAACTACACATCATTTGAATACATAAGGTGTCTCGATGCAACATCACTCAAAAGCTCAAAAGATCAAAGAATTTTGGAAATTAATACTTGATCAATACTCCAAGAGATTGTAGTGTAATGGAAATATAGGCATTTACAACATTATAACCATGTTCAAATCCCTCTCACAACACTACTCTTACCATAATAAAGCAACTCATAAATCATGATGTGAGTAAAGGTTATGCTGAAATGATTACGAAGTACATTTGTGCTTGAACCAATATATTCAAATCTTAAAAATGCATAAATAGATATCATAAGCATTCTATTCTATGAATTTATTCAAGGGATTGCAGTGTAATAGTGATGGAGGACTCTAAAATGCTTCAGGCTTGGGTCATTTATATCTTTGTTGTTGACAGTTTGCACATGTACCCTATTCTTAAACTGTGTTCCTCTACTTTCATTTTTATATATTTTGATTTCTATATGATGCTTTAGGCTTGAAGAAAAGCTGGCAAATTTAGAATCTAAGAATCAAACTCTTTGTTAAAGACAGAATGTAGTTTTGACAATGCCTGAAGGTCTTCCAGGACATACAAAAGCATCAGTCATAGAGGTAATTCTTTCCCTCTCAAAGAGACCTACAAATGATAATAATTAAAAACTTAGATATTCATATATTTTGTCTACATTATACTTAACTAATTTTCATTGAAATTCTTTTCTTGTAGAAGATTCAAGAGAATGGCACCCTCATAAATGGGGAACCTATAGCTGTAGAAGTAAGTTGCTTAAACTACTTGTGATCTTGTAAAATCTTAGATTTTCTTCATCAGATTTATGTATGCTTTTCTTAATCTTCAAAATGTAGTTTTTCCCAGATGGAGGTTACCGTCTTGTGACCCATGAAGTGATATATTTATAAGTGCTATGTGTAGAATATGTCATGTGTTTCTTCTATTGTGAAGAGACCAGTGGAAAGTGAGTTGACATGACAAAGATCTATTAATAACAAACAATAAGTATGTTCTATTCAACTCCCACAGATGTCTAATCAACATTGATAGCACATTCTAGAGAGCATATCCATCAAATGTAATGTTATGTAGGATTTTTACAAATATTTTTAACACTTTGTCTACTTCTATTGTTTTGACTTAGGAAAATCATGATGCACTTATCAAGTTTGTCTCCCAAGATGTTGGCTTTACCAGGGGTGGACTTGTTGCAGCATGTATTATCTACAAATCTCTACTTTAATGGAGATCCTTTAAAGCTAACAAAACCAGTGTGTTTGACAGTATTATCTAGATGATTGGTTCCACAATTGAGGTGATACAAAACTTATTTTTGAAACATAAAAATGTTACAATTCATTTGTTTGAATCTGTGAAATGAGACAGGTGCTCAACTCTTAAGAGTTCTACATTTACTTACTACTCAATTGTATAGCATATCATCTAATGTTTGACAATGATTGTTAGTTCAGAGTCTGGATTACTTGCATCATATATCTGAAATATTTTTGAGTGTAAATTATTTGAGTGGATTTCAGGTTTTAAGCTTACAACAAATTTATCATATCACTACCATGTTCTGGGATGATAAATATGGCACACACAGTGTGTCTCCAGATGTAAGTTTCAAGTTTACTTCCTATCTCTAGGTATAGATTTCAGATATGTTGACCACAGGGAAATTGGTTTTTAAATTACTTTTGCAATGTTAACAAGAGGCAACTCATTTTTCCCAAGTTCTTGCCAAGTTGAAGGTTTTGATGACAAAAGATTCCAATGATATGCAGAGAAATTCTTTCTTGTTGGACAATGATTCTAGGTAAACTTTCTTGTCTAACTCAAAGTGTGAGACGATGATTTTGTTCACAATATATTCAATTTTAGCTGAATGACAATTAGAATGTTGGTGTATTTGATAACAAGTTGCATGTAGATGGAGACATAATTCATTGACAATCAGTGATGACAATAACTAAATTTGTCATTTTGGTTGCAGTATTCCCTTTTCAGTGGATGATATTGTTGGCAAGAGACACTATATGGATTCATGATTGTTGTCATTGATGGCAACAAAGTTCATCCCACACATCCGCAGGACATGGTGTGTCTCTACCGAAAGTCAGAGTGAAGAATGTTGTGGTCTGGTAAGCAAGAACAGAGCATGTGGCAAGGTCTGATAGTCAGGACTGGATCTCTCAGAGGAAGTATCTTGGTGAAGTGTAGATTTGGTGAAGTCAAGAGGACTACCTTGAGTGATAGATTCCAAGGATTTAGCCTCCCGTGATAGATGAGGAAAAAGATATGAATACTTGAGTATCGGGTTCCTAATTGGCAGTATGGGCAGAGGAAGAACTAACTGGCAGAACATCAGACATTATTCCGGATGTGTTACTAATGATAGTAAAGGTTATTAAGGCATAAGTTATGATTGGCCAACATGATTGATGACTTCTACAAGTATATCCTTGATCCGCATTACTTGGTATGCAAGGATTCAGCCGACAGATCAGAGTTTGTGGAAAATATTGACTATTCCGGGTGCCGACTAGAAAGGTGATGAAATCACTTTCACGTATATATATAAGATGGATTTAGTTGTGACAAGTGTTGTGGTTGTTGTGGATGTGCAAAGAAAAGTAGTAGAGATGAATAAAAGAAGAAAGGAAGGTCTAGTATGTGAAAGAAGAGCAGCACAAAAGAAGAGGAAAGATGAAGTGCAGCAGATCAGTATACAGAGCCTAACTGGAACTGAACTCCAGCATATGTTGATGCTCTTTATCAGTTCAAGTATTGTATTACACTCTTTATAAATTGTAGACAGTGTGTCTCTTGTAGGCAGTGTGCCTCTTGTGAGTAGTGTGCTCGGGCAGTGAGCCCTAATTGGCAAGTGCCATTTTGTATTTCCATTCTTCTAACAGAGAATACAATCTTAGGTTAATCACCCCATGGTTTTTTCTATTAACAGGGTTTCCACGTCAAAAATATTGTGTCATGTGTATTTCCATTTCATGGTTATGTTTGTTTAACTGAATTAATGCTGCGTTGATTATTAAGAAAGTTCAAAAAGAAGAAATAATTAGGATAACTGATTCACCCCCCCTCTCAGTTATCAACAATTGGTATCAAAGCCAAGTTCCTCCTAACAGAATCTAACAGCTTGATGAAGATCTGGGAATTCAAATGGATGCCTATGGTTTAAGGGAGCAACTCAAGACTGCCCTTGATGATCTTGAGCAATCAAACTCTGAAGTCAATGAGTTAAAGGAAAGACTCAAACAGGCTGATGAATTCATGAGAGAACTAAAAGACAAATTAAGTCTCTCTATGAAAAAGAGAAAGGAGCTACTTTAGCAACTGGCAAGTCAAAGTGAAGCCAATGATACAAATGAAGATCTGAAGGAGAAAACTAAGTTATGTGAAAAGTTATCAAAAGAAATCATTATGGTAAGACATGAAATGGAATCAGGAGTTATAAAGTTTACCCAAGAGATTGAAGAGAAAAGAAAAACTAAAGATAATCTAAGACAATCTCTCAAGGAGAAATCAGAAGATTGCCACAAGATGGATAGAATTATTAGACATCTTGAATCTGACCTTGAAGATGCTAAAGATAATGAAGAAAAACTTGAGGATCAAATTGTCTCTCTCAAAAGGGATCTTCAAACAACAAATGAATATAAAGAGAAATTCAAGATAAGTTATGCTCAACTTGAAGTTCTTCTTGGAAGCCAAAAGAGGATAGATGACAAGTGTGGTTTGGGATATGAGAAAGGAGAAAGCTCCAGATCTGGTCAGAAGAATTTTGGATCAGAAAATCCAAGGAACAAGCCTAGAAGACCTCCGGTAAGGCAGCCTAATGCTCAAAGATATCCATCCTTCAATGGATACTACCACAACTACAATAACTTTGGTCATAAAGCTAATCAGTGCAGGAAGAGAATGAATCAGACTAATTCATCCTTCTCTGGACAATGCTTCAACTGCAAAAGGTATGGTCACAAGTCTCATGAATGCAGAAATATGCAAATGAACAAATCATTCAATGGTAGATGCTTTGCATGCAATAGAATAGGTCATATGGCTAATCAATGCAGATCAAGAGGATATCAATCAAATATGCAAAGAAATGTTGTTTGCCAAATTTGCAATAGATCCGGTCATATTGCAAAATTTTGTAGAAGCAAGAATTAGGACAAAAGAGGTCCGGTACATCATAATCAAAATCAGGATAAGGGAAAACAAAAAGTGAATGCAGATGAAGTTCAAAGTGAGATGAACAAGATTTGGGTGAAGAAAAGTACAGAGAATGTAGGGGATGAGTCCGCACTAGACTCTGGTGCTGATATTCCTTCTAGAAACTAAAAAGTGAGTTTTGGCTCAAGGGGAGACACAAAGAAAACCTTGTTCCCCCAACCAGTCAATTGGTGCTAGAACTAGTACAAGAAGAGTTGTAGATTAAAGGGTTCATAAGGGAAACATCCAAATAAACTATGGTTAAGATTTGGAAGATCCACAAGATGTTCAAAAGATCAGGATTGATCCGGTTCTTCAAGTCATCTGAATAAGGTAAACCGGAATAACTTAGGTCGAGCATTTATTACAACCTGACATTAGGGTTTGTGAAGTAATATAAGGGTTTTCTCACTAAGCATTTGCTCATTCTGCATTCAAGAAGAAATGAAAAGAAAGACTCTACAACAAAATCCCTCAAGCTCATCCAAGATCATTTGCAGAAGTCAATTCATCCAAAAATTGATCCGACTAACTCCGTGAAACCAAAAGGCACAAAAGGTATTCTCCTTTATCAAATATCTCTTTGTAAATCCTTGAATGATGGGTACTCCAAATATTGTGAAGATCTCTGATAGGCCTCGCCCCAAATTCAAGAAACATCCATACAAATCCTTGGAAGTAGATCCTCTAGGTGCTTTTTCCAGTGTTCCGCATGGTGTCTGGCATACAGAAGATATTAGGGTTTACATTCATGCAAACATTGAAGAATTCAGAGAGTCCAAATTAAGGGATATCTATCACAAGTAGTTAATAGATGATTCTTTTGAGATCAAACCTCAGTATAAAGCCATCCGGGATAAGCATTTTGCACAGTGCCTTCATTTCCCCTATTTTCTGGAAGATGAATGGGTCTGGTATATCCTGAGCAGAATACATGATAACTTCATATGGTTGAATAGACCATTCAAACTCACAAAAGATGCCATTAGGGGAATTACTGGATTGCACTCATCCAATGGGATACCTATTCTAAAATCTGTCAAAAATTAAATGATGACTGAGGCTACCAGATCAAAGTTTGATAAGAGGGCAATGACAATTGAGGACATCACTGATCTGGATATCAAGTTTGCATCCATGATCATCTGATACAAAATATATCACTCTAGCAGGGAAAACTCAGTACTTGGAACTCCAATATATACTACCTATGAAATGTTAAGAAAGAATGCTGACTATGATCTCTGTGAGCTCCTTCTGAACCAACTTCTGGAAAATCTGCAGAAGATAAAGAAAGACAAGAAGAACTCCTTCAAATTCGGTGGCTTGATACTATGTATGTTCTTCTATTATATGAATGAGCTACCTGGATCTAGTGGCTGGATATGGCAAAATGACAGACCAATTGCCATACAAATTAGGGATTATTTAGATGGACTTGGTGATGTTAAGGCACAGAATACAGCACTCTGGGGCTATTTCAAGAACTTTCAGAGTATGATGCAAGCAAGAGAGAGAATCCCCCAAGCTCTAGTTGAAAAGTATAAGGATACTATTTGCTTCATGGTAGAAACTGATCAGTGCCTTATGGAGGCAGTAGAACCAAGAACTGTATGGATCATGCCTATGGGGTATGAAGTTGATGAACAAATTGTGGAGGTGCATGTTCAACACATGCTAAGTCAGCCAAAGGATCCAAAGGCAGAAAGGTTTGGAACCTTTGAAGAGCTAAGTGTAAAAGTTCATGTGGAACTCAGACAACTAGAGATCAAGAGGAAGGTAAGAAAAGAAGTTGAAGATGTTGCAAAAGGCTTTGGCATATCAAAGGAGGCACTTGATGCCAATAGGGAAAAGATGGAAAGGGCTGAGGAAGAGAAGAAAAAGGTAGAAAAGAAAAGTGAGGAAAGTGTTCTGATAAAATCTTCCACCTAGACCAGATCATCAAAGAGATCAACACCTATCACTACTAAAAGTTCAAGGACATCAAAACCGGAAGTCCAGGCATCTAGGAAAGGAGAAAAGAGAACAAAGAAAAAGACAACAAGGTCCTATGTTAGCCTAAAGGATGATGAGGAAACTGAATTAGATGAGGAGATAAAGAAATTGAAGAAGAAGAAGAAATCATCCGGTGAACACTCTACCGGTCAAGAAGAAGAAGAGAAGGCAGAAGAATTTGTTGAAAAACCCACTCTATCCTTAGATGTTGTAGTGAAAGCAGTAATTGTGGATGGGAACCTACAACCCTTAATAGAATTCTATGATGCATATAATGAAGTAGATAAAAAGATTCTTGAGGAAGCCATAGTTATGTTTTTGAACACTTACAATAAAGCTTTTATTGAAATTATCTCTCTAATTCCCAAAATCTTAGAAAAGAGGCTTGAAATGAGGAAGAACAATGCTCGAGCAAAAGATCTCTTGATCCGAGAACAGGTCACCATTCATCTCTTTCCTTCAATCACTCCGCAACAAATGAACATGATCTTTAAAGATTGCAAGGATGAGTTCCAAAGCAAAGCCAGGATGAATCAGCTCATGCTTGGTGAAACCGACAAAGTGGCAAGAGAGACTGAAGAGATCCTCCAAAATTCTTTTAAAAAATTCAACATTCCAATTATAGAGGACTTGGGTACTGACCCCTCGACCACAAGTGTTGCAGAAGAGTCTACTGAGAAAATGACAGAAGAGATAATGGACACTGGTGCAGAAAAGGATAAGGACTTGGAATCTTCTAATCTGGAAGAGGTGGCTCATGAACAAACAAATATCTCTCCTCTGGTTTCCCCTACAATCTTCGGATCTAAAGGAGAAGAAAGAATACAAGAGAAAGAAGTAGAGGTGAAGGAAAAAGAAGATGATAGTACCAAGGTTGTAGAAGGAGAGAAGACTTCAATAGAGAAGACCACAACTGCTAGTGGTAAGAATGTAGAAGGAGAGAAAGCTCCAAGAGACAGCTCTAAGAATGCAGGAGAGAAGAAAAATCTGTCTCCAGTAAGAGAGATTGCAAAAACTGTCCAAGAATTCTTGAACAAAGAAACAATGGAGATTGATGAACTGGGGCTTCTACAAGGACCATTTAATTTTGATTCTCCTTCTCTGGTACAGACAATGAAGATAGCTTCATTTGCCAATGCAAATGCAAAAGACAAACTCCTAAAGTCTCACATGGAAGATTGTGAGCTAATAGAAGCTGCATCCAGCATTTTAGAAAAGATCATGCCATCTTTTCAGAAGGATCACTCAGCCTCCTCATCAGGTAATCTTAAAGATCTTGTTGGTTTAGTCAACACTCATTTTGAATCTTTAGAGAAATTAGCTGAGGAAAAGGTCCAGAAAGAATTTTTGGATAAGAGATTCTTAGATCTGCAAGGGTTAATATCAAATGATAGAAGAGTTATGGGTGTTGGGATAAAAAGTTTGGAAAATGCTCTTAAGGATGGAGGTGATGTATACAAATTTTGTATATCCTGGTCTAAAACAACAGTGGAGATTGAGAAGAAAATGAAAGAACAGGAGGATAAATTGATAAAACTTTCTCAAAATTTTGATCCACTTACTACATCCATAATAAATCAAGAATGTCAAATGGTTGCAGTTTTGAATGAAATTAAGAAGCTTGAAAAAGAGAAGAAAAATAGAATCAGTAGGTTGAGTGAGCTCAGAGGGATAATTGTCCCTAAGTTAGAGGCCATGCATGAGGCCATAAAAGAAGTTCAAATCATAGCCCGGACCAATGATCCAACAGATCTAAAAAGGATAGATGCGTTTGCATTCCTGTTGAGCGGTCATATATCATTTTTGGACAGAATGAAGCAAAGTTGGGCTACATAATTCATTCAATTGAAAACAACTTTTGCAGACATACTTCAGTATATGTAAGTATTCCATATGTATATACTTATGTGAACAAGATTTTGAAAATTTTGGTGTGCGGACCCTACCCTTTGCCATTGATGTCAAAGGGGGAGTGAAAAGTAGTGAAAAATGAGAAATCTAACTAAGGGGGAGCTCCAAAAAATGTATATAAAAATAGAGCATCAGCCAAGGGGGAGCATAGTGTAAACACTTAGCCATTTTTCACTAAGTGTTGCCATCAATGCCAAAGGGGGAGATTGTTGGCAAGAGACACTATATGGATTCATGATTGTTGTCATTGATGGCAACAAAGTTCATCCCACACATCCGCAGGACATGGTGTGTCTCTACCGAAAGTCAGAGTGAAGAATGTTGTGGTCCAGTAAGCAAGAATAGATCATGTGGCGAGGTCCGACAGTCAGGACCGGATCTCTCAGAGGAAGTATCTTGGTGAAGTGCGTATTTGGGGAAGTCAAGAGGACTACCTTGAGTGATAGATTCCAAGGATTTATTCTCCGGTGATAGATGAGGAAAAAGATATGAATACTTGAGTATCAGGTTCCTGATTGGCAGTATGGACAGAGGAAGAACTGACTAGCAGAACATCAGACATTATTCTGGATGTGTTACTGATGATAGTAAAGGTTATTAAGGCATAATTTATGATTGGCTGACATGATTGATGACTTCTACAAGTATATCCTTGATCCGCATTACTTGGTATGCAAGGATTCAGCTGACAGATCAGAGTTTGTGGAAAATATTGACTATTCTGGGTGCTGACTAGAAAGGTGATAAAATCACTTTTGCATATATATATAATATGGATTTAGTTGTGACAAGTGTTGTGATTGTTGTGGATGTGCGAAGAAAAGTAGTAGAGCCAAATAAAAGCAGAAAGGAAGGTCTAGTATGTGAAAGGAGAGCAGCACAAAAGAAGAGGAAAGATGAAGTGCAGCAGATCAGTATACAGAGCGTAACCAGAACTGAGCTCTAGCATATGTTGATACTCCTTATCAGTTCAAGTATTGTATTACACTCTTTATAAATTGTAGACAGTGTGTCTCTTGTAGGCAGTGTGCCTCTTGTGAGCAGTGTGCTTGGGTAGTGAGCCCTAATTGGCAAGTGCCATTTTGTATTTCCATTCTTCTAATAGAGAATACAATCTTGGGTTAATCACCCCATGGTTTTTTCCCTTAACAAGGTTTCCACGTCAAAAATATTGTGTCATGTGTATTTCCATTTCATGGTTATGTTTGCTTAACTGAATTAATGTTGCATTGATTATTAATAAAGTTTAGAAAGAAGAAATAATTAGGATAACTAATTCACCCCCCTCTTAGTTATCAATAGATATATCAAAATCTATACAAGATATTGCTCTCTTAGATGTTGAGCCACCTCCTCTACTCTGTCAGAATTCAGCATTTCACTTCTTGTTACCACATCCAGAGTAATATGTTTGTGCATTTTCTCAGGATCAGGATGAGCTATAATGGATGCTGAGTCATATGAAAGAGATGTAGTAATTCATGTATACTTGGACCATGCCTAGAATGGATACGAAGTGCGGAAGCTCAAGCAAATGCAACAATTTTCCTAGCCAAGTTTTATGGACGTTCTGGCCTTATGAAGCTTTTAAACTTTGGTCCAAACCGTTTGAGTCCTAGTATGTATATCATTTATTAGTTTTGTGAATGGATAAGGTGTAAAATTGTTATTGCTCTAACCCCTTTGTCATAAACAATCTCACTCTTATTAAGATCACTTAAATATAAAAAAGTCATGTCAACATAGTTAATGTTAGCGGTTGATAGGTAGAGTCAGATAGTTAGTTGTTGTGAGATTAGGCAACTAGATAGGAAAATAAATGAGAGTGGTTGTAAGCAATGTATTTTGAAATGCTATAAATATTTACCACTTTATGAATGAAATTAATTCAATGTTTTTCCAAGTAAACTATTCATCTTCATAATAGAAAAGTTAGACAAGTTCTTGTAAAAATAAATAAAGTCACTCAAAACTACATACAACATAATACCACAATCAATCTACTTAAATTTTATCCATTTCAATGTTTAAACAGTCATTCCACCTTATTCACAACAAAAAGTGGTAAATATTTGTTCTATTTTTATTCACCAAAATTGACCTTTGACTATTGAAGTAAATGATATTTAAGAATAGCCTTGTTTCAGTTATCGAATTTCCTTTTCTCTTTTATTTGTTTTAGTTATATTCAAGTCCCTTCTTTATGAAGCTTGTGGAAGAGTTATTAATCCCATATACAGATCTATGGGCCTGCAATAAACTATCAATTGGCATAGCTGTCAAGCTGCAATGGACTAGCAATTGGCATAGCTGTCAAGCTGCAATGGAAAGTGTTCTCAAGGGCCATCCCTTACAAACATAAGGGGCCTCTTGATCCTCTACTTTTAGAGTGCTCAGATATAAAACCATCTCCATCAAGATTAACTAATTCGATGTCAACAAACAAATCTCTCAAACTAGAGAATCAGAGTTGATTCAAGCATTCTCTGCACAGAAAACCAAGGACCCATTTAGAAAAGCTCAATGTCACCAGTGATTCTCAAGTGTACAACTTAAAATGGCACAATTCTCTTCCAGAAGAATTTCAATCAATGTAAGTATGAAGCATTCTCAATTCTCTTATTGAAAATAAATTCAATAAGCTCTTGTGCCTTGTTCACTCTTCTTCACTCTTTGACTACCTACATTAGTGGTTGATTAATACTATCTTAAATGCAGGTTTCAGGTAGCCTAGGAGGAGAATGAAATGAAATCCTACAATAACAATGAGACTACAACTTATTCAGTCCAGGATACAGTGAAGGCAAAGGGCAATGTTGAACCTGCACAAGTTCAAGGAGAAGTGGCTAAACAAGAAGCAGTTGAAGAAATGTTTCTCAGTAATGAGATGGAGATTTTGAGTGATGATAGCCATAGTAAAGAGATTGATTAGAATGATGTGGAATTAGAACTTAGACTTGGATCTCCAGCATCCCATGAAGCAGTGCAGTAGCCCCTCCATGATTTCAAATAGTTTCACAGGCATTGGCGTAGTAAAATTGGGTGCAAAGATCCTCCTCATCCTAACATTACATCTCTTAGCCTTGGCTTAAGCTAAGAATAACATTGTATAGATCATTTGCCTAAGAGCAAATAATTTTCTGGTTTTGTGTCATTCATTGATAGGCCGTAGGTTGCATTTTTTATGGTGCAATTTTAGCTTTTCTGTAAGATGTAACAAAGTGATAGTTTAGACTGGTCATGAATGGTTTTCTTAATAATCCTTTTTGTCATTTATATGCATTGTAACTTAGATTTTCAGTCTTGTGACTGAAAATAAACATTGTAATACTCTATTTCTAAGCATTTTTCAAGCAAGATAGATATTTCAGACTTGTGCAAGCTGTAAGAACACCTTTCTTTTAATAAAGTTTAGTGATTTTGCCTTCTCAATGGTTGTCGTATTGTGTGCAATTGATGATTGATGTGTATTTCTATGTTTTATGTTTAAATCCTTAAATATTGGATTAAGTATACTACTAATTGACAGAAATTTGGTTGTGTTATAAATTTGGTCACATGACAAAATAAATGACCAGCAATAAACTACTAATGGTCATGTGACCAAGCTCAATGAATAAATATGACTAAATTAATGACTAAATATACTACCAAATCGATCAATCAAAACAACCAATAAATAACTAAAAATGGTTTGGTCATCAATTCGGTCATGTTATAAATAACTGGCAATAAAATACTAATGGTCACGTGACCATGTTTAGTCATTTATATGCAATTTTTAGTAGTTTTTTTAATCAAATATTGTTGTTTTTGTACTATTGTATGTTGTTGTTGCACCTGAGGAGAATAAAGAGGAAACAAAATATTGGTTGGCTCAATGTGTGGAGACTAAACATAAGTTAATAGAACCTTGACAAGATGATGATGGATTTCATTATCCAATAAGTTTGGTGGTGGTTGTTGGTACTTGGCCATGAAAATACCTAACAAGGAAGAATGGTTTTCCTGCATTCAAAGATTATGAAACACATAAGAAGATTATACACTACTCACATTTGGTGGTGGCAACAAATATAAAACTAGTGAGGTATCATGGAAGACCTGCTAATAAAGAGCTATGGACAATTTCTATGGAAGAGAATGAGACAATCATAGATGCATTGTAAAAAAGAGAGGATGTAGATGGTACAATGGAATTAATTTTCAAGTATGTATTAGTTGTATATATTTAATTGATAGTTAATATAGTTGTATTAAGTCATCCCCTTAGTGTTGCAAGTATGTGCCTAATCGGCTTTGTCATTGATGTCAACATATCCTTGTTGTCATTAGTGTAAACAGTATCTTACTCTATTACTTGTTTAGAATACTTGTATGTTGAGGATATTGAGAAAATTAGCCTCTCCGGAAGAAGCAAGTGAGTTATAGAGAAGTGCAGTACAAATAGTGAGTTGTATGCTAAAGAACAATCTGATAAATTGCTCTGCATTTATTTCTACTTGAATATCATGGTCTACAGATTGGAAGTAAGTTAGAGGTATGACTAAGGATGCTACATTCTAGGTTTGAGCCCTTCGCATGAAGATCTGAGTGAGTTGTGTTCACCAGAGTGAAACTTGGTTTTTCTGTAAGTTCAGTTCAGATCGGAAGAAAGTATTATGCTCTGCATTCCTCCACAATAAAGTATTTTTCTCTATGGTTCTAGAAGGAAGTCTAGGATGATGATAAGTTCCTTTAGTTGCAATGGTTCATGGTTTGGTGGTCCGCGAGCTATCTTTCTTTTATGACAGTTGAAGACATGAAGTTCATGTGTTCTGATGACAAGATTCCTATGGATAAAGTGGTTAAGGTTTGTGAAGTTGCTCCTGATGATTATAATGTGCTTGTGGATGTCTCCTAATCATGTTCCTATCTGGACTTTGGTCCGCGTTAAGAAATTGAGATTATGTTTGAATATTGTTCCCAGATAATGTAGCGTGTAACTAGTCTTGGCTGACCTAGTTAATCCTAGTGATTGCAGTGATCTTTGGAAGATTGTGGAAGCATGTTGTGGTGTGGAAGATCGTGTTTAAGTCCCAGCTAAGGCATGGAGTGATCCACATTTCATTTCCTTTGCACAACGTTGTAATAAGTCAGGACCTATTCTGTAAATGTTTGTAATACTGACCTTAGAGATTGTTCCAATGGTTGATGATTGTGATGCCGACCTTGATGATCATTCCAAGGTTGATGTAGTGCATAAATACTTGTAGTTGAGTCATGGAAAAAGTGTCCTTGAATGAAAATGGAAAGATATTAAGAAAGGTCCAAAAGGCAAAGTAGAGAAGAGGAAGAGGAAAGAAGAGGAAGAGTAGAATAGAGGCAAAGCAAAGCAGATGAATTATTGTACTTCATTCATAAACATAAGAAGGTGTTGATCGTGGCAGAGAGCTTGGCAGTGAGCCGCCAATAGGGTTTAACAACCCTCAGGATTTAATAGCCCTCAGGGTTTAAGAACCCTAAGGGTTTAACAGTCCTCAGGGTTTAATAGCCCTTATTGTAATCTTGCTAGGTTTAGGGTTGAGGCAATGAGCCTACTAGACCTAGTTGTTCTTCATGGCAGTAAGCCAATATGTTTAGGCCCATGGAGTGACCAAGCCTAAACATCATTATTTCAAGATTACAATATATATTGAGAGTTGATCCTCTCCGTGGTTTTTCCCCACCTTGGGGTTTTCCATGTAAAATCTGGTGTCTCTTGTGTTTGATGTTATCTCTATGGTTAAGTTTTTGATTTCATGCATTCATTGTTAAATCATAATAATTGTGGATAAGTGATGAATGTTTAATTGCAGTAAGTGTTTAAGTTTTTGAGACAACTGATTCACCCCCCTCCTGCTCTTAGTTGTCCAGCGCATATCAACAATTGGTATCAGAGCTAAGTTCCCCTGAAGAAAGTTTAATAGCTTGATGAAGGTCCAAAATGTCTTACAAGAAGGAAGTGCCGCACTTTGATGGAATGAATTATGTTCTTTGAAAGGCTCAGATGAAAAGCCATCTTCTTTGTCTTGGTTACAAAGTTTGGAAAGCTGTAGAAATAGAATACACCATACCTCAAAATGGTCCGATGACTAAAGATGAAATCAAAGAATATGAGATAGACATTAAGGAAAAGGATGCTATGCTAAGCTCATTAACTGACTCAATATTGATGAAAGTTGTGGATCTTGAAACTACAAATAAGGAATAAAAGCCTTAGGTGGAGCTCTCGACGAAAAGGAAGTTGTTATGAAAATTCTCAAATCTCTACCCAAGTCCTACTATCACAAGGTAGCCGTAATTGAAGAATTCATGCAAGTAAAAATGGTTAATAGGGATCAACTGCTTGGTAAGCTTACTGCTTTTGAAATGAGGAAGTTTGATGATGCTCTACCGAAAGTTGAGACGTCCTTCAAAGCCAATACTCCTGGAAGTACTTCCAGATCAGAAAAGTACAAGGTAGAATTTGAGGATGAGTTTGATGAATTTGAAACCAACTTCGTGGATAGACTGCAAAGAGGATCTAGTAAGTATAAAGGCAAATTAACTTTCAAATGTTTTTCCTATGGTAAAGTAGGTCATTTTGCTACCAGATGTCTTGAAAGAATTGAAAGAAATAGAAGAAGATATGAGAATAGGCCTAGGACCCAAAAGAAGTGTTATTATGTTGAAGATTTTGATGATGATGGAGTATCAGATAATGGTGAACTAGATAATGCTAATTCCTCTATAGATGAATGCTTGTTCATTGCTATTAAGAAAGATCCCCTGTCTAGTAATTCTACTAGTTGTGTGAAGGAAGAAAAACTAGTGGAAAGTGCTTTGGCTACTCAAGTCATTAAGGACAAGGATGAATGGGTTATTGATAGTGGTTTCCCTCACCACATGACTGGTGACAAAAGTAAGTTTTTGAGTTTGGAAAGATATGATGGTGGACTGGTTAGGTTTGGAGATGATATAGCTGGTAAGATTTGTGGGAAAGGATCTATTTCTTTTGATGGCAAGCATAATATTGAAGATGTCTTGTATGTGAAAAGATTAAAGCACAATCTTTTGAGTGTGGGTCAGATGTGCAAAAAGGGCTATGATTTAAGCTTCAAGGACAATGGATGCAAGATCAAGGAAAGCTTCGGAATAGTCATTGCAACTGGTAAGAAGACTAGAGGTAATATCTATCACTTGAAAGGAACTGAGAACTATTGCTTGTTGACTCAGACTGATGAGAGTTGGTTATGGCATAGAGGGTTGTGTCACATAAATTTTGATTATATTATGAAGATAAGTACTGCATAGGTTGTTAGAGATTTGCCTAAGTTTGTGAAGCCTGCTAATCCTATTTGTAAAGAATGTCAATTTGGGAAACAGACAAGAACAAGTTTCAAAAGCAAGGACCAATCAGGTGGAGGGCTACTTGAGTTAGTGCATAGAGATTTGTGTGGACCTAACAGAGTAAGAATTTTGCTTGGAGACAGGTATTTCATGTTGTTCATTGATGATTATTCTAGAATGATATGGGTCACCTTTTTGAAAGAGAAAGCTGAAGCTCTAGATAAATTCAAGGCATTTAAGGTAATGGTTGAAAATGAGATGGATTTGAAAATCAAATGCTTGAGGTCTGATAGAGGAGGAGAGTTCACATCAAATGAATTCAATTTCTTTTATGAAGGACATGGAATAAAAAGATAGTTATCTGCGCCCAGAACTCCACAACAAAATGGAGTTGTTGAAAGGAAAAATAAAACAATTCAAGAAGCTGCTAGAACCATGATGAAGGAAGCTCATCTTTTGGAAGCATATTAGAGAGAGGTAATTCACACTGCTGTATATATCCTAAACAGAGTTCAAGTAAAAGGTAACAGTTCAAAGACTCATTATGAATTGTGGCATGGTAGAGTTCCTACTGTGAAATATTTCAAATTTTTTGGTCGCAAATGTTATATAAAAATAGAAGAAGATTTAGGCAAGTTTGATGCTAGATGTGATGAAGGAATCTTCCTTGGTTACTCCACCAAGAGCAAGGCCTACCAGTGCTATAATAAGAGGCTGAAAAAGATCATTGAAAGTGCAAATGTTAAAGTTGATGAATGTAAGAAAAGGTCTTCAGAATCAAGTGAATATGAGTCAAATGATCTAGATGTTTCAAAAATGGTGCAGCATGAAGACAGCCCAGATGAAGATGAACAAGCTCTGGTAAGTGCTCCCAAAACTCCAAGATATGAGAAAATTAGTCATTCTAACGATCAAATCATAGGAAATAAGAGCAAAGGGATCTTAACCAGAAGAAAAGTTGCAGAAGAACAAGTAAATTTATGTCTAATTTCCAAGATTAAATCTAAAACTGTGGATGATGCTTGCAAAGATGAGAATTGGATAAAGGCTATGGAAGAGGAATTGATGGAGATAGAAAAGAATCAGACTTGGGATCTTGTTCCTAGACCAGCAGACAAGAATGTAATTGGTACAAAGTGGGACTTCAGAAACAAGATGAATGAGAATGGTGAAGTGGTAAGAAATAAAGAAAGGAAGGTATGCAAAGGATACACTCAAGTTGAAGGAATAGACTTTGAAGAAACATTTGCTCCAGTGGCAAAGATTGAAGCAATAAGGATGTTTTTGGCTTTTGCATCATATAAAGATTTCAGGGTTTATCAAATGGATGTGAAGTCTGCTTTCTTAAATGGAGAGTTGGAAGAGGAAGTCTATATAGAACAACCAAAAGGATTTCAGTCATCAGATCATGGTGACATGGTATGTAGATTGAAGAAAGCTTTGTATGGATTAAAACAAGCTCCTAGGGCATGGTATGCACGGTTGGACAAGTACCTGATACATATAGGGTTCAGTAAAGGTACTATAAATATCAATATCTACTTCAAGATCAATGATGAACAAACCCTGATTGTTACAGATTTTGTTGATGATATTATTTTTGAAGGCAATGAAGGTATGTGCTCAGTTTTTTCTAGAGAAATGCAAAGTGAATTTGAAATGTCTATGTTTGGAGAGATGAACTTATTTTTAGGTCTGCAAATAAGTCAATTAGATAAAGCTATTTTCATTTCTTAGTCTAAGTATGTGAAAGAGTTGTTAAAGAAATTTTGGATGGAAGACTCTAAACTAGTATGCAAACCTATGATAACCAGTTGTAAGTTGAGCAAAGATGATAACTCACCCATGGTAGACTAGAAAAGGTATAGATCTATGATTGGAGGATTACTTTATCTGACTCAAACCAGACCTGACATAATGCATGTAGTATGTCTTGTGACAAGATTTCAAGCAGAACCCAAGGAATCACATGTGATGGCAGTCAAGAGAATTCTAAGATATTTAAAAGGTGCAATAGATTATGGTTTGTGGTACCCTAAGGACTGTGACTTTACTCTCAGTGCATATACTGACGCAGATTGGGCTGGAGATGTGGATGACAGAAAAAGTACAAGTGGAGGTGCATTCTTCTTGGGAAAAAGATTAGTATCTTGGTTGAGAAAGAAATAGGATTCAATATCCATGTCTACTGCAGAAGGAGAATACATTGCATTAGCATGCAGTTGCACTTAAGTGTTATGGATGAAGCAAACTTTGAAGGACATCAAAATTGTGTATGAAGATCCTATTGTAATCTTTTGTGATAACATAAGTGCCATGAACATATCAAAGAATCTAGTGATGCATTTAAGGACAAAGCATATATCCATCAAGTATCATTTTCTAAGAGAAAAGGTGACAAAGAATGAAGTCAAGTTGGAGTATGTTTCTACCAAGGATCAGATTGCAGACATTTTTACCAAGCCTCTACCTAAGGATACTTTTGAATATCTCAAAGAAAAGTTAGGGGTTATCACCCCTCCTGATCTAAACTAAGATGCATAGTAGTACATCAGTCTGGAGGTTCTTAGAGGTCCTAATTGATTCTTTTTAGGGCTACTTCTTAGGGGGAGCAGTTAGAGAGTTCAAAAGAGATTAGATCAGAGTAGATGAGTGCAAGTATGTGCCCTTTGCCATTGATGTCAAAGGGAGAGAGAAGTCATGTGAAAAACTTAAGAGTATAGATGTGTAATAGAAAGGGGGAGAATTTTTGAGAAAGAAAGAGTGCAAGTGTCTAAAGAGAAAGTGGGAGAATCTTGTCTTGATGGCTATTGTAGTTTTTCACATCATATGTTGCCATCAATGACAAAGGGGGAGATTGTTACAATTATGTGCCTAATCAGTGTTGTCATTGATGTCAACATATCCTTGTTGTCATTAGTGTCAACTATATCTTACTCTACTGCTTGTTTAGAAGACTTGTATGTTGAGGATATTGAGAAAATTAGCCTCTCCAGAAGGAACAAGTGAGTTATAGAGAAGTGCAGTACAAACAGTGAGTTGTATGCTAAAGAACAGTCTGGTAAACTTCTCTGCATTTATTTCTACTTGAAGATCATGGTCTATGGATTGAAAGTAAGTTAGAGGTATGATTAAGGATGCTACATTCTAGGTTTGAGCCCTCTACATGAATATCTGAGTGATTTGTGTTCATCAGAGTGAAACCTACTTTTTCTGTAAGTTTAGTTGAGACAGGAAGAAAGTATTTTGCTCCACATTCCTCCACAATAAAGTATTTTGCTTTACGGTTCTAGAAGGAACTATGGGATAATGATAAGTGTCTTTAGTTGCAATGGTTCATGGTTTTCTGGTCCGCAAGCTATCTTTCTTTTATGACAGTTGAAGACAGTGAAGTTCATGTGTTCTGGTGAGAAGATTCCTATGGATAAAGTGGTTAAGGTTCGTGTGTTTTCTCCTAATGATTATAACATACTTGTGGATGTCTCCTAATCATGTTCCTATTTGGACTTTGGTCCACATTAAGAAATTGAGATTATGTTTGAAGATTGTTCCCAGATAATGTAGCATGTAACCAGTCTTGGCTAACCTGGTTAATCCCAGTGACTGTGGAGATCTCTAGAAGATTGTGGAAGCATGTTGTGGCTTGGAAGATCATGTTTGAGTCCCAGCTAAGGTATGGAAAATCCACATTTCATTTCCTTTCACAATGTTGTAATAGGTCAAGACCTATTTTGTAAATGTTTGTAATACCGACCTTGGAGATTGTTCCAATGGTTGATGATTGTGATGCCGACCTTGATTATCATTCCAAGGTTGATGTAGTGTATAAATACTTATATTTGAGTCATGGAAAAGTGTGCTTGAGTGAAAATGGAAAGATATTAAGAAAGGTCCAAAAGGCAGAGCAGAGAAGAGGAAGAGGAAAGAAGAGGAAGAGCAAAATAGATGTAGAGCAGAGTAGAGGAATTATTGTACTTTAGTCATAAAAATAAGAAGGTGTTGATCATGGTAGAGAGCCTAGCAGTGACCTGCCAGTAGGGTTTAACATCCTTTAGGGTTTAACAACCCTTATTGTAATCTTGCTAGGTTTAGCGTTGAGGCAGTGAGCCTGCTAGACCTAGTTGTTCTTCACGGCAGTAAGCCAGTATGTTTAGGCCCGTGGAGTGACCAAGCCTAAACATCATTATTTTGAGATTGCAATATATATTGAGATCTAATCCTCTCCATGGTTTTGCCCACCTTGGGTTTTTCCACGTAAAATCTGGTGTCTCTTGTGTTTGATTTTATCTCTGTGGTTAAGTTTCTGATTTCATGCACTCATTGTTAAATCGTAATAATTGTGGATAAGTGATGAATGTTTAATTGCAACAAGTGTTTAAGTTTTTGAGACAACTAATTCACCCCCCCTCTCAGTTGTCCGGTGCATATCAACACTTATCTCCCCTTAAGCCATCGTCTTACCTACCCTTAATCAATTTCCTATAAATATAGAACTAATTTTCTCACACGACACATAATTTTCTCCCCTTACACCCCTTCTTTTACATCCCATTAAGTCATCCTCTTACATCCCCTTAATACATCCTCTTACATCCCCTTAAGTCATCATCTTAGCTCCCCTTAATCCATCCTCTTACCTCCCCTTAGATTCATTTTTTTGTAGGTCCCCTATAAGGATAGAGACCCTGCATGATTGTATCAATGAACATTTGTATATTCTTTCATTCTCATTTCATCTTCTATAAATTGTTCTCTTTATCTTAAAATTTGTATCGACTCATGTATATATAGTTAATTTACTTACATTCATTATTTTGCAGGTGTACCCTATAAGTAGATGTTTGCATGATTGTCACTACAAGTTTTCACCATACAAATTTGTTAGATCAAATTTGTAGTCTTCAACTTAAAGTGAATGCATTAGGTAATTGTATATATACTCATATCTTTCATATCACATGTTATCTAGATACATATTGCATCAATGTTTTGTGTTGTTGATATATCCTATCATTCTCATTTCACCTTCTATAGTATTCCTTTTATCTTAAAATTTTTATCAACTCGTGTATTATGCTTATATACACAGTTAAAATTTATTTATTGTCATTTTGTATCCTTAATCCATCATCACATTCATCACATACTTTGAGACCAAAAAGAGAGGATGCAGATTTAACCTACAACATGGAATACCTATAAATACAGGTAAGTATATATATATATATATATAGTTTTATATAAATTTAAATACATGTTTTGATGATATATTGATATTGTTTATATACATAGTTAAAATTGATTTATTGTCATTTTGATATAAGGTGGCGTGAAGAGGCTACATTTTGATGATCCACCACAAGGTTTGAATTTCCTTGAGATGACAGCCACATTTTGTAAATATTGTTTTGTATATGTACATACACAATTACTCTACACACACACACACATATATATATATATATATACATATATATATATATATATATATATAAATCAATATTTGATATTTTTTTTCGTTATGTGCATGCTTTCCTACTTTGAAACTTATTAAAATTTGAATGTATAATCAATTTGTCATGTATATTACTGATAAATTTGGTTGCCTTGGGCAACTTCACCAAATTTATATATATTATAATTAATTATAAATATCAATTGTGATTGAACATGATACATACTTTAAATTATTTGTTCCCCTTAAGACATCCTATTAGGACCCCTTAAGCCATCCTATGAGGACCCCTTAAGCCATCACTTCTCATAATCACTTTGTCATGTATATTACTGTTAAATTTGATTTCCTTGAGCAACTTCACCAAATTTATATATATTCTAATTAATTATATCAATTGTGATTGAACATGAGACATTGGATTCTTTGATCCCCTTAAGACATCCTATTAGGACCCCTTAAGCCATCCTACGAGGACCCCTTAAGCCATCATTTCTCATAATCACTTTGTCATGTATATTACTATTAAATTTGGTTTCCTTGAGCAACTTCACCAAATTTATATATATTCTAATTAATTATAGCAATTGTGATTGAACATGAGACATTGGATTCTTTGATCCATTTAAGACATTCTATTAGGACCCCTTAAGCCATCCTACGAGGACCAATTAAGCCATCATTTCTCATAATCACTTTGTCATGTATATTACTATTAAATTTGGTTTCCTTGAGCAACTTCACCAAATTTATATATATTCTAATTAATTATATCAATTGTGATTGAACATGAGACATTGGATTCTTTGATCCCCTTAAGACATGCTATTAGGACCCCTTAAGCCATCCTACGAAGACCCCTTAAGACATCATTTCTCATAATCACTTTGTCATGTATATTAATGTTAAATTTGTTTGCCTTGGGCAACTTCACCAAATTTATATATATTCTAATTAATTATATCAATTGTGATTGAACATAAGACATACTTTGAATTCTTTGATCCCCTTAAGACATCCTATTAGGACCCCTTAAGCCATCCTACGAGGACCCCTTAAGCCATCATTGCTCCTAGGACCCCTTAATTCATATATATCCTAATTAATTATATCAATTGTGATTGAACATGAGACATACTTTGAATTCTTTGATCCCCTTAAAAAAATTTTGAATTCTTGTATATTGTTGATTATCATGATCTTGAATAGACTCAAAAGTAATACATGTATATAATAAAAAATAATGGTATATAACATGTGCTTCACATTTGTATAATTCCATATTCCTATTCAAATGCTATCAAATGTTTTGACTACATGAATCAAATTTGTAAAGTAAAAATATTTGAAATGTTTATGTTTTTGCTAACTTGTGAATATTTTATTATTGTTATCACTACTATAAGTAATTAAATTTCATAAATCCATCTATAAGAACCTTAGATAACATTAGTGTAAATAAAATATGGTCTCATAAGGATAACTAATGTGTTCAAGTTAAAAATGCATAAATGTACACGTGTAAATGTACAACAATAGTCCATAAAATATTGAAATTAATAAAGTCCATGAAAATACTAAAACATATATATAGATCTAGTCCACATGTGAAATATTGAAATACATAAACATGTACATATAGAGTCCATGAAATACTGAAACATATATAGATCTAGTCCATGAAATACTAAAACACTGAAACATGTATAAAGAGTATGTATGCAATGTACTGAAACATATATAGAGTCCGTGGAATGTACTAAAACATATATATGTTTAACTCCTATCGTCCCTATAATCAAGAGACCTCTTCACTCCACATGGACTAGGATGATTTAAATCAATTTGAACAAGAGAAAGAAACTTGAAATCAGATTTAAAACTTTTAAAAATGATAATTTAATTCATTTTAATTTATAAAATCATAAAAATTACCATATGAAGCTGCTCATCTCCTCTAACGACCTTCTCTGCATGCTCTACTACATGACCTATCTCATGCTATAGAAGAAAAATAATTTAACACATGTGAACATATATTGTATTGAAATTTACTCTAAGTTCACAATGTATATTATTATTGACTTTAAATATAATCTAAATTTTAAATTATACCATATGAGGCTGCTCATCTCTTCTGTCGTCCTGCTTGGCATGTGTTGTAGGTGGTAAGGCATCAGTAGGATGAAAAGGGTCACTAACAAGGTCCTACAAGGTCATTTATAAAGCACATGTGTACAAGTTAGGTTAAAACATATATATTCACTTGTGTACCCAATTTTTGTTTTAATCTATTTAAAAGACCTACATATTGCATGTACACATAGAATTTTTTTTAAACAACCTAAAATGCAGCTAACTCTTGAAATTGACTTGGATCATTCAAGTGTGCAATACCCATCCTCATGGTTGTGTCAACCTACATAGACATATATTTTTAATATAAGTACATGCATGTTTGATATAGTGAATTCAAAATACAAAATTCTAAGTATAGTTTTTTAAAATAGTATACATACAAGTGGCTCATGTGAGATGCTCAACAATGGAGGAGCACTCGACACACCCTTTGGAGGATTCGATGTGGAAGTTAGATTACTTCTCTAAACCAGCATACATATTTAACACATGTTCAAGACTGAATTACAAATTAAAATCAAGTTAAAATTATTTAAAATATATTTAAAAAATTAATCAAAATACCCCAAATGGGTGGCCGACATGTACAAGTGTTGACACAAAACAAAATTGATCAAAAGATGTCATTGTACCTATAGCCATCATCTACACCAAACAATTTGATTGTTAAAATGTTACAATTTAATTGATATATGTTCATTAAAACACGTGCTTAAAATTGTTATAAATTCAACATGTGTACCTATATATATATACCTATGTCAAATCATTAGTGGGGTGATCCTCAGAAATTAGAAAATCAACAAATGAATCGATATCATTAGATGCTCCACGTGCAGCTAAAGTGGGTGCTACCTAATCAGGTCCATAACATAATTGATTACAACTCATACACATATGAGGCATCGACACATGTGGAGTGGTACTAGGACTAGTTCCACCATCAGCTACTCCACGGTCTCACCCACTAACCCCAGCTACCATCTTAGAAGTTTGCTCATCGAGGCTAGTCAAGAGCACACTTAATGCTCCTAGTGTGGATGCCACTGCACGATGTTGGATGGGTTCAGGAATGGCAGCAGAAGGAGAGTCAACAAGAGGTTGAGTAGGCATAGGTCATTGGCGATCAACCCGTGTCCCTAACCTCTGTTATGGCATGCCACCACCAACACCCTAGAATGATCTAAAATCAAAATAATTGGTTTTCTTATTCATCACAAACTCTGCATATAATTTTCTCAAAAAATAGAGAGGAACCTCACAATTAGCATGAGGTTGACAATCAAATACCATCCACCACCGATCCCAAAGATTGACAGACATCTCTGTATGTATACACCACCTAATTGATATTCTTTTCTTGTTTGGGGGAATTGGTTCATTGGTGATGGGGTGCCTAAAATATTAAGATAAATGGGCCTTTTTAATTTTAAGATCTAGGATCTCCCTATAAGAGAGGCCATCAGAATAAAATTGTCACCTCTCCTCTCTCATTAATAAAAAAACTGTCTAAGTCCACATCAATGGACCTAATAGAATCTACAATGTTTTGCATCAAAGATGTAAAATGCATCAGGGGAGGTGGCATAAATGCTTCATTTCAAATGGCATTGATTTTTCTTCAATGGAACTGATATTTTCATTAATTATAGATCGCAAGCGAGCCTCATCAGATCTAAGTGGGGGTGGAGGTGGGGGATTTTGAGGTGGAGATGGAGGTGGCTAGGTGATGGGGGTGGAGGTGACGAATTGAGGAAATCCTAATTATCAAAGTGAATATCCATGATATAAAAACTATGAACCTCCATATACATAAATATACAAACAAGTACAAAATTAACTTTCCAGAATCTATATATAAATTATAAATAAACATATCAAAAACTAGATATTATACATGTTGAGAAATTACAAGAAATATTTAAATTAAACATACATGACTACATTTAAAAGAAAAATTAGAATCTACATACACATACATACATCATTCAACTTGAGCATACATACAAATGTCAAAATTTAAGATATAACTATGTAATTTTACTACATGTACATACTAAAAAATAAACTAAAAACACAGACAAAAAAAGGTAAATTTCTAACAAAATGTGTAAGTCTCATTTATGTCTAAGGCATATAAAATTTTGTGACTTGATACATACTTTAAAGTGTTTACAAGGAATAGTGAATTTTCCCCTTAAATCCTATTTTATTAAATCCCCTTAATCCACATGACATCTTTCCTAGGTTCATAAACCATGCTAATGAAATGATTTTGTCCATAGTTGACCAAGTTTAATACATATATAGTTAACAAGTTTGTAAAAACTTCAAGCATCTAACATTATACAAATTCATCAAATGTGAATAATCAATTTGACTATTATTAGTGGCTTAAGAGGATTAATGAGTAGATTTCAAGTTGTACAATCTACGTCCTCTTAGGATGGGCCTTAAGCAATTTTCTAAAATCCCCTTAATCCACATGTCATCTTTCCTACGTCCATAAACCCTAAACCATAAACTATAAACCCTAAACACTAAACTCTTAACCCTTAACCCTAAACCCTAAACCCTTAACCCTTAACCCTAAAACCTTAACCCTAAACCCTTAACCCTAAAACCTAAACCCTAAACCCTAAACCCTTAACCCTTAACCCTAAAACCTAAACCCTAAACTCTAAACCCTAAACCCTAAACCCTTAACCCTTAACCCTAAACCCTCAACCCTAAACCCTAAACCCTAAACCCTAAACCCTTAACCATAAACCCTAAACCCTAAACCCTTAACGCTAAACCCTAAACCCTTAACCCTAAGCCCTTAACCCTAAACCCTTAACCCTTAACCATAAACCATAAACCCTAAACCCTTAATGCTAAACCCTAAACCCTTAACCCTAAACCCTAAACCCTAAACTCTAAACTCTAAATCCTTAACCACCTACATCCTCTTAGGGCATGCCTTAGGTAATTTTCTTAAATCCTGTTAATCCATGTCATCTTTCCTAGATCCATAAACCATGCTAATGGAATGATTTTGTCCTAAGTTGACCAAGTTTAATATATATATCTTTAACAAGTTTGTAAAAACTTCAAGCATCTAACATTATAGAAATTGATCAAATGTGAATGATCAATTTGACTAATTTTAGTGGCTTAAGGGGATTAATGAGTAGATTTCAAGTTGTACCATCTACATCCTCTTAGATCATCCCTTGATAGTAGATTTAAAGAGGATTAGTGCTATTATTAGTGGCTTAAGGGAATTCTATGATCATCCCTTGACAATGAGATGTGGTTTGTCTACCTTTGAAAAACAAATAATTGTTAATGTGATGTGAAATCTAGTTTTATAGGGCCATATTTTGATGAACTATTGTTGTAGGTTAATTATTGGTTGTTTCAAACCCCTACCTATAATTAATTGATAATACACTTTTCATTTTACATATCCTATTTTTTAAAATGTATTTAGGAGGTAATTAATAACATATGATGGCCTCTTATTGTTAATTAATAACTATAAACTTACCATTTTGATGAGATATTATTGATTTCTATTGATACTTGTGTATGGACTCCTATTGATAAATTTTATATAAAGATTAAAAAAAATTGATTTCTTCCTTAATCTTTATACCCATTTAAAGAACTATTCTAAATGATTCTCTACTTACTTGCACTACCAAATTTAAAGCTTCCTTAGTATCCTTTTAAAGTCCTACTCAAGTTTCTCAATTCCTTCCCTATACTCTAGCATACCTTGCCACATAGAGGTCCTTTGATGCTATTGATTTTATCCTTTATTTCTATTCCCCCCATAATCTACTTATTCATATCTAGAATCATTCCCATATCTCAAACATTCCTTCATCTACCTCCTTAAGAAATTGACCATCATTAAGGGGTTGATTGCCATTAAAATATAAAATTCATATTTATCCTATTACTCTGAATAAAATACCATTTTATGAATTAGTTTGAACCACTGAGACTTAAAAATAATAATCTATATTAGAATGGATTAATTTTACAAACTCATTCGGATACTCCAAATTCTCAAGGTCCTCACAAGTAAGAATATTTATAGATTGGGTGGTAGGGATTAGACACACTAGGGAAGATATCTATGAGATAAATTATATGATGAGAATTAAATTTATAGATATGCCCTAAGAATCAAACCACTAAAATCAAATTGTGGATTTTCTAAAGAGGATAGCTATATTTTGAATGTTCACTCTTAGTCAAAGTCATTTATTTATTTGAGGATATTTATATTTTGAATGTTCACTCTTAGTCAAAGTTATTAATCTCTAGTATTATTTTGTTGGTTGTCGCATATTTAGGATGAATGTTTCCTTATCTAGTAATTACAATTATAGGTAGAAATATTCAAGTCCAAAAAGATATGATTCCTAGAGCAGATACAACTTTTATAAATACATTATAGTTGCTCATTTAGGATGAAATTGGATTCGCCAAGGATTGACATTTTATTCCTATAATTCGAATTGAACCACATGGATATATTGCATTAATGAAATGGAATAAAATATCTCACATGAACATTAAATATGTAAATTTCTAGGTAAACTTAATCCACTTAAGCCATTTGAGGAGGATAAACTCAATGAACATTCATATTTTAGGAGGGAGTATTAGATGCTCCATTATCAATATGATTGAATGCTAACATATTCCTAGATCGTGGTTTCTATCAATTTTATTCTTCTATCTTGGATGTAATGTGTGATCCTAATGATATGGACTAGGTACATGTAGGGAACGGTAAGATTATGGCAATATGTGATTCTAATTTTATATTTTAATGTAAAACTAAGTAATTAGATTATAGGTTTGGCTAATTTGTATCTTATTCATAATTCAACATATCTAGAAACCTCATAGGGATTACAATTATAAAAAAGGAATATATACTAGAGTTTGCACCTAAATGAGGTTCAAGGATTACGTCGAAAGAAAACTATATGTCCATTTTAATATTTTAGAGAGTAGGTGTTTGTGCATGGGTACATATGGATGCCATGTACTGCAAATTCTAATTTATGTGGCTAGATTAAACAATTAATAATAAGTGCTAAATAATGCAATGAAATAAACTTAGACAAATCTAGATTTTCTTCTCAAAGAAATTAATTATTATCTAATTTTGAAATACTTGCATACAAATTTAAAACATAAAACAATGCAAATGAAAAAATAAAACTAAAAACTAAAATGGCACTCACTTTACTATTAAACGATAACTAAAACTTGTTTTTCGGTTTGCAAGCGTGATTGAATCTCATTTTAGGGTTCATATTTTTGTTTGAAGGGTAAATATTTTGTTTCAATTTAGTATAAAGGGTCATTTTTCGTGTGTAGGGTAATTGTTTTTAGTTTCAATTGAATGTAAGGTTTATATGTTTTGCAGGAAGGTTCAAACCGAATTTAAAACCTAATTTACACAAATACAGAAAATAAACTTAAAATACAAATTACAAAATACAAAAATGAAAAAAAGGGGAAAAAATAATTGACCTAGACTTTTGGATGGCTAGAAATAGTGCTCTACAACTCGGGATCCCATTCTGGTTCTCCTTTGGTTGTTTCTAAAAATGAGCTCGCATGCCTTTTTTCAAAAGTTAAATACTTTTCTAAAACGAGATCCTGTTTCATGATCCTGAGGCCAAATCATCTTTTATGTCATTGATGACAGATAGGATGGAGGAAGACAGACCTACCCTTCTCTAAAACCCCATATTCAACACTCGTCCATGACTCAACTAACAAATCAAATATTGTAGACACCTAAAAATGACCTTTGCATTATTCATCTTGCATACATCAATTTTGTATAATGCACCTTCATCCAACATTAATTAAATAACTTGATTGTTTAATTAATATCATCAATTTCATCTAAATCATCCAAATCCAACATTAATTAATGATTCTTAATTATTTAACTTTAATTTCATTTAATTCACCCCTTTATTTTTCTATTTTCCCATTAATTAAATAAATCAATTATTTAATTAATTCATCACACTTTAATTCCTCATATCCACAACAATTAAATAATTTTACTTATTTAATTGACTAATTATTATTCAAAAATTAAATAAATTGTCCAAATTTATTTAATGTTAACTTTTCCAAATCTTCTAAATAAATAAAATCAATAATTTATTTATTTCTAATTTCTTTCATCATGCACAATAAATTAACTAAATTTATTTATTTAATTTCTAATTATCTTCTCAATCTTCTAAAAATATCTTTTTCTTCCATGCATACAAATAAAATAATTTTATTATTTAATTTTATTCAAAGCATGTCAAAAAGCAGAACAAAAGTTGAGTTAGTTGGCTTTAAAATCTTTGTTTTTATCAATCAACACATAAAATAGAAAAAACATTCTATTTTTATGAAAATCAATCCTATCTTTAGCCAAAAAAGAAATTAACTCAATAAAACAACTTTTTGCATGGACACTTGTCATGTGCACATTCCTTCATGTCTTCTCAATTATCTCATCCATCGATTTCATTGAATTTCCTCCACCGTTGATTGATGTTCCTTGAAATCTATATATACATCCACTCACCTCTTCACAATCTCTCCACGATCATTAACCTTTGGCTATTCATATAACCCTTTGAGCTTCCATTACCATTAAGAACATTACATCCTTTCAGGATACATCATTCATTCACACTTGTTACAACCATGGTTATGCAAAGTATAAGAGCAATCGACATTTAAACCAAGGAATAAATACAATCTTAGTCGATAATGTTCTTTGTTGATTGCATTGAATTGTAGTTATTGTCTTTGATCTATTTCTTGAAGGTCGTAGGATTGGGTTTATTCATTTATGCTTGATATTGTTAATCCAATTTTCCCTATACACATTCTGGCACGCCCGGTGGGACCCACTCCCTAATCTAATATTATTTTTCTTTAGAAAATTTTATTTTTTGAGCTATAGGTATGGATCTACGCCTCTGGTAGGAAACATTACACTTTTGGTTGCCAAAAGCTTTCTTTTGGCACGTAAAACTGTGCCTTTGGTTTGTAGAACTACGCTTTTGATTTCTGTTATTTTCTAAGTTTTTTCTCACCTTGTGCAAGATTTTCTGACATCTAAGATAACTGATTTTTGGATGCAAGTTGTTGTATTTGTAGCCATCCATCTCATTTGTTGACAAGCTAATTTATTTGTGGACATGCTTTTTTGCTTTTTGACCTAGTTGATAACTTAAACCTATTGTTTGATGTCTTATTTTGGTGCAGGATAACAGATTTATCTTTTCATCCAACCCCCTAGCCTATTAGAAATCTATTTATCTATCTTTCAACATTGCGATTGCCTTTTGTTTTCTGATTTTGTTAGACTGGGATAGAGATTCACTTTCAAAAGAAAGAAACTCACTTTTGGTAGATAGAAACTCACCTCTGGTATAACTTCATGTGCCTTTGGTTAACAAAAACTTGCTTTTGGTTAGTATAAATTTGCCTTTAGTTACTGTTTCTGCACTTTTGGTTCTGATTATTGATTTTCTCTTACAAGTGGCTTTCTTGGAACTAATAACATTTGTTCAGCCTCTTATTGCTTGACAAAGAAGGAAAAATGAAATTACTAATAAGTTTGTTGCAGGATGCTTGACAAAGGAACTATTTTTATCACTAAGTCTTAGAAACACTTCAATTTCATAGGGGAATTTACAATCATGTATGCTTTGTCTTGAATATCTATGTATGTGTTCTCTCTCCTCACATCGAAAGGTGATCTTGGAGATCAAAAATACTAGATCATTCACGTAATGTTTTGTTTGCTTCATTCTCGGGGACTCGAGAGTCATATGTATGCTCTTCTTTCATGTTGCAAAATGATCTTGAAAATCAAAAGTACTCAATATCCTCTCTAGGGGGGCTATTAGGGTATTTCATCACCTCTAGGGATGACCTCAATTGCATGTTCTAGTGTGGGATATAAACATTACTAGAATCAACAGACTCATTTCAAAGGAAGGACCCCTTCTTGCTAAGCAAAGGCCTCAAGATCCTTGGTCCTCCAAGACTCGATTTGGTTTGTGCAAGGTTGGAAGTTGGGACACCCCCATTCATAGACTTGAGCCCCACCATACCTCATGTATATTTGGGGACTCCTTAGACACCTTGTGATCCTAGGTAAGACATTCAGCCGTCATATCCTTGGATGCATCACAACCGCATGGAGGAGAAGAGCTCACGCTTGTACCTTCATTGTTAGAGATAGAATATGCTTTTGGGCAAGACATTTTCTCTCCAAGAGTAAGGGGTGTAATGTGGTCCATGATCTTGCATTCCCTACCTATCCTAGAAATGATAAGATGGTATTAAGGGCATGGAAATTCCCATTATCTAATAGTGGAGATTAAAGCCGCACCTAAGTGAGTTCGTGGGATATGACACTCCTACTTGAATAATTTTAGGTTGTTGCACAAGTGTTTGGTGTGTATTCATATTATCTACTAGTATTTACCATTTATTATCTATGAAGGTTGATAACCTCATGTACCCAATTCCAAAGAGTCAGTCAACAACCATTGTGTCTTCTTTTTTTGATTTTTCTTGCCAATGAACTCCAAATTATCTTCCAAACGAACAAACAGTCACAAAAATCAACTTTTGAGCTACAAAAATTCACTTTTGCACACTTTTACTATGCTTTTGGTAGATAGACCTGCACCTTTGGTACACAGAAGCTCGATTCTAGTTGACAGAATTGTGCCTTTGCCTGACAGAACTGTGCCTTCAGCATACAGAACCGTGCCTTTGGTCTTGTTACTTTTCCAATCAGTTTACACATAATTGTGCCTTTGTATTATCCTGATATGTCTTTGGCATTCAGTCTTGCACCTTTGGTATACATCCCTATGCGCTTCTAGTCCACAGAACTGTGCCTCTGGGTTTTCTTGCTACCACTTTGGAGCTATCCTGATACTGCTTTTGGTATATAGTCCTCTACTTCTAGTTAAATACAGTCATCAGTCATCTTTTCACCCAAAATCAATTTCAACTTTTAGTCAAGTTTGCCATCAAACCTGATATTAGATAGACCATCCATCCTCAGTATTTCAGTCATCAAATTAGTTTCACCTACCCCTATATAAAAAATTAGACTATTAGAGCCTTTTATCCTCTTGAGAATATAGCATTGTCATCATCATCATCAAACAACCTAGACATTATCTAGCTATTAGCTTTAGTTTGGTTTTTATCCCAGAATTTAGATCACATCTTCTAGTTTGTCTTTGATTTCAGAAGTTGCCTCTCTTAGATCCATAGATAAATTAACATCAACTATTGGCATAGCTATCTTAGGAGAGTGGCTTCTCTTGAGTTGGTCAAACTCACTATCTCTATTTGTCTAAATCCTTGAGTTCATTAGTCTATCTCTTGAAGGATAATCCCAATCACATCAACAATTGATCTAGATTTTATCAACTATCCAAAACAACCAATCAACACAATCATCCTAAAAGTCTCAACTTTTTCACAAGAGTCCAAACATCACTCAATCCAAAATCGATCCTTATCAAATCTTAAATATCATATTATTGTGCCTAGAAATCAACACTGATTAGCCATGGAAGCTAGCCAAAATAATCCTCAAAACAACCCTCAAGATGTCAACACTACATCAAGATTGATGCCACACAATTTACTACGGGTTTGAATCCTCATGAGTTTCTTTCTATAGGATATACAATAGGTCCTTCTTCATCTAATCAATATGGACAACATGACTTTGGACAACACTCCAAGAAGTGTCACAAGACCAAACCAAACAATTGTAAAATCTTGAATTCTTAGACACCATAGATAGTGATGCAAGAGCATTCGGAAGCATTCAAAACAATTGAGACAGTTAGGAGTGCAATTGTAGAGTATTCAAGAGAGAACGACCTTGGAGAATACGGTATTTTACTGCATTTTCATATTAGAGGTTGCGGAGTTGGACTTAACATCTATACATAGTCATCCACAACATATCCAAAACTCAGATCATTTGGGTTTGACTCCGAAGAGATATCACTATCAAAAGATTACCTATTTTACAGAGCAGAGTCGATAGTGTTCAGTGAAGTCCAATCGGCTTGCGGAGCAAATCCGTGACTTGCGGAGCTAAAGGAACATTATTCAATGAAGTATAGGACCTGGTAGACCTTCATGGAGATCCACACAAAGTTTTATGTACCAGCAGAGCAATACCTTATGTTTAGGTCCAACCTATCCTTGTACACACGTTACCTGACTAGCCATTGCAATTAGGCTAACTTTTTAATGTTTAGAAAGCTTGCAGAGGATATAAATTAAATATGAAGGACTGTTTCTAGGTAGTGATCGATAGCATGAAGATATGGAGCAAGATCCTAAGTTGTTTTGATCTGAATGAGTAGCAGAACATAGTAGAAGGTAGAGCAAGAATCAGAAGGAGTTGCAGAGCAGAGAATTGATCTACAGAAGAAAGAAATCATGGAAGAATATTGTTGTATGAATCTGTTGTAATCCCTGGGCTACAACCTAGCATCTGTAAAGCCCTTGAGGCATGTGTAGTTTGATTTGAATTTATAATATGTGGAATGAGCTTTGAAGGATGAGTTTTTCCTTGTTAGGGTTTTTCAAGGATACATCTTGTGTTATGTGTTCATGGATTTATTTTGTCATTTTGTTGATTAGCTATAAGCTTCCATTGCATATTTGTATGATCATAGTGTTAATTGTTTAAGGTTGCAAGGTTGGATAGTCCCTCACTAGACCCTCCTACCTTGACTACATCAAGTGGTATCAGAGCTGGTTTTGAATCTGCTGGGTTGGTGGCGAATCTGATAAAAGTGTTCAAAGAAGTGCAAAACCCTAGAAGTAACAAGTATCACTACTGAAGATGATCAAGGAAAGAAAGATTTAGGTAATATTTTCAAATTAGTTTGTTTATCTAATTTGTTTCAATGGGGAAGATTGGAAAGAGGATGAAGAAAGAAAAAGAAACCCTAATATGTGAAAAGGATATTTTGGAAGGAGAATTGTGCGAAATCAAGAAATGTAATTGAAAATTGCTAGAGAGGATGAAAGAACTAGGAGAGGATAAATATGATGCCCTTGAAAAAGAACTAAATAATGCAAGAAGGAGAAATGAAGAATTGGAAGCAGAATTGAAGTTGTTTGAAGATGTTGAAAAGAGATTTGTAGAATTAGAAGAAGTATTCAAGTTGTTTGGGAAGGTGGAAGAAAGAAATAGAGATCTAAAAGAAAGTTTGGAAGAATTGAAAAAGGAAAATAGTCTACAAAAGAAGGAGATATCTGAATTGAAGGAACATGTTAATTAGTTAGAATAGTCACTTGTAACATGCAGAAAAGAGAATGAAAGTCTAAGATCTAAACATAAACTTTGTGATGTTTCTTGTGATACTAATGATTTGTGTAATGATGTAGAAGTTTCTTTAGATAGTGGGATTGAAGATGACAGTGTAACTAAACCTACAGTTGTTGGTGATGGTATTGGTTTCAAAATCATGCAAAGAATGGGATATGAAGGACAAGGATTAGGAAAACATCAGAAAGGAATCAAAGAACCTATTGAACTGGTAACAAGATCAAGAAGTGAAGGCCTTGGATATGATAGAGGTAAGGATGTTGTTGCAAATTCAAACAAAATAAATCAAGGAAGAAGAGATATGTATTGTTCACATTGTAATAGACATGGGCATGAAAAGGAATTGTGTTGGGATCTATACTCTTGTAAGTTTTGTGGATTAAGGAATCATTCTAAAAGGATGTGTTGGGATAAAATGAGGACGAGAAAATCTATGGCAAGTTGTATATAGAAGAATTATGGATGGATTTATGGACAAGAATGGAAATATGTTACTTGTATGTTCAGAGGGAGGTATAGACTGAAGTATTCATGTGTTGGATTAGGATGCAGAGAAAGAAGACCTTATACAAAGCAAAATGAGGAAAGTAATTCATTCTACAGAGGGAGAAATAACAGGAGTCACAATTCTTATCACAATGAAGGATACATAAGAGATATAAGAGGATTTGATAGAAGACCATTTAGAAGAACCTATTTTCAAGTTTGGAGGAGGAAAGAATCAAATAATGAAGTCATCAAGAACCTATTAACAAAGAAGCTAATAAAGTAGAAGTGGTCAATAATACAGAGACAGTTTGTGTAGAGGAAGAAGAGCCTGTTGATACAGAGATAGTTTATGCAGAGGAAGAGGAACCTTTTGAGACATTAGATTTGATAGAGAAACCAGAAGAGGTGAAGCATTAATATTAAGAATAATTATGTTATAAACTAATCATCAGAGGAAGCAGTGCAAAAGAAAGTTTGTGTGAATAAGTGTGAAACATAATAGAAAAGGGAAGTTCATGTGGCAGAGAAAGAGGGAATGACATTCAACAAGATATTCTATTGAAAGAGAAAGCTGATGTATCGAAATGAAGTAAATATAGATAAAGAAATATAGATGAGTAACGAAAGTGTATACAAAGAGGAAACTATGAGATTTTGATGAGTATGGAAGAAATTGTGACAAGAACCTGGACTTAGACAGAGTTGCAAAGAAGAATTCAAGAATGTTTGTTCTAGAGGATGCATGTATGCATTGATTGACTCTTAATTGATTGAAGTAGACATTGATCATGAGGCAACTTGTGGAGAAGACTTGCTCAGATCACTGATCATTGAGGTAGTGCAAGGCTTGCAAGTAGAATGCCAAACTTAGAAGAATTTGAGTTAGTTTTTCAGGGTGGACTTGAGCAGACCACTGACCTTGAGGCAATTGTAAGTACCTGAAAATAGACTACTGAACCTATTCAAAGAAGACAACAATGAATTTGACATAATACAGACTAAAGTGAAAAGGTTCACTTTTCAATTAACCTCAAGTCTAATGTAGGAGCATCCAGAAGCATTCAAAACAATTGAGACAGTTAGCAATGCAATTGTAGAGTATTGAGAGAGCGACCTTGGAGAATACCGCATTTTCATATTAGAGGCTGTGAAGCTAGACTTAACATCTAGACATAGTCATCCACAACATATCCAAAACTTAGATCATTTGGGTTCGATTCCGAAGAGATGTCGCTATCAGAAGATTACCTATTTTTTTACTTGTTTTACAGAGCAGAGCTGATAGTGTTCAGTGAAGTCCAATCATCTTGCGAAGCAAATCCATGACTTGCAGAGCCTAAAGGAACATTATTCAATGAAGTATAGGACCTATCTGACCTTCATGGAGATCCGCACTAAGTTTTATGTACCAGCGGAGCAATACCTTATGTTTAAGTCTAACCTATCCATGTACACACGTTACCTGACTAGCCATTGCAATTAGGCTAACTTGTTAATGTTTAGGAAGCTTGAGGAGGATATAAATTAAAGATGAAGGATTGTTTCTAGGTAGCGATCGATAGCATGAAGATATGGAGCAAGATCCTAAGTTGTTTTGATCCGAATGAGTAGTAGAATAGAGTAGAAGGTAGAGCAGGAAGCAGAAGGAGTTGTAGAGTAGAGAACTAATATGCAGAAGAAATAAATCATGGAAGAATATTGTTGTATGAATCTTTTGTAATCCCTAGAGTGTGGCCTAGCATCTATGAAGCCCTTGAGGCATGTGTAATTTGATTTGAAGTTATAATATATGTGGAATGAGCTTTGAAGGCTGGGTTTTTCCCTGTTAGGATTTTCCCAGGATACATCTTGTGTTATGTGTTCATGAATTTCTTGTCATTCTATTGATTAGTTGTAAGCTTCCATTACATATCTATATGATCATATTGTTAATTGTTTAAGGGTGTAAGATTGGATAGTCCCTCACTAGACCCTCCTACCTTGACTGCATCAGATAGTCTCTTAGCTTCCGATCCTAATAGATTCTTTCTTTTAATTTCTAAGTAAGGAAATAAGTTGCGTAGTGATTTTGACGCATCCACAATCAAAGAGCAAGACCCCATTAATGATTCTATTGTTTCTATGGGTAGATCACACTTTACACCTATTCAAACCATGTCTACCATAGCACCCACAATTCAAAATTCACATTCACATAGTGTTCCTCTAACACCATTCACCTATAAGTATGTCAACCCACTATACCAACCTCCCATAACACTCGAACCACTTCTTGTCCCCACATCTATTTATCAAATGAATCAATCAACCCCCTTCTTCACCACATCCAAACCTTCATCATTTCATACCCAAACAAACATAGTGTCACAAGTCCAATCTTCAATTCCTAACATCTCTTATGCCACTCCTCCATAAGTGTCACAAGTTCAATCTTCCATACCTAACATATCTTATGTCACTCCTCCACAAGTGTCACAAGTTCAATCTTCCATACCACACATCTCTTATGTCACTCCTCCACAAGTGTTACAAGTACAATCATCTATTCCTCAACATTCTTACACCAATCCACCACAACATTCCCAAAGTCAACATTCTTACATGAATCCTCCACAAAACTAACAATCTTAACACTTCTACATGAATCCACCCAAAAACAACCCTCAAAAATATTACACAATACCTAAAAATTCATACAATACCCATTCATATACATCTAACACCAATCCCTCACATGTAGCACAACAACCACCATCTATTAAACATGGACTTGCTCAACAACAACCCACATTGGAACTTGATCTTAAATTTTCCAATCTTGAAAGGCAAATTTCAGATCTCACCCTTGGACACACCAAGAAAACTTTCTCCATAGAGGAGGTTTCTCCTTACCCCTTTGATAGGCCACTACCTATGATACCTTTGTTGAATATAAGGAATACTGAGAGGGGGGTGAATCAGTATTCCACAAAACCACTTCTTAACAAGTTTATTAATCCAATTTCCAAAATCAATAACATGAAAGAAGAATAAGCATATGAACAACAACCATACAGACATAACACATGGACACCAAGATTTTTATGTGGAAACCCCAAAAAGGGAAAAACCACAGTGAGTGTTAGCTCACAATATATTATTCAATAACTCAATACTGAATTACATGAAGGCTCACTGCCTTATGGCTCACTACCCTATGAAGAAGTGCTCACTGTACAAAGGCTCACTGCCAAGAGAAAAGAAGATAGAAGAAGGATTGGCTCACTGCCAGAAGATGAACTACTATAAATGCATCTACCATATGCTGGATCACATTTCCATTGAAGGCTCAATATACAGATTCAAAGGTCTTCCTTTATTCTGCCTTGCTTCTCAACTCAGCTACATGTACTCTATTTTTCTTTCTCTGCTCTGCACTTTGTTCATAATCCTTCACACTTCAAATCCACACATTACACCATACATGCTACACACACACACTCCAACATCGAATTCCATCGAGTGTATATATTCGCTACAAGATTTATCTCATAATCAGGTCAGCAAGAAAAACATAAACCATGTACACAAATATTACATCTTGTCAGCTTGAACTTGTGTACAATCTGCAATGCGAACTTAAAAAAACATACAAAAGTCTTCATATAGGTCAGCTTCAATCATACCATCACTTAGATTGACTATTCAGACAATATATCTTCTCTGCATAAGAATCTAACATGCCTGTCAGCTTGTTCCTTAAGAATATACTTGATCAACTCATCTGTCACATCATAATTCCCACTGTGGACCATATGAGACTCTAAGATGCATAACCAATAATCATTCTAGATCTCTTAGCATACTTCAAAACCACAGGACAAAATATACAACTACGGAGGAATGCGGACCCTTTTCTCTAGCACTGTGCACTGTTCCTGTCTTAGCTTTATTCACCCGGACTTAGATATTTTACCATGTGACTTCTGGAGGGAGTCAAGACTTGAGCAATGGAATAAACCATCACTAAATATCTATGAACAACATACATGATCCACATATACTAATCTTTTACTATGGAGGCATACCATCCCAAACACTGTCACTTACTCTGTATAATGTATATTATTCATACTTAGTCATTTTTACTTCCAAAGTAAAGTTTCTTTGTCATGCCAGTGGAGTCTCTTCCCTTTGTTGCCATCAATGACAACATTCAATTATTAGAATAGTGTCTCTTGCTAACAATCTCCCCCTTTGGCATTGATGGAAACACTTAGTGAAAAATGCTTGTGTCTCCTCCCCCTTACTTTGTATTCCTTCTCTCCCTTAGATGTTTGCCCATTTTTCACTGGTCTTCTTCTCCCTCTTTGACATCAATGGCAAAGATGTATGTACAAAAAGACAAAATTTTGTCAAAACTGTAAAATCTGTCATATTCTGCCGCATATGTACACATACAATCTTGAACTCAATTAGTTGTAGGTAAGAGGATATCCTTATACACAATCTTTAATTGTGTAATATCTTAATCCCATCATTTCTTAGCTCTTTCCAAAATTTGGATGTGACCATTTATCAAAAAGACTGATTCTTCTACCTTTTGCACATCAGATTGTGTATCAATTTGTGAAGCTACTTGTGCTTCTCCTGCAATACTGATCATTAAATCTAACTTGGGACTAATTAGTCCTCTCAACTGGCACATTTTGCTTTTCATCTGATCCCTCTTATTTATAAGATCACTTAACTCATTATGAATATTAATTACTTGTATTTCTTTGTTGCTTACGTACTCAGCTACTGGATCAAATGATTTAGAGATATTTATTAGCTAATGTTTTAGATCCTTTACCTTTTCTTCTAGCTCTTTTATGGCTACCGACCAAGATAGACAAAATTTGTATAGGTCACTTGCTTCTTTGATATAACTTTGTATGCCTTTTATTTTATTGTCTAGTAGAGCTTTGCCATTTACTATCATAGTCTTCAACTCATTTAATCTTTTCTCATCAAATTCTTGTCTCACTTTTGTCTCAGCGGATTTTTCAAAAGATTTAAAATGCTCACTTACAGAAATTTATGAGTCCTTTTAGTTGACTTATAGAAGACAAAGAGGTGTCCTTCTGATATGATGGTATCAACTTCTCCAAAATGCTGGATGCTTCACCAATCAGTTCACTGTCTTGTATGTGAAGCTTCAAAATTTCTTCCTGTGCCCTTGCCTACACCATTGATACTAGTTTGAATTTCTATACAAGGGACATTGAGTCCAGATTTATTGGTCCTTGCAAAAATTCTAGCTCATCAAAGACCTATTTCTCTTTCTCCAAAAATTCTTTGACTTTCTCTGCAGTGTCTCTTGCTATACCAGAGACTTCTTCTTCTTGGATTAGTTCCAGAGGATCTAAATCCAAAGCTTCATTTGCACCATCCTTTTGTTCTAGTGAAGGGAATTCCTTATCCTGTTTCTCTTGATCGTCAGCCTTATCTATCTTCTCAGTCTTCTCCATTCCTATCTTGTCACCTGTTTGATGTTTCAGAGGGAGACTAGTCTCAATAATTGTAGGAGGAGCTTCCTTCTCTTTGACCACTTTGTCATCTAACCCATGGTTCAAATTCACTTCTGGAACATATGTATCATTTCCAACATTTGCTCATCATTGTCATATATTGTTGGGAGATGAAATTCCTTTAGCACTTTTAAAGTAATTTCCTTGGTCTCCTTTACTACTTTCTCAATGTCATCTAACATGAGAGTATTCATCCTTTTCTTTGTTCTGAACTCCTTGCTGAGTGTTTTGGATATTTATGTTTTGTCTTTAGGAGAGATCTCCAGACATAACTTTATCAGAGTGTGTTCATGGAGTTCAATGTCTTTTGCCATAGCTGCTTCTTTTCTTGCAGACATAATACTACCCAAGGTGTCTGGAAGATCAGTAATGATCTCAATAAGGGATTTTTTGTAGATGTCTAGATATCTAACAACAACAGTCTCAATAATTCTTTTATCCAGATCATTATACTCATCATACAGTTGGGCTATGGGATTTAAATTTCCATCAATAGTTATAGCTTTTAGGACATCCTCAAGATTTATAGTGGGTTCACCTATCTCAGACTCATCTTGCCCTGGCCTTTTCTCAGCTTTTCTCTTACCAGAAGGTTTCTTCTTGCTGCTCCCAGAGGCTTTGGTGACTTTAGTTTTCATTTTCTTCATTTCTTCATCTGACTCAGACTCTTCTTCATCAGCTCCTATACTAAGATACATTCTCCGACCTTTGGTTTTCTATCTTTTGTGGCTTGTTGCATGGGTTTCCACACTTGCAGAGGGTGTAGGACTAGAGGTCATAAATGCAGTTCCTATGGAAGTAGAACCTCTAGTTCTCCTTTTTGTTACTATTGGGTTCTTAGGTTACCTCTTTGGCTCCTCTAGAGCCTTAATCAGTTCACTTTCCTTCAATTTTTCAGTTGTTTTTCCCTTGTTTTAGCAATTTCTTCTTTTGTGACCCGTATGCTCTGGGCATATTCTTCCACCAATTTCCTCATCTTTTTCTGTGTTTTAGGCTTCCTCAATTCAACATGCACTTTTACAAACAATTCTTCATAAGTCCCAAATATTTCTTCATTGGGATCTCTAGGTTTTGCTTAGCATATCTTGGGCATAATTTTCCAATATTGCTCCATCTACTTCATAGCCCATTGGCATAACCCCATACTATTCTAGGCTCAACAACTTCCATTAAACATTGTTCTTTCATCACAATAAAGCAGATAGTGTCCTTATACTTTTTAACAACTAATCTAGGGATCCTTTCTCTAGACTGCATTACCTTTTGGAAGTTTTTGAAATAGCCCCATAGGGCTGTAGTTTGTGTATCATAACTTCCAATACCATTTAAGTGATTTCTGATTTGCACCGCAATAGGTTTGTCTCCATTCCAAAATAGATTTTTCATGCCAGGTAATTCTTGCATAAAGTAGAAGAACAAACACATAATTAACGTACCAAATTTGAAGGGATATTTGTTAACTTTTGTCTTCTTCAGATTCTCCATTAACTATTGACGGAGCAGTTCACACAAGTCATACTCTGCATTTTCCTTTACCATTTGATAGGTAGTATATATAACAGTACTGGAGACAAAGTTCTCCTGGCTTGTGAAGTAGACTCAATAGCTGATCACCATGGATGCAAATCTAACTGCATGATCTTCAATGTCACTGATTGTCAATGCCCTTTTGTCAAATTTTGCTCCAGTGGCTTTCATCACTATATCATTTTTCACAGCCTTCAGTACATGCACTATACCAGTAGAGTTTAGTCATGTGACCACCCTTATGGTATATTTGTTGACCTTGAATGTTGAGTTGAGCCATATAAACTCATCATGAATTTGGATTAAGACATACTGGACCCATTCATCTTCTACAAAGACTAGAAAATCTATATATTGAATAAATTTCTTCTTTTCCAAAACCTTATATTCTTCCTTCAAATCAAATCCATCTCCACTTAAATGTTATATATATATATATATATATATATATATATATATATATATATATATATATATATATATATATATATATATATATATATATATATATATATATATATATATATATATATATATATATATATATATATATATATATATATTTGAGAACTAACTATCTCCAAGTTCTTCTAGGGCAACATGAATATAGGTGCTAACATCTTCCGCATGCATCACACCGAATGAAATTTCTGAAAATGTGCCATTTGGATCGACCTCTAGTGATTTGAATGTGTGCTTCTTGAATTTTGGTTCGGCTCTTTCGGTTATATCAATCACATGTGGTGTTGCCATTTTTGCAAAAGTTCAAATAAATTCATAGTAGGGTTTCAAATCAAATAAAAAATACCTCTTTTCACCGAATTAGGGTTTTTCTTTGGTCTTATCTTAATTTGCTTTGGAAATCACTAAGTCACTTGGAATTTTGCTTCAATTTGCCTTAGATACTTTGACAGTTTGAATACAGAATCAATTTTCCATTGAATGATCCCCTTTTTAATCTTTGACTTCATCACCATAAATGCTCTTATTAGAAAGTTGTCAAACACATTTCTTTAGAAGTAGTCTATTAGGATTGCTTCGCAATGTTTCGCACTTGAACCCTTTTCTTCCGGAATTTCTTTCCAAAGATTTGTCATATGCACCTTTTCAATACATCCTCATGCCAAATTCCAGCACTAACAATCTGGCTAGGGGATTAAGATTTTTACTACAGCTCCCCCTGAGCTAGAGTACCCAAATTTACTTCCCAGAGGAAGTATCTGCACCAGACACTAGTGCGGATTCATCCTTGACTTCAGTCACATCTTTCTTAATCCACATCTTGCCCATTTCTTTCTTTATTTCAGCTAGATCAACTTTTTCTTTTCCCTTATCATTCCTTTGCTCTGTTTTCCTTTCTTCAGCATAGTAGTTTCTTATCACATTCTTGCTTCTACAAAATTTTGCCATATGACCAAGTTTGTTTCAATTATAGTACACAATACTTTCTTGTCCTTGATTCATTCCTCTGAATGAATTCATCCTTGATCTACATTGATTAGCCATGCATCCATATCTATTGCAAGCAAAACACTTTCCATTGAATGTTTGATTATTTCTTACATTGTAAGACCCATTTCTTACCAGGCTTCTGCATTGATTTGATCTATGACCAATTTTCTCACAATTGAAACATTGACCAGAGAATGATGGAACATTTTGATTTATTCTACTCCTACATTGAGTAGCTTTATGACCAAACTTATTGCAATTAAAACAATGGCCATTGAAAGATGGGTACCTTTGAGCATTTAGCTATCTGACCATAGATCTTCTAGGTCTTCTCATTTGATTCCTGAACTGGTTGAATTTTTTTTGCTTTAACTTAGTGTCTTCTTGACCTGATTTTGAACTTTCTCATTTCTCAAATCCCAAACCTTGCTTGTCATCAGAACTTTTTTGACTAACAATCATCTCATCAATTTTTGCGGAACTTATCTTGAACTTTTCTTCATAGCTCTTGGCTTTTTCCATGTCTATTTTCAAGCTCACAACTTCTTTTTCCAGTTTGACACACTCTTCTATCTTTCTTTTTACCATCAGATTTAGATATTCTTCTGCTTTAGCTCTTTCTATAATTTCCACTCTCAAATCATCTAGGGTCTCATTTGCTAATATCAATTTTTCACTAACATCTCTGTAGTTTTCTTTGAGTTTCTTGACTTGTTCTTTCAGCTTTAGATTGCACTCATTAGATTCTTGAAATATTATCCTTTAGATCCCTGATTTCTGATTTAGGTATTTCAAGATCAATAAGAGTTGCTTCTAGTTCAACATTGTTTGAGAGATTTCCAAATCTTCTGGCTGCCATGAGTAAACTTTCCCAAATCTTCCTCAAGCTATTAGGCTTCTTCCAAGGAACCTTGCTCTGATACCAATTGTTGAATATAAGGAATACTGAGAGGGGGGGTGAATCAGTATTCCACAAAACCACTTCTTAACAAGGTTATTAATCCAATTTCCAAAATTAATAACATGAAAGTAGAATTAGCATATGAACAGCAACTGTAAAGTCATAACACATGGACACCAAGATTTTTACATAGAAAACCCAAAAAGAGAAAAACCACGGTGAGTTTTAGCTCACAATATATTATGATAGCTCAATACTGAATTACAAGAAGGCTCACTGCCCTATGAAGAAGTGCTCACTGCACAAAGGCTCACTGCCAAGCGAAAAGAAGATAGAATAAGGATTGGCTCACTGCCAGAAGATGGACTACTATAAATGCATCTACCATATGCTAGATCATAGTTCCATTGAAGGCTAAATATACAGATTCAAATGTCTTCATTTATTCTACCCTGCTTCTCAACTCAACTACATGTACTTTGTTCTTCTTTCTCTACTCTAAACTCTGTTCATAATCCTTCACACTTTGAATTCACACATTACACCATATGTGTTACATACACACACACTCTAACATCAAATTCCATCGAGTATATATATTTGCTACAAGATTTATCTCATAATCAGGTCGGCAAGCAAAACATAAACCGTGTACACAGACATTACATCTTGTCGGCTTGAACTTGTGTATAATCTGCAATGTGGAGTTAAACAAACATACAAAAGTCTTCATATAGGTTGGCTTCAATCATACCATCACTTAGATTGACTATTCAGACAATATATCTTCTCCGCATAAGAATCTAACATACCTGTCGGCTTGTTCCTTAAGAATATACTTGATCAACTCATCTATCACATCATAATTCCCACTGTGGACCATATGAGACTATAAAATGCATAACCAACAATCATTCTGGATCTCTTAGCATACCTTCAAAACCATAGGAGAAAATATGCAACTACAGAGGAATGCAGACCCTTTTCTCTAGCACTATGCACTATTCCTATCTTAGCTTTGTTCACCTAGACTTAGATATTTTACCATGTGACTTCCGGAGGAAGTCAAGACTTGAGCACTGGAACAAATCATCACAAAATAGCTATGAACAACATACCTAATTTGCATATACTGATCTTTTACTGCGGAGGCATACCATCCCAAACACTATCACTTACTCTGTATAATGTATATTGTTCGTACTTAGTCATTTCTACTTCTGGAGTAAAGTCTATTTTTCATGCTGGTGGAGGTCTCTTTCCTTTGTTTCCATCAATGACAACATTCAATCATCAAAACAATGTCTCTTGGCAACAACCTTTTCCTCCAAACTTTGAAATGTCAATATTTGACAAATACAGAGGAAAAGGTGATCCAAAGTGCATCTTAGGGAGGTCTACATTACTTGCTTAGAGGTTTCCCATAATGACACTTATCTCTTACTCATCTTCCCTTGTCTTGGAGGGAAAGCAATAGAATGGATTTCTCATCTACCCACGGGTATTAAGACATTTAATGAATGGCTAAAAAGTTTGTTATAGACTTTTCCTTCAATATCAAACATGAGATTTCCATGATGGACTTATGCAATAACAGACAACACAATGAGGAAACTATCATTTCATTCTTACAAATATGATGAAACATTGCTAGTAAATTCCCTTGGCCTATCCTTGAAAAACAACTAGTTAGCATATTCGTCCAAAACCTCAATCATGAAATTGGATTTCATTTACAAATTCAATGTGCTAACTCTTTTGATGAAATTATTTCCAAAGGGACAGATATTGAAAAGTCCCTCATATAAAAAGGACTAGTCAATATATTCAAAGAAACAAAAGACAACCCCCAATCATCTAACAAAAAACCCCGCTTTTGGTCTAAGGATAAAAATGTTGTCAATGATGGTGTTGTGGACACTAAACATATTCAAACTCTCCAAACACAAATCAATCTTCAAGCACCTGCTAATACTACCCCATCTACTTGTAGGGAGAACCCCAAACAAGACTTTCCACCTAAATGCAAATTCACTCAATTGGGAGAAACTATCGAACCTGTTCTAAAGAAACTTATTCAAAATGGTCTCATCACTGTACGAGAAGCTCGCCAATATGATGAACCTACATTCAAACCATCCTGGTATAAATACAATGAATATTGTGAGTACCATAGAGTCAAAGGACATAAGACCCCTATATGTATGAAATTAAAAAATCTTATCTAGAATCTCATAGATAGAGGACAAGTCACTGTTGATGATCCTCCAATTTCAAACAATAAACAAAGACCTTGACATGTACAAGGATCCATTCCCACCACATGGTAAAGGAAATAATGCTGACAAAGGTAAAAATGTTGATCAACAACGCTTCCACTTCCTATAATTCCATTTTCAGTCATTTCAAAGAAATTCATGTGTCTACTCTTTCTATCAAGCCTAAAACCCCTAACTATGTTGTTACAACTCGTTGTTGTCATGTCACCCTTTGTGGGCCAACACCTGATATTTGTACACACTCTAAGTATAGTATTCTAGACTATCTACTAAAGACCCCAGCTCAAATATCCATTCCTAACCTCCTAAAGTCATCCCCTACACACAATGCAGTACTTGAAAAAGCTCTGCAAGAGTCATTCGTCCCAAACAACATTGATGTCGTGGAGTTCCAAGCCATGATAGGTCATATTTCTTCTCCATACCACGTGGTCTTTACTGAAAATGACCTTCGATCACAAAATCCTTGCCATAATGATGTCCTCCATATTGAAGTATCCATCCATCAATGTAAGGTGAAACATATTCTTATCAATGGTGGTGTTATCTTGAACATTTATTCTCTAAAACTGCTAAGACAACTAGGATACTCTAACAATGTTATTGATCCTAAACAATGTATAACTATCAAGGCCTATAATGATGCATAACGCTGGTCAGAAGGTGTAATCAATTTGCCTATTCAAGTTGGTTCTATTATATTAGAAACTCATTGCCAAGTGGGCAGGTGCAAAAAGATGGGGGGCCAAAAAGTGGCCAAAATTCTTAAAACTTTTTAAAAAGCCGTAACGTGAGCGTACTATAATGTGCTCGCATTATAGTGCGCTCATGTTATGGCTTTGTGTTTCTGAGCCTTTGGCTCAGCAACACAAAACTATAACACGCTCACGCTATAACGCGAGTGCGTTATTGTTTTCTTTGCATTTTTTTCTTTTTTGCAAAAGTTTGCCCAATGTTTGTCAAGTTTGAGGTTGTTTATTAAATGTTTTATGTTCAAGTTTGTTAAGTATGTTTGATATATGTATGTTTGTATATATATTTGTATTTATGTATGTATGTATGCCTATATGTATGAATGTATGTATGCATGCTTGTATGTATGTATGCATGCTTGTATGTATGTATGTATGCTTGTATGTATGTATGTATGTATGTATGGATGTATGTATGTATGTATGCATGTATGCATGTATGTATGTATGTATGTATGTATGCTTGTATGTATATATGTATGGTTGTATGTATGTATGTATGTATGCTTGTATGTATGTATGAATGAATGCTTGTATGTATGTATGTATGCTTGTATGTATGTATGTATGTATGTAAGGGTTTTGGGTTTAGGGTATATAAGGACCTAAGCCCATATAGCTTTTACGGTTGAGAGTTGAGGTTTTTGGGTTTAGGGTTTAAGGTATAGGGTTGACAGTTGAGGGATTAGGGCTTAAGTAATAGGTAGAGGGTAGAGGGTTGAGGGTTGAGGTTGAGGGTTATAGTTGAGGGATAATATTCATCTTGTTGAGTGTATAAGATTAAGTGTGTAAGGTATGGGGATTAGGGTTTAGGATATTGGGAACTTAGGGTTTATGATATGGATTGAGGGTATAAGGGTGAGGTAATAGGGTATAGGGATGAGGGTTTGTGGGTGTAGGTTTCAGGGTTTAAAGTATAGGGTTGAGGATTGATGGATTAGGGCTTAAGTATATGGTTGAGGGTATAGGGTAGAGGGTTGAGATTTTATAGTTAAGGGATAATGTTCAAGGTTGAGTCTCTAAGATATAGGGTATAGGGTTTAAGGTTGAGGGTATAAGGCATATGGATGAGGGTTGAGGGTTTAGGGCATACCTATAGGGTTTAGGGTATATGGTATAGGGTAGAGGTTTGAAGGTTGAGTGTCCAAGGTTAAGTGTATAGGATATAGGGTTTAAGGTTTAAGGGTATCTAGGGGTTGAGAGTTTATGGCTTAAGGGTTTAAGGTTTGAGGGATTAAGGGTTTAAGGGTTGAAGGGTTAGGGTTTAAGGCATAGTGTCGAGGGTAGAGAGTTTAGGGATAGGGTTTAGGGTTGAAGGTTTAAGGGATGAGGGTTGAGGCTTTAGGGATGAGGCTTAAGGGATTAGGGTTTAAGGTATAGTTTCAAGGGTAGAGGGTTTAGGGATAGGGTTTAGGGTTTAAGGTTTAAGGGTTGAGGGATTAGGGTTTAGGGTTGAGTGATTAGGGTTTAGGGTTGAGTGTCAAGGGTTGAACCCTAATCCCTCAACCCTCGACACTATACCTTAAACCCTAAACCCTAATCCCTCAACCCTAAACCCTAAACCCTAACCCCTCAACCCCAAACCCTAAACCCTAAACCCTATCACTTAACCCTAAACCCTAAACCCTATCCCTAAAGCCTCAACCCTTAACCCTTAAATCATAAACCCTATCCCTAAACCCTCAACCCTTAATCCTTAAACCTAAACCCTATCCCTAAACCCTCTACCCTCAACACTATACCTTAAACCCTAATCCCTTAACCCTTAACCCTAAACTTTAAACCCTATCCCTAAAGCCTCAACCCTCAACCCTTAAACTTTAAACCCTAAACCCTATCCCTAAATCCTCCACCCTCGACACTATACCTTAAACCTTAATCCCTTAACCCTCAGTGGTGCAGGAGCACCTACCTGACAGCTGGTCTTGATAAGGCAGTTAATAGTTTAGGTCTTGTTTGTGTTTCCAAGAAGGTCTGTTAGACCAGATGCATGTAATAAGGTCATGCTGATCAGGATAAGATCATGCTGACCAGGCTTTTGCTATTTTTAGCTAGTTAGTTATAACAGCTGTCATGATGTATGTTCGGTGGGATCTCCCAGCCGCTTGGAGAGTTCCCAGCCGCTTGGAGTCAGGTCAGTAGTACTCGTAGGGAAAGTCTTTATAAGCATGAGATCGGTTGATGTTGGAGAGACAGACAGATATCATCGATCGAGCTTGAGTGAGACTAAGAGAGAGATTGATCATATTGTATTGCATCTTTGAAATCAATAAAGTGATCCTGTTTGTGTTCTTGCTCTGGTTGCATTCCATTACTTGATTGATCTGCTGGTTTGAGAGGGTGTCATGGATTTCCTAATCCATTCCACCGGTTGACTCATCTGATCGGTGGAATGGTAATGTACAGTAGGTTAGATTGTAGTTTGTTTTCTGTTTACATGCAGGTGTGCAGGATCGCGGTCGACAGATGTTGAAGACCCTAGCATCCTCATGTGCTAGGTCAAGTTGATAAACTGGAGTTGGAAGATCACCCTGAGGTTGGATCGGGTCATCCCTGGAGGATCGGCGAAAAGAGATTTCGCTAAGTGCAGAAGTTCGTGAAGACGGCATCATCAAGATATTTCTGCAAATATCCTGCAGTCGGGTTAGACATCGTCATCCGGATAAGTGGAGGAGATCGGCATGATGTTGTCGATTGCATGAAGTGTGAGTTCGTCGGGGTGATCATCAGCAGGAGGAGCCGAGGAGTGTATCGGCATCAGGATCATCATATCGGAAGTGCCAAACATCCGCATATCGCGAGTAGATGCGGAAGAGAAAGTTCGTGTTTTTGGCTAAGTGTTGAAGAGGTCATCAGGATATTGGGTGACGTCATCGTCATCAGGATATTGAGATATCCCCCCTGTGCGAGTTTATCCTGCCGTCGTAAGGTGTTAAGGTATCGGCGGAAGTCCGTGGCAGGAAGTTGTGTTAACATCATCATCAGGAGGTTTCGAAGAGAACCGGATAAAGTAGATCATGATGCTGTTGCTCGTATCGTCGGGTAGCGGAGCATCGAAGGTAAGCTGCTGAAGGTGAACGTCATCAGGATATTTGGGACAACCGGATGTTGAATATCCTGCTGACGAAGGAAGTGTTGCATATGATGATGACGATGGAGTTCGGAGCCCGATGAACAGTGCAACCGGAGGATGTGTGCGCCCGCTGAACATCATGATGATGATGTTAGAAGGAAAGCGGAGGTGAACAGTAGTCGGCAGGCGGATGTTTGCGATCGTCCGAAATATGATGATGCTGACTGTGTAACGCAGAACATGATGATGCTGTTGGTAGTTTTAGGGAATATGATGATGATGGCGAAGATGATGATGATGAGGTTGGTCTGCAGACATTCATGCTATATGCGAAGGTTATAGTGTGGATGCCTCTGCATCATAGTGGTATCAGAGCTCAGCAAAAGGTCTGGGCTGTTGTGTGTTGATTCTGTCACCGAAAGGGCAGAGGTAAGAGATAGAGTTGATTGTGTTGTGATTGAGAGGTTGACAAAATGCCTCCTAAAGGTAATGGTACTGCAAGGGAACTGCAGGAGATGAAGGAGAAACATGCTAGAGAGATGAGGAAGATGAAGGAGCTTGCTGAAGCACTTCAAGCCAGGCTGACAGCCCTGGAAAAGAACAAAAAGAGGGAAGTGGAAGACAGTGAGTCTGAAGAAGATGCAGATACTGTTGAAGAGTATGAAGAGGTAGCTGAAGATCTGGATGCTGAAGACCAGAGGTTGGCAAAACTGTTAAAGGCAGTACAGAGTGAAAAACCTAAGGTAAAGGTTGATGTTTCCAAGTATACTGGAAGCTTGAATGAAGATGAATTGTTGGATTGGATTGCTGCACTGGATAATCACTTTGAATGTGAAGATGTTGCTGAGGATCAGAAAGTAAAGATTGCAAAGACCAAGTTAGGAGGTCATGCTTTGGTATGGTGGGATTATGTACAATCTGAGAGAAGGAAACAAGGGAAGTCTAAGATCACTTCATGGGATAAGATGGTAGCAAGGATCAAGGGGAAATTTTTGCCAAGGGATTATGAAATCCAGATGTTTAAGAAGCTGCAATTTTTAAAGCAGAAAGACAGGGATGTGAAAGCATATACTGAGGAATTTTATCTGTTGAGTATGAGATCTGGTCATCATGAGAATGAGGTAGAAAAGGTGGCTAGGTACTTGGCTGGTTTAAGGTTTAACATACAAGATGAGTTAGTGTTAGCTAACCCTAAGAATGTGGAAGATTGTTACCAAATGGCAATCAGGATTGAAGAAAAGATGAATAGAGGACATGATAAGTCCATGAGAGGAAGAGGAAACAATAGGGGAAGAGGAACAGCCCCTGCACAAAAGCAAATCAATGAGAGTCAAGAAGACACTGGTAAAGGACAGGGACAGTCTGATTTCAGAGGTGGATGGAAAGGCAATAGAGGAAGATTTGGAGGTGGTAGAGGTTCTACTACATTTTCAGGAAAGTGTTACACCTGTGGAGAGTTTGGTCATCCATCTTTCAAATGTCCAGAAAATAAAGGTTCATCATCCAGAAATGATAGAACTAGTGACAAGAGAGTACAACTTGTGCAAGAAGAAAAAGGAGAAGAAAGTGCACAGAGTTCAAACAAAGGTCCTGAGAATTTTGGATATCCAGAGAGTGGAGAATCCCTGATGTTAAGGAGAGTTAGTTTGCAGGCATCAAAGGATCTGATGCAAAGAAGAGCTCTTTTCAAGACCACATGCAAGAGCAAAGGTAAGGTATGTAAGGTTGTCATTGATACTGGTTCAATAGACAACATGGTATCTCAGGAGATGGTTGATAAACTGAAGCTGGAAAGGATTCCACATCCACACCCTTACAAGGCATCTTGGGTGAGTGATAGGCAATCACTTTTTGTCTCTGAACAGGCATATGTGGATTTCCAGATTGGACCATATCAGGATAGAATTTTGTGTGATATATTGCCTATGGAATGTTGTCACCTACTGTTAGGTAGACCATGGCAATTTGACAGAAGGGTACTGTATGATGGGTATGCTAATACCTACACCATCAAGAAAGATGGGAAGACTATTAAGTTGATGCCATTGCAGGCAAAAGCTGCAGTACAGAAGGCAGCTCAACTCATTTTAATGGGAAAGAAGGAGTATGTGCAGATGCCTAGCGGAGCAGGCATGAAGGCAGTTCAGGATACTGCAGAGAAAGGAGTTGTTACAGACAACAAGCTGAAGAAAGTTTCAGTTGTGACTGACAGAGGTCAGCAGCAGGTTCAGAAACAGGGGTGCAAACAGCAACCAGTTCAGAGGATTGACAAGGATGTTGTCATAGTTGGGACTATTGCTTGTCCTATGAAGATTGACAGGAAGATACAGTTGAACACCACAGAGGTAGTTCAGAAAGAGGTTCTGGTCAGGCAACCTGACAAACACAAGGTATGTGAGAGAAAGGCCTACATCAACAGGCATGAGGATTTACTTGCCAGAAAGCAAGTTACAGTTCAGAAGTCTTGGAGCAGCCAAGAGCCAGCAGAGGATAAAGCTGGAGCAGGTCAGACTATTGACAAGGCAAAGTGTAAAGGTGGAGGACTTCCACATACTCAACTCATGGGACATGAGTTCTTTTCTTTTGGGGAGTATGGTGCAGGAGCACCTACCTGACAGCTGGTCTTGATAAGGCAGTTAATAGTTTAGGTCTTGTTTGTGTTTCCAAGAAGGTCTGTTAGACCAGATGCATGTAATAAGGTCATGCTGATCAGGATAAGATCATGCTGACCAGGCTTTTGCTATTTTTAGCTAGTTAGTTATAACAGCTGTCATGATGTATGTTCAGTGGGATCTCCCAGCCGCTTGGAGAGTTCCCAGCCGCTTGGAGTCGGGTCAGTAGTACTCGTAGGGAAAGTCTTTATAAGCATGAGATCGGTTGATGTTGGAGAGACAGACAGATATCATCGATCGAGCTTGAGTGAGACTAAGAGAGAGATTGATCATATTGTATTGCATCTTTGAAATCAATAAAGTGATCCTATTTGTGTTCTTGCTCTGGTTGCATTCCATTACTTGATTGATCTGCTGGTTTGAGAGGGTGTCATGGATTTCCTGATCCATTCCACCAGTTGACTCATCTGATCGGTGGAATGGTAATGTACAGTAGGTTAGATTGTAGTTTGTTTTCTGTTTACATGCAGGTGTGCAGGATCGCGGTCGACAGATGTTGAAGACCCTAGCATCCTCATGTGCTAGGTCAAGTTGATAAACTGGAGTTGGAAGATCACCCTGAGGTTGGATCGGGTCATCCCTGGAGGATCGGCGAAAAGAGATTTCGCTAAGTGCAGAAGTTCGTGAAGACGGCATCATTAGGATATTTCTGCAAATATCCTGCAGTCGGGTTAGACATCGTCATCCGGATAAGTGGAGGAGATCGGCATGATGTTGTCGATTGCATGAAGTGTGAGTTCGTCGGGGTGATCATCAGCAGGAGGAGCCGAGGAGTGTATCGGCATCAGGATCATCATATCGGAAGTGCCAAACATCCGCATATCGCGAGTAGATGCGGAAGAGAAAGTTCGTGTTTTTGGCTAAGTGTTGAAGAGGTCATCAGGATATTGGGTGACGTCATCGTCATCAGGATATTGAGATATCCCCCCTGTGCGAGTTTATCCTGCCGTCGTAAGGTGTTAAGGTATCGGCGGAAGTCCGTGGCAGGAAGTTGTGTTAACATCATCATCAGGAGGTTTCGAAGAGAACCGGATAAAGTAGATCATGATGCTGTTGCTCGTATCGTCGGGTAGCGGAGCATCGAAGGTAAGCTGCTGAAGGTGAACGTCATCAGGATATTTGGAACAACCGGATGTTGAATATCCTGCTGACGAAGGAAGTGTTGCATATGATGATGACGATGGAGTTCGGAGCCCGATGAACAGTGCAACCGGAGGATGTGTGCGCCCGCTGAACATCATGATGATGATGTTAGAAGGAAAGCGGAGGTGAACAGTAGTCGGCAGGCGGATGTTTGCGATCGTCCGAAATATGATGATGCTGACTGTGTAACGCAGAACATGATGATGCTGTTGGTAGTTTTAGGGAATATGATGATGATGGCGAAGATGATGATGATGAGGTTGGTCTGCAGACATTCATGCTATATGCGAAGGTTATAGTGTGGATGCCTCTGCATCACTCAGCCCTAAATCCTCAACCCTCAACCCTTAAACCTTCAACCCTAAACCCTATCCCTAAACCCTCTACCCTCGACACTATGCCTTAAACCCTAATCCCTCAACCCTTAAACCATTAATCCATCAAACCTTAAACCTTTAAACCCTAAACTCACAACCCCTAGATACACTTAAACCCTTAAACCTTAAACCCTAATCCCTCAACCCTAAACCCTAAACCCTAATCCCTCAACCCTCAACCCTCAACCCTAATTTTGATTTTCTTCCATTGCTTCAACATCATTGTTGTTTTACCCATCAGAAACCAATTCATTTGGCAACTTGTTGTCCATTGGTTGACTTGAACTGCATACTTTGTTAGAAGAAGGGCATCTTTTTTTTGTATCAATGTTGGTATTCATAAGCTGGAGCTCGTATTGATATTTTTCACACACCGTGTTCTTTGAAATATCTTAACCTTACAATATGACTTGGATATGTACTTGAACACAACAAAATCTTGAATCTCCAACCCATGATGATTCACAAAATTTTCCCAACCCTCCCTAAATTCTAGTTTATTTATTGTATACCCTCAAACCTAATCCCTCAACCCTAATCCCTCATCCCTAAAACCTAAATGCTATCCCTATTCCTAAACCCTTAACTCTCAACATTAAACCCTAATCCGTCAACCCTAAACCCTAATCCCTTGACCCTAAACCCTATCCCTAAACCCTCAACCCTCAACACTATACCTTAAACTATAATACCTCAACCTTAAACCCTAATCCCTCAACCCTAAACCCTAAACCCTATCCCTAAAGCCAACAAAACTACTTTGCCTTATGTTAGGTTGTTAAACCAATCATTTTTGACACTCTTCTCTTAAAGATATCTGAGTTGCAAGAATATGTCAGAAAAATGGCTATGAACTTTTTGGGTAATTTTAGATATTAGTTTTAAAGTATTTTTCTTCATTCCCTTTTTAATTATGCATGTCTACAGTAAATCCTAATTTAAGTTTTCTGTAATGTCTTAGTAATGTTATATAGCATGTTTTTCTGGCCCATCTGGGTTCATTATGCCAATAGTTGTACACACTACGAGAAAAGCTTTGCATATGGTACATCCACAGTGAGTAATTAATAATTGAATTAGAAGGATGATCATTATGAGAAAAGATTTGCATTGGGGTACATCTACAGTGGGCAATGAATGGTTAAAATTAGAACCCCTGGTCAACATTAAGTGAACATTTTTTTATTAATATTTTTTTAAAAGATCAGAATACTCTCTCCACCTATTTGCTTGAATTTAAATCGGGGCCATAAAAATGTGCATACATCTACTCCCAATGTATAACCTGGGTGTAATTAAAACCATCAACTAGATAAAATAAACAACTTTGGCCATAAAAATCAATCAGTCTTTTAAAAATAGATATATTAGTAACTATACATTTTAGATATTAGTAACTATACATTTTAGTATTGTTTCTTTCTTGATTTTCTATTTTTACTTAACTAATTTTTGTTTGTTTTCTAGAAAAAATATTACAATCCTCATGAAGATCTTTTCTTGTATATAATTTTCTCCTTTTATCTTTGGCCTATCTTTTCCCTCCTAGAAGTTCTTTCAAAAGGATCCTTATTTTATCTTTCGATCTATATGAACTCTAAACACAAATCTATGTTTCTTGTTGTCCACCTGCTCAAAGATGCAAATGTCTCCTTGATATTATTATGGCATACAAAATATGCCCACCCCACACTTAGGGCAGGTATATTTTAATGAAACAGGGCAATAATCTCCCATTGTTTACTGGCTCTAACCACAAGAACTACTAAACTTTTTTCTCTTGGTAATTGTAGAGGACATTCACCTATTTTTGGTAACCCCTGCATTTCCAAACCATTACAAAAACTAAGTTATTTTAACCCAATAAATAGTTGACTACATTGATTTAATACTCTACTATTAAAGCTTAGCATTCACACAAATGCAGATGTTTAAATTATAGAAGACTGCATTATATTAGACTATTAGAGATCCCTCAGAAAAATGTAATAACAAAACTGCTTTGCCTTATGTTAGCTTACAATTATTTAACCATTCTTTTTGACACTCTTCTCTTAATAAAGTAAGAGTAATAGGAATAGAAGGCAAAGAATTTGATCTTACTAGTATGCATGGTTGTTTACATTCCGTGACTTCATTTTCATTGAATAAAAAGGTAAATATCTAATTTGAAAGGTCGGGTAGAGTTCACTGTCATGTACTTTTCTAGATGATAGGGTCCATAATGTCCAGGGTTCTTTAAAGAAAGGCCTGTAACATAATTAAGTTTTTGTTATACCTATCCTCCACGTAAAGCTACAATTCAAATGCCTGCTTTGAAAGTTGAAATAAATTAAATTAGACTTACAATTTTGATTTTCTTCCATTGTTTCAACAACATCATTGTTTTCTTCATCAGAAACCAATTCAATCAGCAACTTTCTTCCCATTGGTTGACTTGAACTACATCCTCTATTAGAAGAAGGGCATTTTTTATCTGTATCAATGTTGGTATTTATAAGCTGAAGAGCATTGATATTTTTCACACACCATGTTCTTTGAAATATCTTAACCTTAAAATATGACTTGGATATGTACTTGAACACAATGAAATCTCCAATCTTCAACCCATGATGATTCACAAAATTTTCACAACCATGCCTAAATTCTAGTTTATTTATGGTACCCCCTAATTGTACATCCCACTCCTGCCCACCTGGGCCTTGCAACACCATATGTTCATCTGTGTTGTCTATAAACTGTGAAACAAATGCAAGAGGAATGCGCTGCCATAAACACATTACACAATTAGATTTTACAAGTTCTTTATAGCGTAAAGGAAATAAAAGAATGAAAAATAATGTATAGAGTTACTAGTTTTTGTGTAAAGTCTCCAAGCATAACTTTGAAGAAGGAGGCACGCCCATTAAACCAATTCAATCAACAACTTGTTGCCCATTGGTTGACTTGAACTACATCCTCTGTTAGAAGAAAGGCATCTTTTATCTGTATCAATGTTGGTATTCATAAGTTGAAGAGCATTGATGTTTTTCACACACCTTGTTCTTTGAAATGTCTTAACCTTAAAATATGACTTGGCTATGTATTTGAACATGTAACAAAATCTCCAATCTCCAGCCCATGATGATTCACAAAATTTTCCCAACCCTACCTAAATTCTAGTTTATTTATGGTACCCCCTAATTGTACATCCCACTCCTGCCCACTTGGGCCTTGCAACATCGTATGTTTGTCTGTGTTGTCTATAAATTGTGAAACAAATGCAGGAGGAATGCGCTGCCATAAACACATTACACAATTAGATTTTACAAGTTATTAACAGTGTAAAGGAAATAAAAGAATGAAAAATAATGTATAGAGTTACCAATTTTTGTGTAAAGTCTCCAAGCATAACTTTGAAGAAGGAGGCACGTCCATTAAACTAATTCAATCAGCAACTTGCTGCCCATTGCTTGACTTGGTTTGCATCCTCTATTAGAAGAAGGGCACCTTTTATCTGTATCAATGTTGGTATTCATAAGCTGAAGAGCGTTGATGTTTTTCACACACCATGTTCTTTGAAATATCTTAACCTTAAAATATGACTTGGATATGTACTTGAACAGGTAACAAAATCTCCAATCTCTAGCCCATGATGAGTTGACTTGAACTGCATCCTCTGTTAGAAGAAAGGCATCTTTTATCTGTATCAATATTGGTATTCATAAGCTGAAGAGCATTGATGTTTTTCACACACCCTATTCTTTGAAATATCTTAACCTTAAAATATGACTTGGATATGTACTTGAAGACAATAAAATCTCCAATTTCCGGCCCATGATGATTAACAAAATTTTCCCAACCCTACCCAAATTTGAGTTTATTTATGGTACCCCCTAATTGCACATCCCACTCCTGCCCACCTGAGCCTTACAACACCATATGTTTGTCTATGTTGTCTATAAACTATGAAACAAATGCAGGACGAATGCACCGCCATAAACACATTACACAATTAGATTTTACAAGTTCTTAACAGTGTACATGAAATAAAAGAATAAAAAATAATGTATAGAGTTACCAGTTTTGTGTAAAGTCTCCAAGCATAACTTTGAAGAAGGATACACACCCATTAAACCAAGTCATTCAACAACTTGTTGCCCATCAGTTGACTTGAACTGCATACTCTGTTAGAAGAAGGGCATCTTTTATCTATATCAATGTTGGTATTCATAAGCCAAAGAGGATTGATGTTTTTCACACACCCTATTCTTTGAAATATCTTAACCTTAAATTATGACTTGGATATGTACTTGAACACAACAAAATCTCCAATCTCCAACCCATGATGATTCACAAAATTTTCCCAACCCTGCCTAAATTCCAGTTTATTTATGGTACCCCTTAATTATACATCCCTAAACCCTAAACCATAATCCTTTAAGCCTAAACCCTAATCCCTAATCCCTAAACCATAAACCCTAATCCCTAATTATAATTTATGGTACCCTAATCCTGAAACCCTAAACCCTAATCCCTTATCCCTAAACGATAAACCCTATCCCTAAATCCTCAACCCTCAACACTTAAACCTTAAATCCTAAACCCCATCCCTAAATCCTCAACCCTCAACACTATACCTTAAACCCTAATCCCTCAACCCTAAACTTTCAACCCTAAACCCTATCCCTAATCCCTCTACCCTCAACACTCTACCTTAACTCTAATCCCTTGACCCTCAACCCTAAATGCTATCCCTAAAGCCTCAACCCTAAACCCTAATCCCTTAAGGTCCTAAACTCTAATCCCATATCCCTAAACCATAAATCCTATCCCTAAACCCTCAACCTTAAACCTTAATCCCTCAACCCTAAACCCTAATCCCTCTTGACCTTAAACCCTCAACCCTTATCCACCCCTCTCCTCCCCTATCTGCCTCACCCCCATCTCTACCCTCCTCTACCCTCGACACTATACATACATACATACATACATATAGGCATACATAGATACATACATATAAGTATACATACATACATACATACATACATGATTAATAACCTTGAACATAAAAAAATCCAAGGGGGTCACAACGCGAGTGCATAATAACGCACTCGCATTATGTCAAACATGACAAACATTGACCAAACTTTTGCGAAAAAGAAAAAAATACAAAACAGAACATAACGCGAGCGCGTTATGTTTTGCTTTGGGAATCCCAAGCCTTAGGCTTGGAGTACCTTCCCAATGTCTAGAGATGTGTTTTTGCATATTCTACAGGATTTCACATAATTTCATTTGTGCTAACCCTCAGATTTGCACGTGTTTCAAGGTTAAACAAATTGAACACCTGGGTAATTTTAGGATTTCTCTTAGCTATTTAACGATGTAATTTTTTTCACATTTTGACAATGTTAAGCCTTTAATCTTTAATTTATTTTGTTTGTGTGTCCATTTTTGGGCAAAAACCACTGTTTGGTCTTTGTTTCATTGTAAATTAACCATTCATTGAAATTTCAAAAAAATTACATATTTAGAAACTAGACTCCATTCTACACATATTAAAAAAAATGATTTTCAATTAGTTTTCAAAATTTATATGGGTAGCACGGCCAAAATTCTATTTTTTAGGATGTGTCCACTTTGAAAATTAGTAAAAAATCAAATATTCATCAAAAAATTATCAGAAAAATTGGGCATAAACTACATGTTAGATAATTTCTCACTGAAGCAATTTTAAAAATACCATAAAAAAATTGACCATTTTGAGGGAGCCACAAAACATGCTATGTTATGTTTTTTTGATAGAAATACCACTAATTTCTGTGGCTCCCTCTTTTGAACCCCTTAATCTATACCATTTAAAAAAAAAAAAAAGTAGTTTAAAAAGTAGACTCAGAGCACTACAAACATTATTTTGGTTGCATCTCCAAATTTTGAGTGTAACTATGCTCAATTTCTCATCCAAGGCCAGCATTTCCTGATTTTAGAAAAAAAGTGGCCACTTAAGACCCATTTTGGCCCCCCATCTTTTTGCACTTGCCCAAGTACTAGACCTTGATCTTCCTTATAATATCATCCTAGGTTTCCCATAGATCCATACCATGCAGGTTGTACCTTCCACGTACCATCAATGCCTCAAATTTTCTTTCAATGGTATGAAAATTACTATCCTTGGAGACCCATTCCTTTTGAGTTTTACCATGCCATGCAAGGGCGATATCAGAACACCAACCAAATCCCAAACAATGTTGCATCCCAACCATCTCCTTCATATATTGATCGAGATACCTTGATAAAATCCTTATCTAATACATCCATTTCTAAGATCAAGGTCTAGTACAAAGATACAGGGCTTGGTGAGTATGACCTTCAAAAATCTTGTTGTCTGGGAAAGATGCCTTTATCACCTAAGTCATATGGAAAACCACCTATAGAAAAGGCAAGTAAAAAGGTAACTCTACAAGCAATCCCAACAATCTTTATTCATTAGAGGTTGTTAGAAGATGAGTCTATTGAAGATATCTCCTCTTGGATATTTCAAGAAGAAAAAGATCCAGTCACACTACCTGTTGAATAATATAGCAAAGGTCTCCGAATTGTAAAGAACATGGGTTACAAAGGCCATGGTGGCCTTGGCATGCATGGACAAGTAAATTTAGAACCCATCATTGTGACTACGAAAAACAATAGGCATGGTTTAGGATAGGATAAGGAGGTAGCACGTTCCTCAGACATTGAGTTTTTTCTCGACAAGGTAGCGAAGGATTTTCCCGCGGTTACGATTTCTAATGAGGATACTATCGATGACTCCTACTTACACCTCACTTACCTATTCCAAGAGACCTCAATATTCATAATATCCTCCATCTCCCTTACTTCCAAAATGAAAACCCAAGATCTTCCACTCATATACCCTAAACTTATTGATTAGGACCAACAAGAAGCCCCTATTCTTGATATTTTTCAGAATGACAAGGCTATTGCAAAATTCATGGGACTCGAGGAGAGTATTCCACTTGTTGAGCATAAATATAGGTTTGTCATGGACTTATATCAAGGAGCATACTTTGGTGAGAATGCCAAATCCTCCAGTCGCAAAAATGAAAATAAAAATAGATCCCCAGATGAAAACCACACTGTGGCACCTTCTGATCATAAAAAGGTAAAAATAAAGGATGTATCCAATTGTGAAAACCTCTCTTAGGCACCCGAGGATGGAGGATTTGAACTTCCCTTATCTACAAAGTATTAAGAGAAGTCTTCACTTTTCGTTGGAAAATCAAAAGAGATGAATCTAGGAACAACTCAGAACCCCAAGATTACATTTCTAGTAGCTTCTCTTTCAAAGCAAGAGAAAATATTTCACAAAATTCTTCATGAAAAGAATAGACAACTTCACTTGGTCATATGTAGACAAACCTGAGTTGGACCCTTCATTAGTGGTTCATCATTTAGCAGTATTTCCAAATGCAAGCTAGTCAAACAAAAGCTTCATAAAATGTATCCTCAGATAGCATTATTGGTGAAACTAGAACTTCAGAAATTGCTAGATGTGAAGTTCATATGCCCTATTGATTATCTAGAGTGGGTTTCAAAATTAGCATCTATTTCCAAAGTCACTGGGGGCATCCACATCTGTACAGACTTCAGAGATCTTAACAAAGCATGTCCTAAAGATGAATTTCCATTGCCAAATATAGACATCATGTTGTAGATTTGACAAAAGGTCATGAAATGCTTTCCTTAATGGAGGGTTTTTTCGGATATAATCAGATTATCATAGCACCATAGGATCAACATACGACAAATTTTACATGTCCTTGGGGCACATATTGTTGGCAAGTCATGCCTTTTAGTCTAAAGAATGAAGGAGACACATATCAAAGAGCAATGACAGTGATATTTCATGACCTTTTTCATACCATTATGGAAGACTATGTTGATGATCTATTAGGTAAATCAGTTACTAGAGCAGGCCACTTACAGGTTCTTGAGAAGATCTTTGACAGATTAGAGTAGTATCGAGTCAGACTCAACCCTAAGATATATGTCTTTGGTGTTACTTCAGGAAAATTGTTGGGATATATTGTATCTCATAGAGGAATTGAAATAGACCCTACTAAAGTCAAAGCTATAGTTGAGATGGCTCCTCCTTCTAATCTCAAACAACTCTGTAGTCTTCAAAGGAAATTGCAGTCCATTAGATGATTCGTCTCACAACTAGCTAATAAATGTCACCATTTTCTACACTTGCTCTGTAAGGATGTATCATTCAAATGGGATAGTAAGTGTTAGCAGGCATTCGAGCAACTGAAAGAATATCTAGCTACACTTCGAGTCTTGGTGCCACCAATTTCAGGGTGACCATTGTTGTTATACATCTCTACCACATCAGTTGCACTTGGTGCTCTTCTAGCACAACATGATGATTCAGACAAAGAATGTAAGCTTTATATTACATCAATCACACCTTAGTTGGATATGAGCTTAATTATACTCCCATGGAGTGGGCAAGTCTAGAGCATAGTGTTTGCTACCCAAATTTATGACACTATATGTTAAACCAACAAACCAAACTCATATCAAAGATAGATCCATTGAAATATCTTCTATCCAAGGTAGCTCTCATAGGTAGACTAGAAAAGTGGGTAATGATTCTGAGTGAGTTTGATATAGAGTATGTTGATCGAAAGGCTGTCAAAGGACAAGTTATTGCAGATCAACAGTAGATGCTCCTATAATGGATACAAAACCTATGCTCTCTAATTTTCTAGATGAAGGGATCTTCAACCTCTCTACCTCAGTTGAGTGGAAGCTATACTTTTATGGTTCCTACACCCAGTATGGTTCCAGAGCTGGAATCCTCTTCATCACACCACAGGGTGACTGTATTCCTAAGTCATATCAGCTAGCTTTTCCTTGTACCAACAATATTGCCAAGTATGAATCTTTACTTATAGGTCTTTGCATAGCTATTCAATGGAATATCAAATAGTTATAGGTCTTTGGAGATTCTCAGCTGGTCATTAGACAGGTCATAGATGAGTACCAAATAAAAGGTGACAAGTTGATGCCTTACAAGAGAATGGTCAATGACTACAAGAAACACTTTTATGCTATCTCTTTTGAACAAATTCCTATATTGATTAACAAGGCAATTAATGCTATGTCTACTATTGGATCCCTCCTCGATATGCCTACCAACACTCAGCATTGTGAATTCTTGGTCAAAAACTTGTTGATACCGGCTATTGATGTTCCACCTACTGAAATTATCTGTGAACTTGTTGATCCCAATTATCCCTTGTGCCAAGATATTTATGAATACCTCTATGATAACACCATCCCATCACACCATACCTCTACCCAAAGGAAAACCTTCATCCATTGAGCCTCTCGTTTTAGTATCCTTGGTGACACACTATACCACATGAGTCTCGATGGTATCTTACTTAGATTTCTTAACTTGGAAGAAGCTAACATTGCTTTAAGATACGTACATGAAGTTGTCTATGGATCACATTCCACTGGTCCTAACCTAGCTAAGAAGCTACTTCACATAGGTTATTATTGGCCTACTATGGAACAAGATGCACATCAGTTTGCCAAGAAATGTCTTCAATGCCAGCAGCACAGAGATTTGATTCATGCACTCAGCTACGACCTATTACTACTCCATGGTTGTTTTCACAATAGGGACTTGACCTCATAGGTAAAATCCATCCATCATCCTCCAATGGCCATAAGTTCATCATTACTACCATTGAGTATTTCACGAAGTGGGTAGAAGCTATTCCTATGACCTATATCATTGGCAAACAAATAGTTGAGTTTATTTCGAACTATATCATTTGTTGATATGGTATTCCCCTTGCTATAGTAACTAATAATGGAAGACCATTTAAAAACCAAGATGTCTGTGCCTTGTGTACCCAGTACCATATTCAACATCACTTCTCCACCCCATACTATCCACAGAGTAATGACCAAGCCAAGGATTCAAACAAAACCATATTGAAAATCATAAAAAAAACTGTTAATGAAGTTGGTCGTGATTGGCACTTGTAGCTCAATCCCTCCTTATGGGCATACTGCACTATTATTTGAACCCCAACCAGTGCTACCCCATATGCTTTAGTCTATGGTACCAAAGCTATTTTATCTATCAAGGTTGAGATCACATCTCTTAGAGTTTTTATGCAGCATCTTATTGATGGAGAAGAGTACAAAATTTCTAGATTGCATGAGCTAGAGTTACTAGACGAAAGGTGTCTCACAACACTTAATCATCTTCAAGTCTATCAAAACTACCTTCGTCGTAACTATAACAAGAAGATCAAAGAAAGAAGGTTTTAAGTAGGAGATCTTGTTCTTAAGGAAAATTGGAGAAACCAACAAGATCAAGATAAGAAGGGAAAGTTTGAGCCTAATTGGTTGGGACCTTTTGTTGTCACAATAGTCTATCGATCAGGATCTTATACACTAGCAACACTTGAAGGCATTCCTCTAGATGAACCCATCAACAGTGTTCATCTTAAGAAGTTCTATGTTGGATCCTCAAAGTATCCCTAGCAGAAAAAAATACAAAAAATACAAAAAAAATAGAAAAAATAGAAAAATCCAAAAATAAAATAATCCATCCCCTGGAGAAAACCTGGTAAAACAGGTGCCTTAGATAAGTACCATAGTGAAAACTTAACAAACAATCGCTGTGTGTAGAGTTAGCATCCACCATCTACTAAGTCTTACATCCATCTCATTCCATAAAAAATTTCCATCCATCCATAATAAAATTATTGACCTTTGCATTTCCAGATACTCATCTACCATGGATTGGAAATTGTTAGTGTCAGTTATTCATCCATAGTTAGTTCATCCATCATTGTCCATAATAAAACCTTTACTTGAATGGGGGCACGTTTACCTTAACCTAGGTCTAGGAATCAATCCTTTTTCAAGGTATGATAACACTTCCACTCACTTTCATCTCATCACATCCCATATCATCATCACAAACCAGAACTACATATCATCACCACCCGCATCTTAATGTACTTTGATCCCATGGATACAAAGTATGTAGGTAGTCTAGAATACGAAGGAAGTATATAGTACTCAGGTACATAGGATGCACCCATCCTCCATCCCAATCCATAATAACCTTTCCAACTTTCATTTCATCCATCTATCACAATCCATCCTATTCACCTATCACCCAAACTTGACTGACTCAAGCAGAAAAAAACTATGCATTCTTTGACAGCTCAAGTACTTATCAAACTAGAAGCAAAAGACTACTCCTAAAGCAAGACACTTGCCCAATACTGCTTGCCATATCTAGTAAATCCATATATCCCAAATCAAAAAGCCTTTAACAGATATATCGTTCCTACAATAAGGCCCAATCTACCATGAGAATATGATGGTTGTGTATTTGTTTTATTAGTTGGTCAATTTCTTTTTTGTTTATCTTTTGTTCCTTTCTAATACCTACTCAAGACTACCTTGATCTTTCTATATCTTGGTATATTGCGATAAAGTATGGATTGGGGCATGGCCATTGCTTTCATATGGTATGTTTGTGGGATGATCTTATTATCCTACTATGGCTAATATTTATCTTGTTTGTGTTAGAATTAGCATCTTTCATATCAATATATTTTGCATCTAAGGTTCTCTAAAAGCCTTATGTGTATTAAGATCATTCTACACTAAGACTATTTTCCATTCAAATATCCAATAGGGTTGTATTATCTTTGGTAGATATAAGTTCAAACCGTTTATTTGTAGAGTCAATGTCCTATGCATTGGATACATCATCACCTTGGTCTTATATACCCTGGTGCATAATATTCATATGCTATATCCCAATAAGGATTGCTCTTTATATTTTTTTAGCATAACCAATGCAACATCCTATCCAACCACCCATCCATATATCCTAATAAATCATAGCTTTCATATAGATCGATCAATTATCATTTCTTCTAGCCATGCTAACATCATCCTTGTCTTCTTTGAATCCTGCAACCACATACATGTTAGACATCATAACCATAAACATCATAGCATATCATCATATAAATCCATGATCATCATATATATCATATGCATCCATACACCTATAAACATCATAGAACTTCATCATATAAATATGTATCTGTCATCTCATTGATAGTATAAACATCATAGTATATCATCATATAAATCCATTTCCATAACATCATCAAGTAGATCACATAAGCATATAAGCATCCATAACATCATCATAAGCATGCCATCAATAAAAACATCAATAGAACATCATACATCTCATTTGGGTCATCAAAATAAATCATGTCTCATATATATATCAAAAATGAATCAATATAGTACAATAGGGTATGAAGAGCCATCAAAATATATATGTAACCCCGTAAGCATCATAGTCTCAAAATACATCAGTGATACATCATCAAAATATAATAGGCTCTAGCAATGACTCCATGTAGAGCTCCCTACTGAGGCCTCTCCCTAGGCTCCACCTATACCGGGTGGTGGTCCTCCTTGTGGTATTCTTGATGGTGGTGGACCCATAACAGATGCCCCCAATCTCTTCGATGATGAAGCCCCTGACCTGCTACACTCTATGAAGGTTGGTTGTCTCTAGTCTATAAGTACTACACTATAGTACAACCCTCTGTAATACTCGGCCTCTCTGGTAGTCATGTTCAGTTATCCTTGAACATGGGTCAACTCCCCAAGCATAGTCATCGTGGTTGATCTATCTCCAGTGCAACCCAAGTAGTATCCTGCTCTAGAGTCACCATCTGTAAAAACTCTCTTAGCATTGCACTCTGTAGTCACATGTGCTAGTGCCATTGCATCCCATCCCTGATCCTATCCCTATTCCTGCCCCTGGGATCCTTCCCTCGCCTGTCAGAGCTCTGCTCTAGCAGCATCTCACTCCTACCTCATCCTCATGTAACACACCTCTAAATGGGTGTACCTGGCTATCTCCACCTTTAATAATCTTTGTAGGTGTTGTAGCTATGTTTCACCATAAGGGGCATCTTGTTCCACCTCCTCCTCCATCTGTACATCTAGTTATTCAGGGGTATCTTGCTGCCCTACATCCTACTGCCAAACATCCTACTAGACAGCCTCCACATATGCCTGTCTTTGTCTTCTCACCCTGTGAGGTCTCACCTCCAGTCCCCTCCCAACAAGCTCTCCCACTCTCCAGTCCTATCCTCTGATTATCCTTGGGATGGTCAGTTAAGTTGGCCTATGGGTCAACCAATAGGCATCATACTCTGGCATCATCCCTAGATCTGCATCCCCTTTGACTGGATCTCAAGCAACTAGGGCAAGTCCATGTAGCTTTGTTAATGATGTCACTACAACTACCACTATCCCCCAATCTAGTACCTCTCTATGTGTCCTAGCGAAGATGGCCTCCCCAATAGGTACAGGCTGTTGTAATCCAAAATGCCTCAGGACCCGCTAAGGTAGGTATCTCTCAATCACGTATATATTATGACCAAATAAATATCACCCCTATCGATAGTAGGTCAAACGCTTTGCATCATCCTCCCATATCTTAGAGTCCCTCTAAGGATGCCAGACAAAAGTATCTAGCTCATCCAACTGACGCCTCTAGTACATCATCTCACTTAGTGTCATCTACTTCACAGCTCCATCATACAAATGAATGAAGGGCTTCCATATCTCTCGTCATCATGGAGATATTGGCCTAGTCATGGTGATATGCTCCCAAGCCCATATGTGTAACACTATCACACCTATAGAAAGGCTGGTCCCAAATTTGTATATCACCTAGTGTAAATCATGGTAAAGCTGACCCAATACATAGGGCCCCATGCATACCTAATGTCATATGTGAACATCCCCTCTAGCATGGGGCCCCATCCAGTGGAAAATCCTTATGAGCATCTATCTGGTACCAAGACCCTACCAATAAATGAAGCAATCACTAGTTGAATGCTATCACAAAGATGCCACATATGTCTCCCACTGATCTTGTGAACCTCAATCCCAAGATCAGGTGTCATGAACAATCTCCTCAAGGCAGTCTCACACAGGTTAGTGTCATAGCACTAGTAGAATTTTGGCAAATAAATGACTACGTGACTAAAACTTTTAGTCACAACAACTAAAAATGATTCAATTCTACCAATTGTTTGCAACATAGATATAAATGACTAATTAATGACTAACTTGATCATTGGGTAAAAAGCACAACTAAATAATTAGTCAAATATGATATTAAAGTGGGTAATTAAAAAAAGAGGGAAACGTGAAGTTGAGCAAGTGATAAATTAAATTTTTTATTTTTGAAACTTGCCAAGTTTCATTCTCTCTTCATTCTTTTTTTCAGGTAAAAGGACTGAAACAACATGGGCTCTTCCAAGATGGACACCTTCTCTGTTGTTTTCTACTTTGAAGAGGAAGGTTGCAGTGTTTCTAGGTAGTTATCTAAGTTTCATTCAGCTAAGGTCATGGGGCAACTTCATGGTAACATATTTGAGCATTTTCAATCTTCATTTGCACGGTTGGTTGCTTCCTTTGCCTCTTTTCTACGTTTTTCCATCTTCCTATGGTTGCATTGTTTCATTTATGAGTTGCAAAAGGCAAATAAGGGAGTGTTCTTTCTTCATGTTCTTGTATATCAATGTCTTCTTCGTCTATTTGAAGGCTCTTTCCCTTATTCCCACAGGTTAGGTTTTCCTTTTGTGTTTGATATGCATTTGCAGTTTGAAATGTTGCTCTGTAAAGCTCTATTTTATGTATTATGGAGGCAGCATTATGCAATAGAAGTTTTCAGATTCAAAACCCTTGCAATCTAGCCTTTGAACAGTGTTTCAAATCATTATGCTTTGGGATCTAGGGTTTTAAGAGTGCAACAAAGAGACAATGGTTTTGTTTCAGGGATATTGGCTTGTTGCATTGCCATTAAAGCCATTGTGTTAGGTTCATTAAGGAGGTAGTAGTCATAAAAAATGGAGATCAATCTAACTGTGCATCAAAATGAGGATCTAGTATCTTTGATAAGGAATGAGAATCAAGTCACTGTGAGGGTTAGTGATTTTGTAGTGGCTGTGTGCATTAAATATATAACTTTTAACGAAGTGATTCTACCTTAAATGTAGGTCCACAACTCCAAGAGGGCACATGCAGGTGTTTATTCAAGTCTACTATAGCAAGGCATCATCTGGTTTTTGCCAAAAACTAATCCTCTTTACACAGATATTGCTCTCAACAAAACTCTGCCATTGATTCCAATGCTAAGCGATCCATCAATCCGATTTGTTCTAACAAAGAGAGATTTTCATTATGGGTAACTCTTTTTCAAGAAAAATCAAATATTTACTGAGTGGGAGTATACTTCACAAACACAAGATATTAATGGTTTTTATTGTTCATCTTTCCTATTTTTTTGTTCTTAATTTATTTTAGTTTTCTTCCTTCAAATTGATAAGATTATATATAATGTTTATTTCTACATGCAAATTAAACAAATACCTTGGCTGATACTTTGCAGGTATGAAGTACTTACTGAAAATTTGATGGACCCTTCCTATAATCCATATGCACATCATGGGATTCTTGCTCAGACATTTAGACCCATTGGTTTCAACAACAATGTAAGTTCTTAGATTATCCTGTGTAAGTTTGTTTCACATTCTTTAAAATCAAAATTTTTCAAAATAGAAACCTTAGGAAGAGCTATTGAAAATGGTAAAACCCTGTAACATTGTGAATGTGATATTGTCTTAAGATTATATAAAAATAAGTTTGGTAGTTTAACTAAGTTATTGTATTCTTTTAATGGCATATTAGATGCCCCGGAGAGTAGGCAAGCAATTGGATTTTCATGTAAGTAATCTGGACAAATCAGGTTTTGAAGGTGAACGTGGAATGGGCCCTACAACATTTATAGCTAATTTGCATCTTCATCATGAAAAACTTGCTTCCTCCATCCACAAAGGTATGAGCCTCTCATGCCTATTTAAACAACTAAAATGATAAAGCAAATTCAAGGTTATGTAAATATTTGTCCTATTTTTATTGGCAAAAATTGACCTTTGACTATTGAAGTGGATGATATTTAAGAATAACCAACTCCCAATCACTCCACTTAAGTATCATCTACTTCAATGGTCAAACAATTGACAACAATTTTACACCTCATTCACAACAAAAAAACATAAATATTTGTCCTATTTTTACTGGTAAAAATTGACCTTTGACTTCCAATAAATCCTACAATGCAAATTTTTATGGCACACATGGTTTCCTCAGCTTGTGAATTCTTACACCTACCTTCTATTGTATTCCTTCTTCTTTAGTAATGCATTAATCTTATAAGGTTATTTCCATGATAATACAACTGCATATAATTTTGAGTTCCATTGAGCTCTGTGTTAGTCACTAGTATGTTTTAATTTTTCCAGGGAAACATTCATACTTTAATATCAGGAAGTAGGGAAGAGAAGATGAAGACTTTTGTTGTTATCTTCTTGTATTGACAATGTTCTATATTTTAGGCAGATTCATGTGTAACCTTTCTAGGCTCACATGAATCCAAAAAACTTAGACAAAGTTGTATAACTGTTGATGAATCTCTAAACCTTGTGAGACCTCTAGGACTCTCTCAAGACTCTTGCACAAAATGTTACAAAGGATTCTCTAGTCTAAAAGAACTTCACAGTCCCTGTCATGATACTATTTTGACTCAAAAATCTCCTTTGTATAGGTTTTGAGGGACCCTAATCTTCTATACAAACTTGTTCATCATTTGGTAGGGTTTAATGATTTAATATTACTAGTTCAAAACAACACTACTCTTGATATTCTCAGATCTCCTATTCCATGGAACTTCCTATGTTTCTAAAATTTTGACATACTTTTGTAAAAGTTCAACCCAAGTCTGTAATAGTATTTAGCACTATAAGATAGAGATACTCAAGAGTCTTCATAAACTACCTTTGCTGTGTGAGATGAGGTCCATCTGGATCTTTATTCGATATGCCTTATCTATTCACATTACACTCCTTCTAGTACATATCTTCTTTGTGTAGTTGTTCATTAGACCTTTCTCCTCTTGGATTGACTTCTATATCATTCTAGATCCCTTTGCTACCTTTAGTGTAGGCCTGTCAATGCTATCTTTGCATTGCATATCTTCACAAGGTCACTGTATTTATTGCCTTGATGCCCTATTACCAATCCCTTGCTTTCAATACTGAGTGTAGGCATCTCATGAGTTCCTTTAAATGACTGTCATCAAGCCCTCCTTAACATATGCATACTTGACACTAGAGATGCAAGGTTATGCTAGACCCTTTACAATGACTGTATTGACCTTATACTAGTTTAGCAGGCCTTCTTTTGCAAGGTGCTCATAATGAACATGTAGATCTCACACATTCCTAGAAGGTGCATGGGATTCCCTTATCATACAGACTTCATAATTTTTGTGCAGAGCTTGGTGAAGAGAACCCAACAAGTTGGTTTATGCACACTATCTTCACAACCTTTATGAGATCATGTTGACTATCGCATGCTCAAATCTTAGTGTCTTCTCATGTCTGCCAACTTTGTGATAGTCCACATTGTTGTTTGCAACTTTCTAGTGCAGGTCTCTATTAAGAATGAGACAATCATATCATGCAAACCTCATAGTTGGAAATGGATAGAGAGATGTAACGGTGGGTTTGGACTGTCACCTTTCCTTAGACCTCTGTATTCTTAAACTGCCATTCTTGAGTCACTGTCTCTCTTGCGCAATGTATCTTAGTCTCCTCTTCATTTTGCCCCATATGCATTTGATGTAGTTTAAAATCCCTCTATATTCTTGTTTTTATAGTCTCAAAGATTTCTTATGAATGAAAATATTCTTTAATTCAAACCTTTGTGTGATGGTGTAATTTTATGCATGATAGTGTAGACTTTCTACAAGACATTGTAAATCTCAAAAATGATACCCTAGAGTGTTGGTGACAAGGCTCTGTATAATTTTTCATGATGGACCTCTATTTACTATTATCATTGTCTCTTTGTAACCTAACCAAAAACTATGTCTAAAGAGATCCTCTATTAGGATTTTAAATGTGATTTTTGTTCTTTGTCATGTATATCTCCAAATATGAGGTTTTCAACAAAGGTTAACCATGGTCAAATCTACTTTCAAGATTAGGCAGCACCTTTGTTCACTCTGTCCACCCTCAGTCTTCTTGACCCTCTTCATTCTCTATCTTTTTGACATCATATCTGCAAGTCTATCTAGAAACTCTGCCTCTTTGCAATGTATCTTAGTCTCTATTCCTTTGTAGCTATCTCCTACACATTGTCATGCAACCATGGAAACCTCTCTTTGACTTGAATATGCTTTGTAAACCTTGGTCTCCCCAGACTCTCAACAGTTGGAGTGAATGATCTGGAGAGGTCCCTGATAGAGATCAAGACTATCACTGCATTCTACAGGCCTATTTGATAGTCTACAAGACCATACAGAGTTTGAAGATCTTTGGAGGTTTAAAACATGCATAGATAGGCTTGATGAGAGTCTAGAGATGTATGAAAAACCTAAAAGTAAAAATGGTAATGATTTAGACCTGAAGATTAAGATAAAGAAAGCTCACAGTGAAATTACATTTGCTTGAGAGTTTCTAGAGCATTTTCAAAAAATCCAATTTGTGTGTATCCTGCAATCATTGCAATCCATGAGACCACATTTTTTTGAGGCATTCTATCAAATGGTTCATGTTCCTTGTCCATGGTTCCGTATTTTGCATACATGTACTGGGGTAGTTGCAACTACAACAAATGACACAATTCCTCTATCCTTCATGCTTTGATGGATGTCCATACCTTGTTTGAAAGCTCCCATTTTGGCATAGGTAGGGAGGATGCTGGCAAAGGTTGTGGAATCTGGCTTTACACCTGCCAGTTGCATTTTCTTGAAAGTTTTTAATTTCTTCTCAAAAAGTTCAATTTGTGCATATCCTACAATCATTGCAGTCCATGAGACCACATTTCTTTGAAGCATTTTGTCAAATAGTTCACGTGCTTTGTCTATGTTTCCACATTTTACGTCTACCAGGGCAGTTGCCACTACAATATATTGCAAGCCTATTTTTCAGATTACTTCATTTAGAATCACCAATCATCTCCTCAAGAACATTGTCCTTGTTTAAAACGATGGAAATAGTTTGCATCTATCACAACAATTTTTGTTTAAAAAATCCATTTTGTGCATATCCTGCAATCATTGCATTCCAAGAGATGACATCTCTTTGAGCCATTCCATCAAATAGTTCACGTGTCTTATCTATACTTCCACATTTTGCATACATGTCTACCAAAGCATTTCCAACTATAATATCTAACAAAAATCTCCCTTCCATTATGTTATGATAGATGTCCATACCCTATTCCAAAGCTCCCATTTTGGCACAGGCAGGGAGGATGTTGGAAAGGGTTGTCTAATTTGGATTTACACCTACTAATTGCATTTACTTGAAAGTTTCTAAAGCCTTTTCAAAAAATCCATTTTGTGCATATCCCACAATCATTGCATTTCATGAGATGACATCTCTTTGAGGCATTCTACCAAACAGTTCACATGCCTTGTCAATGCTTCCGCATTTTGCATACATGTCTACCAGGGTAGTTGAAAATACATCATCCCTACATCCCCACGCACACACAAAAGTTCCTTCGTGGGGCTACAGGGAGAGCCTGCCATCCTACACCCTCATGCCCTAGCTCCTTGCAGGGCTGCGGGGGAGCTTGGACTGCAATCATCCAAAAGTTCCTTCATGAGAGATAAGTAGGTGAGACATCGTTGATGCCAAATGAAATACCCAACAGATGTCTTCCCTAAATTTCTACCACCCCGTGATGGTGATTGGAGAGGCTGGCGGGTGTGTGGGATGGATGTCCATACCCTATTCCAAAGCTCCCATTTTGGCACAGGTAGGGAGGATGTTGGCAAAGGTTGTCAAATTTAGCTTTACACCTGCTAATTGCATTTTTTTGAAAGTTTCTAAAGCCTTTTCAAAAAATCCACTTTGTGTATATCCCACAATCATTGCATTCCATGAGACCACATTTCTTTGAGGCATTTTGTCAAATAGTTCATGTGCTTTATCTATGTTTCCACATTTTGCATACATGTCTACCAAGGCAGCTGCCACTACAACATCTAACAAATCTATCCTTTACGCTTTGATGGATTTCTATACCCCGTTGGAAAGCTCCCATTTTGTCATAGGCTAGGAGGATGCTGGTAAAGGTTGTAGAATTTGGCTTTAGAACTTCCAATTGCATTTTCTTGAAAGTTTTGAAAGCCCTTTCAACAAATCCATTTTGTGAATATCCTACAATTATTGCACTCCATGAGATTACATCTCTTTGAGGCATTATGTCAAATAGTTCACGAGTTTTTTCTATGCTTCTACATTTTGCATACATGTCTACCATAGAACATCCTCCACAACTAATAATGCAACATCAGATTTAGATAACAAACAAGCCCAACTAAATAATGCACCTATCATGGCTAGAGGTATGTTGCATGGACTTCCAATTATTGTTTTATTTCTTGAAATTGTGTGTTGTATTCCTTCAATCTTTGTTTGCACTGAATAACTCGTCTGTATTTTAGAAAACTCAAAACTTGTGTCATTTATGTGTTTCTTTCCTTCAATATCTAAAAATATCATTTCCAAGACATGCTTGTTAATAGTCTAGTGTATGTATTTGAGTCAAAAACATAGGCACATAATCATTTTCATTTATGCAAAAGCCCCCTTAGTGAATCTCATATAGTGTGCATATTGTATAACTTGTCTATAGTTTTTGGTCTAGGATTAGTTTAGCTTATCTTTTTTTATGATCTTGTTTATCAAGTCTAGCAATTGTTAGTTTTTATTGATAATGTTCTATAGATTTTTCATTATGGTCCAACTAGGAAAACTTAAAACAAAATCATTGATCAAGTACTGAAAACTATATTTTTTCTTTGCAGGTCCTCACTTTGTTGTTTGCAATAATCCTTCATATCATGGTTTCACCCACAAGGAATGATTATGATAGTGATATGACTGTAAAAGAATAAGAGGACCTTTTCAAAAGGCAGTGATAGTCATTTGAGGCTGAGCAACACTTAAAGACCCATGGATGATAGGGTTACACTAAGAGCCATAAGTAGAAGACACTGGGATTTTTGAAACAATATAGTGAGAAGAGTGTGAAGAGATTGGATAGTTTCAATCTAACCCAGAAACATAGAGTGAAGGTCCTGATCAAATGACATGATGTCAATGATAGTTTTCCAAAACAATTGTGACCATGGTAGAAGTACTCCTCAAACTTGATTGAATATGTTTGCAAATGAGGATGTATGATAGTGAGGATTGAAAGGATAGTCTATGAAAGAGCTTCCAACTATGCATGAATAAAACCTACAAGGGACTGTCAAGGGGTAGAGATTCATGCAAAATACAGTGATCATGCAAACATTAAAATATATTCTTAGAGTCAATGAGAAGAACTATGCAAAGGTTACAATCTTGTTAGTGTCTCAAGAGGCATTTAAAGGGGTAAGGAGACAACCTTCTAGTATGCTTTTGATAGTGCCAAATCTCATGATAGTTAAGAGTCTTCATGTTAGATGCATGAACACCTAGGAAAGTACCATAGAGTTGGTACAAGTGAGCAGCAACAAGGTTGAGGGTTATCATGAGCTATCTACCAAGAGATAGATATTTTGCAACAACAGTATCATAATGGGATGTTGATTTCTATATTAGAGATAATGACAGTTTATTGCTATAGGTAACAATTCACAGTGGTAGATTATGAACTAGACATCCTCCAAAGAATCCATGGATCTCTACAGAGATGATAGTGTGATCTTGAACTAGGACAATGAGCTTCATGGGATAGTCATGAATTTGTGAAGAAGACATCTATGAATGTCTTTGCGCTTCTATGCTTAGTGATACTCAGAAAATCAATTTTTTGCTCATTCTTTGAGCTATGTATTGTAACCATGAAGGTTTTTTTAGCAAAGAGAAAGCATTGTAACTTATTTTCAGATCTGTATGCTGTTTGTAAGCATTTTTTATCAATAAAAAAAGTTGTTTTTACCTTCTCAAATTTGTTTCATTATGCAAGCTTCAAAATATACTACTAAATATACTAATGTCAACTAAATGCAAGCTTCAAAATGACTAAATATACTACCAATTGACAAAAATTAGTGAATAGTGAATAAATATGACTAAATATATGACCAATGTTAAATCAGTGAATAAAAATGACTAAATATACTACCAAATTGATCAAAACGATGATTAAAATTAATGACTAAATACACCACCAATTGATATAAATCAGTGAAAAAAATGACTAAATAAGTAACCAGTTAACAACAATCAATGACTAAATTAACAACTAAATATATCAGTGAATAAAAAATGACTAAATAAGTGACCAGATTACAACAATCAATCACTAAATCAATGACTAAATATACTACCAAATTGATCAATCAAAACAACCAATAAATGACTAAAAATGGTTTAGTCATCAATTTGGTCGCCTTATAAATGACTGGCAATAAACTACTAATGGTCACGTGACCATGTTTGGTCATTTATAAGCAGTTTTTAGTAGTTTTTTTAGTAATATATTGTTGTTTCTATACTAGTGTAGTCAACTCTGGCTCCACGGATAGGAATCCAAAGAATCCACTAGACATCCTCCAAATTGATAGTAGCCTCCCCAGTGGGTAGATGGAATGAGCTATGCTCTCTATGCCACCTCTCTGCCAGTGCAGTCATCATGGCCAAATGTACAGGCATTGGAGACACGTGTTCTACATATCAAAGACCCATCACCTCCAAGAAGAGCTCCTCCTCCTCATCTAAGTCTGCAACTAGATCCAAGGATAGTGGATGTCGCTCCCTCGATATCAATGGCCCGAGAACAACCTACATCCAAAAAAACATTAACTTGTCAAAATTTAAACAATCCTAAGTTTCGACAGTCTTAGCCAAAAGTGCGTTATTGAAAGCCATAGGTGCATTTTTTTCTTCCATAGGCACATTTCTGTGGACCAAATGTGAGCTTATTTTTGTTAAATCCTATCTTCTAGCCAAAAGTGATGCTTTTGTACCAAAGGCACATTGTTGTCTACCTTAAGCAATCTTTTTCTCCAAAGGCACAATGCTACATGCCAAAAGTGTGTTGTTTTACTAAAGGCCATGCAAAACCCTAAAACCCTAATTTTGAGCCAAAGGAAAGCTTTTTTCGCCTAAGGCGCAATTGTGCTTACCATAGGCGAGTTGTTTTTCCATAAGCACAACACTACTAATGATAAGTACATTTCTAGGCCTAAACCACTTTTGGTCAAATCTAATTTCTACTTTCATAAATGTGCCTAATAAATGCACTTAATGACTAAGTTAGGAATACATATCGCTTCTGGAGCTCCTGCCATTCGTCCATGGGTCCTAACTCGCTCTACGTGGTGGTTGTGTCATGGAATCCTAGCCATATCTGCTCTCAAAGACTGCTATAAGCTCCGCAAACTCTTAAGCTCTAGAAGACAAAAAATTTGAAACTTTGAGGATGCAAATGAGTTGAAAGTGACACCCTGGGCCTTGTTGGCATAATAGTCATAGTAACAATGGTATTACATTGTTAAATTTGTATTTATAGGTTAGTTTATGCATATTAAATAAATGTTAGTAAATAAAGCAATAGTTAGTTTTTGGGAGTTACATTCCCGTATGGAGGTTATGTAGGAAGTTATCAAATAGTTAAAGGGAAGAGGTTTTTATAAAGCCAATGTAATACAATGTGAAAATCATCTGAAGACAATAATATATTATTCTATATTTTATGTTTTGCTATGTTAAAATGGTTTGATCTAGTTATCTATGTTTGTGCTCACCATATTTCAATATGGTATCAGAGCGTTAATGGTTTATGTGCATGTGATTTAAAATTATGTGAAGGATCAAGTGGAGGAGAGACTATCCAGGGCAATGTTGGCCACAATGCATAATGACCCATTAAATTGGGTGGTTAAGAGTTTGGCCGCTATATATGCCTGCACTATGTTATGACAATAGCCTAGGGGTTAAAGGGAAGCCAACATATAAAGATTATATCCTTGGAGACGTGGACAAGGTGCTGCAAAAGAATAGAATATAGTCTGAAGCTATTTGAAGGCCATTGAACTTATTGTAGGCCATTGAATTTGTGTTGTATTTAGTGAAGACATGTAAGTAGAAGCCTAATTCCATAGTATATTGTGCGACCATATGACACGAGTAGTTATGAGCAGTTATGATCAGTTTGAAGGAGATTGCATAGAGGCAACAAGAGTTTTAATGCAGCACACCACATACACTCAACATAATTGTGCCATTAAACATGAGAGACAAAAATTTGGAAGCTGAAACATAACAAAATTTCTATTCATCAACTCTGCTGCTACAATGAGAGAAAACTCTCTTATATCTAAGAAAACAAAAAAAACAAAAAATTACCTTTTTTGGCAGATTTCAACAATTGTCAGATTTTGCCATTTTAGGTAATTTTACAATCGTATCTTGAGAATCTAGTTTTTTTCCAAAAAGCTCATAAAGCTAAGGTAGGATGAAAAACCAACTAACATCCTAAATTCGAAACATGAGTTTCGAGTTATTAAAAAAAGCAACTTTTAAAAAACTAGAAAAAAACACTAATTTGCCATTTTGAGGGCCAAGATGAAAGTTTGAAGCCCTGCAAAAGTGCCAAGACGAGGTCCAACCGACTAGGGTGGGTTGGAAAACCACTGGCCACCTCATAACGCATCCACCTATAAAATTTTGTAGAAAACCCACATCCGAGTCAAAAGTTATGACCTCCGGAAGTCCCTGCATCATTCTCCTCTGGTTGAAAAGAACGCAGCTCCTGCAAGTGAGTGTCTTCAAACTGCTGCCATTTGATGGGATCTAACCTCTGCACTTCCCACTCTGTAATCCATGTGCTATCTGTTGGTGGCAATCCTTCCCACTGTACTAAATACTTGTTGTAACGCCCTTGCCGAGTAGAGATAGTGTTCTTATCAAGAATCTGTGCAATCTTTTCCTTCTTCTTATGGGGAATGTGGTTGTGCCATGACACCTCTGGTTGACTATCTTCAGCATCATCCTCACCATGGAATGCATATAAATCAGAAATATTAAACACGGGAGAAATAGCGAGATCATCTGGTAAACTGACCTCATATGCATTATCATTGATCTTCTTTGTAATTCTGCAAGGACCAATTTTCTTATACTTCAACTTGTGATATGTTCCAGTAGGAAACTGCTCTTTTCTCAAATATACCATCACTAAGTCACCTTCACTGAATGTCTGATGTCGCCAACTAGGATCCACTGAATTCTTATACCTCTCATTACTGTCCTGCAACTTCTGTCTCACTTCTTGCTGCAACTGTTGAAGGTGTTCTGCAAATGCTTCCCCATCATCACTGACCTGATCTTTCATTATTAGCTATACCAAATCTAGAACACCCTAAGGATTCCTGCCATACACAATCTGGAAAGGTGACTTTCCTGTTGATCCGTTAACAGAACTATTATAGGCAAATTCGGCCTAGGGTAATGCCAAATCCCATTGTTTTGGCTTTTCTCCAACAATACACCTCAGCAAATTTCCCAGACTCTGATTAACTACCTCTGTTTTCCCATCTGTTTGAGGATGATAGGCACTACTAAACTGTAACTTGGTCCCCATCTTCTTCCATAAAGTCCTCCAGAAATAACTGAGGAATTTGGTATCCCTGTCAGAGGTAATAGTCTTTGGAACACCATGTAGTCTAACAACTTCTGAAAAAAATAACTTTGCTACCCTCGTTGCATCATTAGTCTTCTTACAGGCAATAAAATGAACCATCTTGGAGAACCTATCAACAACTACAAAAATGGAATCATTACCTCGTTGAGTATGTGGAAGTCCCAACACAAAGTCCATGCTTAAATCTGTCCATGGTGCAGCTGGTACTGGTAAGGGCATATACAATCCTGTATTCTGTGAATGTCCCTTAGCCACTTGGCAGATTCTACACCTTGTTACATACTTAGTTATATCCCTTTTCATCTTTGGCCAGTAATATTTATCTTCTATCAAGGCTATTGTCTTGTCCTTGCCAAAATGTCCAGCCAACCCACTACTATGAAATTCTCTAATAATGTTGTCCCTCATAGAGCCAACTGGTATGCATAGTTGTTTTCCTTTAAATAGATACCCATCTTGCATAAAATATTCACCCCTAAAGTGATCCAAGTTACCAGATATTGGTGCCTTCAATTGTTCCACAATCTCCCAAAAATCATCATCAGACTCATACAAATTTTTTATGGCAACAAAACCAATCACCTCAGCTTCCATTGTGGTCAAAAGTGCAACACGCCTACTTAACGCATCGGCAACCTGATTTTGTTTTCCAGGCTTATGCTTCAGCACAAAGTTGTAACCCTACAAGAAAGAGACCCACTTGGCATGCCTACTATTCAACTTTTTCTGTGTGTTCAAGTACCTCAGTGCAATATGATTTGTAAACAATACAAACTCCTGGGGAACTAGATAATGTCTCCAATGCCTCAATGCTTGAACAATTGCATAAAATTCCAAATCATAAGTAGAATAATTCTTTCTCACTGCATTCAGCTTTACACTAAAGAAAGCTATAGGTTTGCCAGCTTGGCTAAGTACAGCACCTATTCCTACATGGGAGGCATCACATTCTACTTCAAATACTTTATCAAAATTTGGCAATGCAAGTATAGGTGCTTCTGTTACCTTTTTCTTCAAGTACTTAAAGCTCTCCTCAGCATCCTTGGTCCATACAAACTCCCTCCCTTTGGTGCAATCTGTTATAGGAGCTACAATACTACTGAAATTGCGAATGAACTTTCGATAGAAAGTGGCCAAGCCATGAAAACTTTTTACCGCTGTGATGCTGCTTGGACTAGGCCATTCTAGGATTGCCCTGACCTTTTCTGGATCCATTCTAACACCATCTTTAGAAATGACAAAGCCTAAAAAAACTAAACTGTCCTGCATGAACCTACACTTTTTCAAATTGGCATAGAGCTTCTCCTTCCTTAACACACCAAAGATGATCCTCAAGTGTTGTAGGTGCTCTTCTTTGCTATTACTAAATACCAAAATATCATCAAAATAAACTACAACAAACTTACCAATGTAAGGGCGTAGTATAGTGTTCGTCAATCTCATAAATGTGCTAGGTGCATTTGATAACCCGAATGGCATAACCATCCACTCATATAATCCATCTCCAGTCTTAAAGGCTGTCTTCCACTCATCCCCTTCTCAAATCTAGATTTGGTGGTAGCCACTTCGTAGGTCGATCTTACTGAAATATTTAGCCGCTGCAAGGACATCCATCATGTCCTCCATACGAGGTATAGGAAATCGATACTTGATGGTAATCTTATTAATTGCTCTGCTATCAGTGCACATCCTCCATGTTCCATCTTTTTTTGGGCTTAACAATGTAGGTACAGCACATGGGCTCATGCTCTCTCTCACCACACCTTTACTTAGGAGTTCTGTTACTTGCTTATTCATCTCTGCATGTTGTGTTGGATTCATCCTATAAGCTGCTTGGTTGGGTAGAGTTGCTCCTAGAATCAAATCAATATGAATATCTCTCTTTGGTGGTAGACCATCAGGTAATTCATTAGGTAAAACATCAACAAATTCTTTCAATAGCTCGGCTACTTCTGGGGGAACTGAAATGTCTTCCTCTTCACCTTTTTTCACTACTAATGCATAGCAACACCCTGTCACCTTCATTTCTTTAACAAGATCTCTTTCAGACAACATGGTCTCACCTTTTCCTTCATCCTTGAGAGGCAATAAAATCACCTTAGCGCCATCTTTCCAAAAGGTGTATGTGTTTTTCTCTCCATCATGCATAACTTTTCTATCATACTGCCATGGCCTTCCCAATAACACATGACAGGCATCCATTAGGACAACATCACACCATATCTCATCCTGATAGATCTTCCCTATGCTAAACTTAATTAGGCATCTTTTATCAACAGTGACTTCATTTCCCTTTTTAAACCATGCAATGCAATACAGATGAGGATGTTTTTCACAGTGTAAATTCAATTTATCTACCATTTCTTTAGAAACCATGTTTTCACAACTACCTCCATCAACAATGACTTGACATACCTTGCCACTCGAAGTACATCTAGTTCTGAAGATATTGGTTCAAAGCCATGAACCATCGGAGCTTTTGGCTTGTGTTCTCTCCTTCTCTGGAATCACCATTGCTCTTCTCATCATGAGACTTTCTCCCACATCTGGTGGAATCTCCAGTTCTGTCCCTTCCACTTCATGCTGCATTTGAATCATGTTCACCCTAGGTTGTCCTCCTTGATTTCTTTCTTGCATGTTATAATTGGAGCATTCAAATGCCCTATGACCTTCTTCTCCACATCTGAAACAAGTGAAAGGCCTTCTCTAGTTTTCCCATCCTCTACCACTACCATAACCTCTACCTCTTTGAAATCCCCTTCCTCGTTCTTGATTCAGAGGATCTTGCCGAGTGTCTACTTTTTTTCCACACCATGGGATGACTCTCCCCTACCATAATTTGAACCTCCTTGAAATGGGGTTGATGTACCCCTTCTTCCTCCTCTATTCCTCTGATGATACTGTCTGTTTTGTTTTTCTTCAGCCTTTAGAGCCAATTGGTAAGCCTCTTCCATATTGTTGAGTCGATGCATGCTCAATTCATCTTGAATATAAAATTTCAGGCCATTCACATATCTAGCAGCCATTTGTGCATCAGTTTCTTGATGCTCTATGCATATAGATAGTGTATAAAACTCATTTGTATAATCTTGCACAGAAGAGAGGTTCTGCTTTAAATTTTGAAACCTACGAAAAAGGGTTTGCGCATAATCTATGGGCAAAAATTTTTCTCTCAACTTCTTCTCCATTTTATTCCATGTCCTGATCTTATCCTTACCTTTCCTTGTTCATTCCTTTTGAAGATGATCCCACCAAATCATTGCATGACCCTTTAATTTGGTGCATGCAAATTTTACCTTCTCCTCTGTCATGGATTTCCATTCAAAAAATTTTCTCATGCCATTCAACCAGTCTATCAACTCCTCTGGTTTAAGACTACCTGCATAATCTGAAACATCTACCTTGATCCCTTCATTTTTTCCTTCTAAGGCCCTGAGCATCCTCTCTTCAAAACTCATGCCTTCTAATTCTTCTTCTTCATGTTCTGTATCTTGATTTGCACCTCCTTGACCTATCTCTTCATCAGATTCGTCTCCTCCTCTACCTAGTCTTTGGGTTTCCATTCATGTTGTAAGTTCTACTATTTGCCTTTGTAGATTTTGCATTTCTCTATGCATCTGGGCAAGACCGCCTCTTCCTCTTCCTCTCCCAGCCATCTTCCCACTCTGATACCAAATAATGCAGCACACCACATACACTCAACAGAATTGTGCCATTAAACATGAGAGACAAAAATTTGGAAGCTGAAACATAACAAAATTTCTATTCATCAACTCTGCTGCTACAATGAGAGAAAACTCTCTTATATCTAAGAAAACAAAAAAAACAAAAAATTACCTTTTTTGGCAGATTTTGACAATTGTCAGATTTTACCATTTTAGGTAATTTTACAATCATATCTTGAGAATCCAGTTTTTTTCCAAAAAGCTCATAAAGCTAAGGTAGGACGAAAAACCAACTAACATCCTAAATTTGAAACATGAGTTTCGAGTTATTAAAAAAAACAACTTTTAAAAAACTAGAAAAAAACACTAATTTGCCATTTTGAGGGCCAAGATGAAAGTTTGAAGCCCTGAAAAAGTGCCAAGATGAGGTCCAACTGACTAGGGTGGGTTGGGAAACCACTGGCCACCTCATAACGTATCCACCTGTAAAATTTCGTAGAAAACCCACATCCGAGTCAAAAGTTATGACCTCCGGAAGTCCCTGCATCAAGTTTGTGAATTCCTTTGAAGATCTAATACATTTGTTGTGCTTGAGAACTAAAGGAGTAGTGTAAAGTTGTTTGAAGTGTCCTACAAGGCACTGAAATCTACAACTACAAGACATTGAATTGTGATACAAGGCATTGAACTTCCAAATACTTCGGTTGCATACATTTTCTTACCCAACATTACTATAAGGTAAGAAAAAGTTGCTTGTGGCATGTGAATATTTTAAAGTGGTGGTCAGAAATTCAAAGAGGGATCTTAAATTTTGAGAAAGTTTGATAATTTTGTTATGGTCAAATATAATGAAGGTGGTTGTGAAATTCTAGAGTTTTTATATTTTTATTTGGAGTAATAAGGTAAAAATTATTGAAGGCTTAATTTGATGAATGTTTAATAATATCTTGGAGGTATAAGGTTGACTAGTGTATGGGTCCATTATTGATCAAAATTGACATCATTATTTTTAACATTTCAACATGGCCACACATTATGTTTGTATTCCTGATGCCATCCATTCTATCCATGATAGAAATTTGAGAGACTTGCATACTTGTGCTATTGAAGAGTCTAATGCAAATGGATAGAGTGTAACCACATCATATTAGAGGCAGGCAGCATCGGAGGATGGAGGATTTTCCATCATCTCAAGTTAGCTTCTCGCTTTGAGATGATGCTTTGCATGAGAAGCATTTCTGGTTTTGGTTGTTTTGCTTTTCTTTTTTGATGCTGATGGATTTGAAGAATGTATGTTTTGTGAAGATTTTATTTTGGAGATAGGTTTGGGATTTGGTGTTGAGCTCAATATGGATTGTTGTCTAGCAAGCTTCAGAGTATATGATCGAGAATTATAGCCTTTCGTGGTCACTAGACAATGATAGAGATCTATTGTATCTCTTAGGGATTGTTGTCTAATAACTCAAGACTCTTTGATTTGAGAGTTCAGGACTAAAGAGCTCAAGAACACAGCTCAAAGCTACACCTTTCTGAGGGTAGACGAGACAACATGATGGAGCCCCATTTGGTTTAGGATTTGTTCTTTGGGAGAAGATCTTCTATAAAATATGTATTCATATTATGTAATCATCTTTGTTGAGTATATTAGCATTCAGGAGGGGTCCTTGGTACTATTGCAGGAACAATGTAATAAGGGGGGAATGTTGGCATAATAGTCATAGTAACAATGGTATTACATTGTTAAATTTGCATTTATAGGTTAGTTTATGCATATTAAATAAATGTTAGTAAATAAAGCAATAGTTAGTTTGTGGGAGTTACATTCCCATATGGAGGTTATGTAGGTAGTTATCAAATAGTTAAAGGGAAGAGGCTTTTATAAAGCCAATGTACTACAATGTGAAAATCATCCGAAGACAATAATATATTATTCTATGTTTTATGTTTTGCTATGTTAAAATGATTTGATTTGGTTATCTATGTTTGTGCTCACCATATTTCAATAGGCCCTACTTATAAACCCCCGACCCTAATTCTTCCCTCCCATTGTCTAGTTTTTCTTTGTGTCTACCTTATTTCTCCATCGTGTCATTTTCCAACCTCCAGTCTAGTCCTTCTTAGTCTTTTTCTATCGTGTCTCTATCCCATTCTTGTAGTTGCAATTCAACCAGTCCTTTTGTCATTTCCCAGGTTTTCCTCTCGATGGGGCACCCTACACTAGTTACACTGGAGCACAATTGTTAAATCAAACCATCATCAGTATTTTCTTTGAAACAAGGCCATAAAAGGCATTGTATCAAAGAGGGACAAAATGTAGACACCTAAAAATGACCTTTGCATTATTCATCTTGCATACATCAATTTCGTATAACGCACCTTCATCCAACATTAATTAAATAACTTGATTATTTAATTAATATCATTAATTTCATCTAAATCATCCAAATCCAACATTAATTAAATGATTCTTGATTATTTAATTAATTTCATTTAATTCACCCCTTTATTCTTCTATTTTCCCATTAATTAAATAAATCAATTATTTAATTAATTCATCACACCTTAATTCCTCCTATCCACAACAATTAAATAGTTTTAATTATTTAATTGACTAATTATTCTTCTAAATTAAATAAATTGTCCAAATTTATTTAATGTTGACATTTCTAAATCATCTAAATAAATAAAATCAATATTTTATTTATTTCTTATTTCTTCCATCATGCACAATAAATTAAATAAACTTATTTATTTAATTTCTAATTGTCTTCTCAATCTTCTAAAAATATCTTTTTCTTCCATGCAAAAAATTAAATAATTTTATTATTTAATTTTATTCAAAGCATGTCAAAAAGAAAAACAAAAATTGAGTTAATTGGCTTTAAAATCTTTGTTTTTATCAATCAACTCATAAAATAGAAAAAACATTCTAATTTTATGAAAATCAATCCTATCTTTAGCCAATAAAGCAATTAACTCAATAAAATAGTTTTTTACATGGACACTTGTCATGTACACATTCCCTCATGTCTTCTTAATTATTTCATCTGTCGATTTCATTGAATTTCCTCCATCATTGATCGATCTTCCTTGAAAGCTATATATGTACATCCATTCACCTCTTCACAATCCCTCCATTATCATTAAGCTTTGGGCATTCATACATCGCTTTGAGCTTCCATTATTGTTGAGTACATTACATCCTTTGAGTACACATCATTCATTCATGCTTGTTGCAACCATGGTTATGCAAAGTATAAAATCAATCCACATTTAAACCAAGGAATAAATACAATCCTAGGTGATAATGTTCTTTGTTGATTTGCATTGAATTGTGGTTATTGTCTTTGATCTATTTCTTAAAGGTTGTAGGATTGGATTTATTCATTTATGCCTGATCTTGTTAATCCAATTTTCCCTATACACAAATATTATTTAGATATATTCAATTGTTATAAAAAGAACATAACTTCCTTACTAATATGCCCTATTATTATGTCATAAGGTTTTTGCATAGAAACTTCAAGCTATAAAACTTTTACTAAAGAAGTAACTTTATTTTTAAATCTTTTCAGTAAGGTTGTCCAGCAATATTAGAAAATTCAAATCTTTCTCAAATCTTAATGAAATTTAATTTTTTTAGGAAGATAAAAGAAATGACCATAAAACCCATACATGGTTTTAAAATACTAGAACCTAGGAAAGATGATTATTTACGGCAAACAACTTCAGCAGACCATCAAAATTTAGCCATGGACTAAAAAATATTCTTAATTTTTCAATACAATTACCACTATAATTAAACTTATTCCTCTAATTCTCATAGCATGATAAAAATTTAATGGATTTCCTTAATGAAACTTGTTCTTATTTCAGAGATAAATGACAAATACTAGCAAGCATATTATGAGTTGCATCTTATCACTAGAAAAGAAAAGATAGTGCGAGTATTATAAATATAATCAGATGAAATGCCCCTCTACTATAGCTCATAAAGATATATTGAAATAAATTAAATTGTTCCTCTGGTCATGAACGGTAAGGTTTAATACTTCTAAACTTACCGCCAAGTAGAAGCATAACGTGGTGCTACACTAGAATTGATCAAAGTTACAAACAAAATGTAAATAAGTTGCAGATTCAGGTTCCAGATATGGCACAATCAAGGTGTTAATCTTAGACAAGATAAATAGCAAGTTACTTCAATTAAATTGGACATGAAAGGGTACAAAATAGAAGTGCTACCAAGGTGCCATACATGCTAGAAGAAAGATACAAACAAGATTAATCACTTGTTGTGAATCCATTTTATATTACAGAGATATTCATGCCCAGATATAGAGGTATAAATTATAGATATGAAGGTATAGTAAACAAAACACTAGAGTTTGAGAAGAATACAAGCTTCTGAAATAATGAGTGTCCCTTTAACTAGAAATTAAGTCAATTCAAATAAGAAAATAAATAAATAAATGTTGGCAGGGGGCAGCCCTAAAAAAATAAAACACATAGAAAGACAAAGAGAACAGAATTTCAAAAATAAACAACCAAAAATTTATATTCATATATTCACTTCAAAATCTTACACCTAAAAATTGTATGCAAAGCTTCTACTCTATTTTACATTCCAAACTAATTTGCTCCTTCTCTGGAGCTACTGTTCACTCTTCTCTAGAGCTGACTGCGTACACAATCTAGAGTGGTCTGGGAACTCCAGAGTTCCCTATTGTTCACTTTGTTGCTACTGGAACATAAAAAATTCTATCTGTTATTATATTCTATAGTCTCCTCTCTATTATTCTCCCTTACATTCTTCTATTGTTGTAGGGTCTCTTCTAGTTCTCAATAGTAATAAAAATTTCCTTCTATTTTGTCTATTTCTATCCTTTTCCGAAAAATTGGTACTTAACCCATTCAAAACTACCTAACAAATTAAATTCTCTGCTGACATAAGATAGAGTAGCATATACTTCATTGGACAAGGAGTCAGAGGAGAAGGATCCCCAAAAGTGATGCGGGGGTGTAGGTGGAGTATGCTGACTCAAGAGTAATAAATCCAACACTCCCCTTTAATCTGGAGTCACATTTGTCCTTCAACAATTTTTTTTTGGAACTATTCTCTGGAGCTAAACCTTTGTATTTTCCTTTTCGGAGTAGATTTCTAGAGCTATTTTTGTCTTTCTAGACCACCTTCATCTGAGCACCTTTCTACATCTCTAGAGCACTTTTCCTACATCTTCGGAGCTCTATTTCTACATCTCTAGAGCTCACCTCCAAAACTCTTCTATCTGTCCCATCTCTAGAGAATCTCCAAAGCTCACCTCTAGATTTATTTTGACTTTTCAAAGTTGAACCTCTGGAGCTTTGTTGTATCTCTGAGGCATCTCTGGAGCTCTATTGTGACTATTTTCTTTCCAGAGTTGCACCTTTGGAGCTGTCTATGATTCCAAGCCTATCACTTAGGTGTTTAAAGGAATCTTTTGTCAATGCCTTAGTAAAAATATCAGCGAGCTGCTACTCAAATTTGTAATATTAAAGCTCAATCTCACCAGGTTCTACCAACTCCCTTATGAAGTCATAACTGATCTCAATCTTCTTACTTCTTCCGTAGAAGAATGGATTCTTTGTGAGGGCTATTGATGAAATGTTATCACAATGAATGGTTGTACCATCTTCTTGTTTCTCATTCAAGTCTATAAGGATTCTTCTCAACCAAATAGCGTAACATGTTGCTGCATTTGTTGCAATATACTCATCTTCTGCTGTGGAGAGAGAGACAATGCGCTACTTCTTGGATGCCCATGAAATCATGTCTAAACCCATGTGGAATACATATTCCTATGTGCTCTTCCTGTCATCTACATTTTCTTCCCAATCACTATCCATGAAACCATCCAACTTAAACTCATTGGATGCACTATACAAGATGCCATAACCTATTGTACCATTAACATATCTTAGGATCCTCTTTCTTGCTTGCCAGTGTGTGTTCTTAGGTTTCTCCATGACCCTAGATATGGGGCTTACTACGTACATCAAATTAGGTCTAGTAGCTGTCAAATACATCAAACTTCCAACCATGCTCTTGTTGAGGGTTGGGTTCACTTCATTGTTTCTATCCTCTTTGCTCTATTTCAGACCTGTAGCTATTGGTGTTGGGGAAGGCTTGCTATTTTGTATTTTAAAGCTCCTCAAAATCTATTTGGCATAGTTAGTTTGTGAAATAAATATGCCATGCTCTATTTGTTGGACCTTAATGCCAAGAAAATACATCAACAGACCTAAGCCTACCATCTCAAACTCATTCTTCATTACCTCTTTGAAATCAACAATGAAGAAATCACTATTTCTAGTAAACATCAGATCATCTACATACAGAATTAAAAGGAAGCTAGGTGTGCAGAAATCACTTCCTACACTAATCTAATGAGGAGAGATGTATGCAAATTCAATTTAATTCTTACAACTATAGCAACATAGAACATCTAACAGAGATATTGCAACAATACACATACACATAGAAAGTAGACAGAAGAGAGAGAGAAAGACAAGATATACGTGGGGAAAATCCTTACAGGTGAAAAACCCCACACTCCAAAACACAGCTCTAATGTATTACAGTAAACAATAACATATTACAATATAGTTTCAGAGCCAATGCTCTTTCAGGAGTCTTCAAATGTTGAATCTAGAGATATTCCAGCAACATAATAGTACCTATAAAAACACACTACTTATATCCCATCCAAGCACCTATTTTTATAGAGTTTACAAGGCAATTATGGAACCTTCTAGAGATGGGCGTCCATCTTGGACTCATGCCCCAAAACCCATGCCTAAGGACACATGTCCAACATCCCATCCCAATGTGGGTTCCTTGTCCCAAGATAGGCTATGACAGATGCTCTTACGCACCTTACAACTGTCATAGAATCTGTCATAACTGACAACATTTACAGCTATAAGAGAATCTGTCATACACTGACTAAAAATATCTTATTCCTCTTACAACTTGTCATAACCTCCCTTGACTGCCCAAAGATGCCTTTCTCTCATGCAAAGATAATCACCGACACTTGTCATTAAATAAAAGTCGGTTGAGTTTAAGACGCTGCCCCTGGACCCCGCAAGGGGCTCTGCCCCTTGACCCCGTCTTGGGGGCGCTGCCCCCAAACCCCCGTTAATTATTCAAGGGGGAAACTACGGCTGCCAAAGTCACCAAAATTTATTCTGCTGTATGTACACAAGGTGCTGACTATGCCAACTCAACATGGGATAAATAAATACAACATTAGGAATTTGCAAAGGTTGAGACACCTTAAATCCCAACAAGAATAGAAATCAAAATCTCACCTTGAGCTAATTTGATGTAGAGTATGGGCTCACTACTACCTTGTCCTCTTTGGTATCAATGAGGTAAGTGTAGGATCTGAATTACCTCTGAAGGTGCTACTCTGCTGACCTCCAGAGCTATTGTACCACTAACCTCTGAAGCTGCTACTCTGCTAAACTCTGGAGTTGCCGATCTTTGGACTTGCAGATGTCTAGAGCTATTGATCTCTGGAGATGTTGCATTGCTGACCACCTCAGGAGCTGCTATTCTATTGAACACCTATGGATATGCTATTTTCCAAAGCTCTGTGGTAGTTTCTCCCTAAGCTGCTACTCTCTGGAGCTTGTTCATCTTCAAGGGGTATTGTTGCTGAAATACCTATGGTGTTGTCCACTATTCCATCCTATGATTCATTCTCAATGAACTCAACATCTCTGCTGATCACAACATTCTTGGTGATAGGATTATATAGTTTGTAGGATTTTGACTCTTCACTATAGCCTATGAAGATACATTTTTCACCTCTATCATCAAATTGTTGCCTATTCTCTTTTGGAACGAATGCATATGCCACACACTCGAAGATTCTTAGGTGTTCCATGATCCATTTGTTGTTTGTCCATGCCTCTTGTGGAATCATATCACAAACAACCTTTGTAGTGTACTTATTCAATAAGTAAACTACTATTGCTATAACTTCACCCCAAAAATCATGTGACAATCCTTTTTCTTTCAGCATGCTTGCTGCCATCTCTTAGATGGTTCTATTTTTCCTTTTCAGTTACTCCGTTTTGCTATGGAGTATACCTAGTTGTAAACTATTTTTCTATGCCTTCATTCAGGTGCAGTAATTCAAAAATTCTTTTGAGATGTACTCTCCCCCTCTATTTGTTCTTAGGGATTTGATGTAGTGGCCACTTTACTTTTCAGCTAAGACCTTAAACCACTTGAATTTATCGAAGCCTTCTGATTTGTTTTTCAAGAAATAAACCTAATGTTTTCTCTTGTAATCATCTATAAATGTTCTAAAACAAGTATTTCCATCCAATGTGTGGGTTTTCATGGGCCCACACAAATCTGAGTGCACCAACTCCAATGGTGTTTTTGCTCTCCTAGAATACCCTGATTGAAAGGGTTGCCTATGTTTCTTTCCTAAAATGAAAGCTTCACATTTTCCATCGAGATCTACAATAGCTAATAACCCTCTAACCATGCCTTTCTTGGACAATAAACTCAAACTAGAAAAACTCAAGTGTCCATACCTTAAATGCCAAAGTTTGGATGGTTCTTTGATGACTATCTGAAAGGCAAATTGTTGTCCCACTACTATGAGCACCAGAGATAGTGCTAGAAATTGCACCAGAGATATCACCAGAGATAGCGTCAAAGACTCAATAATTATCCTAAAAGGAAACATTTTGTTTCTTGTCATCTTCACTACTACAATCACTTTCTTGCTTCCTCCATTATCAAATATCATTAACTCTCCATTCTCCATCAAGATTCTATAACCATTTTGGACCATCTGTCCAATGCTTAATAGGTTATGTTTTATGTCTAGGACATAGTAGACATCTTGGATATTCCTCCTTTAACCATGATTGGTTTGAATGATGACTATACCTTTTTCCATGATGTGAACTTCCTCATTGTTTCCCACTTTGATTTCAATTTTTATGTTTCTATCTATGGAGGCAAAGAAATTTTTATTGCCACTCATGTGGCTGCTATAAGCACTGTCTAAATACCATACATCATCACAACTCCACTGAAAAAGGTTGTAATCAATAAATATATTTGATTATTTTTCATTTTCAGCCTTGTTTTCATTTGCTACATTAGTGTTTTGACCCCCATGATATGCTATTTTTTTCAAAATTCACTTGCATAGTGACCAAACTTATGACATTAATAACATTAAACATTGCTTTTATCATACCTCTCATTTAAACTATTGTTCTTCTTCTTTTCTTAGAAGGATGGTTGTGATGTACTTTCCTTCTCATGGTTGTTTGAACCTCCTCTTTCAGAGTTGCTTCTTCCTCTACCTCTTTGACTCCTACCTATGTTGTTTCTGCCTCTTCCCCTTTCTCTTACATTGGTCTGAGCCTTGAAGGCTTTCTCTATGGAAGGAGCAAATATGTTCAACCACTGCTCATGGGTTTGTAGTGAACCCATCAACTCATCCACCGACATTTTGGATAGGTCCTTAGCCTCTTCATTGGCTATGACAATGGGATCAAATCTAAAAGGTAGACTCCTTAAAATCTTCTTTGTAATCCTTCTATCTTCCATGGTTTCTCCATTTATCCTAAGTTGATTGATCAAGGTGGAAACCCTAGTGTGGAAGTCTGAAATAGACTCATTGTCCTTCATTTACAAGGTCTCAAAATCTCTCCTTAGCAATTGGAGCTTTGCCAATCTAGTCTTGTCAATCTCCTTATAACTATTTTGAAGAATCTCCCATACTTCTTTTACATAGTTTGTTGCTACAATATAGGGGAAAATAGCCTCTATCAAGGTTGCTTCAATCAGACTGAAGGCTTTTGCATTCTTCATTCTAGTTTCTTTTAGCTGATTCCTTTGGGCATTTCATAGGGCTGCATAGGCAACTTGGTCTATAGTACATGTGAAACCATTAATGACTAGCTCCCATAGGTCATTTGCAACTAATATAGTCTTCATTTTCCTTGCCCATATATCATAGTTTTGCCAGTCAAAATTTGGTGGTTGCTGCCTTGACCTTTGTTGTCCCCACCTGCCATTCTTCTCAAACTAGAGAAGACTAGTAGTACCTAGAAAATCTAGGGCTTTCCAAAATACCCAATAAAAATTTCTAACTTTCTAGAAAAACAGGGCTCTGATACAACTTGTTGGTAGGGGGTAGCCCTAAATCACTGATGTGATGAAATGAAGGAGAAAAAAAAAGACACAAAAAGAGAGAGAATAGAATTTCAAAAACAAACAACTAGAAATTTATATTCATATATTCACTTCAAAAATTTACACCCAAAAACTTGATGTAGAGCTGCTACTCTATTTTACATTCTAAATCGATTTTCTCGATCTCTAGAGTTGTTCACTCTGCTCAGGAGCTAACTATGCACACAATCTAGAGCAGTCTGGTAACTCCAAAGTTTCCTAGTGTTCACTCTATTGTTGCTGCAACACACAAAAAAATATATCTATTATTCTCTACTATATTCTCCTCTCTATTATTCTCCCTTACATTCTTCTGTTGTTGTAGGGTTTCTTCCAATTATCAACAATAATCAATTTTTCCTTCTATTTTGTCTCTTTCTGTCCCTTGCCAAAAAACTGGTGCTCAACCCATTCAGAATTACCCAACAACTTAAATTCTCTACTGACATAAGACAAAGCATCATTTACTTCATTGGATAGGGTGTCAGAGGAGAAGGATCCCCAAAATTGACATAGGGGAGTACGTGGAGTATACTGACTCCAGAGTAATAAATCCAACAATAAATATATTATATATACACTAACTCAGAACTACAAGAAGTAGATTGTGTTGATAACTGAGAGGGGGGGGTGAATCAGTTATCCTAATTATTTCCCTTATTAAACTTTCCTTTTAATTGAAGCAGCATAAAATCAAACACAAAACATAAACCATGAAATAAGAAACACATGACACAGTATTTTTGACGTGGAAACCCTGTTAAGGGAGAAAACCACGGGGTGATTAACCCAAGAATTATTCTCTGTTAGAAGAATAGGAAATTACAAAAATGGCACTTGCCAATTAGGGCTCACTGCCCGAGCACACTGCTCACAAGAGGCTCACTGCCTACAAGAAGACACACTGTCTTACAAAGTGATAAGAATCACAGTCTTGAACTGATTGGAAGCATCTGCATATGCTGGAGTTCAGTTCCGGTTAGGTTCAGTATACTGATCTGCTGCACTTCATCTTTCCTCTGTTCTTTAGTCTGCTGTCCTTTCACATACCGGATCTTTCTTGTTTCTTCTGCTCTATTCTGGACTTGTTCGCATATCCTCACACACACTTCACACCCTTTACAACTAAATCCATCCTCTATATATATCCGCACAAGTAATTTCATCATCTTTCTAGTCGGCATCCGGAACAGTCTAGTTTCTTACAAACTTAGTTCTGTCGGCTGAATCCTTGCTCACCAAGCAATGCGGATCAAGCATATACTTGTAGATATCATCAATTATGTCGGCCAAACATGATTCATGCCTCCGCAACCTTTATCATCATCTGTAACACATCCGGAAAGTAGTTTGATACTTTGTCAGTCAGTTCTTCCTCTGTTTTTACTGTCTCTCAGGAATCCGGTACTCAACTATTCATATCTTTTTCTTTGTCCATCTCCGGAGGCTAAATCCTTGGAATATACTACTCAAGATAGTCCTCTTGACTTCCCCAGATCCGCACTGTGCCAAGACACTTCCTCTGAGAGATCCGGACCAATCTGTCGGACCTTGCCACATGCTCTGTTCTTGTTCACCGGACCACAACAATCTTCAATCTGACTTCCGGTAGAGATATATCATGACTTGCGGATATGTGGAATGACCTTTGTTGCCATCAATGACAACAACCATGAATCCATATAGTGTCTCTTGCCAACAATCTCCCCCTTTGGCATTGATGGCAACACTTAGTGAAAAATGACTAAGTGTTTACACTATGCTCCCCCTTTGCTGATGCTCTGTCTTTATATACAATTTCCGGAACTCCCCCTGAGTTGGATTCCTCATTTTTCACTGCTCCTCACTCCCCCTTTGACATCAATGGCAAAGGGTAGGGTCCGCACACCAAAATTTTCAAAAATTTTCTATATATAGCCGCATATTTACATACTCACATATACTGCAGAATGTCTGCAAAGGATGTCTGCAGTTGAACCATTTCAGTAGCCCAACTTAGCTTCATTCTGTCCAAGATTGAAATGTGACCACTCAACAAAAATGCAAAAGCTTCTGCCCACCTGAGATCTGTCGGATCTTTTGTATGGGCGGTGGTCTGGGCATCACTGATGGCCTCATGCATAGTTTCCAACTTAGGGACTATAATCCTTCTAAGTTCTCCCATCCGGTTGGTAATGTTCTTCCTCTCCTTCTCAAGATTCTTTATTTCATTCAAGACTGCAATAGTCTGACATTCTTGATTTATTATAGAGGAAGAGAGAGGATCAAAACTTTGAGATAAGCTTTGAAGCTTGTCCTGTTCCTCTTTTATTTTCTTGTCAATTGCAGCTGTTGCCTTTGACCAAGATATACAAAATTTGTAGATGTCACCGCCATCCTTAAGAGCATTTTCTAAGCTCTTTATTCCAATGCTTACAATCTTCCTATCCTTAGAGATTAATTCTAATATTTCAGAAAATCTCTTATCCAAAAATTCCTTCCGGACCTTGTCTTCAGCTGATTTTTCTAGAGAATTAAAATGTGTATCAATACTGCTGACTAAGGTTTTTAGATTACCGGAAGTGGAGGCAGTCGGATCTATTTGGATTGATGGCATGATCTTTACAAGTACTCCGGAAGCAGCCTCTATCAACTCACAGTCTTCCATATGAGACTTCAGGAGCTTTTCATTTGCCTTGGCATTTGCAAATGAAGCTATCTTCATTGTTTGTACCGGAGAGAGAGAGTCAAAATCAAATGGACCTTTTAGAAGCTCCGGTTCATCAATCTCTAGAGTTTCTTTGCTCAAAAATTGTTGAACAGTTTGTGCAGTGTCTCTTGCCGGAGACAGATGTTTCTTTTCTTCTGCAGTCTTAGAACTGTCAACCTCTTTGTCTGTCACCACTGCTTCCTTCTCCTGCAATTGCTCTTCTTCTTTGGATCCGGAGACTGTAGGGGAAACCGGAGGAGAGATGCTTGCTTGTTCATGGGTCACTTCTTCTGGAGCAGAGGGTCCCAAGTCCTCACTTGTCTGTTCAGGGCTCACTTCTTCCGGAACAGAAGATTCCAAGTCAGCAGCTGTTTCTGCACCTAAGTCCTCTACAACAGGAAGATTGAACCTTTTGAAGGCCTTCCGGAGGATCTCTTCTGTCTCTTGTGCCACTTTGTCAGTCTCACCAAGCATGAGCTGATTCATCCTGGCTTTACTTCTGAACTCATCTTTGCAGTCCTTGAAGATCATGTTCATTGTCTTGGGATCAATTTGAGGATATAGCTGAATAGCTATCTGCTCCCGGATCTCAAGATCTTTAGCATGAGCATTATTTTTCCTCACTTCCATTTCCTTTTCTAGGCTTTTAGGAATAAGAGATATTATTTCAATGAAAGCCTTATTATATATGTTGAGATATTTCACTGTGGCCTCCTGCAGAGTCTTTTGGTCTGCCTCACTGAAGTCATCATAGGATTCAGTCATTGGTTGAAGGTTTCCATCCACCGTGACCGACTTGATTATGCTCTCTAGTGACAGAGTGGGCTTTTCAACAGTTACCTCTGCCATTTCATCCTTGTCTTGGCCTGTGGAGGGCTTACCGGATCCTTTCTTCTTCTGTTTCTTTACTTCTCTTACTTCCTTATCTGATTCTATTTCCTCTTCATCCTTTTGGCTTTCATAAGCCCTTGATGCTTTTGTCTTGGATCTTTTACCGGATGCCTGGACTTCCGGTTTTGAGCTTTTGGTTGTGGAAGGTGCAGATCTCTTTGATGATCTGGTCCGGGTGGGGGTTTCAACCGGAGCACTTTCTTTGCTTTTCTCTTCTTCCTCAGCCTTTCTCCTCTTTTCCCGGCTGGCATCAAGTGCCTCTTTTGAGATGCCTAGGCCTTGAGCAATGTGCTCTACTTCTTTTCTCACTTTTCTTTTAATCTCAGGTTCCCTGAGTTCTACATGTAATTTCACGCTCAGCTCCTCAAAGGTTCCAAACCTTTCTGCCTTAGGATCTTTGGGCTGACTTAGCATGTGTTGAACATGCAGCTCTACTATCTGTTCATCAACTTCATACCCCATGGGCATGATCCAGACAGTCCTTGGCTCCACTGCCTCCATTAGGCACTGATCAGTGTCAACCATAAAACATACTGAGTCCTTGTATTTCTCAATGAGAGACTGGGGAATTCTCTCTCTTGCTTGCATCATGCTCTGAAAGTTTTTGAAGTATCCCCATAGAGCTGTATTTCTCGCTTTTGCATCCCCAAGTCCATGCAAATAGTCTCTTATCTGGACTGCAACAGGTTTGTCATTCTGCCATACCCATCCACTTGTTCCGGGTAGCTCATTCATGAAGTAAAAGAATAGACATACAATGAGAGTACCATACTTAAAGGAGTTCTTCTTGTCTTTCTTGATTTTCTGTACATTTTCCATCAATTGGCTTAGTAGTAGTTCACAAAGATCATAATCTGCATTCTTTCTTAGCATTTCATATGCTGTGTATATTGCAGTTTCGGATACAGAATTCTCCCTGCTGGAGTGATAGATCTTGTATCCTATTATCATTGATGCATATTTGATATCCGGATCCGAAATATCTTCAATGGTCATTGCCCTCTTATCATATTTTGATCCGGTGGCCTCAGTTACAACGTTGTTCTTGACAGATTTGAGGATAGGTACCCCCCGGAAGAGTATAGACCAGTTACTGCTCTAATTGCTTCTTTTGTGATCTTACAGGGTCTATCTAGCCAAAGGAAGTTGTCATGCATCCTGCTCAGTACATACCGGACCCATTCATCTTCTTCAAAGCTAGGGAAATGAATGAATTGCTCAAATTGTTTCTTCTGGATACCCTTATACTCTGGTTTGAGCTCAAAAGCATTGTCTATCAGTTGCTTGTGATAGAGGTCTCTTAATTTGAATTCCCCAAATTCCTCAATGTTTGCGTGTATGTAAACCCTAATATCTTCAGTATGTAAGACTCCGTGGGGAACACTAGAGAAGGCTCCTAGTGGATCTACCTCCAATGATTTGTAGGGATGTTTCTTGAATGAGGGGAGAGGTCTATCAGAGATCTTAACTATGTTTGGAGTAGCCATTCTTCAAAGATTTGTAGTGAGGCAATGAAAACGAAGAATACCTTATGCGCCTTCGGTTTGCACGGAGTGGTTGGATTGATTTCTTTATGCAATAGCTTCGGCAGGAGATCCTTGGTGTGCTTGATGAACCTTGTTGCAGAGCTCCACTATTCGCTTCTTCTCAAGTGTAGAATGAGCAGATAACTTTTGAGAAATCCCTTATATTGCTCCGCAAACCCTAATATCTGTCTGCAATAAATGCTTCACCTGCATTATTCCGGTTTACCATGTCTGGACAGCTTGGAGTATCCCGGATTAGTCCTGATCACTGAATATCATCCGGATCTTTAAATCATGAATAAATCTAGGTAACATATTACAAGAACATCCCAAACACTCTGTCCAATCCGCAAGACAAGATCGTGCACTTCCGGATCTCTCCGGACCTTTTTGTAATCCTTTATCATACCGGAGCACTTTCTTTGAACAGGTCTAACTTAATCGAACACAGCTTCTTCATAACTCCATGCGGACCTCTGAAAACTTGACTGAAGCATCTCAGGACTTATATCTACAAACCCTTTAATCCGCATCTTGTGCCACATCCGGCACAACTTGTTTGGCTGGGGGAACAGAATCTTCTTTGAGTCTCCCCCTGAGCCTGAGCTCACCTTTTAATTTCCGGAAGAAATATCAGCACCAGAATCTGGTGCGGATCCAACCTCTACATTCTCTGAGTTTTTCTTCACCCAAATCTTGCTCATCTGATTCCTAACTTCATCCGCATTCATCTTTTGTTTACCCTTGTCTTGATTCTGATTATACACCGGACCTCTTTTGTCCTGATTCTTGTTTCTGCAGACTTTAGCATTATGACCGGACCTATTGCAGATTTGGCAAATAACATTTCTTTGCATATTTAACTGATATCCCCTTGATCTGCATTGATTAGCCATATGACCTACTCTATTGCATGTAAAGCATCTACCTTTGAATGATTTGTTTACTTGCATAATTCTGCATTCATGGGATTTGTGTCCATACCTTTTGCAGTTGAAGCACTGTCCGGAGAAGGATGAATTAATCTGATTCATTCTCATTCTGCACTGATTAGCTTTGTGACCAAAATGGTTGCAGCTGTGGCAGTATCCATTGAAGGATGGATATTTTTGAGCATTTGGCTGTCTTACCGGAGGTCTTCTAGGCCTGCTCCTTGGATTTTCTGATCCAAGATTCTTCTGACCGGATCCGGAGCTTTCTCCTTTCTCATATCCCAAGCCATACTTGTCATCTGTCCTCTTTTGACTTCCAAGAAGAACTTCAAGTTGAGCAGAACTTATCTTGAATTTCTCTTTATATTCATTTGCTGTTTGAAGGTCTCTTTTGAGAGAGGCAATTTGATCCTCAAGTTTTCCTTCATTATCTTTGGAATCTTCAAGATCAGATTCAAGGTGTCTGATAATCCTGTCCATCTGGTGGCATTCTTCTGATTTTTCTTTAAGAGATTGTCTTAGATTGTCTTCAGCCTTTCTTTTTTCTTCAATCTCTTGAGTAAACTTTATAGTTCCTGATTCCATTTCATGTCTTAACATAATGACTTCTTTTGATAACTTTTCACATAACTTGGTTTGCTCAGTCAATTCCTCACTTGTATTGCTTTCTTCACTTTGTCTTGCCAACTGTTGAAGCAGCTCCTTTCTCTTTTTCATAGAGAGACTTAATTTGTCTTTTAATTCTCTCATGAATTCATCAGCCTGTTTGAGTCTTTCCTTTAATTCACTGACTTCAGAATTTGACTGTTCAAGATCCTCAAGGGCAGTCTTGAGTTGCTCCCTTAAACCATATGCATCCATTTGAAATCCCAGATCTTCCTCAAGCTGTTAGGCTCTATTGGGAGGAACCTAGCTCTGATACCAATTGTTGATAACTGAGAGGGGGGGGTGAATCAGTTATCCTAATTATTTCCCTTATTAAACTTTCCTTTTAATTGAAGCAGCATAAAATCAAACACAAAACATAAACCATGAAATAAGAAACACATGACACAGTATTTTTGACGTGGAAACCCTGTTAAGGGAGAAAACCACGGGGTGATTAACCCAAGAATTATTCTCTGTTAGAAGAATAGGAAATTACAAAAATGGCACTTGCCAATTAGGGCTCACTGCCCGAGCACACTGCTCACAAGAGGCTCACTGCCTACAAGAAGACACACTGTCTTACAAAGTGATAAGAATCACAGTCTTGAACTGATTGGAAGCATCTGCATATGCTGGAGTTCAGTTCCGGTTAGGTTCAGTATACTGATCTGCTGCACTTCATCTTTCCTCTGTTCTTTAGTCTGCTGTCCTTTCACATACCGGATCTTTCTTGTTTCTTCTGCTCTATTCTGGACTTGTTCGCATATCCTCACACACACTTCACACCCTTTACAACTAAATCCATCCTCTATATATATCCGCACAAGTAATTTCATCATCTTTCTAGTCGGCATCCGGAACAGTCTAGTTTCTTACAAACTTAGTTCTGTCGGCTGAATCCTTGCTCACCAAGCAATGCGGATCAAGCATATACTTGTAGATATCATCAATTATGTCGGCCAAACATGATTCATGCCTCCGCAACCTTTATCATCATCTGTAACACATCCGGAAAGTAGTTTGATACTTTGTCAGTCAGTTCTTCCTCTGTTTTTACTGTCTCTCAGGAATCCGGTACTCAACTATTCATATCTTTTTCTTTGTCCATCTCCGGAGGCTAAATCCTTGGAATATACTACTCAAGATAGTCCTCTTGACTTCCCCAGATCCGCACTGTGCCAAGACACTTCCTCTGAGAGATCCAGACCAATCTGTCGGACCTTGCCACATGCTCTGTTCTTGTTCACCGGACCACAACAATCTTCAATCTGACTTCCGGTAGAGATATATCATGACTTGCGGATATGTGGAATGACCTTTGTTGCCATCAATGACAACAACCATGAATCCATATAGTGTCTCTTGCCAACAGATTGTTGCTTAAAAACTTTAAGTAAAGTCAATTCGGACAAGTGGAATAGGATATTTGTTGAAATCATCCAGAGGTGCCAGGCAAAATAAGTCAGCTTCAATGAAGTTGATAAACAAAAACTTTAACTCATGTATATTACAAGGAGTTGCAGACTATACTAGCACATTAAAAGAAATAAGAAAAACCAAGAGAAGTCTACATGAATTCAAGATTGTAGAAAGAATATAATTTTTGGAAAACACAAAACAAGCTCTGAATGAAACCAACAATGGCGAAAAGGATAAAGTCTATAAATTCTAATTTTACAAATAAAAACTAATCCCATTGAATTTTCAACTACTTTCAACAGAAAACAAGAACATTATCCAATTAAATTGCATACCCAGAATTCTTGTGATTTTCCCAAAAGACCTATATTTTCCCACACTTTGTTTTTTTCTTGAATTATGCTTTTTTGGACCCCCACCCCAAATCTTTCCATCTTTTTCCTTTTAACGAATCCCCCCATTAAAATTTAAAATATCAAAAAGCAATTAATTTTCCTCCACTATTTTTCCCAGTAAATCTACCTATTCTAAATTTAATCACACCATCTTTTAACTGATGAAAATAAAGTTTCTTCAAGCAATTAAAAGATTCCTATTAGTTACAAATGCATGGAACAAAAGATAAGATAATTTATTTATTTGAGAAGAAAGATAATTTTTTTCATTTTTCTTAACTAAAAGATAAGTGGATATTTCTACCAAATGAAATTCTTAAATTAACATTCATAGGTCCATAAAGGACAAACATACATCAGTTTAAATTAAATTATTTCCTAAGTGAGTGTGTGTGTGAGATTCCCTATAATGGCCATTTGCTTCTTGACGACTAGACTCCCTCTCCCCCATGACACTCTCTCTATGAGAGAGTGTTGAATTAAGCCCATTTCACTCATTGAAACAACACCAAGTGATTAGTCCCCATTAGTCAAAATAATAATAATCAAACATTAATAATTTTAATATGTAAGCATAATTAAAATTCACAATGATCATTCATTGATAGCATTGTTGAATTTCCTATCTCATCCATTGAAACATCATCAAATGGTTAGTCCACATTAGTCAAAACATCATAATTCAATATATATGCTAAAATTGAAAATCTCAATAACTTTTATTTCCATACTCGACAAAAACGTCTATAGCATTATTTAATTTTAATAAGTATCGAGTCTCAATATGAGGGTTATGACAATTTTATTACATGGTTTCGCATGATACTCTTGGTTTCTCACACAGAAATATCCAATTGTACATGAGGTAGCTTTGGATGGTTCACGAATTCCTTGGCCCTTTATTCATATTTTCCTTGTCTTTCACCTAGTATGCCACCATTGTTATATCCTCAATTCTTAGTGATCTTATCCTTGTGTGTACTGCTTGGTCTTTCATGTTTGCATCTTACTAGATATGGTTTTGTGTCTAGAGTTACATGCTTCATCTCTTATGAAATCTAGTTTACACTCTCATGATTTATCTTTCTATGTTTTTCTCAAGTGTCCTCACCAAATTTGAGAAAACACTAGGGGCATCATATTCCCCTTTTGTTATATATGCTTACATGTCTACATCTTGCTATATGTATTTAGAGAATTATATTTCAATATGTTTGTTGCTTGTCACATGATGTTATTCACGACACAGGATTACATGCTTAATGGGTTTTACATTACCATATCTTTCTTTTCACTTGCTCCATTTTCTAGTATCATGTATATGCAATCAATTAATGGGAACTATAATATCACTACTTCACAGAGTTCAATCACTATGATTGTAGTGATTGGTTCATTGTTATGATGATTATTTCTATTTATAGGAAAATCCCTATTTTAATTCCAGGTACAAGAGATACTTCTATTTTTTAAGTCAGGTCTATTTATTCTTGCATCCAAGTAGGGACCTATTAGTAGTTATGTTTTCAAACAAAGTCCTTATTTGCATACCAAGTAGATCCACTCTACCCTTTTTTAATTTTTTTCTCATTAATAGTTTTAGTAGTTGTGTTTATGTCTATTTTTAAATGCTTGACAAATGTTGATTATTGGAATTTTTTCTTCTATGCTTGTAATTTTAAAATGGAGTTCTCATTGTGACAAGAATGTACTAAAATTGATATATCCTTAAATTTGTATCCTTTATATGAGTGTCTAAATATCTACTTTAGTGTTGATTAATTGATTGTTTTACCTTGGCACACATCTTCATAGTAATTCACATGCAAGTCAAAGTGGGCGCAAAATATAATAGTGAAAATTACACACCTTATAGTTTTTCCTTGTGTTTTGGGCCCATTTTGATAGGGTTGTCCTTAGTACAATGATTAGTGTGCAAATTATCATATTTGTACATGAAATTGGTAAATACCCTTATTATCTCCTAATTCAATGTTTACACATCCCAAGGAATTGGTTCTTGTTGGAATTATTAATTTGGAGCAGGCATTTTTGCCTTTTACCCTATCAAAGATCCCTGTAGATCTCCCTCCTGCTGCACTTGACCAAAATAGTTAATGCTTCATGTTGGCCCGTCAATTTCATTCATTGCTAGTCAGTTTCTTTATTGCTGGTAGGTATAATTGAATTTTGTGTTTGAGCGGTAGAATTTTTGGGTGAAGACAAAAGGAAGGAATGAGAATGTAGAATTGTATGTAAGAGAAGAACAATATTTAAGCACAACAGTGCATAGCAGAAGAATGTTTTGTTGCAGCAGCAATAGGAAGAATACAGTAGTGAGGGAGTGCAAAGATTCGAGCTCCAAACAGATCCAAACACTCATAAAAGTTAGTTAAAGGAAAGGGCAGAGCAAGTCCAAACAGAAACGTATTGTTGTGATGTCCAACAAGCTCCAGAGAGAGCAATAGTTGTAGGAAAAGAGGAATCAGAGCTATAGCTCTAAGTTGTATTTGTTTTATGTAAAACAATTTTAATGATTAAATAGAAATCTCTGTTTGTGCAAATTTTTGTATGTCCCCTCTCTCTATCTATTTGTCTTATTCTTCCTCCTTTGAGTGGTATCTGAGTCATACCACTCCCAAGATTTGGTATCAGAGCATAGATTTGGTAGATCTAGAGTTTTAGTTTTTCTAGGTACTAACAATCTCCCCTGATTTGGAAAAATGGCTGGAGGAGACAACAAGAGTTGGCAGTAGCCACCAGTTTTTGATGGGAAAAACTATGATGTCTAGGCAAAGAAGATAAAGACCATCTTGGTTATGAATGATTTGTGGGAACTTATGGTCAGTGGGTTCACAGATGTGACTGACCCAAATGCCTTTGTAACCCTGTCTAATGTCCAAAAGAACTAGCTGAAGGAGACAAGAAGAAATGATGCAAAAGCCCTTAGTTTGATTGAGGTAGCCTTGACAGAGGTTATTTTCCCTAGAATAGCAGTAGCTAACTATGCAAAAGAAGCATGGGAAATATTGCAAAATAGTTACAAGGGAACTGACAAGGTGAGATCAGTGAAACTCCAGCTGCTTAGGAGAGATTTTGAGACCCTACAGATGAAGGATAGTGAGTCCATTTCATATTTTCACACAAGGGTTTTGACCTTGGTTAGTCAATTGAGGATAAATGGAGAAACCATGGATGAGCAAAGGATTATAGAGAAAATCTTTAGAATTTTGCCCCTAGATTTGACCCAATAGTTATTACCATAGAAGAGACCAAAGACCTCTCAAAAATGGCACTTGATGTGTTGATGGGTTCTCTTCATACCCATGAGCAGCGGCTAAATAGATTCGCTCCTTCCCTAGAGAAAGCATTCAAAGCACAAGGAAATGTGAGAGGCAGGGGAAGAGGAAGAAATGGCAGAGGAAGAGGTCAAAGGGGCAGAGGTAGAAGCAACTCCAGAAGAGGAGGCTCTAATAGTCAAGAGGAGGCCAGCACCTCCCAAACAGACTTCTAAAACAAGAAGAATAGCAGCTCAAATTAGAGGTATGATAAGAGAAATGTGCAATGTTACTACTATCATAAGTATGTTTACTATGCAAGTGAATGCAAGAAGAACAACATGACCAGGGGAGTCAAAATGCCAATGTGGAAAATGAGAACAAGGTTGAAAATGAAAATCAATCTAAGGTCTTTATTGTGTGTAACCTTGCTGAGTAGAGTAGCCCTGAGGTATGGTATTTGGATAGTGGATGTAGCAACCACATGAGTGGTAATGTAAATTTGTTTGCCTCCATTGACAAGAGTGTCAGGTCTGAGATCATGATGGGGAACAGTCAAAAGGATCCTATCATAGGAAGAGGCATGATCATAGTCCTATCCAAGCAAGGTGAGAGAATGCAGATCTAGGATGTCTATTATGCCCCAGGCGTAAAACATAACCTATTGAGCATTGGATAGATGGTCCAAAATGGTTATAGAATCCTGATGGAGAAAAGGGAGTGCATCATCTATGATAGGGATGGTAGCACGAAGGTCATTGCAGCAGTACAGATGACAAAAAATAGAATGTTCCCTCTTAGGCTGCAGTCTCCAGTGCTCTCTGGAGCTACACCTATCAAGTTCCAGATGGCTCCGAACAGCTCAAGAGTCAACCAGATGGTGTCTATAGTAGTGGCTCAACAGTCATCCAAAACCCATCCAAGCTTTGGCATTTGAGGTATGGGCACTTGAGTTTTTCTGGTTTAAGTCTTTTGTCCAAAAAAGGCATGGTTAGAGGGCTTCCAACAATTGTTGAGCCCGATAGGAAATGTGAAGCCTGCATTTTAGGAAAGCAGCACAGGCAGCCCTTTCAATAAGGGAATTCTAGGAGGGCAAGAGCACCATTGGAGTTGGTGCATTCATATTTATGTGGCCCCATGAAGACCCCCACACTAGGTGGGAATGTATATTTCATGACCTTCATTGATGACTATGGCAGAAAGCCTTGGTTTTATTTCTTGAATAATAAATCTGAAGCATTTGAGAAGTTTAAAGAGTTTAAGGCCTTGGCTGAGAAGCAAAGTGGCTGGTATATCAAGGTCCTTAGAACAAATAGAGGGGGAGAGTATGTCTCCAAAGAATTTATGAATTTCTGCAAGTATGAAGGCATTCAAAAATAGTTCACAACAAGGTATACTCCACAACAAAATGGAGTTGCGGAGAGGAAAAATAGAACCATCACAGAGATGGCAGAAAGTATGTTGAAGGCAAAAGGACTGTCTAATGATTATTGGGGTGAGGCAGTCGCAACAATAGTATACCTGCTAAATAGAAGTCCCACAAAGGCTGTACGAGACATAATTCCACATGAAGCATGGACAAATGATAAATGGATTGTGGAGTACCTACAGATTTTTGGGTGAGTGGCATATGCATTTGTGCCTAAAGAGAAGGGACAAAAGTTTGATGACAAAGGAGAAAAGTGCATCTTCATTGGGTACAGCGAAGAATCAAAAGGCTATAGGCTATACAACCCTGTCACAAAGAATTTCATAATTAGCAGAGATGTTGAATTCATTGAGGATGAATCGTGGGATGGCACTGTTGACACCACCACAGGTATCTCATCAACAATACCCGTAGATGATGAAGAAGGTGGGAATGAAGTAGGAACTTCTAGCAGTGAAGCAGATTTAGTACCAGAGCACTCTGGATCCAACAATAGAGCTCTCCAGAGCCATCCCCAGAACAATTTAGATTAAGCCAGTTCAAGACTGCAGCAACACAGTCAGCTCTGAAACACTCCAAATTCAAGCAGCAGTAACTCCAGAAGCAGTTCAGATCCTACGCTCGCTTCTCTAATGCTGAGAAAGACAAGGAGCATGAGGGAGATTTATGAAGATACAAGGTATGATAATTTAGATGAAAATCTAGACTTTGCTTTGTTCTTTCATGTGGTGATCCAATAGTTTTTGAAGAGGCTGCGAAAGAAGAAAAATGGTGTAAGGCCATGAATGAAGAGTTAGATGCAATAGAAAGGAATGAGACATGGGAGTTAACAACTTTACCCAAGGGTAAACAGGTTATTGGAGTCAAGTGAGTCTATAAGACCAAAAGTACTGCTGATGGAAAGATAGAGAGGCATTTACGCACTTTTACTGCGCATACGTGCTTCACCAGAACCGCGCTTTTACAGCGACTTACAGCGCATTTACCCATTCTTGCTGCGCATCTATTTCTGCGCATGTGTGACAGTGAACATCTGCCCTATTTTTGAGAAATTTTTGTCAACTGTTCAAAGTACCCATTTCAGCCTAGTTTCATTTTTTGAGGTCGGAATCAACCTTGCAGTCAATTTTCATCCATTTCACCCAATTCTCTCTCTTTCGTCGGTCGTCCCAGTCACCTTCTGTCCTAGTCACTCTTGCCCCAACGTCATTCTGTCCCATACCGATTCGACATAGGTCCTTCTTTGTTTTATTAGTGAATTCACGTAAGCCTAGTAGGTCACAGTACCTTTTGCTAGTAGTCTTGTTGAACGACTAAGCCCTACGCAGTAAGACTGGTATCGACTACCCTTGCTAGTGGCTAGAGTCTTGTGTCAACCGTCTTGCCTGAAGTCATTGAGCGCGAGAACCCTTTGTCCAAATCTTGTCCTAGATACCCCATTCATTACAGTCTTAGTCGGCACCTTGCCAAAATTTCTAATCCTAGTCCACTTCATCCCACCCCACCTTGCATGGTTCTTACTCGATCCCAATACAACAAGCTAATTGAAATGGCCGACTCATCCGATCACATCGCCCCACCATGCGATGATGATGAAGAAATTTCTTGTGAAGAATTAGTGGCACACATGCAAGATAGCAAATTCCAACGCCTAGTGGAGAAAGTGCTCCTTGAGGACCCCACCAAATATTTCCATCATCTTGCTAGTCTCGGAATCAAACTCCCCGCAGACTTTGACATTAGCTCCATCATGGAAAATGCAGACAATGAACATGAGAGAGGCACAAATGACACGGTCCCCCATGCCAATGAGAGAGGAAAACAACCCATAGCTCAAAATGTTCCTATGGCGGATGTGAGACAACAAATTGAGAGTCTAAAGCTAGAAATCTCCAACCTTAAGATCGGCACAAGTTCCAAGAACTACTCCTTGGAAGATATAGCACCATACCCCTTTGACAGAAGTTTGGTCATGAAACCATTCCCCTATCAGTTTGGAATTCTAAAATTTGACAAATACAAAGGGAAGGGGGACCCTAGAGATCATATCAGGGAATTCACTGCAGCATGTCTAGAAGTAGCTCACAATGAGACCTACTTAATGAGACTGTTCCCAAGATCTTTAGGAGGTCAAGCTTGTTGATAACTGAGAGGGGGGGGTGAATCAGTTATCCTAATTATTTCTTCTTTTGAACTTTCTTATTAATCAATGCAGCATTGAATCAAACAAACAAACATTACCATGAAATAAAAAAACACATGACACAATTTTTTTGACGTGGAAACCCTGTTAAGGGAGAAAACCACGGGGTGATTAACCCAAAGATTATTCTCTGTTAGAAGAATAAGGAATTACAAAATGGCACTTGCCAATTAGGGCTCACTGCCCGAGCACACTACTCACAAAGAGGCCCACTGCCTACAAGGAGACACACTGTCTACAAAGTGATAAGAATCACAGTCTTGAACTGATTGGAAGCATCTATATATGCTGGAGTTCAGTTCCGGTTAGGCTCAGTACACTGATCTGCTGCACTTCATCTTTCCTCTGTTCTTTATTCTGCTATCCTTTCACATACCGGATCTTTCTTACTACTTCTGCTCTGTTCTGCACTTATTTACATACACCATCACACAATTACACCCTTCACAACTAAATCCATCCTCTATATATATCTACACAAGTAATTTCATCACCTTTCTAGTCGGCATCCGGAACAGTCTAGTTTCTTACAAACTCTGTTCTGTCGGCTGAATCCTTGCTCACCAAGCAATGTGGATCAAGCATATACTTGTAGATATCATTAATCATGTCGGCCAAACATGATTCATGCCTTCACAACCTTTACCATCAATAGTAACACATCCGAAAAATAGTCTGATACTCTGTTAGTCAGTTCTTCCTCTGTTCTCACTGTCTCTCAAGAATCCGGTACTCAACTATTCATATCTTTTTCTTTGTTCATCACCGGAGGCTAAATCCTTGGAATATACTACTCAAGGTAGTCCTCTTGACTTCCCCAAATCCGCACTGCACCAAGACACTTCCTCTAAGAGATCCGGACCAATCTGTCGGACCTTGCCACATGCTCTGTTCTTGTTCACCGGACCACAACAATCTTCATTCTGACTTCCGGTAGAGACACACCATAACTTGCGGATATGTGGGATGACCTTTGTTGCCATCAATGACAACAACCATGAATCCATATAGTGTCTCTTGCCAACAATCTCCCCCTTTGGCATTGATGGCAACACTTAGTGAAAAATGACTAAGTGTTTATACTACGCTCCCCCTTGGCTGATGCTCTATATACAATTTCCAGAACTCCCCCTTAGTTGGATTCCTCATTTTTCACTGCTCCTCACTCCCCCTTTGACATCAATGGCAAAGGGTAGGGTCCGCACACCAAAATTTTCAAAAATTTTCTATACATAGCCGCATATTTACATACTCACATATACTGAAGAATGTCTGCAAAAGATGTCTTCAGTTGGATCAGTTCTGTAGCCCAACTTTGCTTCATTCTATCCAAAATTGAAATGTGACCACTCAACAAAAATGCAAATGCATCTGCCCTTTTTAGATCTTTCGGATCACTTGTCTGGGCTGTGATTTGAGCTTCTGCTATGGCCTCATGCATGGCCTCTAGCTTAGGGATAATTAACCCCCTGAGCTCACTCAACCTGCTTATTCTATTTTTCCTTTCCTTCTCTAATTTCTTGATTTCACTCAAGACTGCAATAGTCTGACATTCTTGATTTGTTATAGAGGAAGAAAGAGGATCAAAACTTTGAGACAAGCTTAGTAGTGTGTCCTCTTGCGCTTTTATTTTCTTCTCAATGTCCACTGTTACCTTGGACCAGGAGATACAAAATTTGTATATTCACCGCCATCCTTAAGAGCATTTTCTAAGCTCTTTATCCCAATGTTCATGTTTCTCCTATCATTAATGATCAAACCCTGAACCTCGGAGAACCTTTTATCCAAAAACTCCTTCCGGACCTTTTCTTCAGCTGATTTTTCTAAAGATTCAAAATGTGTATTAACACTGCTGACTAAGGTTTTGAGATTACCAGAAGAGGAGGCTGCCGGATCTATCTGGACCGATGGCATAATCTTCTCAAGCACTCCGAAAGCAGCCTCTATCAACTCACAGTCTTCCATATGAGACTTTAGGAGCTTTTTATTTGCCTTAGCATTTGCAAATGAGGCTATCTTCATTGTCTGCACCGGAGAGAGGGAATCAAAGTTGAATGGGCCTTGTAGTAGCTCCAGTTCATCGATCTCTATTGTTTCTTTGCTCAAAAATTGTTGAACAGTTTGTGTAGTGTCTCTTGCCAGAGACAGATGTTTCTTTTCTTCTGCAGTCTTGGAACTGTCCTTTGGGATTTTCTCTCCTTCCACATTCTTACCACTATCAATCATGGTCTTCTCTGATGGAGTCTTCTCTTTCTCTGCACCCTTGGTACTGTCAACCTCTTTATCTTTCACCACTGCTTCCTTCTCCTGTAATTTCTCTTCTTCTTTGGATCCAGAGACTGTAGGGGAAACCGGAGGAGAGATGCTAGCCTGTTCATAGGCCACTTCTTCTGGAGTAGAGGGTTCCAAGTCCATAGCTGTTTTTGCACCTAAGTCCTCTACAACAGGAAGATTGAACCTTTTGAAGGCCTTCCGGAGGATCTCTTCTGTCTCTTTGGCCACCTTGTCAGTCTCACCAAGCATGAGTTGATTCATCCTGGCTTTACTTCTGAACTCATCTTTGCAGTCTTTGAATATTATGTTCATTGTCTTGGGATCAATTTGAGGATATAGCTGAATAGCTATCTGCTCCCGGATCTCAAGATCTTTTGCCTGAGCATTATTCTTTCTTATTTCTAATTCCTTTTCTAGGCTTTTAGGGATTTCAGAGATAATCTCAATAAAAGCTTTATTGTAGATGTTCAAGTACCTTATTATAGCTTCTTACAGGATCTTTTGATCTGCCTTGTTGTAGTCATCATAAAATTCAGCCACCAGTTGAAGTTTCCCATCCACAGTGACTAATTTGACTACACTGTCTAGGGATAGAGTGGGCTTTTCAGCAAATTCTTCTGCCATTTCTTCCTTGTCTTGGCCTGTGGAGGGTTTCCCAGATCCTTTCTTCTTCTGCTTCTTTATTTCTTTTACTCCCTCATCTGACTCAGTTTCCTCTTCATCCTTTTGGCTTTCATAAGCCCTTGTGGCTTTTGTCTTAGATCTTTTACCGGATGCCTTGACTTCCGGTTTTGAACTTTTGGTTGTGGGAGGTGCAGATCTTTTTGATGATCTGGTCCGGGTGGAAGTTTCAACCGGAACACTTTCTTCACTTTTCTTTTCTACCTCTTTCTTTTCTTCCTCAGATTTTCTTCTCTTTTCCTGGCTGGCATCAAGTGCCTCTTTTGAGATGCCTAGGCCTTGAGCAATGTGCTCTACTTCTTTTCTCACCTTCCTCTTTATCTCAGGTTCCCTGAGTTCTACATGGATCTTTACACTCAGCTCCTCAAAGGTTCCAAACCTTTCTGCCTTTGGATCTTTGGGCTGACTTAGCATGTGTTGAACATGAAGCTCCACTATCTGTTCATCCACTTCATACCCCATGGGCATGATCCAGACAGTCCTTGGCTCCACTGCCTCCATTAGGCACTGATCAGTGTCCACCATAAAGCACACTGAGTCTTTGTATTTTTCAACAAGAGACTGGGGAATTCTTTCTCTTGCTTGCATCATGCTTTGGAAGTTTCTGAAGTATCCCCATAGGGCTGTATTTCTTGCTTTGGCATCCCCAAGCCCATGTAGATAGTCTCTTATTTGGACTGCAACAGGTTTGTCATTCTGCCATGCCCATCCACTTGATCCGGGTAGCTCATTCATGAAGTGGAAGAATAGACATAATATAAGAGTACCATACTTAAAGGAATTCTTCTTGTCCTTCTTGATTTTCTATATATTTTCCAATAATTGGCTTAAGAGCAGTTCGCAGAGATCATATTATGCATTCTTCCTTAGCATTTCATAGGCAGTATATACTGCAGTTCCGGATACAGAATTCTCCCTACTGGAGTGATAGATCTTGTATCCTATTATCATGGACGCATACTTGATATCCGGATTAGAAATATCTTCAATGGTCATTGCCCTCTTATCAAATTTTGATCCGGTGGCCTCAGTTACAATGTTATTTTTGACAGATTTGAGGATAGGTATCCCTCCGGAAGAGTATAGACCAGTTACTGCTCTAATTGTCTCTTTTGTGATCTTGCAGGGTCTATCCAGCCATAGGAAGTTGTCATGCATCCTACTCAGTACATACCGGACCCATTCATCTTCTTCAAAGCAGGGGAAATGAATGAATTGATCAAATTGTTTCTTCTGGATACCCTTATACTCTGGTTTAAGCTCAAAAGCATTATCTATCAGTTGTTTGTGATAGAGATCTCTCAATTTGAATTCCCCAAATTCCTCAATGCTTGCATGTATGTAAACCCTAATGTCTTCTGTGTGTAAAACTCCGTGAGGAACACTGGAAAATGCTCCTAAGGGATCTACTTCCAATGACTTGTATGGATGTTTCTTAAATTCAGGTCGGGGCCTATCTGAGATTTTTACTATATTTGGAGTAGCCATTTCTTCAAAAGATTTGTAGCAAGATATCGAAAGTGGAAAATACCTTTTGCGTCTTCAGTTGCACGGAGTAGCTGGATTGATTTCTGTATGTAATGACTTCGGCAGGAGATCTTCGGTGTGCTTGATGAGTCTTGTTGCAGAGCTCCACTTTTTACTTCTTCTTGAGTGCATAATGAGCAAATGATTTATGAGAAATCCCTTATATCATTTCGCAAACCCTAATATCTGTTTGCAATAAATGCTTCACCTATATTATTCCAGTTTGCCTTGTCCGGATAGCTTGGAGTATCCCGGATTAGTCCTGATCTATGAACATCATGCGGATCTTTCAATCATGGATAAATCGAGATGACACATTACAAGAACATCCCAAACATTCTGTCCAGTCCGCAGAGTAAAATAATGTACTTCCGGATCTCTCTGGACCCTTTTGTAGTCCTCTGTCATTCCGGAGCATCTCCCGGAACAGGTCTTTACTTGATCGATCACAACTTCTTTATATCTTCATGCGGACCTCTGAAATCTTGTCTGGATCATCTCAGGACTGGTATCTTCAAACCCTTTACTCCGCATCTTGTGTCACATCCAGCACCACTTGATTGGCTGGGGGAACAGGATTTTCTTGGAGTCTCCCCCTGAGCCAGAGCTCACTTTTTAATTTCTGGAAGAAATATCAGCACCAGAGTCTGGTGCGGATCCAACCTCTACATTCTCTGAACTTTTCTTCACCCAAATGTTGTTCATCTGATTCCTAACTTCATCCACATTCATCTTTTGTTTACCCTTGTCTTGATTCTGATTGTATACCGGACCTCTTTTGTCCTGATTCTTGCTTCTGCAGACTTTTGCACTATGACCGGACCTATTACAGATTTGGCAAATAACATTTCTTTGCATATTTGACTGATAACCTCTTGATCTGCATTGATTAGCCATATGACCTACTCTATTGCATGTAAAACATCTACCATTGAATGATTTGTTTACTTGCATATTTCTGCATTCATGAGACTTGTGTCCATACCTTTTGCAGTTAAAGCACTGTCCGGAGAAGGATGGACTAGTTTGATTCATCCTTTTTCTGCACTGATTAGCTTTGTGAGCAAAGTGATTGTAGCTGTGGCAGTATCCATTGAAAGATGGATATCTTTGAGCATTGGGCTATCTTACCGGAGGTCTTCTAGGCCTATTCCTTGGATTTTCTGATCCAAAATTCTTTTGACCAGATCTGGAGCTTTCTCCTTTCTCATATCCCAAACCATACTTGTCATCTGTCCTCTTTTGACTTCCAAGAAGTACTTCAAGTTGGGCAGAACTTATCTTGAATTTTTCTTTATATTCATTTGCTGTTTGAAGATCTCTTTTGAGAGAGACAATTTGATCCTCAAGTTTTTCTTCATTATCTTTGGCATCTTCAAGATCAGATTCAAGATGTCTGATAATCCTATCCATCTGGTGGCATTCTTCTGATTTCTCTTTAAGAGATTGTCTTAGATTGTCTTCAGCTTTTCTTTTTTCTTCAATCTCTTGAGTAAACTTTATAGTTCCTGATTCCATTTCATGTCTTAACATAATGACTTCTTTTGATAACTTTTCACATAACTTGGTTTTCTCAGTTAATTCTTCATCTGTATTGCTTTCTTCACTTTGTCTTGCCAATTGTTGGAGCAGCTCCTTTCTCTTTTTCATAGAGAGACTTAATTTGTCCTTTAATTCTCTCATGAATTCATCAGCCTGTTTGAGTCTTTCCTTTAATTCATTGACTTCAAAATTTGACTGTTCAAGATCCTCAAGGGCAGTCTTGAGTTGCTCCCTTAAACCATATGCATCCATTTGAACTCCCAGATCTTCCTCAAGCTGTTAGGCTCTATTAGGAGGAACCTTGCTCTAATACCAATTGTTGATAACTGAGAGGGGGGGTGAATCAGTTATCCTAATTATTTCTTCTTTTGAACTTTCTTATTAATCAATGCAGCATTCAATCAAACAAACAAACATTACCATGAAATGAAAAACACATGACACAGTTTTTTTGACGTGGAAACCCTGTTAAGGGAGAAAACCACGGGGTGATTAACCCAAAGATTATTCTCTGTTAGAAGAATAAGGAATTACAAAATGGCACTTGCCAATTAGGGCTCACTGCCCGAGCACACTGCTCACAAAGAGGCCCACTGCCTACAAGGAGACACACTGTCTACAAAGTGATAAGAATCACAGTCTTGAATTGATTGGAAGCATCTATATATGCTGGAGTTCAGTTCCGGTTAGGCTCAGTACACTGATCTGCTGCACTTCATCTTTCCTCTGTTCTTTATTCTGCTATCCTTTCACATACCGGATCTTTCTTACTACTTCTGCTCTGTTCTGCACTTATTCGCATACACCATCACACAATTACACCCTTCATAACTAAATCCATCCTCTATATATATCCGCACAAGTAATTTCATCACCTTTCTAGTCAGCATCCGGAACAGTCTAGTTTCTTACAAACTCTGTTCTGTCGGCTGAATCCTTGCTCACCAAGCAATGCGGATCAAGCATATACTTGTAGATATCATTAATCATGTCGGCCAAACATGATTCATGCCTTCACAACCTTTACCATCAACAGTAACACATCCGGAAAATAGTCTGATACTCTGTCAGTCAATTCTTCCTCTGTTCTCACTGTCTCTCAGGAATCCGGTACTCAACTATTCATATCTTTTTCTTTGTTCATCACCGGAGGCTAAATCCTTGGAATATACTACTCAAGGTAGTCCTCTTGACTTCCCCAAATTTGCACTGCACCAAGACACTTCCTCTGAGAGATCCAAACCAATCTGTCAGACCTTGCCACATGCTCTATTCTTGTTCACCGGACCACAACAATCTTCATTCTGACTTCCGGTAGAGACACACCATAACTTGCGGACATGTGGGATGACCTTTGTTGCCATCAATGACAACAACCATGAATCCATATAGTGTCTCTTGCCAACAAAGCTATGGAGTGGTTCTCGCGTCTCCCACCAGGAATCAAAACTTTTGATGAACTTGTCAATAAATTCATAACGCACTTCTCTTACAACATAGAACACGAGGTATCTATGCTAGACCTATGCAACACCAAACAAAAGGGTGGTGAGTCTTTCACCACCTTCTTACAACGATGGAGACAGCTAGCTAGTAAGTGTTCTTACGACATGCCTGAGAAACAACTATTGGAAATGTTTGTCCACAATTTGAATCCCGATCTTAGCTATCAGATTCAGATACAATGCCCTACCTCATTCGCCAAAGTCATTGAAATGGGGCTATTCATTGAGAAAGCTATGATCGCTAAAGGAACTCTCAAGCTCTACAAGGACACACCTCCTTCCAATTACACAACTGACAAGTCAAAGTTTTGGACCAAGAACAAGAATGTGGTCAACGATGGAGTAGTGGATGCCAAGGCGGCAGCCCCTAAACAACAACCCATATTCACTCTTAAGGAAGAAGCAAATAACGGTGCACTCAACAAGCCACCCCCTCGGGAACCTAGACCTTGGTTCAATTCAAATCCAAGGAGGAAATTCACACCGTTAGGAGAATCTTAAGAATCAGCCCTCAGAAAGTTGTTGGCTAACAATGAAATTTCTCTACCGCCAACAAGTGACTATGAGCCTATAGTCAAACCTCCCTATTGGAAGGACATAGACTATTGCAAGTATCATCGAGGAAGGGGGCACACAACCAATAATTGCATCCGTCTTAAGAATGTCATACAGGATATACTGTATCAAAATCAGGGAGGAACACAATAGCATACCTCCAATGAATCTCATGTGGCCTACCGGGATCCTCTTCTAAATCACAACAGGCTGTATAACAACAATCACAACAGCGGTCACAACAACAACAATGGTCACAACCACAACAATGGTCACAATGGCAACAACTCCAATGGCAATCCCAATAACGACAACAATCGCAACCGGCCAAATCAGAACAGCGGGTCGAGTAATGCTAACTATGCAAGCATTCCATTTGAGTACACCATTAACTGCATTTCAGAACATCTTCCGCAGGTCAATGTCATCTCCCCCAACCAACAACCAGGACCTAACAAAACTGGTTGTAGTATAATTACCCGCAGTGGTAAAGTCATGATCAATACCACCCCTCCAAGGTCGTCGCCATCTCCGTCTAACTCCCATCCATACAATGTCATCGACCAGTTACAGAAAACCTTAGCTCACATTTCTATATTGGAGCTCTTGCGTCTATCTCCTTCTCATAAGGAGATTCTCGAGAAAGCCTTAGTGGAAACTACTGTCCCCACTAACCTGGCCCAAGAGAAGTTTCAAACCATGGTTGGCAATCTGACATCCTCCCCTTCCATATCATTTACTGAGCAAGATGACCTTTCCATATCTCAACCCCACAACACTCCCCTACACATTGTCGCATTCGTACACAAGCACCGCATCAAGAGGGTTCTCATTGATGGGGGTGCCGGTTTGAATATTTGCACTTTGAAGCTAGTCCTTGCATTGGGGTTCTCTGAACAGGCAGTTGATCCACGGAGGAAGATTACCATAAAGGCCTATGACGAGGAAGAGAGAACCACAAAAGGCACGGTTGTCCTACCTATTCAAGTTGGACCAGTAATCAAAGATGTGGTGTGCCAAGTCCTTGATCGAGAGCTTGCTTATAAAATCTTACTAGGGAGACCATGGATCCATGCCATGAAGGCTGTCCCCTCAACCTACCATCAGTGCATTAAATTCCCACACAACGGCAAGCAGGTTACCATTCAAGGTGACCCTGATCCCTACCAACACTGCAATTCTTTCCAGGCAAAACCTGAATGTGTCATACCCAACAATCGAGCCCACATTTCCCCTACCCCGCAACAGGACCATTCCACTGAAGCCTCCTCCTCACGGCCTAAACCAATGAAAATCACCATAAAAGAAAATGGCGTGGGGGAATACCAGATTGAGCACAGCCTCAACCTTGCAAGAATGCCCTTGTCTCCTCGCTCCTTTGGCCAGCCCAAGCATCAACCTAGGCATTTTCCAAAGCCCTCTGCTCCTCCTATAACTCCCGCAAACCCCTTTGTAAAATGGGGGACCTTATCCGATGAATCAGAGGAGCGAGATCTCTTGCAATGGCTTTATGCCGAAGAAGAAAACACACCCCAAGATTCACCCAGACTCCCTACAGAACTCTATGGACGAGGTGAGACCATCTTGCACAGGATGGGATATGAAGGACAAGGCCCTATCGGCCTCAGAAAAGAAGGGATCATCGAACCTATACAACCTTCTTCCTCCTCTTCGGCTAGAAACACCACTGGCTTGGGATACAAAGGCAAGGGTAAAGCCAAGGAAAATGCCTGTCTTGTGGAGACAATCCAAACACTCCAAGTGGACAGTGACACAGATTCAGATGATTCCAATGAGTATGAGTGGGACAAGCTAACGGAGCACTCCTACGATGACAAAGAGGTTGACACCATCCAAACTCTTAGCCCTTACCATGAGAGACAAACGCAACGGGACAGACCACTGGAGTCTGATTTGCCCCTCCCTGAGAGTATGGCTTTCGAGGAAAGTTTCGATTCCATTGCGATAAACAACTTGGAGGAAAGTACCCCCCAGAACACTACCCCCACCTATGCTCCTAGTATTTCCATCCACACTATCAATGAATCAGGTCTTTCATCCGACTCCCTTCCCCTCTTACACCCTGAGCTTATTGACTGGGATCTGCAAGGAACCCCCCAATTAGATATGTTCCAGAATGATGATGCCTACATTGACTATATGGGACTTAGAGATCACTTACCAAAAGGGGATCATAAAGCTGGTTTCGCTATCGAACTTAATACTGTAGCTTACTTCGGGGAGGGTGCCAAGCCTTCTAGTCGCAAAAATATAAAGATCAAAAAGGGATCTGACGGTGAAAACCACCGTGCGGCAGTGTCAGATCATAAAACAATAAAAAGAAAAGACGTATCTGAAGGTGAAAACCCAACTGTGGCACCTGACGATGGAATGCTTGACACCCTCCCAAGCGATATGTATCAAGAAAGGTCACAGATCGTGGGGGAGCCAACAGAGCCAGTGAACATTGGAACCGAAGAGCAGCCTAAGATTATCCACTTTGCAAAATCTCTCACGCCGCCTGAGAAAACTAGGTTTGTACCATTCTTTAAAAAGAAGAGAGGCAGCTTTGCTTGGTCATATGCCGACATGCCAGGTTTGGACCCAAACCTGATCCTACATCACTTGCCATTGGATCCAGGGGTGAAGCCCGTAAAGCAAAAACTGAGAAAGATGCATCCTCATATAGCCCTTCTGGTCAAGGAAGAACTCAAGAAATTGCTAGATGTGGGGTTCATCAGAGCCATAGACTATCCTGAATGGATATCAAACATTGTGCCAGTATCTAAACCGGATGGCCGAGTTCGACTATGCAATGATTTTTGAGACTTAAACAAGGCGTGCCGCAAAGATGACTTTCCGTTGCCAAACATAGACATCATAGTCGACCTTACAGCAGGACATACAATGTTATCACTCATGGACGGATTCTTCGGGTATAACCAAATCAAAATAGCACCTGAGGATCAACACAAAACAGCTTTCACTTGTCCATGGGGTACCTTTTGCTGGAATGTCATGCCATTTGGGCTGAAAAATGCAGGTGCTACATATCAGTGGGCCATGACAACTATATTTCATGACATGATGCATGTGACTATGGAAGACTATGTTGACGATATCTTGGCAAAATCACTCACCAGGGACTCACACCTGGACACATTAGAAAAAGTCTTCCAACGATTGGATCAATTCCAAGTAAAATTGAACCTGAAGAAATGTGTGTTTGGGGTCACATCAGGCAAGCTGCTAGGCTTCATCGTGTCAGCAAACGGCATAGAGGTAGACCCGGCCAAGGTCAAAGCAATCATGGACATGCCTCCACCTAAAACTCTAACACAGTTGAGATCCTTACAGGGCAAGCTACAGGCCATCCACAGGTTCATCTCATAGCTGGCAGACAAGTGCCATCCTTTCAGCCATCTCCTACATAAGAACGTTCCATTTAAATGGGATGAGAAGTGCGAAGAGGCATTCAACAAGCTCAAGGAGTACCTCATGAATCCTCCTATACTCATGCCTCTGATCCAAGGAAAACCTTTGATTCTCTACATATCTGCTACACCTACTGCTCTTGGGGCTCTCCTAGCGCAGCAAGACTATGAGAACAAGGAAAGAGCTGTGTACTACATCAGTCGAACCTTAGTGGGCTACGAGTTGCAGTACTCACAGGTGGAACGTTCATGCCTTGCGGTGGTTTTTGCCTCACAAAAACTTCGACACTACATGTTGGCACATCCTGTCAAACTCATTGCCAAGATCGACCCACTAAAATATCTTCTCAGCAAAGCAGCTCTCACAGGTCAACTAGCCAAATGGGTTATGCTTCTTAGCGAATATGATATAGAGTATGTGGACAGAAAAGCCATCAAGGGGCAAATCATCGCTGACCAACTAGCTGAGGCACCGTTACAGGACACTTCACCAATGCAGTTTGAGTTCCCCGATGAGTCTTTATTCACTCTGTCAACATCTCCTTGGAAACCCTACTTCGACAGGTCTTACACCAACCATGGATCGGGGGCAGGTATCTTGTTTATCACTGCCCAAGGCGACACAATTCCAAAGTCCTACAGTTGTTATTTCCATGCACTAACAATATAGCGGAGTATGAGGCTTTGGTAATTGGTCTCAAGATGGCCACTGAGTGGAAAATCCAAGCACTATGTGTCTACGGTGATTCTTAGCTTGTCATAAACCAGGTCAACGACGAGTATCAAACCAAAGATGAGAAGCTCATCCCATACAAACGGATGGTCGACGACCTCAAAGCACATTTTGGGACCATCTCGTTTGAGCAAATACCCAGGATAGAGAACAAAGCAGCCGATGCAATGGCGACCATAGCCTCTCTTCTTGAGATACCTGAACATGAGTCACGGTATGAGTTCTTAGTAGAAACAATTCGACAACCGGCTTATGATCTCCTTGAAACCCATTCCATTTGCCACCTAGTAGGATCTAATTCGCCTTGGTACGGTATGACCTACACTTACCTCAAGGACAATATCCTTCCTTTGGACCTCTCTTCCAACCAAAAACGAACTTTCATCCGACAAGCCTCCCGTTACACCATTATCGCCAATACCCTTTACCGACGTGGTCTGGATGGTACTTTACTCCATTTTCTAGAACAAGAAGAATCTGTAACTGCCTTGTGAGACGTGCACGAAGGGATCTGCGGAACACACTCCAGCGGTCCTTCCTTAGCTAAGAAACTCATGCGTTTGGGTTATTACTGGCCCAATATGGAAATGGATTCATATCAGTTCGTCAAAAAGTGCAAACAGTGCCAGATACATGGGAACCTGATTCATGCACCTGCTCAGGAGTTGAGACCTCTAACGACACCCTGGCCCTTTTGCCAGTGGGGACTTGACCTCGTGGGAAAGATTCATCTGCCTTCTTCCAACGGCCATAAATTCATCATAACCGCCACTGAGTACTTTACAAAGTGGATTGAAGCCGTTCCCCTATCAACCGTCACAGGAAAGCAAATTTCCTCTTTCATTCTGAATTACATTATCTGCCGATATGGCATCCCTTCATCCATCATAATGGATGACGGGAGACCCTTCAAAAATCAGGATGTCCAGGAACTTTGTGAGCATTTTAAAATCCAACATCGTTTCTCCACTCCATACTATCCCCAAGGTAACGGCCAAGCTGAGGCGTCGAACAAAACCATTCTGAAAATCCTAAAGAAGACTGTCAATGAAGCTGGTCGCGATTGGCACGTCCAACTCAATCCCGCTCTGTGGGCCTATAGAACCAGCATAGGCACTCCCACAGGTGCTACACCCTACACCCTCGTTTATGGTTCCGAAGCCATCCTTCCCATTGAGGTCGAACTCCCATCCCTTCGGGTGTCGTTGAAAGGTCTCATATCAGACTAAGAGTACAGAGTCTCCAGACTACAAGAGCTAGAACTGCTAGAGGAAAGGTGCCAAAAAGCTTTTGACCATCTCAAAGCCTATCAACAGATGATGTCAAGAAGCTACAACCACAAGGTTAGACCAAGATGCTTCAAGGTTGGGGACCTCATCCTAAAAGAGAACCCTCACAATCAGCAGGACAGAGAAAAGAAAGGTAAGTTCGAGCCTAACTGGCTTGGACCCTATGTAATTGTAGTGGCTTACAGATCGGGGGCATATCAGTTGGCCACATCAGAAGGTGAGTTGTTTGATGATCCAATCAACAGCATGCACCTTCGCCGGTTCTATACTTAAGAGAACCCCAATGCAAGGGGGCACAATAAAGTCAAAAATCAAAAAAAAAAATAGAAAAGTTACAAAGAGAACATACAAAAAAAAAGTCAAAAATCAAAAAAATCAAAAAAAAAAAAAATCAAAAAAAAAAAAAGTTACAAAGAGAACATACAAAAAAAAAAAAAAAAAAAAATCAGAAAAAAATAGAAAGCATACAAAAAAAATCGTCCATTGGTGAAAACCTGGCAAACAGGCGCCTTGGATAGGTATCATGAGGAAAACCTGGCAATAAGGCGTCATGTTACTTTCTAGCTTCTCGTGCAAATAAAAGCAAGTGATGAAAACCTGGTAAACAGGCGTTACTTGTGACAAACCGCATTCTCCATCTTTGGGAATCCAATCACCTTGAGCCCATTCTCCCTCTATTTTCCCCATTCGACCCATATCCATCCCACAATAAACACTTGACAGTTACCTATCGTGGCTTGATACTCACCTTGTGGCCTTGTCGACCAAGGTTTTGTCCCATACTGTCTCCTCAATGTAAGCCTAGTGTAGTGTCTCTCATCGGTGTCCATGGTCCAAATCCATGAACTACGTTGCCTCTGTGCCGTCACATAGGCAAGGCCATTATTCTAATGTGCCCCCGAGGATTCCATTTCTTCCCTTTTCTCCCATTCATCCCCTTTTCTTGTCTTCATTCTTGTCATCTTTCTTCTAGTCCATCCATGGTCCATTAGGGTTTACCCCGAACTACGTTGCCTCTGCGTCGTCACGTAGGTAAGGCCATTTAGCAATGAGCCCTCGAGGCACTAGGTCAGTCCCTTAGGGTCCGTCTCCCCAATAAGGATTGTGCAATCTTCTCACCAAGAAAGCAAATGCAAGTAGAACCCGCGCTTCAAGCAGAAATCTTGACTATGAACATCTTAACCTATCTAAAGCAAAGCAAATACCCAAGGTCTTCTAACTGATTCTATCTAAATTATGGCAAGAAAAACACATCTAAATGCAAGAATGTTTTGTGGATTAGAACCATGGTTAAGTTACAAAGTCTTGATTTTTGTTATCATGTCTTTCTATGCTACTCAAGGATGCCAAAAGCTAGAGACGCTATGATGGGGGCATGATTACTTTCTTTGTTTGCTATTTGTGGATTAAACTTTAGTAATGTGAAGCCTTGTCTAAGGACATGATCGGCAAAAGATCATCGAGGACATCAAAGGTATAACATGAACGGGGGCAATCTTTGTTTGTTAAAACGCAAGAAGTACTCAGGTCATCTAGGTTCAATTTTGACTAGATGCTTGTATTAACTTGCTACATCACAATCCATGTAAGCGATACTCAGGTCATCTCGGTTCAATTATACCTAGATGCTTGTATTCACTTACAACATTTCAGAAAATGTACCAAAAAAAAATGCCCAATGATGAAATAAAGCACTCCAATAGCAAAGCATCCATCCTATATCCATTTATACGTCCATACCATACCCCATGCAATAAAGATCCAACAATGCAGAGTATCAATACAAATAAAAGCTTGTGAATCTTTCTATCGAGTCTTTCTTCTATCAATCAGATTTCTATCTATCATCATATCTTTCATCCTTGTCCAGTCAATTTGAGCAATGATCCAAATGCAAGGTCCATCCTTAATCCATACCAATCAAGTCAAGTCAATCTTGCACAAATGATCCACTCACAATTAGTGGTCTTGATCCTTGTCTGGTCGTAAACCAACTCGATCAGTTAATCAATCAATTGTCTTATACAGGATGTTACATTGTCGAAATCAGACCAATACACGCGTCTTACACGACATGCTTCATTTCCTGAAACCAGACACTATCCTTCATGTTGCTCTAGGGATCTATCATTCCCCGCCATGACAACACGCCTGTCATGTTGGTCTAGGGATATATTGTTCCCCGCCATGACAACACTGTCATATATCATTATCAGTATATCATTGGTTTACCGCTTGACAGGGGCAATACCTTGTTTGTTCTTGTGTCATTTGTGTATACTTGCTTGCTTGCTTGTGTGTGTCATCATTTCATCTTGCATCGCGTATCATTTGACACTTTCTTCACCCATTTTCTTCAAACTCAACCTTCTTCATCGTGAGATTGTCCATCTCACGCCTTCTGCCTTCTTCTCATCCAATCTCCCGAGGGGGCATCCTGCCGTTAAACTTGTACCAGGGGCAAACTGGGGCATGTATCATCATCAGGCTATTTATTCTTTGAAGCAACGCTGTAAACTGCATTGCATCAAAGAGGGGCAAAACGTATACGCCTAAAAATGACACGAATCATCCTAAATAAATATTCTAAATATTTATTCCATTCTTTTATTAATTAAATAAATATTCTAAATTTATGTAATCAATTCACTATCCCCTAATTAAATAAATTCTATTTATTTAATTAAAATTCTTCTAAATGTCCTACATAATTAAATAATCATAAATTATTTAATTAATCTAAATTCCTCTATCCTAAAGTTCTAAATTCAAAATTACACCTCACCTTTTCCACCTCACCTTGTCCACCTCATCAGGTTGCACATGTAATTAAATATATTTAATATTTAATTATCTTATTTTCCCTCACCCACATGGCCTATTTCTTCTCAAATCAGAGGTTAGTTAACTAATCAATCAAATCTGTTAACTAACCTGTCAGTTGAGTCAAATCCTCAATCAATCCAGTCAGTTCCACAATCCACTCTTCTAACTGATCAGTCAATTCTGTTAACAGACCAGTCAATGGAGTTAACTCTCCAATCAGTTTTGTCACATCCCCCCTTTCATGATGGAGCTGGGACACTTGTCACATTTCTACTAGTTGCACATTCCTCAACCATCCTCAGCCGTTGATCTTCATATCTCCTCTCAACCGTTGATTTCCATTCTTCCAAGTCTATAAATGAACTTCTTCCTTCCATTCTATTCATCCAGGCTTTTGACATCGTTACTCTGTAGAAATATCACCAGCGCGCCTTTGGCACCCACTTGTCATCTACAAGCTTGAGATCACCATTGTTGCATTGGAGCTCACCTTCATTGCATATCACACCATAGCCGTTCACCATCGACTTCCTCAAACAGCTTTAAAAGATTGCACTCTCTGAGGGCTCATCTCATCTGCTAAAGGACGATTCGTGATAGGCGAACAATAGAAGTTTCAAAACGGAAGAGGTTTGTTGTGTTTGTTCATTGCTTTGTTTACTTGAATCTTCTTTGTTTCACTATTCTGTTGATGTTTGGGTCATCTATTATTCATTTGATTGATCACCATTTTACCCTCACACAAACAATAGCCTGGAAGAGACTATGATGAGACCTATGCACCAATTACAAGGTTGGAGACTGTGTGGGTAGTCATAGCAATTGCAGCCTAGCACAAGTGGAAGGTATATCAAATGGACATGAAGTTAGCCTTCTTACATGGAGTATTGAAGGAGGAGGTGTATGTGGAGCAGCCACCTGGCTATGAATCGCCTCTTTTCCTCTAATACGGTTGAATTTGTTCCTTAATATAATATAAAACAAATGTAACATCATGTCAATGAAGATGTCATTCTTGTCTAATTTCTTTTATCCCGTTATTAACTTTTAAGCCATGCAATGTCTTTGAAATCAATGCATTTTAGGGTTAGATACTCCTGCTCATATCTGTTCAAGTTTATATATAACATAACAGGCTTTTTAAGTTCTCCCTTATTTCATGTCAACGACGGTAACATTTTCATCTAATTTATTTATTTTGATTATTAGCTTCAGCCATACAATACCTGTAAAACATATTCAATCAGTGGCAAGCCCTTGAAACCAACAAGAGTCAAAATTTAGACATAAAATCTATCGCCCTCTTTTCTTTATAAGTTGGATGAATGGAGTGTGCAATGCAAAGGCAGTCTAATAACATGAAGAAGGGAGGAGTAAGAGCAGGATTTGTGTTATGCTTGCTATCAGTCCTAGTGCTTACCAGTACCACCATGCTTGCCTGAGCATCTGGCACTGGCCCAACAAAAACTTTTAAAGGTTAGCTTAAATATTTACTACCTGTTTATATTGATTTAATTATATATATTAGTAGTAAGAGAGGAGTGTGTGTTATGGTTGTTGCAGTGAACTTTGGAGCAGCACATGAAAGAATTGTATACCCAACATGTAGGTGTTGCGATTTTAACGGATGCTACAAGACATGTTGTTTACCCCGTTGCTGCCCAACATGAAAGCAGACATTGGAAATGGTTTTCTCTTTAGGTGTGGATTTATGATATATGTATATGTTTTAAGGTGTGTAATAAGTCTTGTCTATGCCACAAGATCAACTGCTGGAGCTTTGTATTGTGTTTGAGTTGGAACAGTTTGTGTGGGCATTGTCTAGTTGGAAAGAGATCTATGGATGTTCTCTTTCTTTTATTGTCTAGGTGTGTGAAACTCGTCTCCTCCTTATATTCCCAAAAAGATGTGTGAACTTGTCTCCCTATTATACAGTTAGTTATATTTGATTGCCCATCTTTATTAAAAGATGGATTTGTAATGGAAATAGTGGTTTGAAGCTTTGATGGGGATGGTAGAAATATCATTTAAGTATTTAATAATCAAATTAAGTGTTATAAATTATTTAATAAAATCACACCTCTAAAAGTTGGGTTTTAATTGTAGATCTTCAAAAGCATTAAAAGTATGTTTGTATGTTAGAAAAAGTATAGAGCAAGGAATAAACTGAGTATGTGAGTCCAAACACATTATAACACATTCACATTTTTTATTACATTAGGCATTTCCAACCCTAAGGGTTGGATTTGCCTTAGGCATCCAACCCAAAGAGTATGACCTGTATTTTAGATGCCCAAAGATGTGTTTTCAAGAAAATATAGACAATCAACTAAACTTAAGCATGCTCTCCACCAGTTTTATAAGTTTTTTTAAGTTAATCTAAAAAAATGTGAGGATGACTTCAAGTTTTTTATTAGCTTTCTAACCATGTAATTTTTTCCAAAATCTAAAAACATTAAGGTTTCCATCTTCAATTTTTTTGCTAGTGTTGGTAAACTTTTTAACGTGACCGGTGACGTTGGCACGACACGCCCTTCGGCTCCACATGGACGGGGGGAGACTGGACCTCATGACCTCCATACATGCAACATGAATACTTAGCCAATCGAGTCAGGGCCCCCACCTTTTTATTCTATACACATTAAGAAAAAGTTGATTTTTGATTAGTTTTCAAAAAAATTATGAGAGCACGCTCTAATTTTCATTTTTTTAGGATGTGTCCACTTTAAAACTTCTTAAAAGTTCATATATTCATTAAAAAATTAGAAGAAAAATTAGGCATAAACTACATGATATTAGTTAATTTTCCACTTGAGTGATTTGTGAAATACTTTTAAAAAGTCAATATTTTAAGGAAAGCATGTCAGATGCTATATTATATTTTTTTCATGAAAACATAAGCACTTTGTGTGACCTTCTTATTTAAACATCTTAATCTTCACAATTTTTAAACAAAAAAAAGGTAGTTTAGAAACTAGATTTTAAACACTATAAATCTTGTTCTTGTCACATATTCAAATTTTGAGCATGGGTATCTTCAATTTCTCATCTAATATCAGTTTTTACTGATTTCAAAAAAAGTGGTCACTTTTGACCCCCTTTTGGACCCCATTTCCATGCACATACCCATTAATCAACTCTTTCTAATTGTTGTTGTGCCTCACGTTACACCACTGCATTAACACATCAATTTCAATTCTAGGTTTGTCCCATTTGGGGTATAATAGGTTGAATTCAACTTACAAGTTGTAGTAGTATAGCTCTTTCACAAAAGTCAAAACTACTAACTCTTGACATAATATATCACTTGATTGAGAAAAAATTGTAGATCTTCATTCCCCTCACTGGCAATAAATAACATTCTGCATAGCCCTAGAAAGGTAGTCCAATTAAAACTTTTTTAAATAATAAAATATTTTGGATTATTGTTAAAAATAATTGTTGAACTTGACTATTTTATGAAAAAGTTCAAAAACAAGTTAAATTACCTTATTGGCATAGCTTTAGTGATAATTTTCATTACTCCAAGTTACAATTGTTTCTTGTCCTGAATACTACATGAATACTTTAGTTTTTAAAATTTTGAGGCTATTCTTGAACTTATTTTTAAAGTCTCTTCTTATAGGAATGCTACATACTATAAATTGTAATGGTAAAATTATAGTGTTTTACGAGATTCTGCAATGTAAATGTAAAATTAAAAGGGCTTATGCATTTATATCTATTGAGTATTAACCAAGGCTCACTCAAGTGTCAAACTATGCAACATATGAGCTCCTTAAAAAATTCCACTTATCTACCTATAATGGTATTTATTTAATGTGTCATGGGAAATTTTAATTACTATGCTATTTGAAAGTAAATCCATAATTCTTATACGATGTATGCATTTATTAATCATGTATGATTACTGTTATACCTTGCAAACACACCCCACCTTTGTGCTTAGCAAAATTAGGGACACTCCTTTTTGTTTGCACCTTCCTTTTTACTTTCTTTCCCTTTTTCTTTTGAGTCTTGTGCTTTTCAATCCCTTTATGTCTTTTGTTTTTACCTCCTTTCTTTGATTTAGTCTATTTTATTTGAGTTCCATGTTTTCTCAAAATCTCATGTTCTCAGGTTCTTTATGAGTTCCTGGTCTTGTTTGTCTTTTGAGAAAGTTCAGGCTTCTGGGGATTCTTCACACCTTGGAACTAGTTCCAAAGTGTGAGTTTTTCCCGAGACCCCACTCCCACCTTTTTTTCTTTTTTTTTTTTTGGTTGTGTCAGACTTTAAGAGTTTTGGGGAAGATTCAATTTCCTGACCCAAGTTCCAATGTCCCAGTTCCACTTGGATTTCCTCCTCCCCTGTTGTCCGCAATAATTATGAATAGATTTTGATTAAATGTGCCACATATATAGTCAATTTTGATGATTTCATGGCACAATTACTTTCAAACTTTAAATTTTAGAGCTTGATCTATGCCCTAGCTATTCTTGTGACTGAGACATCAAATTTCTAAGATAGAGTGTAGATTTTCAAGGAGGATTGCATGCTTAGGTTTGTGCTTTGTAATAGACCATGAACCCTGTTCTTGTTTCCTTCCATTCACCATTTTTCTAGGTAAGGGTTTTCCATTTTTCTTTTTCATTTTGTTTCATTACTTAGTTGTTCTTCCTTGCCTTGTGTTTTGGCATTTTCCTTGTTTGCATGTCTTTGAGTTGCTAGTCATTTTTTCATTTTTCTCCAAAATCCCATAAGAGACCAAAATACTTAAAATTTCATAAATTTAGAGGATTTTATTGATAGGACGCTACTTATATATGTATTTTTTGGTTTTGCAAAGATCCTAGATACCTAAGAAGGTGGATAAATCACCATTGACCATGAAGTACAAATTTCAAGGTGTGCCTAAGGTTTTTAAGTTTACTTTGGACCTAATGAATATAATAGATACAGATTTGGGCCATATAGCTTTGGAGCAATTTCATAAGGACACATTTTGGGTAAATCCCACTCTAAGATAAACCATCATAGAAAATTCTTGACTGGCCCATCTAGCAAGATTCCAAGTGGTAGTACAATGCCTTTAATTGATCGTAGTACTGGCACAACACTATAACATAGTGGAAAAGAGGTGTTATGATGTACTTGAAAATATCATATTGGACATCATCCCTGCCATGATTAGGATAAAATTTGATCTACCACCATATGGGAAATTGGGAATATTAATAAAGGAAAAATCTCAAAAGGCTTTTGAGGATGATCATGTGGATAGTTCCAAACACATGAATAGACATTGGCTATAGAAAGAAAGGAAATCTGTTAACAAGATTCCATCTGAACTCACAAGGTCAGAATTCCATCCTGAAATTGGGAGCATTATCACATTGTTGAAAAGGGCAATGGGAAAAGAAGAAGGGAAATCATATACTACATGGATGTTTCAATACATCCATGTGTTACTGAAGAATGAGAATTTATTGGATTGGGGGACAATTGTTTTTCATAAACTATATGTACAACTTACTACAGTGGAGAAAACTAAGAAGTTCTATATGATTTTTTATATTATTTATTGGATAGCTCGAATTAGAAAATTTCCTAGATTGACTACAAAAGGATTACGGGGAGAATCCCTTGGACAAAGCAAGATTTAGGAATTCTATCCTCAACTGTAGTTCAAAGAAGCTAAGAAGCATTTTAAAAGAGTGAATGATGCATTTCTTTATGTTATCATAGGGAAATTGATTGGGTATGTAGGATCAAGGATGTCCATACAAGAAATGGACCTAGTCAAAGGATAGTGACAATGGTTTATATAGTTCCAAGGATCCACATGCATTAAAATATTAGTTTTTTACAAGGCTTCTTACCTACTCCCAAGGCACTACAGTGACAAAGTTATTTTAATGGAGTTTCCAAGGAAAATATTGGAAGTGCATTTGAAGTTGTTAGGAAAGCATATATCTAGGGTCAAATACCCCTTTAATCTAGGATTTTATTCCTACCCTACAATAAATGCTACCAAATAAACAAATGAGAAGTTAGATGCACTCAACCTTAAGCCTTATATAACAAGGAAGAATTTTGGTCCATCAGGGAGGCTAAAGAAGTTATTTCCCACTATGATGCTTGAGCATGAATCCTCTTTAGAGGTTTTTTGGGTAGATTGTTAGGATGATTTTGAAGTAAGAAAAATAAGATATTGTAGGTTAAGAGCATATCAATTGAAATCTTTCAAGATTAGGGAAGATGTCCTTGAACAACTATTAGATGATGGTCATGTCTTGAATCAAACATATGACCTAAAGAAAGTGGATAATGATCTATTTCCTAACATAAGTGGTCTTTGAAAGACATATCATTAGAATCTATTAGCAAGCTAGTGTTAGAATTTAGCAATAGTTGGCTAGATGCAAAGATAGCACAATTGGGGAAATCCAAAGGTTAAGAAGCCCAAGGAGAAAAGATATGCGTCTAGAGAACTAGAATCAGCCTCTTGTAGAACAAGAGCAAAGAAGAAAACAAAAATTGACTCCAATATATCAAGAATGAGGGAATCTAGATATTGCCTCTTTAGTTGAGATGACTGATATAGTAAAGGAGTCTTTGAGGCAGTCCAACATCACATACATGGCTATAGAAGCATGAGTAGTTGCAGATTTGGGTGCAAAACCAATGGCCCAAGTCTTACCAACAAGAGAAGCTATACGTCAGTTCTCTGGACAAGGATAAGAGCCTGAGCAGCAAGCACCATATTAGGAAGCAACATCCACAGCTGCACCTCAATCATCCACACATGAAATAGTACATGTACCCTATGGTGACAAGGGTGGTAAGGATGAGGAAATAGATGATGGAGTTACAATTGTACTTCCAACACAGGGCCCTACTATTGATGTTCCTAAAGATTCACCAAAAAAGGACACCATTCCTTCTTCTCAGGAATAGAAACAAAGTGAAGAACCCCAAGAAGAGATTGATGAAGAAGAAGATCAAGGTAATCCTCAAAAAGATATGCCTACTAAAGAGGTATTACAAAGTGAAACTCAAGTTCTTGGAGAGAAAAATGAAGAAGATTTGAATCAAGAAGCCTCCACTTTCCAAGAAAAGCATCCTGAATAACAAATTGAGAAAAAGTTTGATCAAATTGAGCTTGATTTAGGAGATTTGATGGATACCTTTGGAACACAAGGACATCTCCAAGAAGAAATCATAATAGATGATGTGTTTGAGAAAAATGATGAACAAGAATGTAATATTTAAGATACCTCAAGAGAGGATGCCTCCGTGGAACAATCACAACAACTCCCTCAAGATCAAGAGGTGAGAGAAGAAGAAGTTCTTACCTATCAAGAACAATAGATAATATTGAAAAGGGAATAAGTTCTCTTGGTACTTCTTCTCCTCCTAACATTCTTGAAATATAGGTACATAAAGGAGAAGAAGCTCCCCAACAAGAGAAACAATAGGAAATGGGAGTCCAAGATGAAAAGGTCCCTAATCAAGACACCCAATTTGGAGAAAAACAAGAAGATCAAGAAGAACAAGAGGATTCTGTTGCTACACTGACATGGCTAAAGATAAATCTAGAGAAGAGGCAAAAAGTAATTATGAAACCATTAAGCCTCCAAGATATGGTCATACATGTAGAGAAGGGTAGATCATCAAAAAAACCAAGAACCCTCTCTACCATTAGGGTAAATGAGAAAGGAGAAAGGATTGCAAAGATTGTCACCCCCATGCAAGATAAAGATGACATAGACCTTTCAATCTTTGATTACCACATAACAAGGGTAAATTATGGTAGACAAACTTGAGAAGAAGAGATGGCGTCTTTGGAGACAACAGTTGACACTGTGATGTCAAGAATGCAAAAAGATAAATAGACCAAGGAAGAATTGAAGGTACAATTGGATCAAATGAAGACATTTGTGAAAGAGATTCTTACTCCCATCTCCCAACAAGAAATGCCCTCAGAAACTCCAATTTTAAGGACTAAACAAGATGCAAATTCCTTGCAATTGAAGAAGAAAAAGTCAAACATAATAGATAAATATGTTTCTAAATTTATGGTTAAGACAAATAAGGCTTTGGATATTGGCTATGAACATTACAAGAAATCCTACCAACTAGAAAAAAAAAGATTCTTTCATGGACAACTTCAGAGAAGAGAATGATAAGCTAGGATAGGATTGGAAACTCTTGAAGGAAATTAACAGAATGAGTAGAAAAGAGCCTAAGAAAGAAAATATCCTTCAGGTTGAAGAACCTAATTTTGTCAATGGGTCTATAAATATAATTAATTTCATGATTGATCAAATGATAGAGTATAGGTCAAAGACTCAAAAATTGTAGAGAGAAGTGTACGAGTACATTTCTAATTTTGAAATCTTTGTGAGAAATGTCATAATCCCCAAACTCTTTTTGGAAGATAAATACAGGATAGATACTTTGGATGTAGCCAAAAAGGCCTTCAAGAGGAAAATGGAGGGAGAATTTAATATATCTTCAAGTTTTGATGAGGATATTATTGAACACATTCAGAGACTGAGAGGGGGGGTGAATTGATCTATGTAAAATTCAACTACTTCATATTAAATCAATTTCAAAATTACTTGAAGAACTGAAAGTAAAGTATGCATCACATCAAATAACACAATGACACTAGGATTTTTACGTGGAAAACCCAAAAAGGGAAAAACCACAGTGAGTGTTAGCTCACAATATTTAATGCTCACTGATATATAGATTTACAACTTTGTTTTAGGGCTAGAACCCAAGGAAGCTACTACTCCCTGAATACAGTTTGTAGGGTCACTCCCAAGGAAGCTACAACTCCCTGTAGACTCACTGTCTGATGTAAATATTATAGAAATAACAATTGCATGAACTGTTGTATGAAGACATCTGACTTATGTTGATGTTGCGGTCCTCTTTTCTTCCTCAACTTATGTCATCAAACTCAATTTACACACTTCATCCTTTTCACACTAATATGTCGCACTCTTCTCTATCATATTCATACCAACATATTCATTTCCCTAGAACCTATTTTCAACACCAAAATGAACTTAAATTTATATGCACAACATCGGAAAACACTTACAACATCAATTAGGTTGGCCTAATTAGATGAAACTTGCAACACCATAACCTGTCGGCACAAAACTATAACATACACACTTTACGAAGGGAACCAAAACATGTAGCACATCAAAATAGGTCAACATGATCTATAATAATTCCCATGAATCCACTCATTTCATAACTCAACTCCACACAACCATAGAACACTTAGGTCGGCATCGGATAGAAAAACTGGTGAAGAATGAACCAAATATTAATCCACAACTTGATACACAGACCATAAAAACTCTTGACACTTAGATTGCACACACTTCTGACATCTATATTAAACAATCCCTTAAAACCACATAGCAAAATAGTCATCCATGGTGGAATGCGGAGCATGCCAATCATGCACTATGCCACTGTAACACTATCACAACTTAGTCAATACTCTGCCAGTCAATATCTTCAACTATGGATGGCATACAACCATGAAACTTTGAATATAGACATCTTTAACATGCACCATGAATACCACAAAACCGCATAACAAAATTATACATAGTGGAGCAATGCAGACAACAAAATTATTTCCCTGAACAATGAATATGTACACCAGGACTTAGCCAGTTATCCAAAACATTTGGTCTTCTCTGGATCAGTACTTCAACATCTATACAATGGGTTGACATCAATGAAAACACCATATGCCATGCTTCCAACAATCTCCTCAATGACAAACAAACTTCCAACAATCTCTCCCTTTGTCATTAATGGCAACACACTTAGCCAACACTACTCCCCCTTTGACATCAAGGGCAAAGGGTACTATAACTATTCTTTCTTTATTTACTCCCCCTTATAGATATATTTACATTGAAGTAACTCCCCATAGAAAAGTTATCCATTATCAAAAATGACAAAACTTGTAGCACAACACCATCAAATACTTCTGCATATGTATATATTGAAAGCATAAAATTGTTAAAGCAAAAATGTACAACTTAACTTGAAGAGGGTAGATTACTCTAATAAGACTCCTTAAGTTTGGCAAGGTGTGGCTCTCAATCTTTCTTTGCTCCCTCCCACTCTTTCTTTGTGAATGCAAGTATACTGCACTGACTATCAACTTGCATAAGGAGGTCTTCTCCTTCTGTTATGCTAGAAATTGTCCTTCTATATGGAATGATACAATTTCCCCATGGTTTAGCTCCTTCCCTTTGGTGACCTTTTAACCTAGTTTTTAAAGACCTTCCTGAAACCTGAATGACCTAGATCTAACTGGAATAATCTCATATTTTGGAATAACTGATGACTAAATGGGAAAAGCAAAATTCGATTTGGGGTCCTGATGAGGTCGAAGTAGGCTTTGTTAATGCATCATCATTTACTTTTATCAATCCTGAGGTGTCTAGAGCTATCTACGATAAGACTTCTTAGAATGGGGGGGTCAATTGTTTTGGTGAATAGGACTTGGTTTGTCGGTCTTGCCAGAATTAAAAAATGCATACAAAAATAAAGATCTATCTAATTGCCGAGAAATGAACACACTTTGCTGGAAAGGAAACACACTTTGCAGGAAAGGAAACTATCTTAAATCGCTGAAAACAAACACACTTTGTTGGAAAAGAAATTAATCTATTATGTAGAAGAAGTAAATGAAGATCAATTGAATCCACTGTTACTCTACAACAATGCAACACTCTAAATATGACGATGTTGATAAGAAACAGAACTATCTCTTTTGGGTATTTTTTGGATTTTTAAGAACTAACCTGCAGGGAATAATTAACAACAATCAAATAAAACATAAAGGAAAACTTTAACAAAGACTAGAATAGAATTGCATAAATACCAAATAATCGAGAGATCTTCCGCAACCAGAGATGATCCTCTTGCTCAACTAACTTCTTTTAGTAGAAATTTCCCTTCATATTAAATCATAGTCTAGAAAAATGGATAGAATTACAAGTATGAGGAGTTTTCCTCCTATAACAACGATTTGGTGATAACTACTATGAACTTAAAAACTTAGAACTAACTAGAAAGAAAATGCATTGCTCCTACTTATGTAGTTGAGCATTATTTGGAAGAAGAAAACCATCAATAAGTCTAACTGGAGAGAACTGGAACTAGGGCCAGTTGCATGGTTTTATTACATTCAGAATTCCTAAACAGAACCACAGATTAGAGATCTGTATTTATTCTAACTGCATGGTGAACTAGATGATTCTCTAGAAATGGTGTATCACAAGGTGGGAGTCACTTCAGTTAAGACTGAGATCAGTTAACCGATTCTTTAGTTGGTCACCAAGATTGTGGCATCATGGCAATGTTACCCTTTTCAGTTGAGTGATTGAAGCACAAGTTATGTTTGCACTCAGGAATGAACTTGTGGTGATCATCGACTCAAGGGGAAGATGATCTGAGGGAGGTTTTCAGCATCTGGAGCTCTCTAGAGTTCAGGTTCTTCTCAGGATAGAGGGCTCTAGAGGGATCCAGAGACCACTAGTTGTTCATATTGCTACAAGCCTTATAAGAACATTCACAACTTCGCACCATAATTCATAAAATATGCACATTTGAAATGTAATCCAGTAAAATAAAGCAAGAGATTTCATCAAAGGAAATAAAAACTAATCATGTGCATAATCTAACCAAAAGACAAATATAATTATAATAATATGTATTTATATATGCCGAAGTGTCTGTGAAAGTTCTTAAAAGTAGAAATAACATGAAATAGATGAGTCAATTATATGGCTCATCATCTCCCCCTACTAAATATATGCCATGTCCTCATGGTTGTGCTTAGTCAGCTTCATCCAATATGTTTTTGCCCTCCATTTTCTGGCTGCAGTCATAGTCCTCATCATAGTCATATTGGGACAATTGTCTCCCTTTTGGCTAGAATCCATCATTTTCTTGTACCCTGTTGAACCACTTGCTAAATTTCCCTTCTCTCATTCCATGGCCTAGTGGATGGTTCAATCGAGGAGCTAGCATTAATATTAATGGAGGCCTAAATCTCATCCCAACCCAATTTTGTTGCTTCTACTGAATTAATGGGATAATCTTTTGTACCTTGTCAGTCATCCATCTAATATTGGCAGGTGAAATAGGCTCTCTCCTCTTGAAAACTTGGGGCAAGTCCTCAAACCTATTTATGCATATTGCAACTGTTGTATTTGGAAGATATCTAGCAATGGCAAAAAAGTCAACAATACAAGAATTTAGATTTTGCACATATTGGCTAGTAATATCTTGCCTGTAAACATTGGCCTTGAAAGTGTTGGTGAACCAAGTAGTTTTGGGACATTCATGGTGCAACAATAACCCAATGGACCCTGCAACAACATTGTACTCTTCCATTCTATCTGCCCATAGTCTATGATTATTGAGCAGAGATAGATAGCTCCTGATCTACAATTCTCCAACATATAAATTCAGCATTGAAGTGTTTACATGGCCCATGATGTTCAACCATGTTGGAAAAACTCACATAATAGATTTTACTGGTCCTTGGGGTTTCTCAAATAACACTCTACAAATTCCATGTCACAATCAAAGTCAAAAGGAAGGTTACAACTTATCCTTAACAATTTCCACCTTAAATATTGCTCTCTCAGAAATAGGGCATATATACTAAATGGTGCCCTTTGAGCTAGCAGGTTTCCCCTATTTCGTAGGCAAGGGCCAGATTTTTCTCAACTGTCAACTTCTCCTTCCTTAAGATTTCTAGCTCTCTCTGGAGCTGTCTAATTTCCCTCTGGAGCTGCCTGTTCTCCTATGCTAGTTTTGAATTTTGTGCATATATTTTGAATGGAATAGGTGCAAGGTTTTGTTGGGTCATCTTTTTCCTAAGATGAGTAATCTGTGTATCCCTCTGGGCAACCATATTTTTATGATTTTCAATTTCCTTTTTAAAAGTAGAAATTTCTTTTTCTTTTTCTTGTTTCTCTTCATCAAGTTTTGCCATCTTTTTCTCAAATTCCTCATCTTTAGATTTTAATTGCAAGTTCATTGCCTCCAACTGTGCTTTACACTATTTCAACTCAAATTCAATCTTAGAAATATTGAGTGCATACCTTGTTTTTGGTGCAGCAGTGTCTTCAGAACCCTCTTCAAGGATTTCCTTGCCTTCTCTATGGTTGTGCTACAACATAGCTTGTTCAAATTCTTCAGGGATATTTGCAACCTACCCTATTTCCTCAGGGACACTTTCTTCACCAATTTCCTTAGGCATTACACCGCTACCAGTTTCTTCAATTATTTCCTCCTCCTGAGCCTCTTCTTCTACTAGTTGAGCAATAGGGGATGCATACTCTCCTACAATGGCCGTAGGGTTTTCTTCTCCCTCTTCATCTAAAGAGATGATTAATCGGGGGTGGTGAATTCTAGTATTAGTAGTCGTACTTGCTTGAGCACTCTATTCTATCCTTCTATGGAGCCATCCAGACTGAACCTCTATAGGTTGTGAGGAAACTGTGATAGGGTCGCCTAAAATAAATGTAGCAGAGGCTTGGCGCTTTGCCTATTTCCTTATGGGTTTCAAGGCCAAGAAATCCTCCCACTTCATTTGACCATCTTCCTGTGATAGGAAGTGGTGCTTCATAATTAAGTGCAGTAGACCAGGGTGAGTGATTTGCCCTTCTTTACCCCTTCTTTTAGTCATCATGGTGACAAAACTGACATGCAGAAAAGTAAGGATGTTTATCAGATACTGAGAGTTGTTGGCTCCATGCCTCAAATGGGTGATCAATCTCATGCCATGGCCCAAAATCATACCATGCTACCCTTCGCATGTGAAGAATTTCATAACCCATAGGACTACAGTCTTCCATGGGTCTAGAAGACTGGTTCTCTCAATCCCTTTTGTTACTCCCTTGTTTACAATGTACCAGGGCACGGGGCAAGGGCTCCGGAGCAACATGGAAGTTCTAAATTAACTCCTCATAGGAGGGTTTACTTGCAAACATATCAACCCCGACAATAGGAATACCAGAAAGTTGACTGATGATAGTGGGGTTAATTTGAAATCTTACCCCTTTGACGGTGGTGAAGGTTAGATGGAAATTTGTGACAAATTCTTCAATCATCTCTACCTCGAACCCTTCAAACTTCTGCAGGAATTCAAGCCACCCTACTTGCTGAAATATTTGCGCGCTTACATCGTCGAAGATGGGATTATCTAGTTCTACTTTCTTCTTGTGACCCATTTCAATTGTCCAACTATAAATGATTCTATGGTGGCTTCTTGCAATGGAGTTTTAACCTGTTCTTCACTTGATTTTCTAACTTTGATTTGAAATGGAAAAGGGTTATGAATGTTGTGTTTTCATTTGCAGATATGCGTGTAGGTTTAATGGCATGAGATTTTGACAAGTTGACAATTATACTAAATGTCCTTTCATCCATCATGGCATGTACTTCGGTGTTATGCACCAAGTTGGTCGCGTGCGAAGTGCAAGTTCATAGCCACCGTCTTAATTGTCTTTCCATTTAACTCCGGAGCTAATGCTATCATTCTTGCTTGTCATAATACTTGCCATAATTAATCATAAGTACTGGCTATGATGGCTTCTTAGTCTGACACTTATTCCCTTTTATGGCATTTATTTCAAATGTTGTTTGTAATGATCGCCTAGTACTTTTATTTATTTTTGGTTACACAAGATCTTTGGACAATCGTATGACTACCACCTGTCAACTGCAATGATTATTGCAACTTCCGCGGAATGTGAAACTGCAGGTGGATACTTTGAGAGACACATGGCATATACAAAACATATTAAAATAATTATATAAGTGTTAAGGAAAGAATATACCTTGAAAAGTTCCCAGGCCTTTAATTATTTCACCTTAACTTTATTTACTGAATCAAATTTTGCGATGCATCAAAAATAGCGCCCAATGGTGCATGTATGGGTAATATGCGTCGATATTTTCTGGAGGAATCTGTAGTCATCTAGAGCTATCGGGAGTTGTTGGGAGCTCTCCGGAACTAATAGGAGCTTCACTTATTACTTTATTATGCTGACCTGTAAATCTGCAAAAAGGAATTTTATTGAAAGGGAAGGGAATTTCAAAGAAAAGACCGCCATTGCTGGTTTTCAACATTTGCCTAATTTTTTTTTTGTGTTTTCTGACAGGAGAGGCCACCATTTTTGGTTTTCAACCTCAACTGGTTTATTCATTCAAGAATAATCATTTAGAGCATGATTCCCATGGAAGAAAGATCTTCCATGAAAAAATGTCCTATCCGAGACTGAATTTCTGCAGAGAATTCTTCTTTAGAGGCTAGTTTATGATACAGCTTCAATCTATGTCCATTGACTAGAAAAATCTGCAATCTCCATCAATTGGAACTAACTAGACAGCTCCATTGCTAAAGGCTTCTTGAATTTCATAGGGCCTCAACCATATGGTGTGTAGTTTCCCTTTTAGATCTTGGTATTTAGAATCATACAATAGGGCCCAATCTCCTTTCTTGAAGTGCTTGCTGACGATGTGCTTGTTGTGCCATTCTTTCCTCTATTGTTGAATTAACTCTATATGTTGTAGTGCCTCCATCCTCATCTCATCCAGTTTGTTTAACTGCAATATCCATTGTAGGTGTGCTTCGGTCAAATCGATACCAGCTTCAAGTGTTTTTTTTAATGTCTCTATCTCATATTCAATGGGCAACACTGTGTGCTTTCCATAAACTAACTCATATGGCGTGAAGTTAGTTGTTGTCCTCTAGGTAGTATTATAAGCCCAAACAAATTTTGTCATTCTATTGGCCCAATCTATCCTTTTGCTTGAGATTATTTTGGTGAGAATCTTCTCCAATTCTCTATTTGTTACTTCAACCTGACCATTGCTCCACGGATGATATGGTGAAGATTTCCTGTGACTGATCTGGTATCTTTTCAAGAATTCTTTGATCATGGCAGACATAAATTGTGGTCCTTGATCAGAGACAAGAGTTATGTGTGCTCCATACCACTACAATATGTATTTGTATAGAAAATATGCAACTTTCTCTTCCTTCGCTGCTAGTAATGCTTTTCCTTTAACCCACTTGGCGGCATAGTTTGTGCAAACCATAATGTAGTGATTTCCTCTAGATGGTGGATCAATTGGTCTGAAAAAATCTATTCCCCACTTTTCAAATGTCTCTAAAACCACTTGAGGATGGAGTGGCATCTTTGTGGTGGAAGTTGGACATCCCATTCTTTGACACTAATCACATTGCTTTACATATTGGTGAATATCTTTGGTCATTGTTGGCCAAAAATATCTAGCTCCTAGGATCTTGTGCCTTGTTCTCATGGTTGAAAAGTGTCCACCAGAAGGTTCATCATGACATGCATGGATTATGTCATACACCTCCGTTTCCTACAAACGCTGGCGTAATACATGATCAGGACAATTTTTAAACAAAAAACCATTTACCCACTTGTATCTGGAACTTTCTCAAACTAGCTATCTGATTTCTTTTGAATTGAAGTGTTGTGGGCATTTCCCTGAAACTAGATAATTAGCTAGATTAGCAAACCATGGATATTGTATAGAGATAGTGAACAAATGTTCATCAGGAAAGGCATCATCCACTGGTTCATTATTTCCATGCACATTCAATCTAGACAAGAAGTCAGCAACAAAATTATCTTTGCTAGGTTTATCAACAATGGTTATGTCAAATTCTTACAATAATAATAGTCATCTGATAATTCTACCTCATACTACAGCCTTATTCATCAGATATCTTATGGCTTCATGATCAATGTGTATGAAGATTTTGTAGCCTATGATGTAGTGGCAAAATTTGTTGATAGCATAAACTACTGCCAGAAATTCTTTTTTAGTTGTGTAATTTTTCTCTGCATGGTTCAAGTTTTTGCTAATGTAATATATTGCGTGCATAGCTTTAGACTCACTCAATTGTCCTAACACTACCCCAATGGCTTGATTGGAAGCATCTATGTGGATATGAAATGGCTCTCCCTAGTTTGGTCCTTTTATTACCAAAGTTGTTATGAGGGCACTTTTGATGGCCTCAAATGACTATTGGCATTTTGGTGTCCATTTAAATTTAGAATCTTTTTTTAGTAAAATGAACATAGGGTCATCTTTTTGGCTAAAATTTTCAATGAACCTTCTGTAATATCTAGCATGTCCCAGAAAGCTTCTTACCTCTATTTGAGTTTGAGGAGGGGGAATTTGTATAATGATTTCAACATTTTTGGGATCTACTTTCATCCCCTCCTGTGAGATGTGGTGACCAAGTAGAATTCCCTCAATCATCATAAGGAAGCATTTTTCATGGTTTAGAGATAGCTGGTGTTCTTTGCATCTTTCACACACCTTATTTAAGCTATTCAAGGCTTCATCAAAGGTTTTTCCATGCATTGTAAAGTCATCCATATAAACCTCTACACATGTATTCGCTAAATCAATAAATATTGCCAAAACAACATGTTGAAATGTGGCTAGCGCATTGCACAATCTAAATGGCAAGACTCTATAGGAAAATGTCCCCCATGGGTAGGTGAAGGTTGTTTTATCCTGGTCTTAAGGAGCTACCTAGATCTGATTGTAGCCACAAAATCCATCCAGAAAGGAGAAGTAGCGACTACCAACAAGATTATCCAGCACTTGGTCGATCAAAGGAAGTGGGAAATAGTCTTTCTTTGTAGCTTTATTCAATTCTCTATAATCAATACAGATTTGCCATTTTCTATTTTTCTTGGACACTATTACTAATGGCGATACCCATTGACTGTCAGAAATGGGATAAATGAATCCTACCTAAAATAGTTTCTCTATTTCCTCCTTCACTATGTCTTTTAAGGTTGGGTTGATCCTCCGTTGTGGTTACCTAATAGGTCAGACATCCTCAATATAAATATGGTGTGTACAAACACTGGGATGGATTCCTTTCATGTCTTTGTATTCCCATGCAAAAGCCTGGGTGTGGTTTTGTAACAATTTTTCCAACTGAACTTCTTCCACTTCTGTTAACCAACTGTTGATAGAAATTTGTTTGTTGGTTTGGACTAGGATTTGCTTCGTGCCAGCATGGATAGAAAGAAGTTCTCTGTGAGGACTTAATAGTGTGTTTAAAGGACAAATGTGAGGTACAACTTGGTGGAGAGTTTTTTCTTGTTGGTAACTTACATGGGAGGTAATCTTTTCAGAGTATGGGCAATTAAAAGCTTTGAATGATCCTTTCAGATCTCTCTAGAGCCATCTAGAGACCTCTTGCTAGATAGCACTCTATAAAGAGATTTCACTATTTGGTTCTAGCTCCTAATATTCCTCATTACATTCTTCAAAGTGTTCTACAATTGTTGCCATTGCCAATGAGGAGGCATCTTCTTCATCAGAATCCATCAAGTCATCTATCCATGGTTTGTTTTCATATTGCAGGAATGGTTTGGCCATAGGATAGATAGAAAGTTCCTTAAGTCTGTTTCCATTTTAAATGGTCATATTTCTAGATCTACAGTCAATAAGGGCTATTGATGTAACTAGCCAAGGTCTTTCTAGGATTATTGGGTATACTAAACATTTCTTTCTTGTCTGTAGGATAAGGAAATCAATCGAATAGTCCCAAGTGTCAATAGTGACTATGACGTCCACCAAAATTCCTTCTGGTTTGGTAATAGATAGGTCTGCAAGTTGTAATACTATTGATGTTGGTTGAATGTGTGTTAATGCTAAAGATTCTATAGTCTCTAATGTCATTACATTAATGGCAGCCCCCAAATCTATTAAAACATTTGAAACTGATACCCTTTTTATGTCTACTGTAATGATAGGGCTCCTAGGATCCCCATATTTTTGTCAGATTAACTTGCCTGATAGGACATCAACAAGCTTTCCTTCCACTTGGATAGTGTTGGGTAATTTCCTTGTCCTGCATGGAAGTTTTAGACACAAACTTTTAATGGTGTGGTTTATCTCAGGAATCTCTTTTATCACTTGTAACAAAGGAACTTCAATGTGCATTTTTCTAAGTTCCCTAATTAATTGGGAGTCATCATGTGAGGGTTCATTTTCCTTAGATTGTGGAGGAGCTTGTTTCAATCATTCTAGGAATAGAATAGAGGTTTCCTTTAGAATCTCTTCTGTCTCTTTTGCTTTAGCCTTCTTATTGAATTGTTGTGTATCATCTTTAGGACTCACTTCTTCTTCTTCAATGACTTCCTCAATAGGAATAGTTACATGAACATTTCTAGATTAGAGTTGGATATCATTAATCTCCACAACATTCAGGTTTGTTGTATTTGGATCAGTATTGTACACTTGTTGTTGTGGCCTATTGTTCTTGGGGTTTGGAACTAGTTGTTTAGGCATTGATGGTTGATTTAATTGCTCATTGGGATTTACATTTGTAGGCTATGAAGGTACAGGGAGTAAGGCCTGAGGTTGGTTTCCAAATCTCCTCATTCCTTGGCTATATTGAGGAGCCCATTATTTTTGATACTGTTGCTAGTTTGACCATTATGGATTGGACCAAGATTGATTTTTCCAATCTTGCTGAGGCCATGGACCCCATTGCATTGGCATTTACATTCCCCAGGGCCCATTATAAAAGTTTCCTCTTGGAGCATATTGGTTTCAAAACTAATTAAATCCATAAGTAGGTTGTTTCTGACCAATAAAATTTAGCTCTTCCTCATCTGCTGGAACCTTTTTCAATCTATTTTTAATCTTAGGAAGTAGGCCACACTCATTGGTAGGATGATTTTTCTCACAGATTTTACACAACTCAGTTCTATTCAAGGGGCATTCCCTAATGGATGTTTCTCCCTACAACGAGGGCAATAAATAGCTAAGGGTTGAGTACTCTTTTTACTAGCCTGCATGCCATCCAAAGTGGTATTCAAATGAAATAGGATGTCATTTTTTAGATTTTCTTAGAGTTCCTCCATTACTTTTGTAACATTATTATTACTACCCCTTTTTAAAATTCTTTTGCCTGCTCTTGTATGAGAATAGTTTTTGCAAACTTCCACAATTTCCTTGAAAGTTTGTTTATTAATATCTCCCTTGCCCATTAGATTTAGTGCTTCCCTTCTCTCATCGCCAATCCCTCTTAGAAAGATGGTTTTACTTAATCCATCATCTAGGTTGTTTCCACACCTCCTATGGACAAATAAGAATCTATCCACATAGTCTTCTAAGTTCTCATCCTCCATTTGTTTCATGCAGAAAAGTTCATCTTTTCAATTCCTGACTCTATAGTAATCCTGATATTTATCAAGAAAAACTATTTCCATATCATTCTAGGTAGTGATAGAGTCTGCTGGAAAGCCCATGAACCATCTTAAAGCTGACTCCTTAAAAGTGGAAGGGAACAGTTTTAGCTTCTAGTTATCTATAGCATAGTCATAAGTTTGATAGATGACTTTAAACTCAAATAGGAATTGTTCTAGATCTTTTGACATTTTTCCCCCAAAGGTAGGTAAAAATGCAGGCGATATGTTTTTCATAGGAGGCTCATTTATCCCAAGAATGATGGCAATTGGATAAGAGAAGGTTCTGTTATTAGCTAGATCTTCCTGATCACCTATTGTTGAGGATGTGGCAGATGAGTTGGAAGACTCTAGTAGTACAGGTGATTCTTGATTGATCAGGTGATCTAGAGGCTCTTCCAAAATAGCCTCCAGAGGTATATCTTCTATAGGATGTCTAATGAATCGACCTAAGGCGTCCCTAGGCCTTCTCATAAACTAATGGATCAAAAGACTTATCAACACCTTAAACCTACAATGATTTGTAGATTATACCCAGCAATGGTGCCAAAAATGATGAGGTCGAAGTAGGCTTTTTTAATGCATCATCATTTACTTTTATCAATCAAGAGGTGTCTGGAGCTATATGTGATAAGACTTCTTAGAATGGGGGGTTGAGTGTTTTAGTGAATAGGACTTGGTTTGTCGGTCTCGCCAAAATTGAAAATTGCATGCAAAAATAAAGATCTATCTAAATGTTGAGAAATGGACACACTTTGCTAGAAAAGAAACTATCTTAAATTGCTAAAAGGAAACACACTTTGTAGGAAAGGAAACTATCTTAAATTGCTGAAAACAAACACACTTTTCTGGAAAAGAAATTAATCTATTATGCAGAAGTAGTAAATAAAGATCAATTGAATCCACTATTAGTCTACAACAATGCAACACTCTAAATATGACAATGCTGATAAGAAACAAAACTATCTCTTTTTGGTATTTTTAGGATTTTTAAGAACTAACCTAGAGGAAACAATTAACAATAATCACACAGAACATAAAGGAAAACTTTAACAGAGACTAGAACAGAATTGCATAAATACTAAATAATTGAGAGATCTTCCCTTAGATGGGTAAGCGGGCCCTACTTCCCCAACCAGAGATGATCCTCTTGCTCAACTAACTTCTTTCAGCAGAAATTTCCCTACATATTAAATTATAGTCCAGCAAAATGCACGGAATTACAAGTATGAGGAGGTTTCCTCCTATTACAATGATCTGGTGATAACTACTATGAACTTAAAAACTCAGAACTAACTAGAAAGAAAATGCATTGCTCCTACTTATACAGTCGAGCATTATTTGGAAGAAGAAAACTATCAATAAGTCTAACTGGAGTGAACTGGAACTAGGCCAGTTGCATGGTTTTATTACATTTAGAATTCCTAAATAGAAATATAGAATAGAGATCTGTGTTTATTCTAATTGCATGGTGAACTAGATGATTCTCCAGAAATGGTGCGTCGCAAGGTGGGAGTCACTTCAGGTAAGATTGATGTTAGTTAACTGATTCTTCAGTTAGTCACCAAGATTGTGGCGTCGTGGCAATATTACCCTTTTAAGTTGCATGATTGAAGCACATGTTATGTTTGCACTCAGGGATGGACTTGTGGCGATCATCGACTCAAGGGGAAGATGATCCGAGGGAGGTTTTCAGCATCTAGAGCTCTCCAGAGTTTGGTTTCTTCTTAGGACAGAGAGCTCCAGAGGGATCGAGAGACCACTGGTTGTTCATACTATTGCAAGCCTTATAAGAACATTCACAACTTCACACCATAATTAATAAAATATGCACATTTGAAATGTAATCCAATAAAATAAAGCAAGAGATTTCATCAAAGTAAATGAAAACTAATCATGTGCATGATCTAACCAAAAGACAAATATAATTTTAATAATATGTATTTATATATGCCAAAGTGTTTGTGAAAGTTCTTAAAAGCAGAAATAGCATGAAATAGATGAGTCAATTATATGGCTTCATCATGTCCCCTAACCTCCTTGAAGTAGTCTTGACCGTGAAATCAGAGCTTAGACTTGGGCACTAACACCCTTGTCCTGCCCTATTTCCCAAGGCCTTGAATTTTGGAGGGATGTCGACTCTTGCCATGCATTCTAGGATTCCACTTTCAAATTTTTATTTTTCACGCGATGTCGACATCTTATTTCAAAATTGGAAATTCCTAAGGTTGGATATAAAGAGACATTTGAAAACCATTTTATCACACAATCTTTATGCAAACTTGATACCAAAACTCTGCCAAAATTGCCATTGAAGATCAGTAATTTGTTGAAGCTCTTGAAGTCATTTGAATTTACTATCACGGAGACAATGGATGGAGGTTAGGAATCAAGATCTTGAGACTATCTTTCTCTTCCTAGGGTTTGTACACCTTTTGCATGATCGGGAGAAGTATTGAAGCCTCTAATATTGAGCTTGGAGATCCTCTGCGGACATTGCTGATTCACCTTCTTGTTCATGCAAGCCTTCATTGCTTTCATCTCCTTGAGGTGAAGTTGTGTTTGTTTATTGAGTTGATGCAAGTTATTGATCTTCCCTTGATTGTGACATCTAGGGTTTAATATTTCTACATACACTTTGTTAGGTTTGCACACACTTCTACAAATCATTATCTCTAGCTATTATTGAGCTAGGACTACCAAAAATGAGGCTTGACTAAGGCAAGCTCCTATATAGCCGCAAACATCTTTCTCCTCCTTTTGTATGTGTAGGTTGCATCTGTCAAGATCTGGTGGAAAGGAGTTACAAGAAGGTTCATGTTGCATATGCAGTCATGAGAGAATTTGAATTTCAAGATTCTAAGAGTTTTGAGACACAGGGTCTAGTGCCCTAGTCCAACTGGGTGATTTTTCTGGGATTTAGGAACCTCTGGAGATTATGAAGCAACTGGTGAAAAAGATCTCAACATCAGGAAACTTTTCAAGACATGGGGACTAGCACCTCAGTCCAACAACTCCTTAGTTTCTAGGTACAATGCATCTAAATTGTTTATTCTGCATTTCTGCAGTTGTTTCTATTAGTTTCAAGATAGACAACTATGAAGGGGGGTGACTCAGTTGTCTCTAAACTTTCCTTTTATTAACCACTTAAATCCTTCTTGTAATTCAGTAGCAAAATAATTAATCAATCATGGAAACACAATGCAATAATTCGAGGGTAGAAACATATTAACACATATGACACCAAGATTTTAACGTGGAAAACCCAGTTAAGGGTAAAACCACGGGATGACTAACCCAAGATTGTATTCTCTGTTAAAAGAATAAAAGGAACAAAATGGCACATGCCAATTAGGGCTCATTGCCTGAGCACACTGCTCACAAGAGGCCCACTGCCTACAGGAGACACACTATCTACAGAATAATAAATATTACATACTTGAACTAAAGAATAGCATCTTCACCATGCTTGAGTCAGTTTCATTTAAATTTAATACTTCTACTCTGCCTTTCACTCTTCCCCTCTTTACCACATTCTCATCTTCCTTGCTACCTTTGAAATGACTTTACAACTCTTATTTATACAAAACCTTGACTTTGAGATAATCATCAAAGTCAGCACAATACATACTTTATTTTATTACAGAGAAAATACACAAATACAACTTGTCTTATTACAAAAGACTTCATACAGTTGGCCACATGTGTCTGGGACTTCGATCTTCTTTGAGGAACACGCCATGCTTCACAGAACACCTTCAAGATCATTTGCAAGGTGTGCAAACCATCCAGTCAGTCATGATTATGAAGAACTTCATCATCTGGAAGGAAATATTTAATTATGAGCTCAATCTTCAATGCAGATCACCAACACGAACTAGACACAATCTAGAGACCCCCACAAGCTTGCCTGAATCACCATGAATATCCATACCACTTCTGTCTACTGAAATCATCCTCATCTTCATCCAGAACCTTAAGAACACATTCTATCATCACTGTCACATTAGAATGAATTCTTGTGGACCTCCAGACCACGACCCAATTGAGTTGTCAATTCACATTGTCTTCCTAAACACTCCATCAAATCCACAGAACATGATATTGCATTTCTGGATCTTATCGAACCTATTTGTGTCACTCTGTTGCCTCTAAACACCTACCAGAACTGGTTTCACTCAAATGGCCATAACTTCTTCAAATCTTCATGTGGACCTTTCAAATCTTGATTGGATCATCTTTAGACACATATCTACAAACCCTTTGATGTGCATTCCCTGATCTCCATCTTAGCTAGGATCTTCACTTCATAGAAATTCACTGTCTTTACTCTTCTTCTCTATTTCTGATAGGACTAATTTTCTCAATATCCTCAACACACAGCTCATCCAATCCTTGACATCAATGCAACAGGAGTATGTTGACATCAATGACAACACCGATTAGGCCCATACTTGTAACAATCTCCCCCTTTTTCATTGATGGTAACATATGATGTGAAAAACTGTTTTAACCATCAAGACAAGAACTTCTCCTTACAGACTGACATAGCTTCCCCTATCAACAACAATTATTCATATGTCTTCTCTTTCTTTACTACTCCCCCTTTGATCAGTAACCACTTTTGTTTTTCGCATGTCTCCTCTCCCCCTTTGACATCAATGGCAAAGGGCACATACTTGCAGCAATCAGAATCATACAGACTACTCCCCCTGAGTAGCAGCTTCCTATCATCAATCCAGATCACAAGATATGACTGTGAGATCCACCAGACTGATGCACATTAGTGCACCTTAATTAAGAACCAGAGGGGTAATAACCCCTACCTTCTCCCTAAGATACTCAAAAGAGTCCTTAGGTAGAGGTTTAGTAAAGATGTCTGCAATCTGATCCTTAGAGGGCACAAACTCCAATCTGACTTCATTCTTGATCACCTGCTCTCTTCAAAAGTGAAACTTGATGGATATATGTTTTGTCTTTGAATGCAACACTATATTTTTTGAAATGTTTATTACACTTGAGTTATCTCAGAAGTTTGTGATAGGTTCCTTATATTCTACTCTGATGTCTCTTAACATTTGCTTCATCTACAATACTTGAGTGCAACTACTTGCTGCTGCAATATATTCTTCTTCTGCAGTGGATAGAGATATTGCCTCTTGTTTCTTGCTCAACCAAGAAACCAATATCTTCCCCAAAAAGAATGCACTACCACTAGTACTCTTTTGGTCATCCACATCTCCTGCCCAATCCACATCTGTATATGCATGAAGAGAGAAATCATGATCCCTAGGATAGCATAAACCATACTCAATTGTTCCTTTTAGATATCTGAGAATCCTCTTGACTACCATGACATGAGATTATCTAGGATTAGCTTGGAATCTGGCAACAAGACCAACAACATTCATAATGTCAGGTCCAGTTTGAGTAAGATACAATAGTCCTCCAATCATTGGCTTGTACTTTTTCTGATCAGTCTTAGGAGAGTCATCATCTTTGCTCAGTTTGCATCCAGTTGCCATGGGAGTATTCATTGGTTTTGAATCTTCCATCCCAAATTTCTTCAAAAATTCTTTCACATACTTGGTCTGAGAAATGAAGATTCTTTTCTTTGTTTGAGTGATTTGCAAACCCAAGAAGAAATTCATTTCCCCAAACATAGACATCTCAAATTCACTTTTCATTTGATTTGTAAATGTCTTGCACATACTATCTCTTCCTCCAAAAATAATATCATCAACAAACACTTTAACAATTAAGATATTTTCATGATCAATTTTGAAGTACAAGTTACTATCAGTAGTACCTTTTTTGAAACCAATCTTCAAAAGACGTTTATCCAATCTTTCATACCAGGCTCTTGGGGCTTGTTTGAGTTCATACAGAGCTTTCTTCAACTTGCAGACCATATCATCCTGATCAGATAATTGAAATCCATCTGGTTGCTCAATGTATACCTCTTCTTCCAAGTCACCATTTAGGAAGGAAGACTTGACATCCATCTGATATACTTTGAAATCCTTAAAGGTAGCAAAGGCAAGAAATAATCTGACTGCTTCAATCCTTTCCACCAGAGCAAAAGTTTCTTCAAAATCAACTCCTTCAACTTGAGAATAACCCTTGCAGACTAATCGATCTTTATTTCTGACTACTTCACCATCTTCATTCAGATTATTCTGGAAGACCCATTTGGTTCCAATCACATTTTTGTTTCTAGGTCTAGGAACAAGATCCCAAGTGTGATTTTTCTCAATCTGTATCTACTCTTCCTACATTGCTTTAGTCCACCTTTCATCATTGCATGCCTCACTTACTATTTTTGGTTTAATTTTTAAGATCAGACAGTACTTTTCTAAGTCTGAAGCAATCTTTCTTCTTGTTTGAACACCTTTTCTTTTATCACCTATGATCTGATCTTCAGAATGATTCAATCTTACATACCTGGGAGTTTTGGAAACTTCTTGGATAGGTTCATTCAAACTTGTCTCTTCTTCCTAAATTTTAGGAATCTCCATATCAGTTTGGATCTGAATTTCAGAAGGGGCTTGAACCAAAACATCATTTTGATCATCTTCTTCATATTCATAAAACCTTGAGGGTTTTTCAATGCCTTCATCAACCTTCACATTTGTACTTTCTACAATCTTTCTCAATCTCTTGTTATAACACCGGTATGCTTTGCTTTGAGTAGAATAACCCAAGAATATTCCTTCATCACTTCTAGCATCAAATTTGCCAAGGTCTTCATCTCTTTTAATGTAACATTTGCTTCCAAAGACTCTAAAATACTTCACAGTAGGAGTGATGCGAAACTAGAGTTCATAGGGAGTCTTACTAGTATTGGTTCTGATTTGAACTCTATTAAGAGTGTAGACAACAGTGCTTACAGCTTCTCTCCAGTAGATCTAAGGAACATTTGCTTCCATCATCATGGTTCTAGATTCTTCCTAGATGGTTCAGTTCTTTCTCTCCACTACTCCATTCTGTTGTGGAGTCCTTGGAGCAGATAACTATCTTTTTATCCCATGTTTCTCACAGAATTCTATGAACTCACCGGATGTGAATTCTCCACCTCTGTCAGACCTGAGACATTTTATGTTTAATCTGATTTCATTCTCCACCATAGCCTTGAATATTTTGAATTTCTCAAGAGCCTCATATTTTTCTTTCAAAAAAGTCACCCACATCATCCGGGAGTGGTCATTAATTAATAACATGAAGTTGTTGGAAACAAGGTAGATAACTGAGAGGGGCAGTGAAACAGTTATCTTAAATATCTTAACTTTCTTTTCTTCTTTAATATTAATGCAGCATCAAAACATAAGAGCATACATAATCATGAGAGAAGAAATAAAATAAACACACATAACACAAGGATTTTTACATGGAAAACCTCGTTAAGGGAAAAACCACGGGGTGACTAACCCAAGATTGTATTCTCTATTAAAAGAATACGAAGTACAAAATGGCACTTGCCAATTAGGGCTCACTGCCTGAGCACACTGCTCACAAGAGGCACACTGCCTACAAGAGACTCACTATCTACAAAGTTTATAGAAGGTAACCAGGTAATTGAACTGATGAGAGGCATCCACATATGCTAAGATTCAGTTCTGGTTAGGCTCAATATACTAATCTATTGCACTTCATTCTTCCTTTGCTTTAGTGTTGTTGTTCTATCACATACTAGACTTGTATTGCTGCTTCCACACTTATCTCTACCTTTTCTCGCACATACTCGTACACTCCTTTTTTCTTCATACCAAAATCCATCTGGTATATATATCCACACCAAGGATTTCATCATCTTTCTAGTCGACAACCAGAATACTCAAGATATTTCCAAGACACTGATTTGTCAACTAAATCCATGCTTAATATGTGATGCGTATCAAAGATATAGACATAGAAGTCATCAATTATGTCAGCCAACCATGTATGATCCCTCAAATAGCTTGATCACAATCAATTTCTCATCCAGATTAAAGTTTTATGCTCTGCCAGTCAGTTCTTCCTCAGTCTACTCTGCCTGTGAGGAACCCAACACTTAGATGCTCATATCTTTTCACTCATTCATCACTGGAGGCTCAATCTCTAGAATATAGTAGTCATGATACTCCTGTTGACTTGCCCAAGTCCACACTTTGCTGAGTTACACCATCTGAGAGATCCAACCTGATTGTCAGACTTTGTTGCATGATCTGTTATTACTCACCAGACCAAAACACTCTTCAATCCATCTTCCGGTAGAGACATATTATGTGCTGCGGATGTGTTGAAAAGACTTTGTTTCCATCAATGACAACATTCATGAAGCCACATAGTGTCTCTTGCCAACAATCTCCCCCTTTGGTATTGATGGCAACACTTAGTGAAAAATGACTAAGTGTCGTAGCAAACTCCCCCTTGGATGATGCTCTGTCTTATGTATACTTTTACTGGAGCTCCCCCTTAGCTGGATTCCACATTTTCCACTACTCCTCACTCCCCCTTTAACATTAATGCTAAAGGGTGGAATCCGTACACCAAAATTTGCAAAAATCAATCTATACATAGCCGCATAAGTAAATAAACATGTTATATTTACATATACTTAAGTATATCCACAAAGGTGGTCTTCAACTGTACAAATTCTATTGCCCAACTCTACTTCATCCTGTCCAAAATTGAAATGTGATAACTCAACAAGAATGCATAAGCTTATGTGCTTCTTAAGTCTGATGGATCACTGGTCTAGGCTGTGGTCTGAGCATCAGTTAAGGCCTCATGCATGGCCTCTAACTTAGGGATAATTATCCCTCTAAGTTCACTCATCCTACTTATTATATTCTTCCTCTCCTTTTCAAGCCTCTTTATTTCATTTATAATGGTGATGGCCTGACACTCTTGATTCATTATAGAAGTGGTGAGGGGATCAAAATTCTGAGATAAACTTGACAGTTTATCTTTTTGTTCTTTCACCTTCTTTTCAATATCCTCTGTCACTTTAGACTAGGATAGACAAAATTTATACATTTCTCCACCATCTTTAAGAGCATTTTCTAGGTTCTTTATCCCAACATCCAGGGTCCTCCTATCATTAGTTATGAGTCCCTGTACTTCAGTGAATCTCTTTCCCAAAAATTATTTCTAGATTTTCTCTTCTGCCGATTTCTCCAAAGAATCAAAATGGGTGCTACCAGAGTTAACCAAAGATTTCAGGTTAGCGGATGGAGAGGCCAAAAGGTCCTTTTGGAAGGATGGCATGATCTTCTCAAGCATCCTGGATGCAATCTCTATCAACCCACAGTCTTCCATGTGAGACTTGAGAAGCTTCTCTTTTGCTTTAGCTTGGGCAAAAGATGCTATCTTCATTGTCTAGACCAGAGAAAGGGAATCAAAATTTAGTGGTACTTGAAATAATTCTAGTTCATCTATCTCTATCATTTCTTTGTTCAATAAGCTCTTTACTGCCTCTGCAATGTCTCTTGCCAGAGACAGAGTCTTCTTTCCTTTTGCAACCTTAGAACTGTCATTAGGAGTCTTCTTTGTTTGATCTTCTTCTCTTCCCTTTACCTCCTCTTCTTGACTCAATTTCTCCTCTTCTCTTCCTTCTCCTTTAGTACTTGAGTCTACAGAGGGATCCGGAGGAGAGATGTTAACTTCTTTATGGACTTCCTCTTCTGGAACAGAGGAATCCAAGTCCTTAGATTTCTCCTCATCTATCTCTTTGGACTCTTCTACATTTTTCTCAGTGGATTATTCTTTTGATGCACTTAATCCTTTGACATCCATGGTAGAAGGTTCTTCATCTATTTCTTCTATAATAGGAAGATTGAATTTCATGAAGGCATTCCAGAGGATGTCTTCTATTTCTTTTTCCCCCTGATCAGTCTCGCCAAGCATAAGTTTGTTCATTCTTTCTTTGCTCCGGAACTCATCCTTGCAGTCCTTAAAGATGATGGTCATTTGTTTTGGAGTAATGGAAGGATAGAGCTGAATTGCAATCTGTTCTCAGATCTCTAGGTCCTTTGCCTTAGTATTCTACTTTCTCAGTTCAAGCACCTTCTCTAGACTTTTGGGAATTAGAGAGATGATTTCAATGAATGCTTTATTATAAATGTTTACATACCTGACTGTAGCATCTTCCAAGATCTTGTCAGTATCACTATATTCATCATAAAATTTAGTGACTGGTTGCAGGTTCCCATCCACTGTGACTGCCATGATGATATCATCAATAGAGAAAGTAGGCCTTTCAACAAATTCTCCTGCCTCTTCTTCCTTGTTTTTACCAACAGAGGATTCCCTAGAAGTTTTGTTCTTCTTCTTCATTTTCTTAATTTCCTCATCTAACCCTGTTTCTTCATCATCCTTTTGGCTTATGTAGGACCTTGTGGCCTTTGTTTTCATTCTCTTTTCTCCCTTTCTGAATGTCTTGGCTTCTAGTTTTGAGGCTCTTGAGCTCTTAGAGGTGGTAGGTGTAGAGCTCTTGGAGGATCTAGTCCAGGAGGAGGCTTGCACCGGAACACTTTATTTTTCTGCTTCTTGTCTCTCTTTCTCAACTCTTTCTATTTTCTCCCTGTTTGCATCAACTGCTTCTTTTGGTATGCCATATCTTTTGGCAATTTCCTCTACTTCCCTTCTCACTTTTCTTTTTATCTCTGGTTGTCTCAATTCAACATGTATCTTTACACTTAATTCTTCAAAGGTTCCAAATCTTTCTGCCTCAGGGTCCTTTGGCTGACTCAACAGGTGTTGAACATGTAGCTCTAGAATTTTCTCATCTACTTCATATCCCATTGGCATTATCCATATTGTTCTGGGCTCAACTGCCTCCATTAGGAATTGATTAGTGTCTACCATAAAACAAACTGTATCCTTGTATTTTTCAACTAGAGATTGAGGAGTTCTTTCTGTGGCCTGCATCATACTTTGAAAGTTCTTGAAGTATCCCCAGAGTGCTGTACTTTGAGCCTTGGCATCACCAAGCCAATACATGTAGTCTTTGATTTGTATGGCAACCGGTCTGTCATTTTGCCATACCCAACCACTTGATCCAGGTAGCTCATTCATATAGTAAAAGAATAGACACATTATTAATCCACCATACTTGAATGAGTTCTTCTTGTCCTTCTTGATCTTCTGCAAGTTCTCTAATAGTTGGTTCAGGAGAAGGTCACATAGATCATAATCTGCATTTTCCCTTAGCATCTGATATGCAGTATATATTGTAGTTCTAGACACAGAATTCTCCCTGCTGGAATGATAGATTTTGTAACCAATTATTATAGAGGCAAACTTTATATCTGAATCTGTGATATCCTTTATTGTCATTGCTCTTTTGTCAAACTTAGATATAGTAGCCTCACTTACTGTCTGGTTCTTGATAGATTTGAGAGCAAGCAACCCACCGAATGAGTGCAATCTAGTTACTGCCCTAATGACATCTTTTGTTATCTTAAAGGGCTGCATCAACCACATGAAGTTGTCATGTATTCTGCTAAGAACATACTGGACCCATTCATCTTCTGCAAAACAGGGAAAGTGGATGCAATGTCTAAAATGCTTATCCCGGATGGCCTTGTATTGAGATTTAAGTTCAAACATTTCATCTATTAATTGTTTATGATAGATATCCATCATCTTGGATTCCCCAAATTTCTCAATATTGGCATGCATGTACACCCTACCATCTTCTATGTGTAGAACCCCATGCCGAATGCTAGAGAAGGCGCCTAAGGGATCAACTTCTAGAGATTTGTAGGGGTGATTCTTGAACTATGGGCATGGCCTATCAGTGATCATAACAACATTTGGAGTAGTCATCTTTGCAAAAGATTCAGAGAGAGATATTCAAAAATGGAAATACCTTTTTACGCTTCTAGGGTTCACAAAATGAGCTGAAAAGATCGCTGGTTGAAACAATCTTGATGCAAAGCTCTTCCTTTCTTCTTCTCAAATGCAAATGTGCAAATGATGAATAAAGAAACCCTTTTATCTTTGCACAAACCCTAATTTCCTATTGCAATAAATGCATAACTTAAGTTATTCTGGTTGCCTTGTTCTTCCTTGTCTAAGAGAGATCTTTCTGAATCACTGAGATACACTTAGAATTATTTTTAGTGATAATTGACAATGTATCTCCTTTCCTCCAATCATGTCATTTATTTGTAGATAAAAATATTTTAATTTTGAATCGTACCAGATCTAACTGTGAAAATCCTGCTTTTACCGGATGGCTATCAAACCAAATCAATCTTGGATGATTAAACTCTTCAAAACTTCTTGCGGATCTTTCATATTTTTACCGACAGTTATTTAGATATTTCTTTGAAAACCCTTTAATCTGCAACACTCCATGTGCCAAATTTAGGCACCAATTCACTGGCTGAGGGATTTTACTTTCCTTTGTGACTCCCTCTGAGCCAGAGCTCATCTTGTTTAGTTTCTGGAGGAAATATCAACACCAGATTCTAGTGCAGATCCATCCCCAACATTTTATGTACTCTTCTTCACCCAAATCTTGTTCATCTCCTTTTGGACTTCATCCGCATTCACTTTGACTTTTCCTTTATCTTGATTTTGATTATGGTGCACCAAACCCTTTTTATCCTAATTCTTATTTCTACAGAATTTGGCAATATGACCAGATCTATTACAATTATAGGAAACAACATTTCTTTGCATATTTGACTGATGTCCTCTTGATCTGCATTGATTAGCCATATGTCCCATTCTATTTCATGCAAAGCATCTACCATTGAATGAATTGTTTATTTGTATATTTCTACATTCATGAGATTTGTGACCAAACCTTTTGCATTTGAAACATTGTCCAGAGAAGGATGAGTTGGTCTGATTCATTCTTCTTCTGCACTGAGTTGCTCTATGACCGAATTTGTTGCAATTGTAGCAATATCCATTGAAAGATGGATATCTTTGAGCATTTGGTTGCCTTACCGGAGGTCTTCTGGGCCTATTTCTTTGATTTCCTGATCTAGAGCTCTTCTGACCAGATCTGGAGCTTTCACCTTTCTCATAACCCAAACCATGCTTGTCATCTACGCTCTTTTGTCTTTCAAGAAGAACTTCAAGTTGAGCTGATCTTATCTTGAATTTTTCTTTGTATTCATTTGTTGTTTGAAGATCTTGTTTAAGAGTGTCTATCTGATTCTCAAGTTGCTCTTCATTATCTCTAGCTTCTTTAAGATCAGATTCTAAATGCCTAATTATTCTATCCATTTTGTGGTAGTCTTCTGACTTCTCCTTGAGAGATTGTTTTAGATTATCTTCAATTTTTCTTCTCTTCAATTTCTCGGGTGAATCTCATACCCCTTGATTCCATTTCATGCCTTACCATAATGACTTCTTTTGATAGCTTCTCACATAGCTTGTTTTTCTCATTCAGATCTTCATTAGTATCATTGGCTTCACTTTGACTTGCTAATTGTTGAAGAAGTTCCTTTCTCTTTTTCACAGAGATACTCAGTTTTTCTTTTAGCTCATTTATGAAATCATCAACTTGTTTGAGTCTTTCTCTCAAGTTGTTGACTTCAGAGTGAGATTGCTCAAGATCATCTCAGGAAGACTGAAGTTGTTCCTTCATACCATACATATCCATTGAGATTCCCAGATCTTCCTCAAGCTGTTAGGCTCTATTTAGAGGAACTTAGCTCTGATACCAATTGTTGGAAACAAGGCAGATAACTGAGAGGGGGGTGAATCAGTTATCTTAAATATCTTAACTTTCTTTTCTTCTTTAATATTAATGCAGCATCAAAACATAAGAGCATAAATAAAATCAACACACATAACACAAGGATTTTTATGTGGAAAACCCTGTTAAGGGAAAAACCACGGGGTGACTAACCTAAGATTGTATTCTCTGTTAAAAGAATAAGAAGTACAAAATGGCACTTGCCAATTAGGGCTCACTGCCTGAGCACACTGCTCACAAGAGGCACACTGCCAACAAGAGACTCATTATCTACAAAGTTTATAGAAGGTAACCAGGTAATTGAACTGATGAGAGGCATCCACATATGCTAAGATTTAGTTCCAATTAGGCTCAATATATTAATCTACTACACTTCATTCTTCCTCTACTTTAGTGCTATTGTTCTGACACATACCAAACTTGTATTATTGCTTCCACACTTATCTCTACCTTTTCTCACACATACTCATACTCTCCTTTTTGCTTCATACCGAAATCCATCTGATATATATATCCACACCAAGGATTTCAACATCTTTCTAGTCGACAACTAGAATACTCAAGATATTTCTAAGACACTGATCTGTCAGCTAAATCCATGCTTAATATGTGACGCGTATCAAAGACATAGACATAGAAGTCATCAATCATGTTGGCCAACCATGTATGATCCCTCAAATAGATTGATCACAATCAATTTCTCATCCGGATTAAAGTCTGATGCTCTGCCGGTCAGTTCTTCCTTAGTCTACTCTACCTGTGAGGAACCCAACACTTAGATGCTCATATATTTTCACTCATTCATCACTGGAGGCTCAATCTCTGGAATACAGTATTCATGATACTCCTCTTGGCTTTCCCAAGTCTGCACTTTTCTAAGTTACACCATCTAAGAGATCCAGACCTAATTGTCAGACCTTGCTGCATGCTCTGTTCTTACTCACTGGACCAAAACACTCTTCAATCTATCTTCTGGTAGAGACATATTATGTGCTGCAGATGTGTGGAAAAGACTTTGTTGCCATCAATGACAACATTCATGAAGCCACACAGTGTCTCTTACCAACATAAGTATCTATCACCTTGCAAACTCCTAATTCTTGCCGGTCAACATAGATCAGTATGTACTAAGTCCAACAATCCGGTAGAAGATTGTTCCTTACTTTTGAATGTGACTCTGCTCTGCTTACCCAACTGACATTCTTTGCACAAACTATTAGTAGGTTTCACCAGTCTTGGAAGATCTCTTATACCCTGAGTGTTGCTTATCTTGATGATATTATAAAAATTCACATGACACATTCTCCTATGCCATAGCCAACTCTGATCAAGTTGAACAAATAAACAACTTTTTCTAGTACCAACCAAGTGGAAGATGTTACCTTTTGTTTGAGTACTGGATGCAAGTAATCTTTTTTCCAGAACTTTCAAAAATTCTACATTTTCCATTTTTGAATCATAAATCATAGCCTTTGTCAACCAACTATCCAACACTAAGAAGATTGTGCTTTACACCTTCAACATACAGTACATTACTGGTTTTGTTCTTTCCATAAAAAGAAATAGTTCCTCTACCTCTGATTCTACCAGCAGAATTATCACCAAATTTTACAACTCCTCCTTCATATCTTTCCAAATCTATAAACTTATTTTTGTCACCTGTCATGTGGTGGGAGCATCCACTGTCAATGACCCAATCATCCTTTTCTTCAACTTGGACAGCCAGAGCTCTTTCTATCATTTTATTATTGATAGATTTAGAGGGCTTTAGATCTTCTTCCTTGATGGCAATAAACACCCAGTCACTTCTAGATTTGTTTCCTGTCTCTGATTCATCATTTGTTACTCCTTCTTCATCATCATCTTCATGAACATAGTAACATTTCTTTTGGAATCTTGATCTGTTTTCCCTTTAGAATCTTTCTGGATAGCTTGAGGCAAAATGACCAATCTTATTGTAGTTGAAACATTTGAAGGGCAATTTTCCTTCATACTTACCAGAACCTTTTGGCAATCTTTTTGCAATAAGGGCTTCAAGTTGAGCAGCTTCTACTTCATCTTCTTCCAAATCTTTTCTTTCTTTTTCATACCATTATAATTTCTTTAAGGAGTTCTCTCCTGGATCAAGCTTTTGTTTGCCTTTTAAAAAGGCACTAGCCTTGAATGCAGATTCAGTCTTGGGGGGTGCATCTCCAAACTCGGCCAATTCAAATGCAGCTAATTTTCCAACCAATTGATCTCTTGTGATATTTGAAAAAGATCTGAATTCTTCAATCGCAGCAACCTTGTATTTATAAGCAGGAGGTAGGGATCTTAGAACTTTAGCAACAATCTCATCTTCATCCAAGATTCCACCAGCACACCTAATGCCACAAACAAGCTCATTTACTTTTGGCATAAAAGTAGTGATATTCTCATCTTCATTCATCTTCAGGTTTTCAGATTTTCCTTTTAGACTTTGTAGCTTGGCACATTTAACATATTTGTCTCCTTCATGCAGAAGTTCCAATTTTTCCCAAATCTCATATAAAATTTTTAGATCTATAACATTTGTCAGCTCTAAGTCAGATAAGGCACTTAATAGAGCTTCTTTAACCCAAAGATTATCTTCAGCATCTTTGATTTCATCTACGGTTGTCAGACCATTCTTTGGAGGAACATACTTCTTTAAAGCCATGATCCAATATTGCATTCCCATACATTGCAAGTGGCATTCTATGTGGTTTTTCCAAAGAGTGTAATTGGTTCCATCAAACCTCAGACTGTCCTTCTTGTAGGAAGACATCCTGGATCTCCTCACGCAGTTAAGATCTTTTAGAGGAACTTAGCTCTGATACCAATTGTTCATTTCAAGATAGACAACTGAGAGGGGGGTGAATCAGTTGTCTCAAAACTTTCCTTTTATTAACCACTTAAATCCTTCTTGTAATTTAGCAACAAAATAATTAATCAATCATGGAAACACAATGCAATAATTCAAGGGCATAAACATATTAACACATATGACACCAAGATTTTAACGTGGAAAACCTGATTAAGGGTAAAACCACGGGGTGACTAACCCAAGATTGTATTCTCTATTAAAAGAATAAAAGGAACAAAATGGCACATGCCAATTAGGGCTCACTACCCAAGCACACTTCTCACAAGAGGCCCACTACCTACAGGAGACACACTGTCTACAAAATAATAAATATTACATACTTGAATTGAAGAATAGCATCTTCAGCATGCTTGAGTCAGTTCCATTTAAGTTCAATACTTTTGCTCTGCCTTTCACTCTTCTCCTCTCTACCACATTCTCATCTTCCTTGCTACCTTTGAAATGACTTTACAACTCTTGTTTATACAAAACCTTGACTTTGAGATAATCATCAAAGTCGGCACAATACATACTTTATTTTATTACAGAGCAAATACACAAATACAACTTGTCTTATTACAAAAGACTTCATACAATCGGCCACATATGTCCGAGACTTCAATCTTCTTTAAGGAACATGCCACGCTTCACAGAACACCTTCAAGATCATCCGCAAGGTGTGCAAACCATTTGGTTGGCCATGATTATGAAGAACTTCATCATCCAGAAGTAAATCTTTAATTACGAGCTCAATCTTCAATGCGGATCACCAACATGAACTGGACACAATCTAGAGACCCCCACAAGCTTACCTGAATCACCAAGAACATCCATACCACTTTTGTCTACTAAAATCATCCTCATCTTCATCCAAAACCTTAAGAACACATTCTGTCATCATTGTCACATTAGAATGAATGCTTGTGGACCTCCAGACCACAACCCAATTGAGTTGTCAATTCACATTGTCTTCCTAAACACTCCATCAAATCCGTAGAACATGATATTGCATTTCTAGATCTTACGGGACCTATTTGTGTCACTCTATCACCTCTGAACACCTGCCAGAACCAGTTTCACTCAAGTGGCCATAACTTCTTCAAATCTTCATGCAGACCTCTCAAATCTTGACTGGATCATCTTTAGACACATATCTACAAACCCTTTGATGCATATTCCCTGATCTCCATCTTAGCTAGGATCTTCACTTCATAGAACTTCACTATCTTTACTTTTCTTCTCTGTTTTTGATAGGACTAATTTTCTCAATATCCTTAGCACACAGCTCATCCAATCCTTGACATCAATGCAGCAGGAGTATGTTGACATCAATGACAACATCGATTAGGCCCATACTTGCAACAGTTTCATTAGTATCTATGTTGGAAATTGAGTTATTATAGTCTGATATGCAAATTAGGGTTTGAAAGTTAGAGAGAAAAACTAGCTTCTAAAACCTAATTCAAATAGTCACATAGACATAATTAGTAGGAAAAGGGAACATTGGTGATCTGCAGTTTATCTCTAAACTTGTCCTTTGCTTCCCTAATGTCTTAGTAAGTGAAGTGTGGGACTTGTATCATCCATCTTGCTTCCATATTTTAACCCTAAATATTTTGGTGACCCTGTGCTCTAAAGAGTTTGCATCCATTTACAACTCAGATCTGATTTAGTTTGTTGTCCTAAAACACCTTTATATTGCAAACCCTCTTTCATGAAAATGCATGCTTTAAATCTTGAATGATTCTCTTATCCAAGTTCATTGAAAAGAATTTGAAATTTACAACTTTGTGTGCTGCATAGTGTTATTTGATTTCCTTCTCACAAAGTTCATGTTATAGAATTTTACATTGAAGTCTTGGGTGAATTTGAGCATGCTAAAATATTGGATTACTTTTTACAAGACTTTCATGTGTATGATGAGTCATTTAGTTGTGATGAATTCAATATGCTAGATGAAGCCCTTGATGACTTTATCTCAATTGAACAGTCCACTACGACTCGTAAACCAAAATTGTTTCAAAAATTTGTAAATGCAATTTATGTTCCTAAAGCTAGAAAAGAACCTGTGAAACCAAAAATAGTTGTCACTTTATGTTAAGATGTAGCTCAACCTCCTGCTAAACTGGTGTTCACTGTTAGAGGTCCTTCACCTTCTTCTTGTTTTCCTGATTACATTTACAACTATGCTAAATAGATATCATATCCAGCTTCACAACAACCTAGTTCTACTATGGTCCTATTCTATTTGTCAAAATATAGGCATGACCCCAAAAAAACACAAAAGAAGGTCATCCAATTGGATAAAACTGAGGTAACCATAGTTGGATAGGGTGTACATATCCAACTAGTATATGATCCAAGATTCCAACAACATATTGACACTCAAGTAGTGGATATCATAGAGGTTTATGGAATGTTACTTAGAAGAGAAAGAGCTTGAATGGTTACTTTTCTACTGACTATTCTCATTTATGGCTTCCCTGGAAAGGGAATCAAAACTAGACCAACATAGACACTAAACTGAGGTTGAAGCATATGATCACAGAATATAATCATCCAAATGAAGTTACCTATACAGAAATAGAACTAGGAGTGTATAGGGTTAATGAGATCTTAACTACTTTTGTATGTTCTTAGACTCCTGGTAATTGACAAGTTGAGACAACTTAGGCACATACTAGTGATCAGAATCTTTCCTTCCTTGATCTTAGATTCTAAGGATTTATACAGAGATTGAATTATGTCAAAGAAGTCTTGGGTGAATGAGTATGTTTGAGAGACTTAATGTTACCTATGTTACACATCTGTTACCTAAGGTTGTCACTGTTGTGGTTGTCATTGATGTCAACACTCAGTTTGGGCTATCATTGATGCTTATGTTGATGGTGTGGTAATGGTGATCTTGTTGCTGTTCATGGTTTGATTTCATGTCCTACTTAATGTCAATTAATGTTGTATTGAGTATGTTGTTGTTAGCAGAGATGATATCATGATGATATATTAAGATGGAAATTAGAAACATTAAAATGAGGATTAGAAGTAATGTTTATGTTGGGGAGATTTTGCTAATGTATGTGGCATGTTGTATGCTCTCTCCTGATGATCCTAAGGAAGTATGTGTTGCTACAAGGAGACATTTGTCTTCGGATGTTAATGAAGGTTTCTGTTGCAGGAATTTGCCTTGAAGACTACTTGGGAAAATGCTTTTTTTCCTTTGCCCTTGAAGATATGGCCATGAAGTTCAAAAGTAAAGTTCAATGTGTTGAGAAGGTGATTCATTCAAAGTGATAGAGTGCAATATTTTATTGTCTAGTGGCTAGTTTCAGTGTTTGTTGGCTTGCACCAACTTGTTGTTGTATGAAGTGGTGAATTGACTAGTGGAGAATGATCCTGAGCATCTTATGATGTTTCTTATTGATCTGTAAGGTTTTTTCTGGTTTCTCTGGAACAGGTTGTGGTCTGGAATGAAGGTGTTGTTGGGTTATTCTTTTGCCTGGCTGATCGAGGTATGTTGAAGGTGTACGCCACAAAGTCTTTGATGTGCGAAGTTCAAGGAGGATTTGGAGATGTTGTATGGGTCATTCCAACTCATTTAGGAGAAGTGCAAGTAATGTTTAATCTTCCATGAGTACCACCAAGTTGTAATGGCCGATGTGCTACTAGCTTCTTGTTTTCTTCCTTAAGGCTAACCTAATTCAATTGTGTGAAGCCTGTGTAAATTATTCCTTGAAGGATGATGTAGTGAAAGGTGGTTAGGACCAGGTTAAGCATGTGTTGGAATCTGTAAGGCATGTTCCTCCTCCTAGTGTTGTGTCTATTTCATTTTAGGGCTTGCCCTCTACACGTTTCATGTTGTTTAATCTTTGGCCAACTTGTAATTATAATGTTCTTGTTGTCTTTGGCCGACATGTAATATAATCAATGTAAAATCATGTATATATTATAAACCTAGATGATCTAGGTGAGGTGTGATTGTGTGTGTGAATGTGAGAAGTAGAATGTGGATGTGTAATGCATTATGATGTACAACTGAAAGAGAAATAGTAGAAGTGATAGATCCTGTCTGGATTCATCTTGAAGATATTTTTTGAGATAGAAGGGAAGTGAAGAGTGTGCCTAACTAATTGCTAGAGGCAATGAGCCAAAGGCAAAACTTCTTGGAGGATGAAAGTGATGAGTCAATAAGATACAAAGAAGACATTTGAGGAAGTTGTATAAGTTGTCAAAGCAGAAGAGCAATCATCAAAAGAGGAGTGAAAAATAAGAATTGCAATCATCAAAAGGAGTGAGCTTCATTGTTAGTTTCAAATAGTAGAAGGATTGTCATCCTATAATGTTTTCTGATTTTGTTCTCAGTTCAGGGAGTAGTTACTTCCTTGGGTTGAAGTTCTAAAACAAAGTCTGCAAGGAGTTGTAGCTTCCTTGGGAGTGACCCTAAAACTTATATTCAGGGAGTAGTAGCTTCCTTGGGTTGTAGCCCTAAAACAAAGTTATAATTGTGATTCTGTTGTGAGGATGGATTAGGACAGTAGCTCCTAGCATCTTTTCTCATTGCGGTTCTTCCCCTTTGGGGTTTTCCACGTATATTTGGTGTTATGTGGTGTTGTTCTCTATGTTGATCTTTCATGTTTCTAGTATTTCTATAAATTTTAAGTTGTAATCTACTCTTGAGGGTTTGAGATTTGTTTGAATACTGATTCATCCCCCCTCTCAGTATCTGGGTGTGTCCAACAATTGGTATCAGAGCCAAGTTCCTCAAAAGGAGCTTAACTACTTGAGGAAGGTCTGGGATGGCGTTAGATGGATCTAGCAAGGCACCTAAGTTTGATGGAACAAATTACTCCTTTTGGAAGCTAAGGATAGAAATCTATCTATCCACTCTAGGGTTTGGTGTTTCGCAATCTATCAAGGATGGTTACACTACTTCTGCTAATGATCCTACAAATTCAGCTAAGATCAAGTTGTATGATAACAATGCCAAAAAACAATGCTATCGTGAGTGGGATAGTTGATTCAAAACATCAGAAGGAAATGAGTTGCAGTTCTCCTAAGGATGTCTGGGTAAAACTTAGCAGCATTTATGAAGGGAATAATAAAGTGAAGAAAACCAAGATGCAAATATTCAAGAGCAAATTTGAGACCTTGAGGATGACAGAAGATGAAGACATTGCTAGTTATATGCTCTAGGTGGATGAAAGAGTTAATGACATCAGAGGTCTTGGTGGAACAACAAAAGAAGATGAGATTGTGAAGAAGGTTCTGAGTCCTATCCCAAAATCTTAGTCATAAGGTATCTTCTATTGAGGAAACTTGGGATTTGGATCACTATACAATAGATCAATTATTTGGTTCTCTCATAGCCTTTGAAATGAGAGAATTTGACAAAGGTACTCCAATGAAGGAAGCAGAATGTTTAAAGTTAGTAAGAAGGCAAAAGATGAAACAACTGATCAAGATGGTGACCTTGATGAGGTAGAATCAAACTTTGTGAGAAAATTGAAGAATAGCACTGACAAATACAGAGGTAAGTTACCTTTCAAATGATTCAATTGTGGGGAAATTGGTCATTTTACCTCTAAATGTCCTTTTAAAGAATCAAGGGATAGCAGCAAAAGAGAGAAGTCCAAAAGAAGTCTTTATTTCATAGAAAAAAGTTGTTCCTCAGAAGATGAGGATCATGATGATTCAAATGATGGAACACTTTTGATGGCTTTGAAAGTTGGTGACAAAAAGGGTGATATTGGAAAATGCAAAAAGTCTGATACCTTGTAAACTGACAAAAATAATGAAAAATTAATGGTTGTGTGGACTACCTTTCATGCAAAAGAAGAAGCACACTCTCGGGTAATTGGCAATGGTTGCTCTGACCACATGACTGTTGACAAGGAGAAGTTCATCAACCTTAAGAAGTGGAATGGTGGAGCTGTCAAGTTTGGTGGTGATGTGTTAGCACAAATCCATGGCAAGGGTGCTATAACCATTGATGGAAAGAACAAGACTGACAATGTCCTCTATGTCAAAGGGTTGAAGCACAATCTCCTTAATGTCAGTCAAATGTATAGTAAAGGATACAATCTTACATTTCATGCCAAAGGTTGTGAGATCAGGAAGGTAGGGTTTGAAAGATTAGTTGAAAAAGGTATTAAGACATATGGAGATATCTATCATCAAAAAGAGGTAAATGGAAGAACTTATTTATTGGCTCAATCTGGTGAGTGTTGGTTGTGGCACAAGAAAATGGGACACATCAACTTTGATAATATGGTAAAGATCAACTCTATTCATGCAGTGAGAGATATGCCTAAGATAACCAAGCCTACTAACACATTATGCAAGGAATGTCAAATGGGAAAGAAGAAAAATACAAATTTCAAGAGTATGGAGTATTGTTCTACAATGCCATTGGAGCTAATTCACACTGACCTATGTGGACCTACAAGAGAAAAGAGTCAATAGGGTGAAAGGTACTTCATGTAGTTTATTGATGATTAGTCTAGAATGACTTGGGTTACAGTTTTAAGAGAAAAATCAAAAGCCTTTGATAAGTTTAAGATTTTCAAAGAAATAGTTGAGAATGAAATGAATGCTATAGATCAAATGCTTATGATCTGATAGAGGAGGTGAGTCTACTTTAAATGAATTTCAAAAGTTTTGTGAAGATAATTGTATTAGGAGGCATCTGTCTGCTCCTAGGACCCCTTAACAGAATGGGGTAGTGGAGAGGAAGAATAGGACCGTGCAAGAGATGGCTAAGGCAATGTTGAAAGATGCACATCTGCCTGATATGTATTGGAAGGAAGTAGTTCACACTACTATCTACCTACTTAATAAAGTACAATTGAGGGTCAATAGCGCTAAGACCCCTTATGAGCTATGGTATGGAAGACCTCCCACAATCAGATACTTCAGGATCTTTGGTAGCAAATGTTACATCAGGAGAGATGAAGAAGACCTTGGAAAGTTTGATTCAAGATGTGATTAAGGGATCTTTCTTGGTTACTCAACCAGAAGCAAGGCCTATAGATGCTACAACAAGAGATTGGGAAAGATAATTAAAAGCACAAATGTTAATGTAGATGAAGATTTGTGTCAGATCTCACAAGAACTAGAGGTTTGCGGATCTGATATACCTCCCTGCATTAAACTAGAAGACAAAGAGGAGAAAGAAGAGAAGGAACAAGAATCAGAACAGATCCCTAGGACTCCAACAAAGTATGTTAAGAGGAATCATTCAGCAAATCATATCAGTGGAGATAAGAAGGAAGGTGTACAGACCAGGAGAAGGATTGAAAAAGAAAGTGAGCAAGTGAATATGTGCCTACTGTCAAAGGTAGAGCCCAAAACCGTTGTTGATGCTAGAAAAGATGATGGATGGTTGAAGGTAATGGAAGAAGAATTGAATTAAATAGAGAATAATTAGACATGGGAATTGGTTCCCAAACCAGCTGATAAGAATTTTATACGAACAAAGTGGGTGTTCCGAAACAAGTTGAATGAAGATGGTGAAGTTTTAAGGAACAAAGCAAGATTGGTGTGTAAGGGTTATTCACAAGTTGAAGGTATTGACATTGAGGAGACCTTTGCTCCAATAGCTAGAATGGAGGAAATCAAGATGTTTCTTGCCTTTGTTGCTCACAAGAACTTCAAGGTCTATCAGATGGATGTCAAGTCAACCTTCTTGAATGTTGATTTAGAGGAAGAGGTCTACATTGAGAAACTAGATGGTTTCCATCTATCAGAAGATCCAGGTGTGGTGTGCAGACTCAAGAAAGCTTTGTATAGACTCAAGTAAGCTCCTAGAGCTTGGTATGCTTAGTTGGATAAGTACTTACTTCAACAAGGTTTCAAGAAAGATACTACAAATAGTAATCTTTACATTAAGAGGGACACATGATTTTGATAGTTGTTGTATATTTTGATGACATCATCTTTGGTGGAGATGATAGTATGTGTAAGAGGTTTGTAGAAGAGATGCAGAAAGAGTTTGAAATATCTATGATTGGTGAGATGTCTTTCTTCCTTGGGCTTCAAATTGTTCAGTTAGATGATGGTATCTTTGTTTCTCATGCTAAGTATGTTAGAGAGATGTTGAAGAAATTTGGTATGGAGGATTCCAAACTAGTAAGTACTCCTATGGTTACCAGTTGTCACTTGAGCAAGGCTGATGAGTCACCTGAGTTTGATCAGACTCTTTATAGATCTATGATTGGAGGACTATTGTACATGACTACTTCTAGACTTGATATTATGCATGCAATATGTTTGGTTTCTAGATATCAAGCTAATCCTAAGAAAACTCATGAAAATGTAGTAAAACAAATATTCAAGTATTTGAAGGGAACTCTAAATTATGTCTTATGGTATCCAAGAGGCAAAGACTTTGATCTAAGTGCTTACACCAATGCTGATTGGGTTGGTTGTATTGATGATAGAAGAAGTACAAGTGATGATGATTTCTTTTTAGGAAGAAGATTAGTTTCATGGCATGGCAAGAAACAAGATTTAGTATATTTATCAACTGCAGAGGTAGAGTATATTGTTGCAACATCTTTCTATACACAAGTGTTGTGGATGAAGCAAACATTGAAGGATATTAAGATAAAGTATGATGAACCTATTCCTATTTTGTGTGACAATAGTAGTGCTATCAATATTTCCAAAAATCTAGTGATGTATTTGAGAACCAAGCATATATCAATCAGGTATCAATTTTTGAGAGAGAGGGTTGCAGATAAAGAAGTGAAGTTGGAATATGTTCCAACAAAGGATCAGATTGCAGATATTTTCACAAGGGTACTTGCAAAGGATACTTTTGAGTATCTCCAACAGAAGTTAGGGGTAATTGCCCCTCCTTGCTAGATGCATAGTTGTTGCATCTGTCCAGGGGGAGTAATTCATGCTACATATTTTTTTCTTGGACTGATGGTGGCTACCTCTTAGGGGGAGGAAGTAGTGGTTGTTACTGACAGTGGAGAAAGTTGAAAAGGAGAGTTTATGCCCTAATGGGGAGAATTAGTTGCCATTTGACCTTGATGTCAAAGGGGGAGAATGAGCAGGTGTGTATTGCCATCAATGCCAAAGGGGGAGATTGTTGCACATGTGTTACCTAAGGTTGTCACTATTGTGGTTGTCATTGGTGTCAACACATAGTTTGGGTTGTCATTGATGATTATGTTGATGGTGTACTAATTGTGATGTTACTGATGTTCATTGTTGGATGTCATGTCCTACTTAATGTCAATTAAAGTTGTATTGAGTATGTTTGTTGTTAGTAGAGATGGTATCATGGTGATATACTAAGATGGGAATTATAAGCATTAAAATGAGGGTTAGAAGTAATGCTGATGTTGGGGAGATATTGCCGATGGTCTGTGGCATGTTGTATGTTGTCTCCTGCAGATCCTAAGGAAGTATGTGTTGCTACAAGGGGACTTTGGTCTCTGGATGTTAGTGAAGGTTTCTGCTATAGGAAGTTGCCTTGAAGATTGCTTGGGAAAATACTCTGCATTCCTCCACCCTTGAAGATATGGTCATGCAGTTCATAAGTTAAGTTCAGTGTATTAAGAAGGTGCTACTTTCAAAGTTTCATATCATTTGGCCCTCTGCAGAAGAAGTTGTAAGTGAGAGAGTGTAGGACTATATTGTCTAGTGGCTAGTTTTAATGTCTCTTGGCTTGTGCCAACTTGTTGTTGTATGAAGTGGTGAATTGGCTAGTGGAGAATGATCCTGAGGATCTTGTGATGTTTCTTATTTCTCCATAAGGTGTTTTCTAGTTTCTCTAGAATAGGTTGTGGTCTAGAATGAAGGTGTTGTTGGGTCATGCTTTTGCCTGGCTGACTGAGGTATGTTGAAGGTGTGTGCCACAAAGTCTTTGTTATGTGGAGTTCAAGGAGTGTTTGGAGATGTTGAATGGGTCATGCTGACACATCTGAGAGAAGCACAAGTAATGTTTAATCTTCCATGAGTACCACCAAGTTGTAATGGTTGATGTGCTACAAGCTTCATGTTTTCTTGCTTAAGGCCAACCTAATTCAATTGTGTGAAGTGTGTAGATATTATTTCTTCAAGGATGATGTGGAAAAAGGTGTTTAAGACAAAGTTAAGCAAGTATTGGAATCCGCAAGGCATCTTCCTCCTCTTGGTGTTGCGTGTAGCTCATTTTAGGGCTTGGCCTCTACACGTTTCATATCATTTGATCTCTAGCCGATTTGTAATTGTAATGTTCTTGTTGTCTTTATTTGACATGTAATGTAATCAATGTAATAGCATGTATATATTATAAACCTAGTTGATCTAGGTGAGGTGTGATTGCGAGTGTGAATGTGAGAAGCAAAATGTGGATGTGTAATGTATTATGATGTGCGGCTAAAAGAGAAAGAGAAAAAGTGATAGATCCTGTCCAGATTCATCTTGAAGATATTTTTTGAGATAGAAGGGAAGTGAAGAGTGTGCCTAACTAATTGCTGGAGGCAGTGAACCAAAAGTAAAACTTCTTGGAGGCTGAAAGTAATGAATCAATAAGCTACAGAGAAGATATTTGAAGAAGTTGCAGAAGTTGTCAAAGCAGAAGAGAAATCATCAAAAGAGGAGTGAAAAACCAAAATTGCAATCATCCAAAGGAGTGAGATTCATTGTCAGTTTCAGATAGTAGAAGGACTATCATGTAATCTTTTATGAGTTTGTTCTCAGTTTAGGGAGTAGTTGCTTCCTTGGGTTGAAGCCCTAAAACAAAGTCTACGGGGAGTTGTAGCTTCATTTGGAGTGACCCTAAAACCTTTCTTTAGGGAGTAGTAGCTTCATTGGGTTGTAGCCCTAAAATAAAGTTGTAATTGTCACTCTTTTGTGAGGATGGATTAAGATAGTAGCTCCTAGTAACTTTTTTCATCGTAGTTTTCCCCTTTGGGGTTTTCCACGTATATCTAGTGTTATGTTGCGTTGTGTACTATGTTGATCTTTCATGCTTCCGTTATTGCACTGTAAAGTTTAAGTTTTAATCTACTCTGGAGGGTTTGAGATTTGTTTGAATACTGATTTACCCCCCCTCTCAGTATCTGGGTGTGTCCAACAACCCAATTGGTGTAGATTTCATGGAACATATCATTCTGAATTAAAATGTGGATTGTGTTTGCAGACCCTACAAGAATTTGATAATAAGATTCCTAACATAAAGAGTTGTGAGTCTAATTATGTAACTTATTTGGAGGCGTCTCATGATGTAGGCTTTGTGTCTGATCAAGAATGTGTGGCTAGCAATAATGTAGTGAAAATCCTAGAGAGGCAACAATAAAGTTTGAGACATGAGGACTCATTAAACTTAGGATGGACTCCCATCCAATGCAATGTTACTATGGTCCGAGATAGTGAGATCCTAAGGCCTTGTACTAGGCTTTGGGTAGAGTTAAAATTTTATTTAAGTAAAGCTATTGAAGATCCTATTGTGTTAATTGAAGAAGTTGTAGATTCAGGTGAAGAATTGGATGAGATACAGTGGAAGAACTAGAAAATAAAGGAGTAACCTTGCTGAAGGATATCCTAATTATGTTGTTTCCACAACTAAAACCATGTACTCCCAAGGGGGATGGTTTCTTTAGAGCACATCTTTATATGGTTTCCTTAGAACACATCTTTATATGTTGCCTTAGGATATCCTAGATATGGATTTTATGAGGCAGATGATGAAGGAGTAGTTAACCTAAAGACCAACAACATCCCAAAGGGTATGGTTTCCTTAGAATACATCTTTGACTCAAATCCAAGGGTCAAATAGGATCTGCCTTGCAACAGTGAAGGAGGTAAGTATGAGGCATATAATATAGGAGATAAGGATCGAGAAAGAAATATTTTCATTGGAAAAGCATGTACTCCCCAAGAGAGAAAAGATATTATTAGACTACTAAAAGAGTATAGAGATATGATAGATTGGGGATGGGTAAAAGTTTAGAGCTATGTCACACTTTCAGCCAATTAAATATTTTTGAGCAGAAGGTTTCTAGTTGGTAGGTACTCACCTAACATAGTTCCACCCAGAACCACGTGGCACAAACATGGACAGGGGTTTCTGGGTGGAAAGGTTACGATCGATAACTTACCGAGAGACATGGTTTCAGAAGAAACTATGAAAAAAATTAAAAAAGGTTGAAATTTATCATTTTCTTCTTGATTTGAGTCACCAGAAAGCCTTCTACCTAGATCCCATGACCCCATAGCGCTGCCTACTGACTGTTGAATTATCCAAGTAGGATTTTTCCCATTTGTTTATGTTTTTTTAATAAAATTGTAATTCATAGTTCTATTGTTTAATTTTTGTTTACACAAATTTATTTACAAATGTAATTTTAAAAAAAAATTAAACCAAAACCTTAAAAATAAACTAAAATTGAATAAACCAAACTAAAACCATAAAACCCAAACTAAAACCATAAAAATCAAACTAAAACCCTGAAAAACAAAAATAAAACCCTAGAAATGAAACTAAAACCCTAAAAATGAAACGAAAACCCTAGAAATGGAACTAAAACCTTAAAAATGAAACTAAAACCCTAAATACAAACAAAAATTCTAGATTTAGAAAAATACCCTATTTCACACCTTTCAAAATCACATGTGGCAATTTCGAATCACTCCAAAAAATTTACATCAACTTAATTGGCAAGGCCCTTGCTTATAAATAAGGTTTCATGTCCACATAATAGAAAATGTTGCCACATCAGCATGCTTTTTGTTGAGATGTCCAAAAAGACCCAAAAAAAGGGTGGACCAATAAGTGTACATTAAGTCATGTTTTGTTGGTTCTTTGATGCAACATCGCATGACTGGTTACTTTTTAGATTTAAAGACCATGTTTCATTTAATTTTTTAATTATAATTACTTTTAGCCAACACTAACAACCTTAAAGTCACAACTACTAATGAGCAAGCTTTTAAAAATATTTGACCTTAAATCCACAAATACTATCACCACTAGGGGAGAGGATCCAATTGCTGAGCATATTCCAATAGTTGTGGTAGTATTTGTGGATTCAAGGTCTAATATTTTTAAAATCTTAGCACTAGTAGTTGTGACTTTATTAAACACAACTAAAGATATCATTTATCCTATAAAAATTGAGAAATAAAGATATCATTTATCCTGTAAAAATCATCAAACCTTTCATACCATGCTCTTCAGGATTGCTTCAATATGTACAAAGTTTTCTTTGACCTAAATATCAACTACTCCTCTTTTTATGTAGTTGGGTCTTCGGAAGTAGAAACATCTTGCTCAAACTCTTCTTTAGATTCATCATCAAGAATATCTACCTACATTGCCTCTGCATTCTATACCTCCATTGGCATATATATAACTATAAAAATCTCATCAAAAATGAAGTCTCTTCTTATTTTGACCTCATGTGCTAAAAGGTCATATAATATGTGTTCCTTTGAATCCAAGTTACATACCCTATCAATATGTACTTCTTTCTTTCATTGTCTAGTTTCTTTCACTTCTAATCATGTATGTGTGCATATGCATATATTAGCTAGGAATAGTCAAGTGTCTAACACTTGGCTTGGTCCCATGCCAAGATTCATAAGGAGTCTTCTTATGCCATGCAACAATGGGTAATCTATTTTGGACATGTATCTTGTTGCAAAGATCGCATCAACCCAAAAGGAGTTATACAAGCTCTAGAAAGTATCTTAAGCATGCATCTTATGCTCTCAACAAGAATTTGGTTCCACCTCTTTGCTACATCATTTTGTAGGTGGAGTAAGGGATAGTATACTCTATGTTAGGTTAAGCAGTGAAATCTTATTTTTAGTCATGACTATTTCATAATAATAATTGCTTGAGTTAGTGTATCATAAATGTATGTATATATTCCCTAATACATTTTACATATTCAAATTTAGAGGGTATGGTTGTGAAAATATGGAGCAAAGTTGGAGTTTTCATGATAAAGAAAATATCAATTAAAAATAAAATGTTATGCTTAAATTTATTTGTGTTCTCTCTTTTTTTTTTATTTGATATAACACATATTTGTATATGAGTAAGATGAGTTGTGACTTCATGCCTAAGACAAATAATTTCACTATAACTAGACTCTAACAACCTATGCATGCCTTTGAATATATACACATTTTATTCATCTTCATACTCCTACTTCTAAAGTTAGATAAGGATAATTAGATAGTGAATGTAATTGTATGTAATTTTTTCTTAGGAGCTATAACAAATGTATACTTTTAAAAAACTTCAAATAGAATAAGACAAAACCCAAAGGATAACTAGAAGTGGATAATTCAAAGAAGAGGAAGTGATAAGAAATTTATGTTTAATTTCAACCAATTTAATAGAACCCAAAGCCCAAGTACAATTGGTACAAAGCATCAATGTCTATGACATGAAATTAAGGGCATCTTGCGTTAGATTAAACATTAATACTAGCAATCTTAGTTAAGTGTACAATGGGTATGCCAAATCTCAATCTTAACTAAGTGGTGAATTGTTAGGTCATTATGTAAGTGGCATATTGTGTTGAATGTAGCTCCCCATGGACATGGGTCATCTTTAAATTGTTTGCATGAAATGGCTAAGTGAAAGTTGGTCACTTTGAGCTTAGGTTCCAAGTGGCATTCAACTTAGATGTATTTCCATGATGTGGAGACCATTTGATCATAGTAAGTATGATGGTAAAGTAGAACCTAATAGACAACTTAAATTAAACCTAAATATTAAGAGGTTAATTAAATATTAAGATGTCTTAAATTTTAAACTTTATTAAGAGGTTAATTAAACAAATTCAATTAACAATGTGTATTTGAATAGTTTTGATTCTTTTATCTATTCATGTGCACATGTTAAAAATGTACATGTTTCTCACCTAATTAACCATGATTAACCTTGAAGCAACCTAGGTTAAAATAAAGCATATTTAATGTCTAGTATTATATTTGTATGATAATCGAAGCACTTTTGAGATTCAAATCTTGAAGGTTTTTATCTCTAATATTATTTTAGATCCAATATCGTTTGAATAAAAAAATTCTATATTTTAGGTCTATTTTTAATGGGGTGACTTTGAGAATATGGAAAAACTTAGTGACAAACCATGATTTTAACCCCTAAGACTTGGAAACACATAAACGGTGGAAAATCTTGATAAGAAATAAAATGTAGCCACATGTCACCCCAATTCCATACACAGGATCATTGTAATGAATCAATTTTATGTTTTTATTTTAGACAAAAAGAGGGAAAATAACATGCCACAAACAAAATTGCTCATTTTATATTTCTACTAATTATTTTAAAATAGATTTCATGCCTAAGAAATCTAAGAAAATAAAAAATATCTATTAGGGAAATGATTTTTGATCAATTAAAAATTTAATATATCATTTGAATCTCATGGGAAACAAGGTCTACGTCTCTAAATTTATTGATTATTAATTATTTGTAGCTTTGGAACTAGAGCCATGTTTTCTTCACACATAAACATAGTTTTTCCATGGTTTAACCCAACAATTAATTTCTTCATTTTGCATATAGGTGGTGATGAACCATTGATTCTAGGGAGCTTTGTGAGTTCATAGAGGGAATTTAGAAATATTTATCATCATGATTTGGAGGTCATCAAGGAGAGTTTTTTTTAATGGTGGCTCATTACTAAATATGTATTTATCTAGAGAATTGATTTATTGATGTATTTCTTAGAGGAACTATAATGATTAATTATTGTTACAAAATTAATGGTTGAAAAATGTGTTACGAGTTTCAAGGATTGAATTTAATTCTTGTAACCAAGAAATTTCTACAAATACATGGTCATGTTTTCCTATGTAAATGGTTAGAAACTTTTATATATCTATTTTGAGTTTAATCAAATATCATTATCAGTTCATTTTATTTTCTATTTCTAGTTTCGGCTCTATGCATCTATGATTTGATCATTGTAATTTATATTATTACATTTTAGTTAGTAGGTACATGTTTCTTTTTAAAGATTGTATCATTATGTTATGGGTGGAATATTGCAATAGAGATCTATGTATTATTATGGTGATTTTGTGTTGAATGTGTTTTATTCATTTTCCAAGTGGAGATTGCACTATTCTAGAATTCAAGTTTTGTTCAACTAGTTGCTACTTGGATGGTTTGAAAATTTCTTGCATGGGAAACATAGAAACTAGTGAGCTTATTTGGATAAATAGGCTTACTCTTATCTTACTCTATCTCCTTTTTTATATTTTTAACTTTATTTTAATCCATTTAAATTATATTTAGAGTAAATTTAGGTTGAATAAATATTTTTCTTTTCAATGCAATTTTGAGCTTCTTGCAAAAATATTTGATTGTGTTTTAATAATTACTATTATTTCATTTGGTGAAGGATTTAATCCTATTTTAAAAGATATGGATATAGGAGTAACTAGGGTAGACTTTCCATTTGTCCATATTATCCTATATAACTAGTATCTTATTATAGTATCTTATTATGAGGTAGCTAATTAAGATATTCTAGTAAATAAATTAAACCTTTAATAAGTAATCTTGATCATTTGGGGACATTAATCATTTTGAAGAGAGCACCAAATTGTTCCACAAGTTAGCATATTGAAAGCCTCATTAATAACACTTTTACCTTTTTCCCCCTCCTATATATAGTAGAGGAATGTTCCCTTTAGATACATGTTTTTCTACTAAATATTTTGTGCCTAGTTGACTATGTGTGACATAATAGTTTGACCCATGACATGTGGCATTGACATTTTTTAGCAACATTTTTACTTTTATTAACATTTATTGTAGTGGTTAGTTTTTTGAGACTACATCTATGTACCAAATGAAAATAGTTGAATGGATGGTAGATGCACTCTTGAGATTCATAGGAGGAATGTCATGATTACATTAAATAAATTATGAGTATAAATTTTCACCGATTTGATACTACTTTCAATGAGTACACACATTTTGAGATTTGTTTGAACCATTACATATGATAATGTTAATTTTGATTTAGTCATGCTTACAAGATACAAATTTTGAATGTTAGATTTAATATTCTTGTGAGAGACAATCTTGAACTATTACTTATAGCTCCATGTCATTATAGATGATAGATTCAATTGTTATTTTATTACATGGTTTCACATGATACTCTTGGTTTCTCACACATAGTAATATCCAATTGTACATGGGGTAGCTTTGGATGGTTCACAAATTCCTTGGTCCTTTATTCATATTTTCCTTGTCTTTCACCTAGTGTGCCACCATTGTCATATCCTCAATTCTGAGTGATCTTATCCTTGTGTGTACTCCTTGGTATTTCATGTGTGCATCTTACTAGATATGGTTTTGTGTCTATAGTTACATGCTTCATCTCTTATGACATCTACTTTACACTTGTGATTTATCATTCTATTTTTTTTCTCAATTGTCCTCACCATTTGAGAAAACACTAGGGGCATCCTATTCCCCTTTTGTTTTATATATACTTTCATGTCTACATCTTGCTATATGTATTTAGACAATTATATTTCAATATGTTTGTTGATTCTCACATGATGTTCTTCATGACACCTATTACATGCTTAATGGGTTTTATATTATCTTATATTTCTTTTCACCTGCTCCATGTTCTAGTATCATGTAGATGCAACCAATTCATGAGACATATAATATCACTACTTCACTCTTCAATGACTATGATTACAGTAATTGGTTCATGGTTATGATGATCATTTCTATTTATAGGAAAATCTCTATTTTAATTCCAGGTACAAGAGATACTTCTATTTTTTAAGCCAAGTCTGGTTATTCTTGAATCCAAGTAGGGTCCTATTAGTAGTTATGTTTTCAAACAAAGTCCTTATTTCAATACCAAGTAGATCCCCTGTACCCTTTTTTAGTTTTTTACTCATTAATAGTTTTAGTAGTTGTGTTTATGTCTATTTTTAAATGCTTGAGAAATGTTGATTATTGAAATTTTTTCTTCTATTCTTGTAATTTTTGAGATGGAGTGCTCATTGTGATGAGAATCTACTAAAATTGGTAGATTCTTAAATTTGTATCCTTTCTATGAGTGTCTGAATATCTACTTTAGTGTTGATTGATTGATTGTTTTGCCTTAACATGCATCTTCATAGTAATTCACATGCAAGTCAAAGTGGGGGCAAAATATAATAGTGAAAATTACACACCCTATAGTTTTTCCTTGTGTTTTGGGCCCATTTTGATAGGGTTGTCCTTAGAACAATGATTAGTGTGCAAATTAGCATATTTGTACATGAAATTAGTAAATAGCTTGATTATCTCCTAATTCCATGTTTACGCATCCCAAGGAATTGGTTCTAATGCTTATTTCATCTATTCTTTATCTAAGTCATTTTTGCACTCACAAAATTTACCTAGGTTAGATTTGCAAGCATGGAAATGACCATTGAACTTTCAAATTTAAATTTCAAAATTGGGCTTGTTTTTGTGCTTTCTAACTAGATGTTAAGAGTAGTCTAAAGCATGGAATATTTCAAATTACATGATAGGTTATTATATGAAAAGAGAAACCTTATTTCATTATGATAATCTAAGAGGCACTTAAAAAGGAATTGAAAGGGAATTTATGGACATTAAAGCATTATCATGTGATATCAACACTCTAGGCATATTACTTGGCTTTGTGTTGTCTTCGATTATTTTTTCATATCCCTGACTTGATAGCAAAGGTTTGCCAAAAGGAGAGCACTCATAGCCTAGCAATCTCTTAAACATTGTTTATTAACAACACCCGTTTTGTAGATACAAGTGCAAACATTGAGGTGAACATGTCCCAAACATCCAAATCAATGAAGTTCAAATCTATAGGCCAAGTTTAGATCTATGCACATAGTTTAGTTCCATAGTTGCAAAAGTGAACTAGAATAGACAACCATAATTTTCTCAATGTAGAAGTGTTCATCTAACAAGTCTTGATTATCTAACATATTGACAAATTATCAGATTTTTGTCGAATTTTTATAAACTTTAGTCATACAATATCTTCGAAATCAAGTCACTTTCTAGTTAAGAATAACTATTTAATCGAATGCTACGCCCTTCAAACCAATGGAATCCATTATTCGATATAAAATCAATCGCCACTTTTCCTCTAATACGGTTGAATTTGTTCCTTAATATAATATAAAACAAATGCATCATCATGTCAATGAAGATGACATTCTTCTCTACTTTCCTTTATCCCGTTATTAACTTTTAAGCCATGCAATGTCTTTGAAATCAATGCATTTTAGGGTTAGATACTCCTGCTCATATCTGTTCAAGTTTATATATAACATAACAGGCTTTTTAAATTCTCCCTTATTTCATGTCAACGACGGTAACATTTTCGTCTAATTTATTTATCTTGATTGTCAGCTTCAGCCATACAATACCTGTAAAACATATTTAATCAATGGCAGGCCCTTGAAACCAATGAGAATCAAAATTTAGACATAAAATCCATCGCCCTCTTTTCTTTATAAGTTGGATGAATGGAGTGTGCAATGCAAAGGCAGTCTAATAACATGAAGAAGGGAGGAGTAAGAGCAAGATTTGTGTTATGCTTGCTATCAGTCCTAGTGCTTACCAGTACCACCATGCTTGCCCGAGCATCTGGCACTGGCCCAACAAAAACTTTTAAAGGTTAGCTTAAATATTTACTACCTATTTATATTGATTTAATTATATATATTAGTAGTAAGAGAGGAGTGTGTGTTATGGTTGTTGCAGTGAACTTTGGAGCAGCACATGAAAGAATTGTATACCCAACATGTAGGTGTTGCGATTTTAACGGATGCTACAAGACATGTTGTTTACCCCGTTGCTGCCCAACATGAAAGCAGACATTGGAAATGGTTTGCTCTTTAGGTGTGGATTTATGATATATGTATGTGTTTTAAGGTGTGTAATAAGTCTTGTCTACGCCACAAGACCAACTTCTGGAGCTTTGTAATCTTTTGAAGCTCCCTCTGTTGACTGCGTTTGAGTTGGAACAGTTTGTGTGGGCGTTGTCTCGTTGTTTACAGGGAAAGAGATCTGTGGACGTTCTCTTTCTTTTATTGTCTGAGTGTGTGAAGCTCGCTCCTTATATTCCCCAAAAGATGTGCGAACTTGTCTCCCTATTTTACAGTTAGTTATATACGATTGCCTATCTTTTTTAAAAGATGGATTTGTAATGGAAATAATGGTTTGAAGCTTTGATGGGATGGTAGAAATATCATTTGAGTATTTAATAATAAAATTAAGTGTTATAAATTATTTAATAAAAATACATCTTTAAAAGTTGGGTCTTATATCATAATCTTCAAAAGTATTAAAAGTATGTTTGTATGTTAGTGTTGAGATTCTTTCAGATTTAAACAATAACTTAAATCTAGAATCGTATAATATTGTAGCACAAGGATTTACGTGGTAAAATGATCACACATCAATAACACAAGGATTTACGTGGTAAAATGATCACACATCAATAACACAAGGATTTACGTGGTAACTGCCTCCATCAAATTTAGAAGAAAGTAGTTTTTTTCTTTCTTTAGGAAAAAACTAGATTCAAAACGAAAGATTTTTGTTTTCTTTCAAAGAGAAGATTTTCAAGATTTCTTTGCTTTATCTTGTTGTAAAAAATCCAACAGTTAGAAGTATAGAGGAGGGAATAAACCGAGCATGTGGGTCCAAAATCACGTGTTATATTTTTTTTTGTTCACCTTTTTAGGTAATTTGAAATACAAACACATTATAACGCGTTCACATTTTTTATTGCATTAGGAATTTCCATCCCTAAGGATTGGATTTGCTGGACATCCAAACCAAAGAGTTTGACCTACCTTTTAGATGCCCAAAGACATGTTTTCAAGAAAATATAGACAATCAACTAAATCTTGAGTGTGCTCTCCACCAGGTTTATATGTTTTTCAATCTTAATCTAAAAAAATGTCAGGATGACTTCAAGTTTTTTATTAGCTTTCTAACCATGTACTTTTCCCAAAATCTAAAAACATTAAGGTTTTCATCTTCAATTTTTTTGCTAGTGCCTTCCTTTTTTTGCCGAAAATCTATGTATAATATTTCTAGTATATTTTTTTACTTGTTAATCAAACTTTGATATAAATTATATTTTTGGATTCTAGACTATATTCTATACACATTAAGGAAAAATGATTTTTTATTAGTTTTCAATAAAATTAGGGTAGAGCATGCTTTAATTTTTATTTTTTAGGATGTGACCACTTTAAAAATTCATATATTCATTAAAAAATTAGTAGAAAAATTAGGCATAAACTACATGATATTAGTTAATTTCTCACTTAAGTGATTTGTGAAATACTTTTAAAATTTCAACATTTTAGGGAAAGCACACTAGATGCTATATTATATTTTTATGATGAAAATAGAAGCACTTTGTGTGACCTTTCTATTTAAACCTTTTAATCTCCACCATTTTTTAAAAAAATATTAGTTTAGAAACTAGATTTTGAACACTATAAATATTGTTCTTGTCACATATTCAACTTTTGAGAATGACTATCTTCAATTTCTCATCTAAGATCAATTTTTACTAATTTCAAAAAAAACAGCCACTTTTGACCCATTAATCAACTCTTTCTAATTGTCATTGTCCCTCAGTTACACCACCACATCAACATATCAATTTCAATTCTAAGTTTGTCCTGTTTGGGGTCTAATAGGTTGAACTTAACTAACAAGTTGTAGTAGTGTATCTCTTTGGCAAAAGTCAAAACTGCTAACTCTCGACATTATATATCACAATCAAGAAAAAAATGTAGATCTTCATTCCCATCACTGGAAATAAATAACATTCTGCATAGCCCTAGAAAGGTAGTCCAATTAAACTATTATAAATAATAAAATATTTTAGATTATCATTAAAAATAATTGTTGAACTTGACTATTTTATGAAAAAGTTCAAAAACAAGTTAAATTACCTTATTCGCATAGCTTTAGTGATAAATGTAATTACTCCAAGTTAAAATTGTTTCTTGTCTTGAATACTATAGGAATACTTCAAGTTTTAAAATTTTGAGGCTATTCAATCTTATTTATAAAGTCTCTTCTTATAGGAATGCTACATATTATAAATTGTAATTATAAAATTATAGTGTTTTACAAGCTTTCGCAATGTAAATGTAAAATTAAATGGGCTTATGCATTTATATCTATTGAATATTAACCAAGGCTCACTCAAGTGTCAAACTATGCAACATATTCAAGCTCCTTAAACATTTTCACTTATCTACCTATAATGGTATTCATTTAATGCGTCATGAGCAATTTTCGTTAGTATGCTATTTAAAAGTAAATCCATAATCCTTATACGATGTATGCATTTATTAATCACATGTGATTACTATTATGCCTTGCATACACACCCCACCTTTTTGCTTAGGAAAATTAGAGACCCCCCTTTCTGTTTGCACCTTCCTTTTTACTTTCTTTCCTTTTTTTTTAAGTTGTGATTTTTATATCCCTTTAAGTCTTTTTTTACCTCTTTCTTTTCATTTTAGTCTATTTTCTTTGAGTTCCGGGGGTTTTATGAAAATCCTAGGTTCTCAAGATCTTTATGAGTTCCCGGTCTTGTTTGTCTTTTGGAGAAGTTCAAGCTTCCGATGATTCTTTGCACCTTGGAACTAGTTCCAAAGTGTCAGTTCTTCTCGAGACCCCACTCCAGCCTTTTTTTCTTTTGTTTTGTTTGTTGTGTGTCATAATTTTGAAGTTCTAGGGAAGCTTCAATTTCTCAACCCAAGTTTTGAAGTCCTAGTTCTGCCCAAATTTCCTCCTCCCCCCGTTGTCTGCATTAATTACACATGGATTTGGATTAAATGTGTTGCATATATAGTCAATTTTGATGATTTTCTTGGCACAGTTACTTTCAAACTTCAAATTTTTAGAGCTTTCTTTGTGCCCTAGCTATTCTTGTGATCGATACATCAAATTACTGAGACAAAGTGTAGATTTTCAAGGAGGGTTACGTGCTCGGGTTTGTGCTTTATCACAGACCTTGAACCTTGTTCTTGTTTCCTTCTATTCACTATTGTTCCAGGCAGGGGTTTTCCATTTTACTTTTCATTTTGTTACATTATTTCATTGTTCTTCTTTGCCTTGTGTTTTGGCATTTTCCTTGTTTGTCTATCTTTGAGTTGTTGGTCATTTTTTTTTATTTTTCCCCTGGTTTGAGTTTATCCTGAATTTCATGCCTAAGGTTTTCCTTTATCTATTTGTTGTCTCTAGTTTGAGTCTTTACTTTTAGGTTTTAGAGTTAAGTTTTAATTCTTGCATAGGGCTAGGTGTTTTGCATAGTCTCAACAGAACCTAGTTCAAGTTTTGAGTTAGTTGTGGAACATATGGTATGAATCGGCCATGTCGTCTACCTTGATATCTTAGCCTTTTTTCTTAAAAGAGTTAGAGACCTCAGGATTCTGAAGATCCAGAGGATTTCAGAACTTCTCCCAAAGTTCTTGGTTCATTCACATACCTAAATCCCCACCAAAATTGACACATAAGTTAAATATTTCAAGATTCTAGAAATGCTTCATTTCCCTGGATTCCTGAATCCCCGATATGGTGAAGATAGAGAATATTCCTCATGGACTTTCAGACCCCAATAACACTTTTGCACTCGGATCCCAAGTTCCAAATCCTTTTATAAACCCAATCCCCACCTATATAAGAAAACACTTCGGGATCCCAGGATTCTTGAGATTCTGAGCACTTGGATCCAAAACCTTTCATCTGTTCAAAACCTGAAATCCTGCAAGAGACCAAAATACTTAAAATTGTATAAATTTAGAGGATTTTATTGATAGGATGCTACTTATATATGTATTTTTGTTTTTTTAGAGATTCTAGATACCTAAGAAGGTGGACAAATCACCATTGACCATGATGTACAAATTTCAAGGAGTGCCTAAGGTTTCTAAGTTTACTTCGGACCTGATGAATATAACAGATACAAATTTGGTTCATATTGATTTGGAGAAATTTCATAAGGACACATTTGGGGTAAATCTCGCTCCAAGATCAACCATCATAGAAAATTCTTGACTAGCCCATGTAGCAAGATTCCCCGTGGTAGTATAATGTCGTGAATTGATCCTAGCACTTGCACAATACTACAACACAGTGGAAAGGAGACGTTATGATGTAGCTACAAATATCATTTTGAACATTACCCCTACCTTGATTAGGATAACATTTGATCTACCACCATATGGGTAACTGGGAATGTTAACAACGGAACAAGATCAAATGTCTTTTGAGGATGATCATGTGGATAATTCCAAACATCTGAACAAATATTGGCAATATAAAGAAAGGAAATCTGTTAACAAGATCCTAGTCAAACTCACAAGGTCAAAATTCCATCCTAAAATTGGGAGCATTATCACATTGCTAAATAGGGTAATTGGAAAAGAAGAAGGGAAATCATATAGTACCTAGATGTTTCAATACATCAATGTGATATTGAAGAATGTGAATTTGTCAGATTAGGGGACAATTATTTCTGATAAACTACATGCACAACTTACTACAGTGGAGCAAACCAAGAAGTTCTATACAACTTCTTATATTATTTATTTGATATCTAGAATTGGCAAATTTCCTGGATTGACCACAAAATGAGAAAAGGGAGAATCCCCTAGACAAAGCAAGATTCAAGAATTCTATCCTCAGTTGGAGTTCAAAGAAGCTGAGAAGCATTTGTTTATGTTATCATTGGACAATTGACTAGAGATGTAGGATCAAGGATGATGACACAAGCAATGGACCTAATGAGAGGATGGAGATAATGGTTTATCTAATTCCAAGGATCGACATACATCAAAGTATCAGGTTTTTACAAGGCTCCTTACCTACTCCCAAGGCACTGCAGTGACAAAGTTATTTTAATCAATTTTTCAAAGAAACTGTTGGAAGTGCATTTGAATTTGTCAAGAAAGCATAGATCTGGGGTCAAATACCCCTTTGATCTAGGATTTTATTCCTACTCTACAATCAACATTGCCAAATCAACAAATGAGGAGTTAGAGGCACTCAACCTTAAGCCTTACATACCAAGGAAGAATTGTGATCCCTTGGGCAAGCTGGAGAAGTTATTTCCCACTATGATGCTTGAGCACGAATCCAGTTTGGAGGATTTTTGGGCAAATTGTCATGATGAATTTGAAGTAAGAAAAATAAGATGTTATATGTTAAGAGCATATCATTCAAGAGATTTCAATATTAGGGAAGATGTCCTTGAATAACTATCAAATGATGGTCATGTTTTGAATCCAACATATGACCTAAATAAAGTGGACAATGATCCCTTGCCTGACATAAAGTTGTCTTTGAAAGACATGTCATTAGAATCTATTAGCAAGTAAGTGTTATACTTTAGCAATAATTTTCTAGATGCAAAGATAGAACAATTGGGGAAATCCAAAGGTAAGAAGCCCGAGGAGAAAAGACATGCATCTAGAAAACTAGAATCAACCTCTTCTAGAATAGTAGAAAAGAACAAAACAAAAACAGACTCCATTGTATCAAGAATGAGGGGAACTCAATATTGTATCTCTAGTTGAGACAGTAGATATAGTAAATAAGGTTGTGAGGCAGTCCAACATCACATACATGGTTGTAGAAGCATGAGTAGTTGCAGGTTTGGGTGAAAATCCAATGTCCCAAGTCTTACTAACAAGAGAAGCTATAGGTCAATTCCTTGGACAAGGAGAAGAGCCTCAGCAACAATCACCATCTCAGGAAGCAACATCCACAACTACACCTCCTCCATCCACACATGAAATAGTACAGGTACCCCAGGGTGACCAAGGTGATAAGAATGAGGGAAAAGGTGATGGAGTTACAGTTTTATTTCAATGCAAGGCCCTATTATTGATGTTCCTAAATATTCACCTAAAAAGGACATCATTCCTTCTTCTCAGGAACACAAAGAAAGTGAAGAACCCTAAAAGAGATGGATGAAGAAAAAGATCAAGGTAATCCTCAAGAAGATTTGCCTACTATAGGGGTATTACAAAGTGAAACTCAAGTTCTTGGAGAGAAAAATGAAGAAGATCTAAATAAAGAACCCTCCACTCTCCAAGGAAGCAGCCTGAATAATAAACTAAGAAAAAGGTTGATCAAATTGACCTTGATTTAGGAGATTGGAAGGATACTTCTTGAACACAAGGATATCTCAAGGAGGAAATCATAATAGAGGATGTGTCTAAGAAAAATGGTGAACAAGAATGTAATGTTTAAGATAGCTTAGGAAAGCATGCCTCCTTGGAATAATCACAACAGCTCCCTCAAGATCAACTGGTGAGAGAAGAAGAAGTTTTGACCTATCAAGAACAACAAGATTTAATAGATGATATTGAAAAGGGAATAGGTGTTCTTGGTACTTGTTCTGTTGCTAACATATTTGAAATAGAGGTACATAAAGGAGAATAAGCTCCCCAACAAGAACAACAATAACAAATAGGAATCCAAGATGAAAAGGTCCCTAATCAAGACACACAATTTGAAGGAAAACAAGAAGATCAGGAAGAACAAGAGGATTATGTTGCTGCACCAACATGGATAAAGCTAAATTTGAAGAAGAGGTAAAAAGTAACTGTGAAACCATTAAGCCTCTAAGATATGGTCGTACAAGTAGAAAAGGGTAGAGCATCAAAGAAACCAAGAACCCTCTCTACCATTAGGGTAAATGAGAAAGGAGAAAGGATTGCTGAGTTTGTCACCTCCATGCAAGACAAAGATGATAGAGCTCTTTCAATCTTTAATTACCAAATAACAAGGGTAAATTTGGGTAGATAGACCTGAGAAGAAGAGATGGTTTCTTTGGGGACAACAGTTGACACTGTGATGTCAAGAATGCATAAAGATAAACAGACCAAGGAATAATTGAAGTTGTAATTGGAGAAAATGAATACATTTATGAAAGAGATTATTACTCCCATCTCGCAATAAGAAATGCCCTCAGAAACTCCAATTTTAATAACTAAACAAGACGTAGATTCCTTGCAATTGATGAAGAAAAATTCAAACATAATAAATAAATGGGTTTCTAAATTGTTGGTTGAGGCAAATAAGGATTTGGATATTGGCTATGAACATTTCAAGAAATACTACTATATACACCTAAAAAAGACATGACTACATAAATAAATATTTTAAATATTTATTTCATCTTAATATTCCTCTATCAACAAATAAATAAAACAATTTATTTATTTGATTCATTTTCTCCCATTAATTGAATAAATTACATTTATTTAATTAATTTAATCAATATCATGGGTGGCTAGGTGGGAGCCTTGCCACCTCAGCATGAGGTGGCAAGGCCGAGCTAGGGGAATAGGTAATAATGGTCTGGAAGGGCGGGTGGTGGCACAAGCTGATATGACAACGGCATTCATTCCTTTTAGTGTCTTCAAATGACGGAAGCTGGCATTCATACCACAGAAGGGTTTCGAGAAGGTTCCAGCAGTATGTTATTAGGGCTGGCAAAATTTCTTCCCAGTATTCTTTCCACTAGTCTTAGATTAATGCCTACATACTTTGTTGTCATCATCTCTACAGATGTTGTTCGGTGTGGCAGAATGGATACACCAGTTCGTTTAACCAGCTAGAAGCGGCAGATGGCCTTCCTCGGAGCCATCGCTGACCTTCGATTACAAAGAATGATGCGCAGGTCTGATGCACTAATGGTGGGGGCGATGAAGTTGGTTTTGGGCAGGATGTTTTTGGAGAACAGAGAATGATACAGGGTTGATATAGATATTTCTTCCTAGGCCTTGGCGATGCTGCTCGAATTGGGAACGGACAAACAAGTGGTGAAGTCCATCATGTAGGGTGTCTTCATTGCGGAGCACTTAGGGGATCTAGAGGTAACACTGCGGATGGCCAGCCCTGGGACTGGTATTCTGCATCCAAAGGATTGGACTCTGTTTGAAGACCCTGGTGCTGTCATTAAGTTCTACCCCTTCATCCTGGACGTCAGAGGTTTTGATTTGATCTTGCTGAAAGATCAAGTGGCATTGGCAGTAAGCTTCATCAAAAAGGCTCTGGGTTTAGAGGTGGTTGATGGTCTCAGCTGGATGGAAGACTTCCGTAGGCTTCTTGCATCTATAAATATCTAGTTCTATCTACTTCTTCTGCTCCATTTTGTATAGCCAGAGCTTCGAAATGCTAGTCTAAGATAAAGTAAGTCTTCTTTGTTAAATAGTAATGTGACCCTGTGTGGTCTTTCTCCTAGGTTTCTCAGTTCGTATAGGTAGACTGATAGTCTCAAACCAGCCATGGGAAGGCCGATGATATGTAACCTCTTTTGAAATCTTTTAATATAATATTGTTATTACGAATCAAAAAAATTTAATTTAATCAATATCAACTTTATTCTTCTAAACAATTAAATAATTTTAATTATTTAATTAAATCATTCATTCTTCCAAATTTAAATACAATGCAAATTTATTTAAATTAAATCTCAATCTTCAAAAATAAAATATAATTAAATATTTTATTTATTCTTCCAAATCATGTGCAAATAATTAAATAAATTTATTTATTTAAATTTGCTTTCTTATCTTCCAAATCTTCTAAAAATAAATTCTTCTTGTCATACAAAAGCAAAAGCTGAGTTAACTAATTGAAAGCTATCAACAAAACTCTTAAATTAGAAAAATATATTCTAATTTAAGAAATAAATACTCATCCTCATCAAGAAAAGCAGTTAACTCAACAAAGCATCTTTTTGAATGACTCATGTCCTTCTTCTATTCGCGCGCGTTCTCTCGAACACCCTCTACCATTGATCTTCTTATTTCTTCTACACCATTGATCTTCTCTCACACAATCCTATAAATACCCCTCTATTCTTCCATTTTCATCATCCAACTTTCAAGTAAACTTATGCTGCAGAATCTATAGCGCGCCATTGGCACCTGACTTTCACATCACTTCATTTATCATCCATTTCATATTGTGTTGAAGCTCATCTTCAACACAACAAGTATCCGAGCCATTTCTCCTTGTCATCTTGAGGAATCGAAGCAAGGAAGCAAGCTTCCTGAGGGCCATCTTCATCACCAAAAGATCAAGAAAGAATAGGCGAACAATGGAAATCACAAGGTAAAAAGATTGTGAGTATCTCTCTCTCTTATTTTAAATCTCCTTTTGTATGCACATTCCATTGATGTTTTGGGTTTTATTATTCATTTGATTAATCCAATTTTCCCCATAACAATTACCAACTAGAAAGAGAGATAGATTCTTTCATGGACAACTTCATAGTAAAGCATGATAAGCTAGGACAGGATTGGAAGCTCTTGAAGGAAATTAATAGAATGAGTCCATACGAGCTTAAGAAAACAAATATCCTTCAGGATGAAGAACTTGATTTTGTCGACAGGTCTATAAATATAATTTAATTTCAAGATTGATCAGATGATAATAGTATAGGCCAGAGATTTTGAAACTATAGAAAGAAGTGTATGAGTACACTTCTAATTTTGAAATCCTTGTGAAAAATGTCATAAGCCCCAAACTCTTTTTGGAAGATAAATGTAGGATAGATACTTTGGATGTAGCCAATGAGGCCTACAAGAGGAAAATGAAGGGAGAATTAAATAAATCTTCAAGTTTTTATAGGATATATTAGACAAGTATATGGATACTAGGTCCAAGTTTAAGCTTATAAATAATGATATCCAAAAGATTAATAAAATAATTTATTTTGTGTTTAAGAAGTTTGAGAAGCTAAAATTATGATTGGATTGGCTAGATGGTCCCTGAGATGAAGACAGAGTTAATCAATACCTGGACAATTTTGTAACATACAAATAGAGTCAGAGTTCAAAAGGCATTTCCAGCTAAACCTACTATTTTTAAATATGGGGAATATTCTTATTCTTTATTATTTATACTTAAAGTTTATTTTTTTATTCTTTATACTTCAAGTATAATTTATTCTTTGAATATTGTAAAAAGAGATTTCACTCTAGGTATAAAGTGCTCTCTAGTTTTGGATGGATAAGTATTTTTCATGACTTAGAAAGATAATTTTGCATGAAAAGGAGTCTAAATTTAGGGAGAATGCTTAGTTTAAATAGGTTGCATGAAAGGACATAAATAGAGAAATATTTCATATATTACTCAGTTAGACTTAAGTAATTGTTTAGATGTATCTCCAAGAGATGTTAAGACTCTATAAAAGTGAAAAACCTATCATGAGAAAGGGGTCTGGAGGTTGAAGTTTGGCCACTGGTCCATTAGCTTAAGTTTTTTTTCTTTCATTTCTCTGCTTTAAGTTATTTGCATTCATTAGATTAGAAAGATGAATTTGAAGGAAATAATCAAGAATCCAGTGTAGAATCCTTGCTAGATGTATGTACCTACAACTTCGAAAATCAATACCATGGTTATAGTTCCTTTGATTGATCATTGCATATGTCATGTAGTTCCTTAACTTTATCTTTTGGTTTATTGATTACTCTGGAAAAATACTGGGCTTAATTGATAAAATCTTTAAAGTGAATTATAGATTTAGATTTTAACCTACTTGTGAAATACAGTGGTTAAATGAAATGTTTTCTATTCATTCAAATTCCATATAATATTACACTGTAATTGTGAATGATAGATATCATACTTGTCATAACATTGCAGTTATTTAATTTCTTCAGTTATCATTGATTAAAGGTTAAAGTAGAAAGCATTCATGCATCACTCTTTCTTGCATCGTCCTAAAATATTTTGATCTTTCTTTTACAAACAAGTAGAGTAGGATTAGGTGCAATCGAGTTTAATTTAACATAAAAGTCCCTTGAACAAACAAGACCATATTGAACACTTATCTTTCATAGCATGGTTGTGACCCAACTCGCTAGACCTTGGAGGTAGTAGATTTCAAGAATCAGCTATCTTTTCAGGAGAGGTAAGGTGAGATTCATCTTATCTATGTTGCATTGTGTCAATTTGGCCATCAACGGAATTGGTGCAAGAAGGAAGGCCTGATTAGGTTAAATTTGAAAAAATAAACTTCTTTTCCCATGAAAAATTTAAAGGAATATTTAGATCAACACCTGAAAAAGGGGAATTGTTAGAACTGGATTTTCCTAGAATACCAAGAACTAGTATGTTGACACCTGAAAACACCAGTTCCCAACTTGCATATTTTTTGCCCCAAAATCCATCAAGAAATCCCACTTTATGCCTTCAATGTTGAACCTATAGATTAGAACTGATCAGAGATATCTTTCATAGGTTTTCATGTGTTTGCCTTTTGAAATACAAGGGAAAAGCCAAAATAAATGAAATGACTAAGTCCAAATCTTTCTAAGCATTTCCTTGTATTTTTCACCTTTGTCGGATGTCAGAGTTTCGGGCTTCATTCTTCCATCTTGCTTTCCCTCTCAACTCCAAAATTTTATGTGTTATTCATTGCAAATTCTTCTAAGTGCTTTAGAGGTCGAAGTTTTGGAGGTTGGAGTCTAGGCCTTTCATCTTCTTCGGTGTTGTAGCTAGAAAGTGGAGGCCCTAAAGGCCAAAGTCCAATGAGCTCTTTTTCTTCTAAGTGTTTCAGAGGTCAAACTTTAGGCCTTTCGTCCTCGGTCTTCTATAAGCCAAGTGTCAGGGAGAGGCCCTGAGATCTGAAGTTTGACAAGTTTACTTATGTATGAAGTGTGTGGTGGAGTTTGGAGGTTGGCTCTTCTTCATTCCTTCGAAGAAGGCGGAAGGAAAAAGTCTCGACAACCGACCCCTGACAAGTGTTAATTTTTCTAAGGCTTTCTGCCATTTTGCTGAGCCTTTTGGGGGGACCCACAGTGGGCTTGTAGAATTACGAAAAGCTACCAAGAGGCATAAGGCACAAGATGGAAGACCCAGGGGACAAGGTCTACATAAGGTTCCAAACATTTTATAAGTAAAGCGGACTTCAGGGATTAGAGTTGTGTTCTTTCTTCTTCCAAGTAGGTGAAATGGTGAAGGCCCGAGGCCTGACCCTTGACGCCTTCATATCTATATATTGGCAAGGTCAGGGCTCTTCTCTTCCCTCTTCCATTTATTCTCAGCTACAAGGCAGAAGACCCGGCCTCTAAAGTCTAATTTTTTAGAGGTCAACTTTCTGGCCTTACTTGATATGTATATCACCCAGAAAACACGCAGAAATACACCAACAACTTTTGGGAATGCAATAAAGGTGAAGTGGGTGGATAAGAAACATGTTTTTAATGTGGTTGGTGGAGTTGGTGAGGTTTTCCCTCCCATTTTCACCCTCAAATTAGATTTGCTCATGCTATAAATAGAGGAACGAAGATATTTTCAAGGGGTTGGTCACTGAGGCAATTGTCTAGTTTGTAGTGCCTTGGGATAGTTTCAGGGCTTCAAATAAAGCTAGTCAGGGTGTTAAATGGAGGAATATGTTTTGATACAACATATGAATGAACTATAAAGCATATTTTATGCAGTGGTATGTCTCCATGGCCATCTGCAATGATTCAGGGGAATGTAAATCACAAATGTATGTTTTCTTTCACCACATTTGCTGGTGTGATTGTAATAGAGATTTGATAATGTTTGACAACATTTAAGTCAATACATTCTTTGTGTTGGGTCATCTCTTTATTGCAAATGGGTCATTATAGTTTGGTTCTGGATAATTAAGTATGTCTAATGTATGAAATATAATCTGAGGAATGTATGTGAATACATTATTGTTTCCTGTTGATGCTGGTTCAATCATTTATTCCCTCTTTATTCCTTATGACTTAGTTGCCTTGAATAGAGTAGGCACTGGTCCATATTGGAGAGGGACCAATCACTCTTTAAAATCAAACAAATCATTCACATGTGGTTTAGGAGAAAAACCTATCTTTCCTACACATGTACATTCGTACAGTTGAATCGGCTTAATATAGAGGCATGTACAGCTAGTTTGTCTTGATCTAGTGATAGCTCTTGGGATCAATTATACATTGGGTATGGATGTATTTGTTCTTGGTATTTTATTTCATGCCTCTAGGAATATCCCTCCTATGTATAGATAAGCCTGAAGTGCAAAGGAGTATACCCAATCCTGTGGTTGGTTAAAATTGCCCAAAACTTGTTGATAAAGCTCTTCCTATCACCTTGACGACAATCCCTAGCCTAGGTGATTTAGGAATGTTTGAGTTTTAGGCTGCTGCAATTTTGGGAACCAACATTTTGGCACCATTGTTGAGGAGGATTTGAAAGGTCAAAGAAATTTGTAGACCCCTATAATAGTTAGTTCGCAACCATTGCAGTTGTGCAGTCTGTTGTTGTGGGTAGGTTGGCAGCCCTTCAACTTACACCAATAGATTGGTGCTGATGTACTAATAGGTTAGAATCATTTGAAGACTCTACTAGTGATTTGAACTTAGAATCAATTCGTAGCCTTGAAGATTAGTCACACTTCAAGGGATTCCTCTTTGGAAGAGGTGGTGACTCTGCTATCAAAGAACAAAAGTTTATTTGTTTCTGTCCTAGTTGTGTTGTTGGTGATTCAGATACCCCAAGTCTATATGCAGCAACTGGTGAAATTAAAGGTGCATCATTTCTTCCTAACCTTTGAAGTTTCTATTCCTGTCATGTCAAAGGGACAAATTTTTATGCCTCAATTTTCTACCCTACCTTATAGGATGTTTTAGTCATGGCCAATTGGTATGAGCCTGGATACCCTAGGGATGATATGCCATTTGAATCTTCATATGTATCAGACCCTAGAAATTACATTGGAGTGGATTCCCATGACCATCCTAGAAATACGTATTTCAGTCGTGGCTCTGCATGTTATACAAATCAAAACATATATTCACCCATGCAAAATCATAATGACTTAGCGATTTAGCAGTATGAAATTGATAAAACAAAATAGTTGTTGGAGTCATTATTATAGAAAGAAGAAGAAATAGAAAATCAGATTAGTCTGGTAGAATCTAGGTTGTAGTCTAGTCCCCCTCTTGTTGTTCCCAATTGCTCTATTCCTCGGCCACCTCCCACTGCAATTGAAAACACATACAAGCAATTGGACCTTTCATGGGTTAATTATGAGAAGCAATCCATGCCCAATAGGATTTACTATCAAATGCCTTTATTTGACATGTGTGAGGTTTATGATGGGAAGCCACACATTGAGGCATTTTCAAATTTCATGGACAAGTTCCAGTTTGAAGATGAAGATATATGGATGAGATTTTTTGTTAGATCTTTATGTGGAGTAGCACAGAAGTGGCTGGTTAGTTTCTCTGACCAACATTTTGCTTCTTGGGATTAGTTGACCTAGTTGCATTTGAAGATTTTGCAAATAGTCTAGACCCTATGTTTCTTGTCCAAGAACTAGAAGATATTAGAAGGCAAGAAGGAGAGTCTAGCATGGAGCTCAGCCACAGATTTGCGGTTGCCCTGTCTCACATCCCAAATAATTTTAGGCTTGATCTTCCTATTTGTATTGACATGTATTGAGTGCTTATGATGGTCCCTTAAGCTCAAGTTCTATTCGGGAGGAGTTCAATCTAGTGGGTATGCAACATGCATACCTATTTATTGATTATGTGGACAAAGTTAAGAGGGATATGATTGCAAAATCTCTATCCTCGTATACAAAGAGGACTGATAATGAATAGGTTGTTGTAGACAGCGGGGATGTGGATGCTTCATGTAATCCAAACACAATATCAAATGATGATTGGGTAAAAGAAAGCTATGTCACACTTTTATAAAGGAAACAACCAACACTGATCTAACTTTTAAACTTGAATCACTAGAAAGTGGCATATATGTTTTGAATTTTGAAATGATGTAAACTAATAAAATGTATATTTTTTAAGATATTTTATGTTTGTATTTTTTTGACAAAAATTAAAAAATTATTTGAATATAGTTTTTTAAAAATTAACACTATAATTTAGTTGCTGATAAAATGCTGAAAAATAACGTTACATGAGATGTCAAGCTTTATATAGTAAATTTTCTTTTTTTTTCCTTCAATTTTTTTGTGTATATTTATAACTTGAAACTTTAGGGCATAGATATATTTTTTTGCAATTTTAATATATATATATATAAATAAATATTTAAATGTGTGTGTATTAAAACACGATTGTTTCCAGTCGACGTCAACTTTTATATTAAATATTTATCTAAAATAGAAAACAAATTATACTGTCTTAATCTAGATTCTTTTGTGAGGCCTACTTTTACCTCACCTTATATTTTTGCTTATGATACTAATCGAATGGATATTATGATGGACATGTAGACATTTAGGGACCATTGATCCCATTCTTAGACCTTTATTACTTTATTTTATGTTGGTTAGATAGATGATTTATACTTTGTGGATGATTAGATCTCTTGTTAGATTTCATTCAATGATATGATGTTTAGATGCTATGATTTCATTGATGATTATTAGTATGTGTATTGATGGTGAATTTGATGAGTTATCTTGCATTATGAGATCCTAATTATACTTGTGAAAGAGAATGACTTCAGGGACATATATATATTGGCATGTGGTTGTCATTGTTGCTATATCCAATTATGTGATCATGTGTGTGATGTATGTTGTTCACTTTGCTTCAGCTATTTTACCATGTGCTATTAATGAGTTTGTAGAAGTGTGCAGGTTACTTTCCATGCCCATGGAAAATCAGAGGCCAAACAATAACCATATGTTATACCCCTATTAAGCTGACCTAGTCCTAAGAAGGACTAAGGTCATATGTGTTTGAGAATGTTGATTATGTTGTATTTGATTAATGACATTTAGTAAGGTTTTACCCCTTTTTAATTATCTTTGATGTGTTTTAAAAAGTGTAATGTTGGGTTTGCACAATTTTTAGTGCTAAATGTTTGAAGCCCTTTTTAAGTGATTTTATGTGTTTCTAAGTGTTGTTAATGGTCAAATATTGACCCTAGGTCATAACCCTAGGGTCTAGGACCATTCCTAACATGTTTAAATTTGATTTGGACCTAGTATGGTCACCCAAACTTGACCCCTAGGTCAAGTGACGAGTTTGGGAAGTGTGAGAGGTGGTTAGAAGGTCATCATCTCACTTAACCCCAACCTCACCCACTTGGGTTAGGTTACCCTTGCTACACATGCTTTAGAAGCTTCTTAAAGCTTCTCACATGTGTGGGACCTCTTCCCTATGCTCTCACATATGTGTGAGAGCACTTGTGGGGAAGAGTGTATCTTAGATGAATCAGAAGGTGACAAGTGTCACCTCCTCATTCATAATAAGCTTCCCTTGTGTGCTCACATCTCCCTATGCTCTCACACATGTGTGAGAGAATTTGTGGGAGAATGTGTAGCTTTGTGGAATGGGGAGGTGACAAGTGTCACCTCCACATTCTTGTGGGGTTGTGAGGAGGGTTGTGTGGATGGAGGAGAGGGTGACAAGTGTCACCTTCTCATCCATTAGGGTTTGGCAGCCTTAACTATTTATCTCTCTCATTTTGATGAGATGGGGGTTCTTTTGTTCTTTTCTTTTGAGAAATTTTATGCTTCTGTTGGGAGAGGACTTGGAGATCTTGGAAGGAGTTGGGAGGACTTTTGGAAATCTCTTCACCAACATCCTCCATCCTTGAAGCTTGAGAGGTATTCCTCAAGGTTGAACAAGCATTTTTACTTGCTTACTTTGCTTATGAACTATGTATGTTATGGTGTTTTTGTTCATATATATTGTTGTAGTTTTGTGTTTATGGGTTAAAGGGTTGTTGGGTGAGCTCTTCATGTGAGAGAGCTCACCTTAGTCTTGGGTGAGAGAGGATGTGAACCTCCTCGATTTCCCTCTTTGTTTTTGGTATAGTTTTATGGCCAAAGGCCTTTATTTGGAGTTTTGAAGAGTATACCTATTATGGCATGAGTGCCTCGTTTTGTGAAATGAGAAGTATGGCAAGAGGCCAAGTGAATGTTGAGCATTTTCTAGTATTAAGAGTGTGGGTCTCCTTGAGTAGAGAGAGTCCACTCTCTCACCCTTCAAATCCATTTTTAGAATGTGTTAGTTATGTGTTTTGGCCTTGGATGGGTGTTAATATGCATGATGTGAGTGTATTGTTACCTTGTGGTTTGCTCCTTTGTTATTGGAAGGCCTCCTAGCTTGGAGGTGTCCTATTATTAGGCCTAGGTTGGGAGAAGAGCTTCCCATGGGTATGGTGAACTATTTTGTGTTTTTTGTAGGATCATTTGGTGGCTATGGAGGAGTTTGGCTTTGGGAAGAATATATGGTGTTTAATGTTTTTTTTGTAGTTTTGTGTAATGAGAGCATTGAGATGCCTCATCCCTTTTTTTTTGGATTGCAATAAGTTTTATCAAACTTGAGAGTTGAGCTCTCTTTGGGGTTGTAGCCTTCTACCCTATTTGTAAACTTTGTCATTATTTTAAATAAATGGGGCAATAATTTTATCTTCATGTCATTGTTGGAGTAATAATATATCTCTCTCCCTCTCCTCTTATTTCTATTTTTTTTGCAAAGGAAAATGTTTGTGGAAGGAAAAATAAGCATGTAATTAGGCCTCATGTGCTCTAAAATTTTACCTTTAAGTTTATTATGAAAATAAGGAAGTATAGATATGTTTGTCCTACTTTGCTAAAACAAAACAAGAGCTACGTAGCAGTAGGAGTCCCTGCCAAATGCTGCCAGCATAGAACAAGGGAAGAACATGGAAAAAAAAGATGTATTAAAAAGTTACATATGAGGACAACTAATATATTAAGAAGATGTAAATATAGATTTGAAACATATGAAATAAAACTAGGCATAGAAAACTAACAAAGGATATAATAACATTGTACAATACGAAATTTTAAAGAGTATTATTAGATGAAGGAAGGTCGATTGTATCAGGGAACATTATTTTTCAAAAGTTATATTTTCTTTGTTTTGCTGTATCATTTGGCCTAAGATAGCTATTCTCAACTGCATTATCTTTTACAAACATTATTGAATATTCTATTCTAGACAGAAAGCATTCTTTGTTTTCATAACAGTTAAGTCAAGTTAAGACAATAAATTGGGATCTAGACTTTGAAGTCTCTTTTGAGATTATATTACATTGATAGTTGGAAACAAAAAGTATTCCTTCATAAAATGCACAGATTTTGTTATATTTGATTTTAAGCCAGTGAGGCTCAGGGCTCAAATGTTAACCCTCCCTTATGTTTGAATTAAACTGGCCCACCAAAAAAATCTCCAAGAGTAGGGACAAACCACCAGGTAGTGGAGGCAAGCAATTAATTACCCAAACATAAAGCCTAATGATGGGGAATTCTCATAGACTTGCTAGCTTCAAAAGACCAATAATCTTTTCTCTGCTATGGCTTTCTAGCAAAAAAGTTTTCCTACATGATTAGGCACGAGATCAACCAATTTACCATGGTTAGAAGCTAGTTTTTGAAGTGTGCATCTTGAGTCAGTATTTTGCATCGATTCCTGAACAGTTTGGTGCTGACTTTAACCATGGCACAATAATATTAGGTCATAATTCTTCATATTCTCATCCAAAATATTCATTAGTTACTTTCTAAATAGAACATCCTTAAAACTTTAAAGGAAATCTTAACAGGCCCTTGGTTCACCGGTGAGGTTGATGGATTTTTATAGGTAGTTTTTGTTTTGTTACTCTATGAATGAGATGAAAAACAATGGGATAATGTTGGGTGCAAGTCATGGGATACTTAGGCAGGAAAGATATTGCACACACCTTTAATTTAAGTTGAATAAGATATATAGTATACACAATGCAGTATAGTGGCTTGGAGTGTGTTTCTATAAAATTACAATGGAATGGAAAGCTTTCCCATTGGGATGTGTTTTCTAAAAGCTTCCAACAAAAACATAAAAGACAAAAGGTGGGGAAATTTTGCTGGATAAGGTTGGAAAGTGGGCCAAGAAACATTTTCTAAAAATGATAGAAATGTTCTTAGTCTGTTAATAGTTTAAGAAGTGCTCTTAGCAGATGGGTTCTAAAATAAACAAGTTATTTGCAACATCTAAATGTATAATTTAGGTTGTTTCAAACTATAATTAGCTTTGGGAGCATAGTTGCACACTTGCATGGCAACAGTTTAGCTTTCTTTGTAACACAAATATCATTAGTAAGATGAGACAAATTGATTTTTGAGAGATGGCTTTGCATTAATAAATTTATATATACTATTTCTTCTCTTTGGTGGATCCCTACAAAACCATGACATGAGCTTTAGCTAAATTCTGAGATAAGATTAAAGGCAATATAGTTCATTTTGTGTATTATTTTCACAATATCTAATATCCTAAAAAATATTTAAGAATCTTATTGTTTCAAACTATAGCTTTGGGACCATAGCTGCACACATGTATTGTACCAGTTCAACTGTTTTTGTAACACAAACATCATTAGTAACATAAAGACAAATTTATTTTTTAAGAGATGCCTCTGCACTCTCTCCTATTGTTATTAATACATTTATATGTACTATTTCTTGTCTCTAGTGGATGCTACAAAACCATGACAGGAGCTATAGCTGAATTCTCAAATAATTTTAAAGACAAATAGTTTGATTTTGTGTATTATTTTCACAATATTCTTATTGTAGTGCCCCACAATGGATCCCTTAGAGGACAAAACATTTATGCTATGCAAAGCGGAAGATTTTTTTTTGTAATAGTAACAGGGTAATGTTGAACAATTTAATACACATCATGAAACTAACAACTTGTCTACTAAAGTTCCATGGTTGCATTACTTGTCCTAATCTAACATACATTGTTAACTAACATCAACAGTTCATTCTAAAACTATTGCACAATGATTATACAGATACATCTCCATTTCATGCCATAGTTAGATAATCAACTTGATCAAGGTTACATGTACATAATCAAAAGTTTATACATTGCAGTACATCATCATGTAGTTTACATTATCACTATCCGGATTAGATCTGAATACATACATTATGAATCAACTGCTGCACAGGCTAGTACAAGAGCATAGAACTGTCTTCATAAACAAGTACAAGATCTGAAGTCTGACACACAAGATATATCCTCCTCACTCACAAACAACGGCAAGGAAAAACCAATGGATAAAGCTCTTCCACCTGACCATGTGGAACCCTGAGGTCCACCCCTCGAGCTAGGAGTTAACATAAGGTCCCCACTACAACATACGGTCAGGTAGACAGTAGGCTATGAGACAACACATGACTCCAACATCACAAGTCACCATCATAAAACAACACAACAGTACTTCCAGAGGCAACACTTAATAAATGGGGAGAGTACAACTAGGGAGTGCTAGGCTGTAGTAAGGAGAGTGTCATTGCATGGTCCTAACATGGGTTACCCAGGCAGTCTCTCTCTAGACACCAGCCCCCATCTATGGTTACCCTGGCAGTCTTTCTCTAGACACCGGCCCCATAGGATGAAGCATGTGGAATCAACCTTCCTTTCATGATGACAAGGAAGTAGATCTGCCAATCCTGGCCTTCTCCCCTCATCCTTAGTCTGAACTAGCACTATAGGCATGAGTGAGGAAAAACTTATTATCTTGTTAGTGTGAAAACTACCCAACCCCTAGATTTTTTTTTTGTTATCACTGAATTACCAACTCCTAGTGGGTTACCCTAGCTAGCCACTTGGCACTGGCCCCCACATTGGAAGCCACACCCTTACCTACAACCAGAAAACCCTACTCAACAAGCAAAGCAAGACATTGTTGGCAAGAGACACTATATGGATTCATGGTTGTTGTCATTGATGGCAACAAAGGTCATCCCACTTATCTGCAAGTCATGGTGTGCCTCTACTGGAAGTCAGAATGAAGAACTGTTGTGGTCCGGTGAACAAGAACAGAGCATGTGGCAACGTCCGACAGATTGGTCCGGACCTCTAAGAGGAAATGTCTTGGTGCAGTGCGGATTTGGGGAAGTCAAGAGGACTACCTTGAGTAGTATATTCCAAGGATTTAGCCTCCGGTGATGGACAAAGAAAAAGATATGAATAGCTGAGTACCGGATTCCTGAAAGACAGTGAAAACAGAGGAAGAACTGACTGACTGAGCATCAGAATATTTTCCGGATGTGTTACTGTTGATGGTAAAGGTTGTGAAGGCATGAATCATGTTTGGCCGACATGATTAATGATATCTACAAGTATATGCTTGATCCGCATTGCTTGGTGAGAAAGGATTTAGCCGACAGAACAGAGTTTGTAAGAAACTAGACTGTTCTGGATGCCGACTAGAAAGGTGATGAAATTACTTGTGCGGATATATATCAAGGATGGATTTAGTTGTGAAAAGTGTGATTGTGTGATGGTGTATGCAAACAAGTACAGAGCAGAGCAGAAGTAGTAAGAAAGATCCAGTATGTGAAAAGATAGCAGAATAAAGAACAGAGGAAAGATGAAGTGCAGCAGATCAGTGTACTGAGCTTAACCAGAACTAAACCCCAGCATATGTAGATGCTTTCAATCAGTTCAAGTATTATATTACATTCCTTGTAGACAGTGTGTCTCTTTGTAGGCAGTGTGCCTCTTGTGAGCAGTGTGCTCGGGCAGTGAGCCCTAATTGGCAAGTGCCATTTTTGTAACTCCTTATTCTTCTAACAGAGAATAATCTTTGGGTTAATCACCCCATGGTTTTCTCCCTTAACCAAGTTTCCACGTCAAAAATACTGTGTCATGTGTTTCTCATTTCATGATAATGTTTGTTTGTTTAATTCAATCCTGCTTTGATTAATAAGAAAGTTCAAAAGAAGATATAATTAGGATAACTGATTCACTCCCCCCCTCTCAGTTATCAACAATTGGTATCAGAGCGAGGTTCCTCCTAATAGAGCCTAACAGCTTGAGGAAGATCTGGGAATTCAAATGGATGCATATGGTTTAAGGGAGCAACTCAAGACTGCCCTTGAGGATCTTGAACAGTCAAATTTTGAAGTCAATGAATTAAAGGAAAGACTCAAACAGGCTGATGAATTCATGAGAGAACTAAAAGACAAATTAAGTCTCTCTATGAAAAAGAGAAAGGAGCTGCTCCAACAATTGGCAAGCCAAACTGAAGAAAGCAATACTAATGAAGAATTGACTGAGAAAACCAAGTTATGTGAAAAGTTATCAAAAGAAGTCATTATGTTAAGACATGAAATGGAATCAGGAACTATAAGGTTTACTCAAGAGATTGAAGAAAAAAGAAAAGCTGAAGACAATCTAAGACAATCTCTTAAAGAGAAATCAGAAGAGTGCCACCAGATGGACAGGATTATCAGACATCTTGAATCTAATCTTGAAGATGCCAAAGATAATGAAGAAAAACTTGAGAATCAAATTGTCTCTCTCAAAAGAGATCTTCAAACAGCAAATGAATATAAAGATAAATTCAAGATAAGTTCTGCCCAACTTGAAGTACTTCTTGCAAGTCAAAAGAAGACAGATGACAAGTACGGTTTGGGATATGAGAAAGGAGAAAGCTCCGGATCCAGTCAAAAGAATTTTGGATCAGAAAATCCAAGGAATAGGCCTGAAAGACCTCCGGTAAGATAGCCCAATGCTCAAAGATATCCATCTTTCAATGGATACTGCCACAGCTACAATCACTTTGGTCACAAAGCTAATCAGTGCAAAAAAAGAAAGAATCAAACTAATCCATCCTTCTCCGGACAGTGCTTTAACTGCAAAAGGTATGGACACAAGTCTCATGAATGCAGAAATATGCAAGTAAACAAATCATTCAAAGGTAGATGCTTTACATGCAATAGAGTAGGTCATATGGCTAATCAATGCAGATCAAGAGGTTATCAGTCAAATATGCAGAGAAATGTTATTTGCCAAATCTGTAATAGGTCCGGTCATAATGCTAAAGTCTGCAAAAGCAAGAATCAGGACAAAAGAGGTCCGGTGTATAATCAGAATCAAGACAAGGGTAAACAAAAGATGAATGCGGATGAAGTTAGGAATCAGATGAGCAAGATTTGGGTAAAGAAAAGTTCAGAGAATACAGAAACTGGATCCGCACCAGACTCTGGTGCTGATATTCCTTCCGAAAATTAAAAAGTAAGCTCTGGCTCAGGGGGAGACTCAAAGAAAATCCTGTTCCCCCAGCCAATCAAGTGGTGCCGAATATGGCACAAGATGCGGAGTAAAGGGTTTGAAGAGATAAGTCTTGAGATAATCCAGATAAGATTTTAGAGGTCCGCATGAATATATAAAGATGTTGTGATCGATCAAGTAAGACCTGTTCCGGGAGATGCTCCGGAATGACAGAGGATTACAAAAGGGTCTGAAGAGATCCGGAAGTGCATTATTTCACTCTGCGGATTAGACAGAGTGTTTGGGATGTTCTTGTAATGTGTCATCTTGATTTGTTCATGATTGAAAGATCCGCATGATGTTCATAGATCAGGACTGATCCGAGATACTCCAAGCTATTCAGATAAGGCAAACTGAAATAATGCAGGTGGAGCATTTATTGCAAACAGATATTAGGGTTTGCGAAACGATATAAGGGATTTCTCAACAATCACTTGATCATTCCACATCCAAGAAGAAGCGAAAAGCGGAGCTCTGCAACGAAATTCATCAAGTTCACCGAAGATCTCCTGCCAAAGTCATTACATACAGAAATCAATCCAGCCACTCCGTGTAACCGAAGACGCAAAAGGTATTTTCCACTTTCAATATCTTGCTACAAATCTTTTGAAGAAATGGCTACTCCAAATATAGTAAAAATCTCAGATAGGCCCCGACCTGAATTTAAGAAACATCCATACAAGTCATTGGAGGTAGATCCCTTAGGAGCATTTTCCTGTGTTCCTCCTGGAGTTTTACACACAGAAGACATTAGGGTTTACATACATGCAAGCATTGAGGAATTCGGGGAATTCAAATTAAGAGATCTCTATCACAAACAACTGATAGACAATGCTTTTGAGCTTAAACCAGAGTACAAGGGTATCCAGAAGAAACAGTTTGATCAATTCATTCATTTCCCCTACTTTGAAGAAGAAGAATGGGTCCGGTATGTATTGAGCAGAATGCATGACAACTTCCTATGGCTGGATAGACCTTGCAAAATCACAAAAATGCAATTAGGGCAGTAACTGGTCTATACTCTTCCAGAGGGATACCTATCCTCAAATCTGTCAAAAACAACATTGTAACTGAGGCCACTGGATCAAAATTTGACAAGAGGGCAATGACCATTAAAGATATTTCAGATCCGGATATCAAGTATGCATCCATGATAATAGGATACAAGATCTATCACTCTAGCAGGGAGAATTCTGTATCTAGAACTGCAATATATACTGCCTATGAAATGCTAAGGAAGAATGCAGATTATGATCTCTGCGAACTGCTCCTAAGCCAATTAATGGAAAATATACAGAAAATCAAGAAGGACAAAAAGAATTCCTTTAAGTATGGTACTCTTATATTATGTCTGTTTTTCTACTTCATGAATGAGCTGCCCGGATCAAGTGGACGGGCATGGCAGAATGACAAACCTGTTGCAGTCCAGATAAGAGATTATCTACATGGGCTTGGGGATGCCAAAGCAAGAAATACAGCCCTATGGGGATACTTTAAAAACTTCCAAAGCATGATGCAAGCAAGAGAAAGAATTCCCCAGTCTCTTGTTGAAAAATACAAAGACTCAATGTGCTTTATGGTGGACACTGATCAGTCCCTAATGGAGGCAGTGGAGCCAAGGACTGTCTGGATCATGCCCATGGGGTATGAAGTGGATGAACAGATAGTGGAGCTGCATGTTCAACACATGCTAAGTCAGCCCAAAGATCCAAAGGCAGAAAGGTTTGGAACCTTTGAGGAGCTGAGTGTAAAGATCCATGTAGAACTCAGGGAACCTGAGATAAAGAGGAAGGTGAGAAAAGAAGTAGAGCATATTGCTCAAGGCCTAGGCATCCCAAAGGAGGCACTTGATGCCAACCGGGAAAAGAGAAGAAAGGCTGAGGAAGAAAAGAAAGAAGCAGAAAAGAAAAGCAAGAAAAGTACTCCGGTGGAAACCTCAACCCGAACCAGATCATCAAAAGGATCTACACCTATCAGAACCAAAAGCTCAATACCGGAAGTCCAGGGATCCGGTAAGAGATCTAAGACAAAAGCCTCAAGAGCTTATCAAAGCCAAAAGGATGAAGAAGAAACTGAGTCAGATGAGGGAATAAAAGAAATAAAGAAGCAGAAGAAGAAAGGATCCGGTAAACCCTCTTCAGGCCAAGACAAGGAAGAAATGACAGAGAAATTTGCTGAAAAGCCCACCCTATCTCTAGACAGTGTAGTCAAATCAATCACTGTGGATGGGAACCTTCAACCGGTGGCTGAATTCTATGATGACTACAATGAGGCAGATCAAAAGATCCTGCACGAAGCTATAATTAGGTACCTGAACATCTACAATAAAGCTTTTATTGAGATCATCTCTGAAATTCCAAAGAGTCTAGAAATGGAACTAGAAATAAGAAAGAACAATGCCATGGCAAAAGATCTTGAGATCAGGGAACAAATAGCTATTCAGCTATATCCTTCAATTGATCACAAAACAATGAACATGATATTCAAGGACTGCAAGGATGAATTCAGAAGCAAAGCAAGGATGAATCAGCTTATGCTTGGTGAGACCGACAAAGTAGCCAAGGACACTGAAGAGATCCTCCGGAATACATTCAAAAGGTTCAATATTCCTGTTACAGAGGACTTAGGTGCAGAAACAGCTGTGGACTTTGAATCATCTACTCCGGAAGAAGTGCCACTAGAACAGACTAACATCTCTTCTCCGGCTTCTCCTACAATCTCTGGATCCCAAGAAGAAGAGAAATCACAGGAGAAAGAAGCAGCAGAAAAGGAAAAAGAGGCTGACTGCACCAAGGATGCAGAGAAAGAGAAAAATCCAACAGAGAAAACCACAACTGCAAGTGGTAAAAATGTGGAAGGAGATAAGACTCCTAAGGACAAAACTGCAGAAGAAAAGAAACATCTGTCTCCGGCAAGAGACACTGCACAAACTGTTCAAAAGTTTCTAAGCCAAGAAACTTTAGAGATTGATGAACCGGAGCTTCTAAAAGGCCCATTTGACTTTGACTCTCTCTCTCCGGTACAGACAATGAAGATAGCTTCATTTGCAAATGCTAAGGCAAATGAAAAACTCCTAAAGTCTCATATGGAAGACTGTGAGTTGATAGAGGCTGCTTTCGGAGTGCTTGAAAAGATTATGCCATCAATCCAGATAGATCCGACAGCCTCCTCTTCCGGTAATCTCAAAACCTTAGTCAGCAGTGTTGATACACATTTTGATTCTCTAGAAAAATCAGCTGAAGAAAAGGTCCGGAAGGAATTTTTGGATAAAAGATTTTTAGAAGTATTAGGATTAATCTCTAATGATAGGAGAAATATGAGTATTGGAATAAAGAGATTAGAAAATGCTCTTAAGGATGGCGGTGATATCTACAAATTTTGTATCTCCTGGTCAAAGGCAACAGTAGAAATTGATAAGAAAATAAAAGCAGAACAGGACAAACTACAAAGTCTGTCTCAAAGTTTTGATCCTCTCTCTTCATCCATAGTAAATCAAGAATGTCAAACTATTGCAATCACAAATACAATAAAGAACTTTGAGAAGGAAAGGAAGAATATCACTAACCGGATGGGAGAACTTAGAAGGATTATAATCCCTAAGTTAGAAACTATGCATGAGGCTATCAGTGATGCTCAGACTACCGCCCAAACAAATGATCCGACAGATCTCAAGAGGGCAGAAGCTTTTGCATTTTTGTTGAGTGGTCACATTTCAATTTTGGATAGAATGAAGCAAAGTTGGGCTACAGAACTGATCCAACTGAAGACATCTTTTGCAGACATTCTTCAGTTTATGTGAGTATGTAAATATGCGGCTATATAGAGAAAATTTTTGAAAATTTTGGTGTGTGGACCCTACCCTTTGCCATTGATGTCAAAGGGGGAGTGAGGAGCAGTGAAAAATGAGGAATCCAACTAAGGGGGAGTTCCAAAAATTGTATATAAAGATAGAGCATCAGCAAAGGGGGAGCATAGTGTAAACACTTAGTCATTTTTCACTAAGTGTTGCCATCAATGCCAAAGGGGGAGATTGTTGGCAAGAGACACTATATGGATTCATGGTTGTTGTCATTGATGGCAACAAAGGTCATCCCACTTATCTGCAAGTCATGGTGTGCCTCTACCGGAAGTTAGAATGAAGAACTGTTGTGGTCCGGTGAACAAGAACAGAGCATGTGGCAAGGTCCGACAGATTGGTCCGGACCTCTAAGAGGAAATGTCTTGGTGCAGTGCGGATTTGGGGAAGTCAAGAGGACTACCTTGAGCAGTATATTCCAAGGATTTAGCCTCCGGTGATGGACAAAGAAAAAGATATGAATAGCTAAGTACCAGATTCCTGAAAGACAGTGAAAACAGAGGAAGAACTGACTGACTGAGCATCAGAATATTTTCCAGATGTGTTACTGTTGATGGTAAAGGTTGTGAAGGCATGAATCATGTTTGGCCGACATGATTAAGGATATCTACAAGTATATGCTTGATCCGCATTGCTTGGTGAGCAAGGATTTAGCCGACAGAACAGAGTTTGTAAGAAACTAGACTGTTCCGGATGCCGACTAGAAAGGTGATGAAATTACTTGTGCGGATATATATAGAGGATGGATTTAGTTGTGAAAAGTGTGATTGTGTGATGGTGTATGCGAACAAGTACAGAGCAGAGCAGAAGTAGTAAGAAAGATCCGGTATGTGAAAAGATAGCAGAATAAAGAACAGAGGAAAGATGAAGTGCAGCAGATCAGTGTACTGAGCTTAACCGGAACTAAACCCCAGCATATGTAGATGCTTTCAATCAGTTCAAGTATTATATTACATTCCTTGTAGACAGTGTGTCTCTTTGTAGGCAGTGTGCCTCTTGTGAGCAGTGTGCTCGGGCAGTGAGCCCTAATTGGCAAGTGCCATTTTTGTAACTCCTTATTCTTCTAACAGAGAATAATCTTTGGGTTAATCACCCCGTGGTTTTCTCCCTTAACCGGGTTTCCACGTCAAAAATACTGTGTCATGTGTTTCTCATTTCATGATAATGTTTGTTTGTTTAATTCAATCCTGCTTTGATTAATAAGAAAGTTCAAAAGAAGATATAATTAGGATAACTGATTCACCCCCCCTCTCAGTTATCAATAGACATCACAACAATGAGGGTACAGGAACCATGCAAGGCATTAATCATCTTGCATAACAACTATCCTTATATCAACATGTATATAACAATGCAAGGCATTAACCCTCCATAACATAATCATAAGGGCAGAACTCGTAGACCATTGCCCATAATAACACATATTCATTACAACTCTATGATCTCCATGTCGCCCTGTTCCATAACTCACCATGTTCCATAACTCACCACAAAACTAGAGACAAGACTAATACAACCAGTTGGATAACAATACATCCACAAGGAAGTGCATTTATCTTTCCCCTTGTCTTTTAGTCCATACATAACTAGGGACGACATACTTCATAGACCATCAGGATCTCAAGACGTCTATCAACACAACACATGAAATCAAGACATCCCAAGATAAGCCTCTGGAACTCTAGCCACACGGATAGATATGGAATCAAAAGACCATATGAACGGGGTTATACCCCAGATATAGAATTATCACATTATGAGAAATCAATTATACTTATAATTTAATCCTTACTTTCTTTACAACTAATCTACTAAAGCAGATTGCAATTGACTAAGTTATTACAATAGTATACTAATCATTAGAATTTAGCTTGTCATTTGATTGTATTCGTAATAAGAAATAAATCTATATTTACAATAAAGTAAATATTTATTAAATAATCATTTAATTTAATTTACAAGATGCAAATATCGTTAACGTAACTAAAGTAGACAACTATTGTCAGTGTTATAAATCAAATTGATTAAATGATTATAATATACTTTTAAATTTAATTCATACGGATAAATTTGAGAGTTCCGATCTAATTTATAACCATATATAAAAATAAAAGAAACAATTTTAATCCCATCTACGTAACAACAATTACAAATACATATAGATCAAATAACATTGGTCTAATTGTCATAACATTTATGAGAAATCAAAGTACATTAACACACGAACGGGTTCTAGTTCAATAAGTCATTTATTAAGAGAAGGTGATAGAGCTTAATACTACACTAAATTTCATTTATCCAAACTATTATTCCACATATCAAGTTTCCATTTATTTCAATCTAATATGCCATCTTCCTTATCATGATCCAATTACATACTAAATTTAATAAACCTAATAATTTGATCACATAAATTCCATTAGCTTATTTAAACAAGTCACATGACCAACATAATAATAATAATAATAATAATAATAATAATAATAATGATGATAATAATGATAATAATAATATTCCTTAAATCACTTGATAACAATTATTTTCCATCCGAGATCATTAAATAATTAATGTTACCCTTTTTTAACACACCTACTATATTTAAATAATCAAACTAATAAAATTATAAAATTGTGTCAACACAACATAATTATAACAACCACATTCCATGACAGAACAATAATCTAATAAATTTAATCCCGTAATATTTCAAACTTGACCTAATTGCCCAAGTAATCAGTTATAATACTCAACTTATTATTGATTTGAATTAAATTTCAATACTAATAAAAAAATCAAGTAAGACTCAAAACCTAACATTATCACTCAACTTGAACCTTCGTTAAACCTATTTAAATTTATGCATATGGAGCAATATATATAACATCATACACAGAAAATAATTACCTAAACACCATAGCCTACCTAAAACATTAGTTTCGTATCTTCTAATATTACTCTTCATCACCAAAACCCTAAATACGAATTATTAAGGAACCCTAATTAAAATTTATTACGGGAAACCCTATTTACTTAGGCCCACAAATGGCTGCTGACCTTCTCAAAGAATCCCTAACATGTCATTGACATCCACTACTCCTCTCAATCACAGAGTAATATGTAGGGAGGGCAATTGAGTAATGAGACCAGACCAATCTCTTCAAAGGGTGTAATCTCCTGGAAAGCAACGAATGTAGGATATGTACAAAATGGATTTGGTGGGACGACTCACTGCTAAAGGACAGCATCCAAGCATTACCACAGTTGCAAGGTCCACACAAAAAATGAATTTTTTTGAAGGTACGTGCATCAGGAAGATTGAAGGCCAACTTCCACACCCTCTGCCATCACCGCAGGTCACTTAAGAACAGCGAAAGGTGTCCATCGATGCATTAAAAGAATAAGGCAACTATCCTAGATATTATATTTGGAAATGCTTAGAACATAATGTAGAGTCATTGGCAGAGTGCATAACTGTTGGATAGAACGCAGCAATGCAGACAATGATGACGATGGCAAAATGCAAAGCAGGATTGCAATGATTGTCAGAGACAATACTCGCATAATGATGAAAATGGCTCATGGATAAGACCCCAGAGAACTTGTGTAGTGCAAGGTGTTTACTGACGGAATGAAACTAGCTTTAATCATAACGACTCGCGACAACATGCCAGAGGATAATCAGCAATACGTTGCTGTTGGTTGATAGGTTGTCACCAAATAATGGCGAAGACTACAGAAAGCACACAATGGGTGCTAAGATAGGCATTAGACCTATAATGAATCTTCACATTTTTTTTTATTTGTTAAAGCGAATGCAAGGATTACAAGACTAAATTCTCAATAAGGAGGACTAGAAAATTCTAAGCAAACTGCGACAGGTAAGAACTCACGACATGGTATGGAATTTTGCCTAAAACTCAAGGGCATTAATCTTGCCAAAATGAGAACTGCCAGGGCGGATAGCTAATAGCCAGTGAGTAAGGAAACACATCCAAGGTTTTCAAAGTGTCTGACAACCGACCACCCTAAAGTTGCCCCCAATATTTCCAATTTGCAGACTTAACAATGACATTTCGTTGAGGCCAAGATTAGAATGTCCACAAATATATCAATAGGTTAGGAGATAAATCGTGACCATAGCCAAGAGCCAAACTGGAAACTTAAAAATGGTGTGATCACTAAGCAAGATTTAAAGCAAATACCAACTGGGAAGAATCGATAGGTTGCAGCTAGCATAACGCTTCACAAAGGTGATGAAAGACCCACGGATGTGGATAGCTGTAGGATTCTAAAAGGCAGGAGGTTCTTCTTCCATTACATCGGTTCCACAGGTAGACATAGGATCACAATATGGATGCAGAATTTCGCAGAGAGGATATATTGTTAGGCTCAAGGATCTAAAAGCAATTTCATTGACAGAAGTTTATGCATATGTATCTCTACCTACCTTTTTTTATATATTTATATGAATATACAGGGCCGACATGAGCAATACACCAGGGTTTTGAGACAGAAATCAACCAAGACAAAGCAGAGTTCTGTTTAAGCACTAGTCTATGTTCCCTATCAGATGCACAAGACAAATCTAAAGGGTGCAATTTGTTTGTTCGGCAAATTGTTAGGTAAGGAATCACAAAAAACAACAAGAGGTTTCCCACAGAAGGGGTGCAGACTCAATTCCATAGAAGGATTTAACTCAGCATTCCAAAGTACAAACAGGGGTATGTGGTCAAGTCAGATTCGAGACATTCAATTGTATCTGAAGCACATGGAGGATTGTGACAAGTCTCAAAACTAGAGATAGAATAAATTTAAATACCAATTCCTGAATAACTCCCATCAATGGAGGAAAACACAGTTAACCTAGTTCTATTACAATTTCATATGAAATAAGCATATTTACAGTGCATACCTGGAGTTTTTAAGCTTTTACAAGAGTCTTCTTTTCTCTATGAATCCAATCCCCTTCTCTTCTCTTCCAGAATTCTTTTTCCCTCTGCACAACCAAGACTCTATCTCCTGGAGAAATGCAGAAGGCCTGTCTCTCTTCCCGACAACCCACTATCTCAAAACATGGGTCCATTCCTCAGGTAATTGCAAGAGACATGCCTCTCTCCTTCCAACATCCCACATTCTCGTGAGATTCTTCAATTTCACTTACCAAGGGATTCCACACCTCAAACTTGCAATTGACGACATAAGACATTAATTTTGCTCATCTCCAAATATTGAACACATAAAACTAGGTGACAACCCTAATATTTAATCTTTAGAATATTATCTTTATTACCGTCAATTCATTTTATCAAAATGGTAATTGTTTAAGCATCTTACTTATGAATCTTATTTTCTTTTTAATTTAATCCACTTACAACTTAGGACTTATTATTTCATTTAATCATTTATCTAGTTTGTTTATTTATTTACTATTTTTCATATTAGTTTTACCAATTGTCAATAATTAAATCATTAATAATTAATAAACCACACATAATTCCCTAGCAATATTTATTTAATTTAAGCTTTAATTTAACCTTATTTTAATGAAATACTAACCATGCATAAATTGACACTTAAATTGGATATACCTTAACTTACAGGATGATACCCGACCCCATGTGAAGCCACCGGACATGACGATAAAATGATGACAACAGTCCCACTGACGGTGATGACAAGATACAACACTGGAAACTCATCCTCCTTGAGGATGTTGACTAGATAGGGAACCATATGCTAACTCCAATCAACAACTCCATTGGCTAGGGCACTCTCAGACATGGTAAATCAGGTGGAGTCGATGCCCGGTACCTGCATCCTGCAACAAACAACAAGGTTGTGCATATATCCATATATAATCATGTAATCACAAACATAATGAACGGAAGTCATAGCGTAGCAGGGTACTCAGATACGAGTAATGCGGCACTATTCTGTTCATGTAAACACATCACTAAATAACTACATCCATTACCAGTAATGCATCATAATCATGATCGACTAACACATTAAACTTAAAATAACATTAATCTATAATCATGTCCATTGAACTGTGAAAGCACAAAGTACAAGTAATCAAGCATCACCCTAACATAGATCCATAATCAGCTAGCATAATAACAAGGTGTCCATCAAGATCAAGGAGAACATAAACCATAACATAGAAGTCCAAATATCTCGAAACTGTAAACATGCACTATAAGACTATCATCTATACCAGAACTGTCATAGGAAACATGAAAATAACACCTATCACAAGCAAAAAGTGAGGGGCATTACATCCTCCCCCCCTATAACTAGGCTTACTCCTGGAAGCCTGCAAATAAGTGAGGATATAACTCCCTCATTCTGGTAGCATCCTCCCAGGTAGCGAAGGTCTCATCATTAGGATCCCACTGGATCCTAACCTCCTCCACATCTCTGCCCCTGAGAACGAGTCTCCTGTGCTGAAGAATGCCTATGGGATCCAAAGCCAGCTGCCTGTCCTCTACCTGTAGAGCAGTCCAATCAAGAACATAAGCAATATCTGGATAGTAAGGTCTATGTACCGAAACATGAAACACATCATGGATGCGAGAAAGGCTAGGCGGCAAAGCAAGATGGTAAGTAACTGGACCAATCCTCTCCAACACCTCAAAAGGTCCAACAAAGCATGGTGCTAGCTTAGAGCCCTTCCCATAGTGGATTGGACTCTTCTGCGGTCGCACACGCAAGAACACCCGATCCCCAACTGAGAACTGGCAATCGATCCTATGAGCATCCACATACTTCTTCTGCCTATCCTGAGCTGCCACCAAATGCTCTCTAATCCTCTCAACCTACTATTCCATATCTCTAAGCATATCCGGACCCAGAAGAACTCTATCCTCCAAACGATCCCAACTCAAAGGGGTCCTACAAGGATGACCATACAAGGCCTGAAAGGGAGACATGCCAATAGAACTATGATAACCATTATTATAGTCAAACTCTACTAGGTAAAGGTAGTCCTCCCAATGGCTCTACTGATCCATAACATACATCCTCAACATATCCTCGAGAACCTGATTAACCCTCTCAGTCTGACCATCAGTCTTAGGATGATAAGCTGAACTAAAGTTCAGCTGTGTCCCCAAGGCGTGCTGTAAGGAAGTCCACAGGGCAGAAGTGAATACTAGATCCCAGTCAGAGATGATCCTACGAGGAATCCCATGAAGTCTGACGATGTCCTCCATGAACACTCTAGCCACCGTAGAGGCATTGTATGAAGTACGGACTGGAGAAAAGTGAGCTACCTTCATCAACCTATCTACAGTGACCATAATAGCATCGTGTCATTGAGAGAACATTGGCAAACCAACAATGAAGTCTATCAAAATGATATCCCACTTCCACTCAGGAATCAAATGAGGCTGCAAAAGGCCTGCAGGGTGCTGGTGCTCCACCTTCACCCTCTAACACTCAAGACATCTCGACACAAAATCAGAAATATCCCACTTCATACCACTCCAAAAGTATAGTTGACGCAGAACTGCATGCATCTTCTTGACACCCAGATGGGCAGAATAGGGTGCCCGATGTGCCTCTAAAAAAACTAGGGTGCGAAGACCCTTAGAATTAGGAACATAGATATGACCCAAATGTCATAAAAGGCCATCTGACTCAAAGGACTAACCAAAGAACCTACCCACTAAAGGTCTACCAGACTCAATCTCAGATCTCACCTCCTGGCACCAACTGTCAGAAGGAAGAGCAGCGAGAATCTGACTTCTCAAATCAACTGTAAGAGAGACTGCTAAGATCTCATGCCTCTGACGACTAAGAGCGTCTACTACCACATTCTCCTTGCCTTGAATATATCTGACCTCGAAGTCATACTCACACAAGAACTCCATCCAACACCTTTGCCTTGCATTCAAGTTTGGTTGCGTGAAAATATACTGCAAACTACGATGATCACTGTGCAGCTCAAACTGATGCCCTAATAGAAAATGCCTCCATCTCACCAAGGCATGCACCACAGCTGCTAACTCTAGGTCATGAGTGGGATAGTTCAATTCATGATCCTTGAGCTTGCGAGACTCATAGGCAATCACGCGACCATCCTGCATGAGAACTGCTCCCAAACCCTCCAAGGAAGCATCGGTACAAACAACAAAGTCTCTGTCAGGATCAGGAACTGCTAATATAGGTGCATTGGTCAGCTATTCCTTAAGAGTCTGAAAGGCTTCCTGACACTTCTCTGACCAAACAAACTTTTTCCCTTTCCTTTGAAGAGACGTAATGGGATGAGTAATTCTCAAAAACCCCATGACGAAGCGACGATAGTAACCTACCAACCCCATAAAACTACGGACCTCAGAAACATTGGTGGGTGCAAGCCAGTCCATAATAGCTTGGATCTTCAAGGGATCTACCACAATACCCTCTCCAGAGATAACATGACCCAAATACTTAACCTCTGTCTGGAAGAATGCACATTTTGACAAATTCGCATAAAGCTAATTTTCTCTCAGACACTGCAACACCTGACGCAAATGCTCCTCATGTTCCTCCATACTCCTTGAATAGATTAGTATATCATCAAGAAACATGAGAACAAATTGGTCAAGATAAGTGCAAAACACACCATTCATTAAGCTCATGAAAACTGAAGGTGCATTGGTCAACCCGAATGGTACCACTGTGAACTCATAATGTCCATAACAAATGCAAAATGCTGTTTTGTGAATATCTGCCTCAAAAATCTGCAACTGGTGATATCCTGACTTAAGGTCAATTTTAGAGAATACATTCGCCCCCTTAATCTGATCAAACAAATCATTGATCTGAGGCAAGGGATACCTATTTCTCACTATTACTTTGTTGAGCTGCCGATAGTCGATACATAGCCGTAGCGATCCATCCTTCTTCTTCACAAAGATCACAGGTACTCCCCAAGGGGAAACACTAGGTCGTATGAACCCTTTGGCTAGTAGCTCCTCCAACTACAGTTGAAGCTCCTTGAGCTCCTGGGTGGTCATTCTGTATGGAGTTCGTGAGATAGGCTCTGCACTGGGAGCTAGATCAATCCTGAAATCGATGTCACGCTTAGGTGGCATCCCTGGAACATCAGAAGGAAAAACATCCGCATACTCTCTCAAGAGTGGGTGATCATCAAGAGTTTCCTCTCGACTCTCCTCCTTCTCCAAATCACTAACAGTCACTGCAAACAACTGACATCCTTGACGCATGCATCTCTTGAGTTGCATAGCAGAGACCATACGTAGGGAAACAGGTCTCTAAACTCCTACGACCTCAACCTCAACACCAGAATCATCCACGTACCTAATTGTTTTATGCCAACAATCTATCACTGCCTGATGGGCCTCCAGCCAATCCATCCCCAAAACTATGTCATATAAACCCAGAGGTAGAATGCGAAGGCCCACAGAAGTAGATAGAGAGCCAATCTTCAAGTTACACTTAGAAACTAGAGACTCAACTGCTATCTTAGCCCCGGAAGCTAACTCAACCTGCCACCTATCATCTTACTTTGTTGCCACTAAGCCACAAGGGAAGGAGATATAAATGAATCAGATGCACCGGAGTCAAATAGAATAGAAAAATCAATACCTCACATGCGACCAAAAGTCTCTACCATGGTGCCCTGATGTTCTGTCTGCCGGTCATCCACTGTTGCAAAGACTCAATGTGACCTACTTGCATCACCAACCGTTGGCTCAGATGCTGCCGGTCGATGTCCAAATCTTGACGCACCCTTCTGCAGGCACTATCTGGCAATATGGCCCTATTGGCCACAAGAGAAGTACCCTGTGCCTCTACCAAAACCACCGTTCCCCCGGAAGGTACTAGACTACTGGAAACCGCCCTTGCTTACTGTAGACTATGCACTCAGGGCTGACTAATCATAACGATTGCACTTATTGCGCTGCCAAGACCGATCTTTCTTATTTTGAAACCTATTCCCTTGCCGATGCTGAGAATTCTTTAGTTTGGACTGCGAATACTACTACTGCTGACCACCCTTTAAGGGTGCATGAGAACCTGATGCCTGAGTGTGACCACCTCAAGAACCATGTCCTGATGAAGGTGCACTGCCAATGCGCACACCTGTATGCCCACCGAGGGCCATAGCCAAGTTCTCCTCCACTAGCCGGGCTTTCTCCACGACAACCTCCATGGTCTTTGGTTTGAATACACGAACCCCTCCACTAATTCGGGCATTCAAGCCCTTGATAAAATGCTACACCAACATGGGCTCGTCATCCCCGATACCTGTATACTGTTTGAGCTCATAAAATCTACGCTCATACTGCTCAACTGTCATGGCCAACTGCCTCAGCTCATGACACTCGTCTGCTCGACGCTGCCTCCAATGGTCAGAAAGGAAGCGAGCTTTGAATCTATCTTCAAACAACTCCCAAGACACCATGCTAATGTCCAAATGTAGCTTCTGCTCCTCTAGTCTCCACCAAGTCGAAGCAAACCCTCGGAGATGCAGAGTAGCACATCTGGCCTTTGTATTGCTGCCATACGGATGCATGGCGAAACATCTGCCTAGGTCCAATAGCCAAGTCTCTACCTCAAGTCCTCTACCAGTTCCATCAAAGATGGGAGGACGTGCTCTTAGTAAGTCCCTCATATGGTTGGCTAGTGTGGCCTCCTGTTCAACTGTCAATTCCCTACGCCTAGGAGATCTCTCCCTCTCTCTAGGACCTAACTAGTCTACCTCCTGACCACATCTGGGCTGCTCACCCACCTATCTGGGACCTAAACGGGCAAGGGCCTCCTTGAGAATCTGTCTCAACTGGGCTCCATCAGGCTGACCCTAACCTTCCATGTTCTGACCCCTGCCTTCATGGCCACTCACATGAGGTGAACTGGGAGGAGGAATACCACCACCACCTCTCCCACGACCCCTTCCTCTGCCTTGACCTTGGCCTCTACGTCTAGCCATTTACCCTACACACAAAAGGGCAAATTATTATATTAAGAAAAGGGTCGCAGCAGGAGTTAAATCATACTACAGAGTTTAAGCACAAGATTTCATAATGGGCTCAAATTTAACCAAGGTACCTAGTCTTTAAACTGTGCTCTGATACCAAAGTGTAGTGCCCCGCAATGGAAACCTTAGAGGACAACAAATTTATGCTATGCAAAGTGGAAGATTTTTTTTTGTAATAGTAACAAGGTAATGTTCAACAATTTAATACACATCATGAAACTAACAACTTGTCTACTAAGGTTCCATGGTTGCATTACTTGTCCTAATCTAACATACATTGTTAACTAACATCAGCAGTTCATTCTAAAACTATTGCACAATGATTATATAGATACATCGACATTTCATGCCATAGTTAGATAATCAACTTGATCAAGGTTACATGTACATAATCAAAAGTTTATACATTGGAGTACATCATCATGTAGTTTACATTATCACTATTCGGATTCCATCTAAATACATACATTATGAATCAACTGCTACACAGGCTAGTACAAGAGCATAGAACTGTCTTCATAAACAAGTACAAGATCTGAAGTTTGATACACAAGATATATCCTCCTCACTCACGAACAACGGCAAGGAAAAACCAATGGATAAAGCTCTTCCACCTGACCATGTGGAACCCTGAGGTCCACCCCCTGAGCTAGGAGTTAACATAAGGTCCCCACTACAACATACGATCAGGTGACAGTAGGCTATGAGACAACACATGACTCCAACATCACAAGTCACCATCACAAAACAACACAACAGTACTTCCATAGGCAACACTTAATAAATGGGGAGAGTACAACTAGGGAGTGCTAGGTTGTAGTAAGGAGAGTGTCATCGCATGGTCCTAACATGGGTTACCCAGGCAGTCTCTCTCTAAGACACCGGCCCCCATCTATGGTTACCCTGGCAGTCTTTCTCTAGACACCAGCCCCATAGGATGACGCATGCGGAATCAACCTTCCTTTCATGATGACAAGGAAGTAGATCTGCCAATCCCAGCCTTCTCCCCTCATCCTTAGTCTGAACTAGCACTATAGGCATGAGTGAGGAAAAACTTATTATCTTGTTAGTGTGAAAACTACCCAACCCCTAGATTTTTTTTTTATGTTATCACTGAATTACCAACTCCTAGTGGGTTACCCTGGCTAGCCACTTGGCACTGGCCCCCACATTGGAAGCCACTCCCTTACCACAACTAGAAAACCCTACTCAACAAGCATAGCAAGACATCACAACAACGAGGGTACAGGAACCATGCAAGGCATTAATCATCTTGCATAACAACTATCCTTATATCAACATGTATATAACAATGCAAGGCATTAACCCTCCATAACATAATCATAAGGGCAGAACTCCTAGACCATTGCCCATAATAACACATATTCATTACAACTCTATGATCTCCATGTCACCCTGTTCCATAACTCACCATGTTCCATAACTCACCACAAAATTGGATACAAGACTAATGCAACCAGTTGGATAACAATACATCCACAAGGAAGTGCATTTATCTTTCCCCTTGTCTTTTAGTCCATACATAACTAGGGACGACATACTTCATAGACCATCAGGATCTCAAGACATCTATCAACACAACACATGAAATCAAGACATCCCAAGATAAGCCTCTGGAACTCTAGCCACACGGATAGATATGGAATCAAAAGACCATATGAACAGGGTTATGCCCCACAGATAGAATTATCACATTACGAGAAATAAATTATACTTATAATTTAATCCTTACTTTCTTTACAACTAATCCACTAAAGCAGATTGCAATTGACTAAGTTATTACAATAGTATACTAATCATTAGAATTTAGCTTGTCATTTGATTGTATTCGTAATAAGAAATAAATCTATATTTACAATAAAGTAAATATTTATTAAATAATCATTTAAATTAATTTACAAGATGCAAATATCGTTAACGTAACTAAAGTAGACAACTATTGTCAGTGTTATAAATCAAATTGATTAAATGATTATAATATAATTTTAAATTTAATTCATACAGATAAATTTGAGAGTTCCCATCTAATTTATAACCATATATAAAAATAAAAGAAACAATTTTAATCCCATCTACGTAACAACAATTACAAATACATATAGATCAAATAACATTGGTCTAATTGTCATAACATTTATGAGAAATCAAAGTACATTAACACACGAACGGGTTCTAGTTCAATAAGTCATTTATTAAGAGAAGGTGATAGAGCTTAATACTACACTAAATTTCATTTATCCAAACTATTATTCCACATGTCAAGTTTCCATTTATTTCAATCTAATATGCCATCTTCCTTATCATGATCCAATTACATACTAAATTTAATAAACCTAATAATTTGATCACATAAATTCCATTAGCTTATTTAAACAAGCCATGTGACCAACATAATAATAATAATAATAATACTAATAATAATTATAATAATGATAATAATAATATTCCTCAAATCACTTGATAACAATTATTTTCCATCCGAGATCATTAAATAATTAACGTTACCCTTTTTTAACACACCTACTATATTTAAATAATCAAACTAATAAAATTATAAAATTGTGTCAACACAACATAATTATAACAACCACATTCCATGATAGAACAATAATCTAATAAATTTAATCCCGTAATATTTCAAACTTGACCTAATTGCACCAAGTAATCAGTTATAATACTCAACTTATTATTGATTTGAATTAAATTTCAATACTAATAAAAAAATCAAGTAAGACTCAAAACCTAACATTATCACTCAACTTGAACCTCCGTTAAACCTATTTAAATTTATGCATATGGAGCAATATATATAACATCATACATGGAAAATAATTACTTAAACACCATAGCCTACCTAAAACATTAATTTCGTATCTTCTAATATTACTCTTCATCACCAAAACCCTAAATACGAATTATTAAGGAACCCTAATTAAAATTTATTACGGGAAACCCTATTTACTTAAGCCCACAAATGGCTGTTGACCTTCTCGGAGAATCCCTAACATGTCATTGACATCCACTACTCCTCTCAATCATAGAGTAATATGTAGGGAGGGCAATTGAGGAATGAGACCAGACCTATCTCTTCAAAGGGTGTAATCTCCGAGAAAGCAACGAATGTAGGATATGTACAAAACGGATTTGGTGGGATGACTCACTGCTAAAGGACATCATCCAAGCATTACCACAGTTGCAAGGTCCACACAAAAAATGAATTTGTTTGAAGGCACGTGCATCAGGAAGATTGAAGGCCAACTTCCACACCCTCTGCCATCGCCGCAAGTCACTTAAGAACAGCGAAAGGCATCCATCGATGCATTAAAAGAATAAGGCAACTATCCCAGATATTATATTTGGAAATGCTTAGAACATAATATAGAGGCATTGGCAGAGCGCATAACTTTTGGATAGAACGCAGCAATGCAAACAACGACGACGATGGCAAAATGCAAAGCAGGATTGCAATGATTGTCAGAGACAATACTCGCATAATGATGAAAATAGCTCATGGATAAGACCCCAAAGAACTTGTGTAGTGCAAGGCGTTTACTGATGGAATGAAACCAACTTTAATCATAACGACTCGCGATAGCATGCCAGACGATAATCATCAATACATTGTTGTTGGTTGATAGGTTGTCACCAAATAATGGCGAAGACTGCAGAAAGCACACAATGGGTGCCGAGATAGGCATTAGACCTATAATGAATCTTCACATTTTTTTTGTTTGTTAAAGCAAATATAAGGATTACAAGACTGAATTCGCAATAAGGAGGACTAGAAACTTCTAAGCAAACTGCGACAGGTAAGAACTCACGGCATGGTATGGAATTCTGCCTAAAAGTCAAGGGCATTAATCTTGCCAAAATGAGAACTGCTAGGGCGGATAGCTAACAGCCAATGAGTAAGGAAACACATCTAAGGTTTTTGAAGTGTCTGACAATCGACCACCCTAAAGTTGCCCCCAATATTTCCAATTTGCAGACTTAACAATGACATTTCGTTGAGGCCAAGATTAGAATGTCCACAAATATATCAACAGGTTAGGAGATAAATCGTGACCATAGCCAAGAGCCAAACTGGAAACTTAAAAATGGCATGATCGCTCAGCGAGATTTAAAGCAAATACCAACTAGGAAGAATCGATAGGTTACAGCTAGCATAACGCTTCACAAAGGTGATGAAAGACCCACGGATGTCGATAGCTGTAGGATTCTGAAAGGCAGGAGGTTCTTCCTCCATTACATCGGTTCCACAAGTAGACATAGGATCACAATATGGATGCAGAATTTCGTAGAGAGGATATATTGTTAGGCTCAAGGATCTAAAAGCAATTTCATTGACAGAAGTTTATGCATATGTATCTCTGCCTACCTTTTTTTTATATATTTATATGAATATATAGGGCCGACAAGAGCAATACACCAGGGTTCTGATACAGAAATCAACCAAGACAAAGCAGAGTTCTGTTTAAGCACTAGTCTATGTGCCCTATCAGATGCACAGGACAAATCTAAAGGGTGCAATTTGTTTGTTCGGAAAATTGTTAGGTAAGGAATCACAAAACACAACAAGAGGTCTCCCACAGAAGGGGTGCAGACTCGATTCCACAGAAGGATTTAACTCAGCATTCTAGAGTACAAACAGGGGTATGTGGTCAAGTCAGATTCGAGACATTCAATTGTATCTGAAGCACATGGAGGATTGTGACAAGTCTCAAAACTAGAGATAGAATGAATTTAAATACCAATTCCTGAATAACTCCCATCAATGGAGGAAAACACAGTTAACCTAGTTCTATTACAATTTCATATGAAATAAGCATATTTACAGTGCATACCTAGAGTTTTTAAGCTTTTACAAGAGTCTTCTTTTCTCTCTGAATCCAATCCCCTTCTCTTCTCTTCCAGAATTCTTTTTCCCTCTGCACAACCAAGACTCTATCTCCTGGACAAATGCAGAAGGCCTGCCTCTCTTCCCGACAACCCACTGTCTCAAAACATGGGTCCATTCCTCAGGTAATTGCAAGAGACATGCCTCTCTCCTTCCAACATCCCACATTCTCGTGAGATTCTTCAATTTCACTTACCAAGGGATTCCACACCTCAAACTTGCAATTGACGACATAAGACATTAATTTTGCTCATCTCCAAATATTGAACACATAAACTATGCGACAACCCTAATATTTAATCTTTAGAATATTATCTTTATTACCGTCAATTCATTTTATCAAAATGGTAACTATTTAAGCATCTTACTTATGAATCTTATTTTCTTTTTAATTTAATCCACTTACAAATTAGGACTTATTATTTCATTTAATCATTTATCTAGTTTATTTATTTATTTACTATTTTTCATATTAGTTTTACCAATTGTCAATAATTAAATCATTAATAATTAATAAACCACACATAATTCCCTAGCAATGTTTATTTAATTTAAGCTTTAATTTAACCTTATTTTAATGAAATACTAACCATGCATAAATTGACACTTAAATTGGATATACCCTAACTTACAGGATGATACCCGACCCCATGTGAAGCCACCAGACATGACGACAAAATGATGACAACAGTCCCATTGACGGTGACGACAAGATACAACACTAGAAACTCATCCTCCTTGAGGATGTTGACTAGATAGGGAACCATATGCTAACTCCAATCAACAACTCCATTGGCTAGGGCACGCTCAGACCTGGTAAATCAGGTGGAGTCGATGCCCAGTACCTGCATCCTGCAACAAACAACAAGGTTGTGCATATATCCATATATAATCATGTAATCACAAACATAATGAATGGAAGTCGCAGCGTAGCAGGGTACTCAGATATGAGTAATGTGGCTCTTTTCCGTTCATGTAAACACATCACTAAATAACTACATCCATTACCAGTAATGCATCATAATCATGATCGACTAACACATTAAACTTAAAATAACATTAATCTATAATGATGTCCATCAAACTGTGAAAGCACAAAGTACAAGTAATCAAGCATCACCCTAACATAGATCCATAGTGAGCTAGCATAATAACAAGGTGTCCATCAAGATCAAGGAGAACATAAACCATAACATAGAAGTCCAAATATCTCAAAAATGTAAACATGCACTATAAGACTATCATCTATACTAGAACTGTCATAGGAAACATGAAAATAACACCTATCACGAGCAAAAAGCGAGGGGCATTACACTTATTCTAAAGGAGGAGGATTTTACTGTCCAAGAATCTTTGCTTGGTTTTCCTCTTTATACACCACTTTAGAAAATATAACTTTTTTCTTTTGGGAAGAGGAGAATGCTAATCATAGTTATTTATTTAGGAATGCCATACGTTTCCAGTTGTTGCAGGGTACTTTCTTGAACAACAATTTTTTGCCATATACCTTCAGCTACAACAACATTTTTAAAGAAATTTAGTAGTGACACAAAAAAAACTATATATAAACAACTGTTTGACTGCTTATACTTCAAGGGAAATCATTACTTTAGTACAAAGAGTACTAAAAATGATTTAGATTCATATGTACTTTGAAGAGAAACTTCTTTCACTGCTTTGTTTACTTGCTGCAAGTCACTCTGAATAGAGTTCAAAACATGCACAACTCTATTCAGTCTTGTATCCATGTTGCTAATCCTTTTCTCAAGCTCTTCTGAAATATGCTCTACAAAAATGGAGATTTTGCAAGATTAAATATTATTTTTTAAATTTCAAAGCTTCAATTGTTTTTACCACACAAGGGTTTAGAATTTGAAGAAGGATATGGTTGTCACTTGCATATGATCCATGATTGATTCTTTGGAACATATTATTGGCACTAGAAGGCCTGGTTAAAGAAAGTACTTGAGAACCCTCATCTCTGCTGCTACCATGTGAAAATAGCACAAAGCATGAAGTTCTTTTTATTGAATTTTCTCATTCTTGGGAGCCATATCTCCACTGCAATTACAACTAAATGTTTATATTTCTATATAGTCATCTTAATCATATACTAGAATTAGTTAAACCATATAATAAGCCACTGGACTATTTTATATAGCCATCTTAATATAGACTCAATGTAAACTCGTTAGAAAAATAATGGACAGAAAAATGTGATAACCACCATAGCCAACCATGTGCAACAAAAAAACAAAAAACAAGTTTGATTCACATGCAGGACTTCGAATAGTATTTGACTGTTTTGAATTTTTAATTCAGTTTAACCAAATGACTTATTTTTCATCAATTTTTAAGAGTCCTTGCCCTTGGGAACGGAAATAGATGGTAATGGTAAATCTTATTTATATAATGTGTGAGTAGATGACTAACTTCTTTCCTTTTTATGCATCCTATAGAAAACTAATATGGATAGGTTAAAAGCCCTTTGTTTTGCGTATTAGTGTTTTTGGGTATGAGACTTTTGTTTATGTTCCATATGAGCTTATGTTCATGCAATATTTGGTAAAAAAAACAGGGATCTTCCCCTAAAATGATAGAATTACTAAAAAAATTAAACAATTTTAAATTTTAAGATATTAAAAAAAATCATCAGAGCTTTTAAATTAATATTAAAATTCTAAACCTTTAGAAAAAATTAAAATGCCCCCACATCAATAATTCTTCTTGTTTGTGCTCTATATTTTTCTGCTTAGGTGTAAAAATGAACCAAATAGAATAAATATAGATTAAAAAAATCAGAATCACTTTCTGAAAAAGCCAAGCAAAACTTGGGAAACAACAAAGCAAATGCAGTGGGTCATAAACACTAACATGTTTTTCAATTGTAATATTTGTAAAAGGTAAAATCAAATAACAAATGTTGCCAATGTCTTTACCTCCCACAATATGACACTAAACAAGGCATATCATAGGAATACAAATTTAAATGTAAATAGCATCCTCTTAAGACCTTTGAGAAGCTTTGGCTCTCTTGTGCCCTCATTACTTCCTTCCTCATGAACTTCATTTCAAACAACTTACAACACAGTCAGTGCCACTAGAGAAATCAATATGAATATTATGACTACATCCAAGTAAGAATAAAAAAACACTCATCGATACAAGCACTCAAAAAAGCACAATTACTTCATAGCAGATAAAATGCCTCTTCAAAATCATAGTACAAAGTTGACTCCCCAGTACAGATAATTCAAAGACACAAGTTTACTCAGGAAAATTTGGGCTCTAAAAAAACACAAACATAAAATCTTTCATGGTAATAGATCTTCATGTTGAACTTCATACATTTGTTGAACTAGATAGCTCCTTTATGAAACTCGACAATAAATAACATTAATGCAATGGTGCATTGTTTGTATGAAAGAAATCATCACAAAAATGAAAGAACACAAAAGTAAAATGCCACTTATACTGCCATAGGTGCTTTGGTCTATCGTATCAGGGGACACACAAGTGTCTACCACATCCAAACTCCCCTTACAACAAAGAGGACCCTATTATACAAACAAACATGGAAGTAAGTTACAAAATTCACATTTAAATTTAACGTATGGCATATGAGGTTGTCAGAGATTGAAATCTTAAGAATGAAAGATTTCCACCCATAGATTTTATAATGCAAATAAAACAAAAGAATAAGAAAAGGAAAACAAAATCACTTGTACTAGCTCGCCATTTTTTCACTAAGTTGAGAAAGAGAAAGCACTAGTTTACTTGAAAGTTTCAATCCATTGTCAACCAAAGTGGAGCCAATAGATTGAGATAGGGCATCACCAAGACAAAATTTAAATACTAGAGTTTGTACAATGCTTGTGTGGGAGTGTTGTTTGCTTCCAAACATGAAATCCTATGGCCAATTTTCCATCAAGATGGAATAGCGATTGAGTTTACTCCAAACTTGAAATCCAACAACCAATTTTCCATCAAGATGGGATGGCATCTTGCCATAATAGAGACAGGCAGGTCTCCAACTGCTGAGTATGTTTATTAAAAAAGTTTCAATCCTACAGTCAATTATTCATTGGGATATCGTCTAGTGAATCTGACAAGGTGTCAACGTGCCTAACAGAATGTCTTAAATCCTAGCATGCACACAACCCTTGCCTTTGGGAGTGCAATTAACTTGAATGATTCAATCCTACACTCAATTATCCATTGGGTACAACAGTGATTGAGATAGCATGTCACTGTACCAAAGACTCCATTAGGTGTACAACCCTTGTGCACCCAAATTTTGCTACTTCAAAAGATTCAATGATCAATCCTACACTGTCAATTATCCATTTGGACATAATCTGGAGATTGAGAAAATGTGTCATTGTACAAATACCAATGTTCAAACCTAGACAAGTATACAATCCATGTGTGTGTGAGTATGTTTACTTTGGAAGTTTACAATCCTACAGTCAATTGTCCAATGGAAGATTGGCTAGTGATTGAGGCAAGGCATTGCAATGAAATGAAGCAAGATTCAAGCCCCATTAAATGTGTCCACTAGTAAGTGGTCTACTAGTTGGGAAAGAGTATTGTCATGCCAAAGGCCAGTGTTCAAATCCCACCTAATGTACAGCCTGTATGAGTGACCATATTTACTTCAAACATTTCACTCTAACAGTCATATATACATCAGGAGGAATAAACCACTAGTCAAGGGGAAGGCTTACAGAATCAGTGAAGTCCATCACTCTTAGTTTGTCCTGATTAGCATTTCATGAGCCTATTAAAGGGGTATTTGCTTGCTAAAAAGTAAAAAATAATCAATTCAAAAACATAATTTTTTATAACCTTCCTTGCCATAGTTAGATGCAATTAGGAAGGATATTAAGCAGCATAGATACAAACTCAGAGCTACTCACCTTACTAGTTTAAGGAGCATATATCTACTTCAACACTACATTTAGCTTGTTCCTAAATGGTAGTGATATGGGTATTCACGGATGAACTAATGATTGCTATTTTATAGAAAACTTTTGGTTATCTCAGATTGCATTTTACATGGGGATGAAGGGCATGCAGTGTTCCAAATGCAAATGAATCATGCTCCCATCATGCAGCAGTAAAATCTCTCTTTTGCTCCATGATGATGTGATAAACAGGGTTTTAAATTGCATGGTTCTTGTTTTGATAACAATGCAAGTTTGGGATAGGTACCCATGGAAGATTGCATAAAAAACTTTTAAATTAATTGTAAGGAGCTATGATGAGTGATATGGTTGCCATGGCCAATGCCAAATGCAAGTGCCAATTTCCTCAACACAAATGCTGCACTAAATGAAGAAGAAGTACCTCCAATCTGATTTCACCATTGCTTCCATATATCCCTCTAAGATACACATACAAGATAGGCACTGGGAAAGAGATAGAAGGTATTCAAGGAAAGAAATGAACATCTGCATAATGAATTCTCCAATTGCTCCTCCTCATGAATTTTACAACAAAATCCTAATAAATGTGTTCTACTAAAAATTATATGGTAAAATAATCAAAATCATGGAAACTAGGCAAAGTGAACGTATTAAAGATTTTAGAAACATCAATTGCTAGATTTATATAATAGGAATTGGATGGAGAGAAAAGTTGTTACCTTTGATTTGGTTATGATGGCAAAGGGCTGATGGTAGTGTGGCCTTTCCCATTCCACTAATAACTATAACCCCAACCACATTCACAATGGTGTCCAGCACAAGCTCCTTCAACTGCTCTATTGACCTATCCAAACCCACCAAGAAGCTCAGAATATTTGGGACGCAGAGGCTCCATTCATGCTGCTCTACATTAGCCCCTGAATTTTCAATTATTTTCCTGCAAAACAAACTATTTTCTTGGGTGTGTGCATCAATCTTGTAGGCAATATCCTTCACATTTTCAATTAGGTTTTTTAGCCTTTTAGAATCATTGCACAATTTCATTACATCTAATGCCATGTGGTGAAATTTTTTGGTATGAATGAAATCACCAATATACCTGTCCATATTTTGAATCTTCTTGGCATATCTAAATTTCTTGTGGAGTTTGCGAAAGCTAGTTTTCTCTCATTCATCTACCAATCGAAGGCCATCAGCAAGTTTCCCCTAAAAGCCTCCTGTGATTAGGTGTTTCAAATCAAAGGTAAAATATAAACTAAATGCATAACCAACAAAGAGCTATACCTAGACATGAAAACCCAATCTCATCAAAAGGGAGAGGAACTTTGCACCCAAGAGCTCCTAAGACATGATATACCCCAATGGATGAATGGAATGTGAAATGCTCTAACTCAATTGCAAATCACAATTGCTAGCTCAATGGACATTTGTACATGGTAACATTACTTGAAGATTGGATTCCCTAATGGCTTGGGAGAGGTTCTATTTATAGATTTTTTGGAGGGATTTTGATCCAAGGGTGGAGATTGGTTTGGAAGATCAATGGTGGAGGATGAAAGTGATGTGGAGGGCCCAGATTTGATCTTGGAGGAATGGAGGGCTAGGAATAAAAGTAAATCTTTTATTCATTTTGGGAAAAGGGGGAATTAAATGAGTATGGGTGAGAGGTAATATTTATGAATTAAAGATTCATATGGGGAATGTAAAATGAATTAAAAATTTATTTGGGGATAAGTGGAGATAAATGAGGTATGGGGGTGGTAAGGGGTTGTAAGAGGAATTAATTATGATGTGGGATATATTCCAATTTTTTATTTGGAGGATGTGGGGGAGGGTGTTAAGCTGGATTTGACCATCTTAATGAGAGGTTTAAGATTAATTAAATAAGGTTGTATTTAATTACTCCTAGGGCTAGGATAAGGTAGGCTAGGGTAGGCAATTAAATAATAGCTATTTAATTACCTAGGGTAGGGATAGGTCAATTAATAGGATGAATTAATTAGTTAAATATGATTTACCTAATTAATTAGATTTAGAGGGGAGCGGGAAATTGACTAAATAAATATTGCATATTTATTAAATCAATTGGCTAAAGTTTGAACTATTGATTAATCCAACTATTGGGGATAAAATGGTGTAAAATTAGGTGATGAAAAGGATAATTAATTAAATAAAAATTTAATTAATTGATTAGAAGGGAAATCAGTAAGTTTAGGGATGTCGGGAGTAGGTTTGATGGTAAAAGACATTTTTAGGTGTCTACATTTGCCCCTCTTTGAGGTGGCGTCAGGACCTAGCAAGGAAGTGGTGTCAGGTCAAAGAAAGAATTTACCCCAGCTGCCAGGAAGGAATAAGATGGGTGAGGAATGCCCCCTTAAGAGGTCGCCGAAAAAATAAAAAAAATTCAGGTGGGCTCTCGAAAGGATGTGACGGGAGTGACAGATGGATAGAGGATGGGAAAACAATATGACAGGAAGAAAAACGGAGGAAAAAGGTTGGGATCTGCACCCTGGAGGGGAAAAAGAGTGGACGGGAGGATGACATGGCATGCTATATTAGGACAAGTGGGCCCTAAGAGTGCCACATTTGCACACATTGACTCAATGAGAAGGAGGAGCAAAGGAGAGATGGCAGAGCGCAACCCCCAATTCCCATGACTTTGACATATTTCTGAGCGGTTCCGATCATTTGGCTAGGCACCGGAGGTTGGACCCTAGGTAGGGCCTAACCCTGGTTTTGTGATTTTTTAATTTTGTGGCATTTTTTTGTTCAAGAAATGGGTTTGCGAATTGGTGACGCTATCACGAGCTCGCATAGTGCTAAAAGTACGCAGATTAGCGCCATCCTCTGGATTGGCCCTATCTGCTCGAGTAGAATAGGGGTATATTGGTGCCAAATACTCAGCATTTTGGTGCCATCGTCTGCATTGGCGTAATGTGCACAGGGGTTAGGGTTTTGGCATTTTAGCACCAAATAGATGCTAGGATAGTGCTATGTTCTAGACTAGCACTATTGTTTAGAGTAACATTATCTCTTGTTTTAGTGCAATGTATAGGATTAGCGCAATATGTAATATATGCACTATTGGAAGAATTGGTGATATTCCTTAGATTAGCACCAAGTGACGGGATGGCACCATTTTTTAAAATGGCGCTAAGTGTCCTACGCAGTAGTGCTATGTTTGACAGTGGCGCAATGTGTTTTGTGTAGTGGCGCTATTATCTGTAATAGCACCATGAGCAGAAGTAGTAGCGCCATTTGTAAAATGATGTGAAGCATGGGGTGTTTTGGTGCCAAATTATTTTGGCGTTCAACATTAGAAGAAAGGGGTTGTTTTGGAAAAAATATAGGTAGATTTTTTACCAGAATGCTCTAGATGCAGGATACAAGGTCCTTAATAGTGTCCTTGTAGGAGTGACGCATTCCATCGGTGATGGCATTATTTGATCAGTTTGATGATGCCACTCGGGCCCGACTGGCTAGGTTGGGGCTCTTGACAGCAGCGTCGATGCTAGTGTTGCGAGCTCATAGAGCTCTGATGATAGCAGTAGTGGAGCGGTATCAGCTGGAGATGTGCACCTTTTTGCTGCTGACTGGTGAGATTACTATCACCCTTGAGGATGTTTATCACATCCTCAAGCTACCTATTCATGGTCGGCGGGTGAGATATGACACAAGGAGGGGACGAAGGGCCCTGATCTAAGTATTTGGTGAGGATCATATTATTTTATCAGCAGATGGGAGGGAGATGAGTTATGAGGGGACACTAACGGCAAGTGCAAATCCCTTTGCCTTATTCTTGTGTGCATTGATTGGTGGGGTAGTGATGCCTGATAGGAGGGGCAGGGATTTTCCAGTTGGTTGGGGGGAGATGATTGAGGGGATGGTCATTCATGAGACCGTGTATGCCTGGGGACCGGCGATGCTAGCGCAGCTGTATCATGAGATGCATACAGTTGTCTATCACCATAATGTAGCCTTATTAGCCGGGGTTACCTTATTGCATGTGTGGATTTGGGAGCACATTGTAGTTACTCGACCGAGATGTGGATACTATCGCTAGCCATTTAATGCCTTTGTGTTCCTATATTAGGATGCTGAGTACACCTACATTGGTTAGGTTCGGTATTGGTGGCATATGTTAGATGATGTCATTCGAGTGACATGGAGACCTTACATCAGAGTAGAGGCATGGCCAGATGATGTTGTGCACCTGCCATTTACTTTTCAGCAGCACTATTTGATGGGTCGTGGAGACCATACGATACACATGTATCTACCATCACGGGTTATGTGGTAGTTTGGTTTGCACTAGGATACTCCTTAGCAGATGGCTATCTTTGCACGGACCTGCCAAGATGCACATTTTTGGCTTGTAACCATACAGCCCTAGGTCACTTTGGAGGATTTTGCAGCTTTGTGCCCATTGCAGTGGGATTGGTAGAGCACGGTGAGGGATGCAGGCACTACGCCTGCATATGATACATGGTGGCAGATGTGGCGACCGACGCGGTTTACAGACCCGGCAGAGGAGGTAGTCCCTGTGGAGCAGGTAGCGGGTTTAGGGGATGAGGATTCTGGGGATGATGGAGATGATGATTCTGATGATGATTCTGAGAGGCAAAGGTTGAGAGGTCAGCATCCCATCGGCGGGCTTGGGGTGAGGAGGATGAGGTTGAGACTCTGGGAGCACAGGTGGCCAGCCTACAGGAGGCATTAGAGAGCTGTAAGGCAAAGTTGGTGCAGCTGTGGGGGACAGTAGCATTGTTGGATGGCTCAGATGGATAGGTGCCTATATTGCAGGCACAGTTAGCCTAGGCTTAGGGTGATTTAGTGGTTTTTACTGGAGAGCGGGATGCAGCACTTGTGAGGGCACAGCAGGTGGAGGCTACAGTGGGTAACTTGCAAGCTTTAGGTGCTGGTATGGCCCTAGTTTTGACATTGATGCAGACGTAGGTGTCTCAGGCATAGACACAGTTATATCAGGTATAGGGACAGTTGTCTCAAGTATAGGGCCAGTTGTCTCAGGCACAAGGGGAGTTGGCAGAGGCCAGAGGGCGGATGGAGTATTATCAGGGCCTCTATTATGTGGCAGTGCTAGCAGAGTAACATGCATCGAGTTATAGTCAGGTCAGTGGATCGAGGGCATCCAGGTCTCATAGATCTAGATCTGTTCAGAGCGTCCAGCAGATGATGGGTCCCCCATCACATGTGCCCCAGCAGGTTCCACAGGTACAGGTACATCCACAGCCACAGCCACAACCACAGGCAAGACCATAGCCATGACTAGGGTTAGAGTCTCCCACTCCCTCAAAGAGAGGATCTTCCATGTGACAGTTGTATCAGTTTATCCCTTAGAGGCATTGTATCAGGACATTACATTTTTTGATGTGTATATGAGCGATGTACATTTTTTGCGATGATGGTATATGATATGATGCTTTTTAATGGCCTATATGTCTATTTATGATGCTCCATTATGATTATGATGATGTTCATGTTGATGAATGTAGTGTGCTTTATGGATTATATGCTATGGATGTACTGTGTTTATGCGATGTTTTATGTTGATTTATGGATGTACCTATTGATGTATAATGATGGATGTAATGATGGTTTATTTATTTTGATATATGTATGTGTGTGATTTATGGATGATGATGTAAAATGAAAATAAATGTTCAGATTAATAAACATTTATTATGGATATCAAATGTAATGCAATGGCAATGTATGTTTATCTAAATAAACACATGTTATGTATGGATATGCAGCTAAATGTTTTTTGATTATGATTATGTAATGCAACTAAATGATTGTAAAATGTACCTAAATGATTGTAACTAAATGATATATATAAATGAACCTAATGAGATGATATGCAGTTACAAGATTCTAAAATGAACCTAATGAGATGCTATGCAACTACAAGATTCTAAAATGAACATAATGAAATGCATATTTAAATGATTATGATATGTAGCTAGATGATATGTGAGATGCAAGCTAGGTGATATGTGAGATGATTAAGTCTTGATACACATGATGTTCGTTGTTAGACCCTAGGTGGTGGGGCTATGCGAGAGAGGCATAGGTGGGGAGAGGATAAGGGTGGATGGATGGGATACGGATAGGATTGGGAGCGGTGAAATGAGGGAATTGTTAGGTCATGAAACACCATGTCATTGAGGGGTGGATATGGTTTGGTTCAGGATGTGTTGCGTGGGAATAAGTTAGAGGAGTGGGATTAGTGAGGGGATTTGGTAGGGTGAGGGGGGGAGGGTAGGTGATTACGAAATCTAGGCCCAGAAGGTTAGGATGATGATTTGAGCTAGTAATAGGAGTTGCAATACATTAATGGAGAGCATTTCTTAGTTTGCTATAGAAATATAGGATATAGTTCACAAAGGTATGAAATGACCTAGGTGATGATATATATCCCATGATTGCATGGACTAGACTCGCAAACAATAGGTTGATTTCATGTGTGCCCAAGGTAGTATAACCTTGCCTAGCCTCGGAAGGGCACTCATAGCAATGAGTGCGAATAGTACATATAAGGTTTTGATGCCTGTATATGCAAATGAGGCACATTATGCTAGAACCGACCCAGGCTTCAAGATATGAATACTATTCTTGGAGTAATGAAAGCAACCCACAAGCATAGCATACAGAAACAATGACCATGTCTACTCGAGGTGTCGTCCGCCACTTGCCATGATATGATGAGATCAAGGTAGCTTTGGAAATGACCTAGAGTGAGACAAAAGATAAAAATCAATAATCAAAAAGACCAACAAAAAGATACAAATAGCCTTTGTGTATTCTTGCCAAGATACATGTTGATAGAATGACAAATTCTTGTCCATTGTGGGAATGATATATCCTAGGACGTGAATCAGTTGGATTTTGTTGGATAATTTTCAAAAGGTGGGCAAAAGGACAGTCAGGCTATGTGTGGGATTATAGTTGGTGTGTTGATTGATGATTTTTGCTTTAGGGGACATGCTTCAAGTGTACTTAGCATGTGTCTCATTTATTGGGTCCAGAAAGCTCAATGTATGGGGACCATCCAAATGGGGTGGATGGGTGCATCTTAGGTACCTGAGGATTGGAAACTTCCTTCATATTCCAGACTGCCTACATACCCTATGTCCATGGGATCAAGGTACTTTCAAGATGTGGGTGAGATGAATATGTAGTTCTGGCAAGACTTGATGATGTGGGAATGGTTTGGGATTGATGTATGTTTGATGATTACGAGTTGCAGCGAGATCGTTGTATGGGGTGATTTACGGTGAATTGTGTTGTTTTTGGATTTTTTGATTTTGTATTATTTTTGGATTTTTGATTTTCTGTTGTACAAAAGGAAGCTTACAAGGATCCTCGTTCCATGGGTTAGCCTTTAGGTGGGATATTGCGGGTTGGGTGATAGGACTTGATGTTTCAGAATTCCAAGCCATGGGAGGTGTGTGATATGGAGTGTTGTGATGGAAAGAGGACTTATTAGATGGTAGAACCAGCCACTACGCATGGCGCATGAAATAGGTTTTCACCATGGTACTTATTCAAGGCATCACTGAAGTGATTTTCACCATTGGAAGTTTTTATTGCACTCAGGTTTTTTCTTGATTTTTTGATTTTTTGATTTTTCTATTTTTTTTATTGGGGTACTTAATGGGTTATGCATAGAATTTCTTTAGATGTAGGATGTTCATAGGCTCATCCAAGGGCTGCCCCTCAGGTGTTACAAGCTGATATGCTCCTGATCCATAGTCGGTTGTGACGACATAAGGTACTAGCCAATTGGGCTCGAACTTTCCTTTCATAGGGCACTCCTACAAGTTCTTCTGATTTTCCATAAGGACAAGGTCACCTAGTTCAAATTTTCAATTTCTGATCCTCTTGTTGTAGCTTCTTTTGAGGTGATTTTGATATGCCTATAGGTGGGTCAATGCATTTAGGCATTTCTCATCTAGTAATTCTAGCTGATGCAACCGTGTGACTCGGTATTCCTCATCATTAATTATGTTTTGCAGGGATACTCGTAGGGATGGGAGCTCAACCTCAATAAGTAAAATGGCTTCAGATCTAAATACTAGCAAAAATGGAGTGGCTCCTGTAGGGGTCTGGATGCTTGTGCGATAGGCCCATAGGGTGGGGTTGAGTTGGAGGTGCCAGTCACGGCCAGCTTTATTAACTATCTACTTTAGGATGTGCAGGATGGTTTTATTTGAATCTTCAGCTTGACCATTTCCTTGAGGGTAATATGGAGTGCAAAAATGGTGTTGGATTTGGAATTTTTCGCACAAAGTGAGAACTTCTTGGTTCTTGAATGGTTTTCCATTGTCGGTGACGATGGAATGTGGGATACCATAATGACATATGATATAATGGAAGATGAATTTGGATATCTACATTCCAATGGTGAAGGTGAGTGGTATTGCTTCCACTCACTTAGTGAAGTATTTGGTAGCAGTGATTATGAATTTATGGCCATTGGAGGATGGGGATGTATTTTGCCTATGAGGTCCAGTCCCCACTGTGAGAAAGGCCACAGCATCATGATGGGTTGCAACTCCTGTGCTAGTGCATGAATGAGATCGCCATGTTGTTGACATGTTAGGCATTTTTTGATAAACCGGTAGGTGTCTCGGTCCATGGTTGGCCAATAGTATCTGATCCTCAGGATTTTTTTAGATAGAGAGGGTCCACTTGAATGTACCCCACAGATGCCTGCGTGTACCTCTTGTAAGGCCACCTCAGCTTCCCTAGAGTCTAAACATCATAGAAGCGTGCCATCAAGACTCCTTTTGTATAGGGTATCTCCTACAAGGATGAAGCAGGAGGCTCGACGGATGAAAGATTTTTGTTGTGAGGTGGATAGGTTAGGGGGATGATATTATCATGGAGGTATAGGTAGGTTTCTTCATACCACGGGGATAGGGGACCAATGACCTCACACACTAGCTCCGATTGAGGAACATCATATGCTGGGATGGGGAGTTCTTCAATCAGGAACTCACACTTCTTGCTATCTTTCTTCATGTCGACTAGGGATCCGATGGTGGCCATGGCGTCTGCAGCTTTGTTGTTGAGCCTTGGGATTTGCTCGAAGTGGATGTCATTGAAGTAGTTTTTGAAGTCATCGACCATCTTTTTATAGGGGAGGAGTTTATCATCCTTGGTCTTGTATTCATTATTTACCTTCCTGATGACCAATTGAGAGTCTCCATACACAGTTAGCTTCTCAATTCTCCATTTGATTGCCATTCAGAGACCTATGATAAGGGCCTCATATTCTGCCACGTTATTGGTACATGGGAATGTGATTTTGAAGGACTTTGGGATGGTGTCGCCTTGAGGGGTAACAAATAGGATGCCTACCCCTGAGCCTCTGTGTGTGTAAGATCTGTCAAAGAACATTTTCCATGTTTCTGTTGCTGGTGCTATTGTCAAGATGGCTTCATCAGGGAATTCTGCCAGTGTAGGACATTCTGCAGGGATGGGTGCTTCGGCCAGCTGATCAATGATAACCTATCCTTTGATGGCTTTTCTCTCAGTATATTCGATGTCAAATTTAGTGAGGATCATGACCCATTTTGCCATTCTCCCACTAAGAGCAGCTCTATTTAGAAGATATTTCAGTGGATCAATCTTGGTGATGATCTTGGTCTTGTGATTGAGCATGTAGTGCCTTAATTTTTGTGAAGTAAAGACCAGGCTAGACATGCTCATTCAATTTGTGTATAGTTTAGCTCATATGAAATCAGGGTGCGGCTGATGTAATAGATGGCTCTTTCCTTCCCTTGTTCATCGTGTTGTGCTAATAAGGCTCCGATAGTTGTCTCTATTGCTGAAATGTACAATAGGAGGGGTTCTCCTTGACTTGGTGGAGTTAGAATAGGAGGATTAGCCAGGTATTCTTTTAGCTAATCGAAGGCAGCCTGACACTGAGTGTTCTAGACAAAAGCTGTATCTTTTCTGAGTAGGTGCTAGAATGGTTGACATTTATCGGCGAGTTGAGCAATGAATCGATGAATAGATTGGAGTTTTCCTTGCAGACTTCTCAATTGTTTTAGGGTTTTTAGAGGAGGCATTTCAATGATGGCCTTGACTTTTGCGTGATCTACCTCAAGTCCTCTTCTAGAGACTATGTATCCCAAAAGTTTTTCGAAGGTGACCCCAAAGACACATTTCTTTGGATTTAGATGAACATTGTATTGCTCTAGTCGGTCGAAGATCTTGGCCAATGCATCCAGGTGTTCTTCTCTTGTCTTTGATTTTCCTAGCAAGTCATCCACATAGTCTTCCATGATGTGGTGGAAGAGATCGTGGAAGATGATAGTCATAGCTCTTTCATATGTAGCTCCGACATTCTTCAGGCCAAACGACATTACCACCCAGCAGTACATCCCCCATGGACATATGAAGGTTGTCTTATGCTGATCTTCTTCAGTGATTTTGATTTGGTTATATCCTGAAAAACCATCCATGAGGGATAACATCTCATGTCCTGTCGTAAGATCTACTATCATGTCAATGTTAGGCAACGGGAAGTCATCCTTTGGGCAGGCTTTGTTGAGATCTCGGAAGTCGGTGCAGCAGCAGATTTAGCCATCTGGTTTGGCTACTGGTACTAGGTTGGAAACCTATTCAGGATAATCAATTGGGCGAATGAACCCAACATCCAGTAGTTTCTTTAGATCTGCTTTGACTAGGAGGGCCACCTGAGGATTCATTTTTCTGATCTTCTGCTTTACTGGTTTCCCATCAGGGCATACAGCAAGGTGATGGACAACCAAAGAGGAATCTAGCCCTAGCATGTCTGCATAGGTCCATGCAAAATTGTGATTTCTATGTTTGAAGAAGGCCAAGAAGTTTTCCTGCTCTTGTGTGCTAAGAGATTCTACCCTAAAAGTGATTTTTAGCTCGTCTTCTGTCCCAAGATTCATCTCTCGAGCTAGCTCCACTAGGATGGGTGATTTGTCGAGATATACTTTGTCTATCTCGGGAAGGCCCATGCTTCCATCTCCTAGCACCTCGTGGAGGTTTTCACCAGGAGATACGTCTTTTGTTTTTACTTTTTTGGGATCTGACACTGCCACATAATGGTTTTCACCATCAGATCCATGTTTGATTTTGATGTTTTTATGACTGGAAGTAGGGGTTGTCTCCCTAAAATAGGCATGCATATCAAGTTCCATGATGTATCCTACTTTATGATCTCCCAGGGGGAAGTGATCTCTAACCCCCATCATTTCAGCGATGGCCTCATCGTTTGGTGCTACGTCGACGACAGGAGGTCCTCATTGGTCCTAGTCTATGAGGTCTGGGTATACAAGGGGTAAGTCATTAGATGATGAAGCTAGGGTGGTGATTGTGTAGATGGTGCATATGGATGAGTTGAAGAAATCAGCGAAGTCACTAAAGGAATCTTGATGGCTTGTTTCGTTGATATTATCAACTTCAGGGGAAACCGTAGTGACCTCGGCTAAGATACATTCGCCAATGGTGAGGATATGTTGTTGTTGACCATATCCTAACCCTTGGGTATAGGGATTTCTTGTCGCTTGGACTAGTTCCACGATCCCCTGCTCATGAAGGCTGATATTGCCTTGTCCTTTGTAGCCAATGTTTTTGACAATTTATGACCCTTTACCATAGATTTCTACTGGTATGGTGGGGTCTTCTTGCTCAGTCTCTTCATCCTTATACAGCCAGGATGATATGTCTTCGAGCACATCCTAATCCAGAAGATGTTTCTTCTCAAAGATGGGTGATGGTTTACACTTGATGACGACTGTGTTGGCTGCTTCTGTCTTTGGGATGCCAAATGTTTTAGGATTGGGTAATGTGCCCACACAAAAGGTACCATGTAGGTCATATTCCCCACATCCCATGTCAGTGACCTTGATCTTGACCTCGAGCAGTGGTAGTGTTTGGGATGACGTGGTGGAAATGTTGGTGGGATCGATGTATGAGGTGGAAATTGTAGGATTGGCTTTGGTAATGGCTTTGTTGTATGGACAGAATGTGTGGTCATGTCCATCCAAGAAATTGCAATATTGGAAGGGGCGGGGATCAGCATAGATAGTTACTTCTGTGCCGTTGTGGGGGAACTTGAGGCATTGATGGAATGTGGAGGGGACCGCTTGCATGGCATGGATCCATGGTCGGCCGAGAAGAATATTGTAGGGGAGATCAAGATCAAGGACCTGATACTTTGTTTCCATTATCTTCTGTCCCACTTGAATAGGGAACTCGATAGTGCCTTCAGATAGTCATTTGGTATCATCATATCCTTTGATAGTTATGCACTCACTGGTGTCTACAACCACATCTAAGTACCTCAAGTGTTTTAACAATTTAAGAGTGCATATGTTTAGGTCGGAGCCACCATCTATTAAGACTCTTTTGATGGTATGCTTGTGGATACGGACTTCGATGTGTAGGGCATCATTATGTAACTGTTCTGAAGCAGGAAGATCCTTTTTCTAAAAATGTGAGATGATCTGGCACGGCAATATGTCCTACCATGGCTTGGAATTGATTGACATTCAAGTTGGTAGGGACTTGGGTTTCCAAGAGTGCTTTATCAAGGACGTCTTTGTGGAGAGGTGATGTGTGAAGTAGCTCAAGGATGGAGATTTGTGTGGGGGTCTTTCCTAGATGTTCTAGGAGGTTGTAGTGATTGGTGGGCGATGGACGTGTTGTTGGACGAGGGAGTAGGGAGTTTGATGTGGATGTGGGCGTTTGATCAATGGTGGGGGATGTGCGGATAGATACGCGGCCACGACGAGTTGCGACGGCACAATCAGGTGCTTGGGCCCGAATGGTGATTGTGTTGACATGGTTGGATGATGGTTCTATCCATCCTATGATAGAGTCATAGGATGCGGGAGGTGGGTGACATTGTAGGCTTGATTGGATGAGGAGACTTTGTTGTGATTGGGTAGTGGATCCTTGTAAGCTTTAGGATTAGCATTTGGTGATGGTTGGGTGCTCTGATCGAGGCTGACTTGATTTTGATCAATGAGGTCTTGCACGCAATGTTTCAATTTCATGCAGTCAGTGGTTTTGTGGCCCATAATGCAGTGGTATTCGTAATAATCATTTTCATTGTACCACACAGCTTTGAGCTCGTTGTCTTGACGAGGTTTAATAGGTGGGAGCGTTATCAAGCCTTTCTTGAGACACCTCTCGAGGATATCCTTGATGGGTTCCCCTAAGGGTGTGAATTGCCTTTGAGGTTTGTTTTGTTTGGTTTTCCCCCTTTGGGTATTTGTATTGGCAGTATATGTATGTGCGGGTGGTTGATTCTATACATGTTGAACGGATTTCACATCTGTGACACTGTCGTTCAAGGTGTTCTTGTTCTTCCCCCAATATCATGGTTTGTCATTTGATTATGTGTTGGCATTGTTGTTTGTATTGGGGGTGTTGATATGGAGTTTGTTGTTGTTGTTGTTGGACTTGTAGTCATATAATTTGATGGAGCCCTTGGCGATGAGGGCCCGTTCTATGGTTGTACCTTTGTCGATGACTTCTTCAAAGGTAGATGCACAAAGAATTTGTAAATGGAACCCTATTTCCTTATTGAGGTTAGTCACAAACATGGTGACGAGTTGTTTTTCAGGAATTGGCCATGGGAGCTTGCTTGCTAAGCTTCTCCACCTCTACAAGAAGGAAGCGAAGGATTCTCTGCTTTTTTGTTTTGTGTTGCAAAGCTCTGTCATAGATATTTCATGCTCAAAGTTATAGGAGAAATGATTCACAAATTTTTCCGCAAGCTCAGGGAATGACCTAATGCCCAGGGGAAGATGTGTGAACAACTCAGTGGCTTGACCACCGAGGCTTCTTGGAAATAGTCTCATTAGGTATGTATCGTTGTTTGAGACTTCTAAGCAAGTGAGGTAAAACTCCCTAAGATGATCCCTAGGGTCTCCCTTTCCCTTGTATTTGTCAAATTTTGGCGTTTCCAAATTCTTGGAGAAAGGGGCCATGTACAATGTCCGATCAAATGGATAGGGGCAAATATCCTCAAAGGAATAGTGCTTGCATTTTCCCCCAGTTTGCATATCGTCTGCCTTTTGGATCAAGGCCTATACAATGGTTGTGAGATCCGGTGTTGATTGTGGTTGGGGTGTATGGGTTTGCTGATGGATGAGGTGTTGGAGATTGGGTGGTGTTTGATGTTGGAGGTTTTGGGAATTTGTGTTTTGGTACTGTGGGGTGATGTGTTGGTTGGTTTGTGTGAGATGTTGTTGGTAAGCATGGAGTTGTTGGAGAATATGGGGGGTATTTGAGGGTTGGGATTATGATGTGTTGACGATGTTACGAGATTGTGTAGATATGTGAGATGAGAAGGATTGATAGTGGATGGGTTGATGTTAGATGGGTGAACATGGGATGGATTGATGTTGGATGGGTTGGTTGTGTTCAAAGGTGGTTGCAAAAAGAATTTTCACATGTACACTATGGTTTGAGGGTTAAGTGGAGGCACACTTGTGGAAGCACTTGCGTGCATGAGGTTCCCTTGTATGCCCAAGGTGATTTGCGAAATGGTAGTTGTGGAAGTGGATGTGATGACGGGTTGGGAGGTCATAGGATTGGAGACACTTGTGGGGATTGTAGATGTGGTGACATTAGAGCTTGTGGTGGAGGTAGATATGGTGGGAGCTGAGGTTTGTGAGATGATAGGTTGGGTGTGTGATGTAGATGGTTGGGTGTTTGATGTAGATGGTTGGGAGGATGTGGTAGGATTGATGTTAGAGGTGGATGGTTGGGATGATGTCGTGTTGTGGGGTGGTTGAGCACCAATTTTGAGAAGATAATCAAGATATCTATTTGGATCCAACCTTAGGATTTTGTCAAGTAGGTCCATGCTATTGACGTCTTGTGTAAATTTCAAGACATCTAGATCATCTTGGGACATGGTAGGGATGTTTTGTGGTGGTGGTGGTTGTAAGAAATGGAAAGGATTTTCATTTGGATTATATGTCAAGATTTGAAAGACCATAGGTAGATTGTGTCTTTGGTTGATTAGTATGTTGTTGTCATTGGTATTAGACATTCCAAAATCTGCCATTGCTTGATTCTTCTTGTGTTGTGATCTAGTTATAGGCATGCAAGTGTATGGATTTGATTTTGAGGTAGATGAAAGGGGGATGAAGACCTTAGAGAATCCGAATTGATTTGTTGGACCCAAAAGAGGGTGTGGTAGTGGAATGGAAGATGAAAGGGTGATTGTGGCGTGATAAGGGATAGATTTCTCACTTCTAAGATGATTCTCCAAAAAAGTGTCAATCTAGAGATGATAGGAGTGGGTGATGTTGATGTTTACAACGTTTTGGACAAAAATGGTAGATAAGAGATGGAGTTTGTTTTGGGGATGATTTGACGAAAGAGATTTTGGTGTTGATTTGCATTGGTGAGATTTTTGGATGAATTAGATGTTTGGTATGAGAGATTAGGATGATGTTTTTGAAAAGGATTTGACTGTCAACGAATGAGCTTTAGTAAGATCTAGTTTTGTGTAGCACAAATGGATGTTTCTCTTTGTTTGGGGTAGACTAATGACCTTATACAAAGAAGGATGATTATTTCACTTGAAAGGTTGACTAATGACATTTCAAGCAAAATATGATGTAAAAGATGAAATCTAGATCTAGCCTTAGCTCAAAGGGATGACAATTTTTTTGGTTGATGATTTTTTCGATGGGTGTTTTGATTTGGAAGATTTTGGATATGTTTTTGGATTTTGGAATGATTTCTTGTGACAAGGATTTTTTTGTTTTGGTCCAAAAAGGTATGTAAAGATCAATGAGGATGAATGGATATGAAATTGAGTAGATTATGGTATTAGCAAAGGGTCCAATGATTGATTCTCTAAGGTCAAAATGAAGGTATGATTTTGAAAATTTGAGTAGAAAATGGATGGGGTGCTGACTGATTTTTGGAAGGTGACTATGGATTATGGCAAAGCAAGTGCTAAAGATCACAATGGAATTGGTCTCAATTTTAGGCAAGTCAATCTGCAAATAGCGCCAATCCATAGGTGAAATGGCACCAAAAGCAAACAGAGATGGCGCTAAAATAGGGCAGTGTTGGTCGAGGCTCTAAAAAAGTTGGATTTTGTTGACAGATTTGGATTTGTTTTGATATGAAGTTTGATCAAATGATTTTTATTGTCTCTTGGCAATTTTTTTTAAAAGCACTTCAATCACAATAACACACAATAACCAAGATTTTGTTTGTGAAAAGACGAGTGATTTTCTTTAAACAAGCACTTTGCACAACCTAAGGCGAAGATATGACAGTATTTGTTGAATCCCCTAGCTGCGCCTATTCAAAGCGGGTAGCTCCAAGATCTTGGTAGCACCGGCTCCTCCTTACAATTGCACACTTCTCATGCATACCAAGATCCAGGTTTCTACGAAGGCTTGTCCCTCACCAAACCTTAGGATTGTCCCTGCTACCTCAGCTAAGAACTGCATGAATCGGGGCCACTTCAAAGGTTTCCCTTCTGTGTTAACAAATAGAAGCTTTTTGGCTTGCTAAACAAAGGTTTGTAGTAAGTGCATTCATTTAGGTGGCCATATGTGCGGCAGCGCTACTCTCCGTTATGGAGTCTCCCAGCCTCCAAGGGTTACGCCTTGGAGGGTTTTGGGGGAGGTTGGCTGTCGGTATGACACAACAACACTTGTTTCTTGTGACTTTCATCCCAAACACATTAATTTATGTAGCAGCTCAAAAGAGCTTGGCTTTAGCTTGTTGCCGCTTGGGTCATTCCCACCTTTCAAAGCGGGGTGGTAGGCCCTCTAAAGATTAACAAAAACAACACAACCACAAAAATACTTTTGATCCTCAAGTTCATACAAAGATGCGAGGGGAGAGCATAAGTATTTTTTGCGCTTGCATCACATTAAACGTGGTTCATTTTAGTTCTTTGGATTATGTTGGGGGTGATTTATGCGAGTGTTGTGAAAAGCTTTTGATTCCCAAGGTCACCAATGGTGTGAGGGAAGAGCATACACTTTTTCACACTACAAATAAAATCACAAAAACACTTCACACAAATTAGATTTAGTTTTTTTGTTTATATGAGTGAAGAATGCAGATTGTTGTTCTTTTTAATCTAATGATTTCATTGATGCACTTTGTGGTTCTTTTTAAAGCCCAAAATTGAAATGTTTTGATAGAGTTGTTGGCACACACTTGTGAATTTTTAGAACACCAAATTCAAATGTTTGTTCTAAACTAAGGCACACACACACAAAGATTTGTTTGTTGGTTGTTGATCAATTTTTATTGCACCAAATTGAAATGTTGTTTAAGCTAACATGCAAGGGTTCTTTTTAATTCCCAATTGAAGTGTTTTGTTTTAAATTAAAGATAAAACACCCTGCAAAAATTTGTTAGTGTCCGCAAAATGATGGTGATGACCTACAAACAACTTGTCAATCCCTACACAGAACACAAAGTCAGTCTCTAAAAATAGCGCTAAAACAGAGACCTAATGGTGCCACTGTGGACTGCAAAATGGCACTACTGATAGAAACGGCCCTAAAAACCTGACACCCTATCAAATGGCACTGATATACAATACAAATAGCACTATTTAAACAAATAGCACTAGTATCAGATACAGAATGTGCCAAACTAGAATATCACGCTACAATATTAGACAGAAGGCACTAGAATAGAATATAGTGCTAAAATGAGATATAAAAGGCATTGAAACATGAAATAGCGCCAATATGGATATCATAAGGCACCACTCCATGTGATGTTGAAGGGTCTGGTCACAGTTATGAATAGCTCTAATCTGGGTTTCAATGGCATCGATACGAGCCTAAACACGTCTGTCCTGCAAAACAAAGGTTTTTTTGACCAAAACAGAGGCTTAGACTGCAAAGCAGAGATCCTATTAGTCTTGTTAGTACAACAAATGAAAAGTCAAGACAAAATGAAAAATAAAATGCATATTTGGATTTTAGGAAAATTTTGGCATAACCTCCCCTTCTTCGTCCAATATTCCTGCAAAAACAGAGAGCAACTAGACAGAAAAAAAAGCAGAAAGATCATAGATAAAACAAACATGTGAGTGAGTTTTAAGAGACGAATTGCTCCGTCAGATAGTGCTAAAATAGTAAATAGCACTAAAATATGCCAAAGATAGCGCCATTGCGCATGGTAGATAGCGTTGCACCTACAAAAGCACGTCTCAACGACAAAAACTCACAAAAATTGATTAGATATGGGCATTGTGGGTCCCACCAGGTGTGCCAATGTGATTAGGTCTTTCAAATCAAAGGTAAAATAACCAACAAAGAGCTATACCTAGACATGAAAACCCAATCTCATCAAATGGGAGAGGAACTTTGCACCCAACAGCTCCTAAGAATGATATACCCTAATAGATGAATGGAATGTGAAATGCTTTAACTCAATTGCAACTCACAATTGCTAGCTCAATCGACATTTGGACATGGTAACATTACTTGAAGATTGGATTCCCAAATGGCTTGGGAGAGGTTCTATTTATAGATTTTTTGGAGGGATTTTGATCCAAGGGTGGAGATTAGTTTGGAAGATCAATGGTGGAGGATGAAAGTGATGTGGAGGGCCCAGATTTGATCTTGGAGGAATGGAAAGTTAGGAATAAAAGTAAATCTTTTATTCATTTTGGGAAAAGGGGGAATTAAATGAGTATGGGTGAGAGGGAATATTTATGAATTAAAAATTCATATGGGGAATGTAAAATGAATTAAAAATTTATTTGGAGATAAGTGGAGATAAATGAGGTATGGGGGTGGTAAGGGGTTGTAAGAAGAATTAATTATGATGTGGGATATATTTAAATAAAAAATTGACTTATGTGGATATATTCCAATTTTTTATTTGGAGGATGTGGGGAAGGGTGTTAAGCTGGATTTGACCATCTTAATGAGAGGTTTAAGATTAATTAAATAAGGTTGTATTTATTTAATCCTAAGGCTAGGATAAGGTAGGCTAGGGTAGGCAATTAGATAATAGCTATTTAATTACCTAGGGTAGGGATAGGTCAATTAATAGGCTGAATTAATTAGTTAAACATGATTTAGCTAATTAATTAGATTTAGAGGGGAGGGGGAAATTGACTAAATAAATATTGCATATTTATTAAATCAATTGGCTAATGTTTGAACTATTGAATTAATAAAATTAATCCAACTATTGGGGATAAAATGGTGTAAAATTAGGTGATGAAAAGCATAATTAATTAAATAAAAATTTAATTAATTGATTAGAAGGGAAATTGGTATGTTTAGGGATGTCAGGAGTCAGTTTGATGGTAAAAGACATTTTTAGGTGTCTACACCTCCGTTGCTCCGCAACCATGCCACCGATTCTAAACTCAACTTCCACATCTTATCAACGGACAACTTCAATCGATTTAGCATTTCCTTGAGTTTCTTGCATGCAAAATTGTTGAAAACTCTAATAATGTAAGGAATTCATGTCTTGATGGCTACAGAGGCCTCTTGAAATGCTATGTAACGAGCCTCCCTATTGGCCCTTCTTGCTGCGGTGGAAGGGGGTTGGTGAAATGTTTCATGACAAGAAAATATGATAAAAATAGATACTGGAGATCATTCCGCACCTTATGTTCTAATCCCTTGTGAAGCCGATCTAGTTCCACAAGGAACCAAGATCTACTCTGTGTTTGGTGCAATGTTGTAATATTGTAATATTGTCTTGCATGAGGTTGAATGGGTTAGGTCTACCCTCTTGTAAATTTGAATTATGATATGTGTTGTAAGAATTGTTTTTTTTTTGAATTTTTATCTCATTTTTGAATTTTAAATTTTGAGACCCTTTTCTTGTGTTTTAACTTGACCCTAGATGTCCTAACTAAGTTTAAATTGACCCTGGGCTATACCCCATGGGTCTAGGGTCACTTTTGACTTGGGTAACCCTTGGTTAACCTCCGTATGGTCACCTTAACTTCACAGTGAAGTTAAGTGACGAATTTGGAGGCATGGGAAGGATAGGATAGTGGAGATATTTTATTAACTCCACTTGGGATAGTGGGGATATTTTTTTTAATTCCACTTAGGATAGTGGGGATATATTATTAACTCCACTTGGGATAGTAGGGATATTTTATTAATTCCACTTGGGATAGTGGGGATATTTTATTAATTCCACTTGGGATAGTGGGAATATTTTTTAACTCCACTTGGGATAGTGGGGATATTTTTTAATTCCACTTGGGATAGTGGGGATATTTTATTAATTCCACTTGGGATAGTGGGGTTATTTAAATATTACAATCTTTAAAAAATTCATAAATATTACAATCTTTAATTCATTTTTGTCCTCCACTACCCCATGAGTTGAATTAAAAATTCAACTTGTCATAATCCACTCTTTCCAAAAAAATGAATCTTTAATTCATTTTTGTCCTCACATGTGAATTTAAAATTCACAAATAATGAGAGCCCTTGATCTCAACTCTTGATCCTCACCCTCCATTCCCTTTTCAGAAAATATATAAATAAGACCCTTCTCTAAGCAAGTAGGGGGGAATAAAAATTTCATTCTTGCAGGAGGGGACTTCATTCTTGTAGGGGGACTTCATTCTTGCATTCTTATCATGCCTAATTTCCTCTAGGAAATCTTCTTCTGGCATCCTCATAATGCCCACTTCCTTCTCTATTCTCCTCTTCATAGCCTCATAATGCCGAAATTATTCTAGCTACCTTTCATTGTCCCTTGCTTGTGATCAAAGAGAGATTGTTTTTTTTGAGAAGGGAGATTTGGAGAGGAAGCTGGAGAGGAACTCTACTTCAACTTCTTCCAATACACGATTTTTAAGAGCTTCTTACACTTGGGAGAAATGCTCATCAAGTGTGGGGTAGGGGAAGAGTGATCCTTCTCAAGTGCATGCCTTATTTCTTTTGGGATGATGAAAGCCTTCAGGGCATTTGTGTGTCTGTGAGAAATTGTGTTATTTTTTAGGCTTTTTGTAGATAACGAACGTGCATTCTCTAGATCCCATGCACATCTAATAGGGCACTTGCTATTGCCACGTCTGGCAAAAATTCTGGTAACGACTGTGCATTGACCAAATTGGGGTTATTGGAGTTATTACAAAACTGATCTAACTGGGAGAAGGTCATTTTCAACATATTACACTGCCCATGAGAGTTTGGGTCTTGTAGATCATAATTTTCACCTTTACTATTTTAAATTTATAACTCAGGGATTTTAGTCTTTTGTATGCCTCGTTAAGTCAAACAAGATGAACAAGGTCTAGGCATTAGAGTGGTCATCTGGAGTGGCTCTCTACAGGCCCGAGGCCTGCAAGTGGCTGCTAGGGGAACTAGTAGCAGAGTTACATTAATAAGTGATAACTAAAACTAAAACATTGGCGTTAAAACACTAATAAGATAATTAGACCTCGTGCATGGCCTTGAGCGCTTGTAAAGGCTAAGGATGCAATGAGAAGGCCTATCCATCTACGGGGCGTGGATTTGGGCACGATTGAGTCTCCTTGTCTGTATAAGAGGTACTTGGTTCCGTATGTGCCATCCCTTTGAGCACATATGATGACACTTCATATGATTACACTCTAGTATCTAGCACCTTAGGAGTCGTGAGTAGTACCTGACTTATGACTTAGTACCCAACTTATGACTATTCACTTTTACTATTCACTTTTCACTATTTTTTTACTATTCACTATTTACTTTTACTATTCACTATTCACTATTCACTATTCACTATTCCCTATTTACTTTTACTATTCACTTTTCACTATTCAAAATATTATGACTTTGACTGTAAGCAATGTTCTCCATGTCTGCTCTGTGTCTGATGTGTGTTGGCCATCCTGTATCCCCTTGTTGTTGTTTATCTGTTTAGGCCTAGTGACTATCTCTGAGTACGGTGGGGTGGTCTCTTATGAGTCCACATGGTTGGGAGGCATTGCCACCGCCATTGGGGACCGGTGTACAAGTTTTGGAGCACCAACTCGGAGATGTTATCTTTCTTCCTGTTACCTTATCAATCATGTACCCGTTTTGTTATTGTATCATTCATGGCTATGCCATTGTCCTTGTTTATTCCTTTATGTAATTTTGTACTCTCTTGCAAGAGATGATGTAAATTATAGTAATGAGAAGATATGTGATGTCACCTCTTATTTGACTTATAGATTCTGATGTGGGTATCGGATCCGCTTGTAATATGGTGTTTATGGATTCATGTTTATATTTGGAAATGGGATTAGGAACATTTGAATTGGTGTTTAAAAGGAATGTAGTTATTAATGTTTTTCTGGAGAGTAGTTTTGGCTATGAACGTTGTCGACAGATTGAATCAACAACCATCTTATGTGTATGTTATCACTTCATGTAAAAACAAAATTATCTTGTCCTCTTTTGGCCTTACCCTTCGGGGTTCGTGGGGTGGGATTTTACATCTGGTATCAGAGCCCATGTTCACACACTGGGAGCTCTGGCATACTTGTGCCTTCTATGTTTCGTTGTGTTCAGCGTGTGTGGCGTGAGCTTGTTATATTATTTCCATTGTCTTGATTACTTTCATGCCTTGGCATGGCATTAGTGGGTTACGTTACAACCCCATCCTTAGAAATCATGGAGGAAATAGCCTCCTTGTTTTACCTTACTCATTGGGACTGGAGTGTTGACCTTGGTTGAGAGTTTCCATGGTTAAGAATATCACACTCCCATGTTATAAGACGAGGATAGGAATGTTCTGCCTTATGTGCTTGCGGATTAAAGGTAACTTAGATTGCCTAAATACTCTTGTTTGGACTACTCTTGTAAGTTTTGTGCTATAGATGTAAAGGATGGTAGGATGTAGTTGTTTGTAGATGTGGACAAATTAGTTTGATTGTTCCATGATCTCTTGTAAGTGTTAGATGATTGCTGATTTTTCTTATCACCTCTTAATGTGCTTGAGTTGCTACCATTTATCACCCTTGATAAAATATTGAAGTCATTGGAATACTAATGGTGCCTTAAACTATCCCTTAGTAGAATTTTCATGTTTACATATGATGAATATTGGATGGCATGTAATGTCTTCACTTGAGATGAAACATATCTTTCTCTCCTCTTCTTAGTGGTTAATAGTTGACAAGATGTTAGATTGATGGCTTATGGATTTAATTATTATGTTAAAGTTGCAATAAGTAAAAGAATTAGTGAAGAATAACTTATGTTTGTTATGGTTATGCGAATGAAAGTGATTACATGTTTATTAGTGCCTCCTTATTTAATGAGTTACATGAGAATGGTAATTGTTGTGGATATATCTTGTTGATAAAATTTGATCTCTTCTATTGCATTGTGATTTTTAATGAGATCATATAGGCAAACACTTGTACTTTATTGCAAAATGAAAATACTTAATGCAGGGTAATAGGAATGTTGCATACCTTGCATTGAGTAAGCAATTGAATGCCATTGACACAACCATGGTTACTTATGCTTATATGTATGGTTGTGAACTCGAGGAATGGATTAGAGTTCCTTAAACAAAACTCATTTCCTTAAAAATGTTACTATGTTTATGCATTGATGTTAAAATGATAGTGGTGAGGCTATACATGTTCATGCACTATTGTGTTATGTTGAAAACATTGCTAGTGAATCTATAATATTATGGGTAAATGAGTTGCCCTTGTGGAAAGAGAAAATTGGTATGGATGTTTGGGAATACTTATTTTCGGGTAAAGTTGTATATTGTGCATTATGTTGCATAGGAATGTGTGGGCTATGGTATTACGTAGGTAAGAGAAATTGTGTATGTATTCCTATTGAGTGTTGTGATTAACCAGTTCTTGAGATGTGTGCCCATGGGAGGGTGATACTGTGTACCCATCCATGGAGGATATATATGGATTTTGTGTATGGGAGAAAACCATAACATGTATGTGTTTTCTTGTTGTCACCTTATTGACTTCCAACCTAAGGGTTGTTGATAGGTCAATATGTGGAGGGTAGTGGAAGCAACAAAGTTCCTTGGGAGGGAATTGTATGGCATACGCATAATGGCGGCGCGAAACGACAGCGATCGTTTCAACCTCCCGGGAAAGTACTCACTACTTCCCCTTATTAATGGACCAGATACTTGGTTCATACAGTGTTAGCCTAATCCCCTCAATTCTTGAGGATGATATTAGTTTTGGTATGAGCACCTATGATAGCTATGATCTTACCCTGATGTGATTATTTTAGATATGATGCCACCCCCCCACTGGTGTTCCGACACAGTGCTGGTGAGGATGCCATGTTGCTGATGGTAGCGAGCCGAGCTCGAGGACACAATGCCACATACTTAGATGCATCAAGGAGTAGTATATATGTTGTATTCCTACTTGTACTGCAAGGAGTGGTTGCTCGCACAAAGTAGAGGGTTCACTCAAGAGGGCCTCGATTCTGATCTGTTGGCATGCGAGTGGAACCTAGCCATGTGCACCTCTAGCTCAGTGTGTTACTGTATGTGTTTTCTCCGTGGGTACACACTATGTAGGATGCTCCTCTGAGTAGGACATTGCCATGCGGTATACAGCCATTGTGTGCTTTCTCCGCTTGGCGTATACCATGCGCGGTCGCACCGCATGAGGTATGTGACCTAGGTGGCTAGTACATTACTTTTCCATGTGAGGGTTGCGAGAGTAGGCTGCACCCACATGAAGGACTGTTGAGACAATCATGTTTATTTCCCTCCTTCCTCATGTGGTGACTAGCGATAGTCACGTAGTGTTTTGATGTGTATATTTCAAAGACTGCGAATCTCCTTTCGGTTATTTGTGACTTTTACTTTGCTTGTGTGGACCAGCACTTTGGGTTATCTTTCTTGTATTGGTTTAGCCACGGATGATTTTCTTGGCATGTGATTCTTGTGGTTACATTTGATTTATTGTTGAACTATGCGCATTTTTCTTATTTTATTGTTGGAATTGAGATTTACTCTTTCTTATTTATATTTTGGTGGCTAAACTCATTGACTTTCCTATTTTGAATGTTGGTCTTTTGTTGTGATGTGATTCCTCATCGGGTATGGTGAGATCCACCCGTTTGAGTGTATACAAGGAAGTAGATGCAGGGAAACCCTTGAGGATGGGGGTATGTGTGAGCTATTCTAAGCTCTAATTCACTACCTTCCTATTGTTTGACTATCTCTTGGAGGCTAAAACCCTTACACAAACAAGAGATATGTCATTGTGGCTTGTATGGAAGGGCTCACTAGGTGGGTCATTTCCATCAAGACACATGGATATGGATTTTGGATGTGGTTATTAGTTATGGACTCATGGTTACTTTAGATATTGATGGTACTACGACATCCACGTGAACCCCTATGTAGCCTTGTGATGTGTATGAGTATGTATGTATATGTAGGTGGTACAATTGTCCTATATATAGTTGCATATTAAAATATAGATGAGAACAAAATTTGCATAATTATGCTCTGAAAAGTGACAAACTATTGCATTATATGTAAAGAAATGTCATGCATGCTATGAAAGTAGAGATTGAAATTATGTATATGTGTGTATGTATGCTCCATTTTATAGATAGCTGCATATGAAAAGTTAGAGAATTGAAAATTTTATGTCTTGAAAGTGCATTTTGCTGCAAATTATGAGAAAATTGTGTGTTTATGCTTGAATTACATGTTTATATGTTTATATGTTGTGATCAATGCTTTCAAATGATCAGGGACAAGAAAGGGATGATATTGTAACACTCGTATTTGAGAGGCTTATGATGTCATGACCCTCTTCCTGATGATCATTGATGCTTTAGCTATTTTATGATATATGCACATGTACTTTGACATGTGCTTGGAGTGTTGCAGGTACTAAGTATCGACTCCGTCTGGATTCACAAGCCTGAGCATACTCTTGTTATCCCCAATGGTGGTTACTAGAGATAGTCATAGGCCCTGTTCCCTATAACCTAGCCCACTATACCTTGTCAGTGTAGTGTTCCCATGTTGTGGTCTTACCAACTAGATTGCCCTTATACTCATGTGGAGTTTGCCAGTCCATTTGTTAAGATTTTTCTCCTTGGCTTCTTTTTGATTGTACCAAATTTCTTGGTTTAGTGTGTATTTTGGCTACATCTTAGTATTTGTAGGCTTCCAGGAGCAAACCTAGTCCTAGGGGGGTAGGATGTAATGAGCCTCCCTATTGGCCCTTCTTGCTGCAGTGGAAGGGGGTTGGTGAAATGTTTAGTGACAAGAAAATATGATAAAAAATAGATACTAGAGATCATTCTGCACCTTATGTTCTAATCCCTTGTGAAGCCGATCTAGTTCCATGAGGAACCAAGATCAACTCTGTGTTTGGTGCAATGTTGTAATATTGTAATATTGTCTTGCATGAGGTGGAATGGGATAGGTCTACCCTCTTGTAAATTTGAATTATGATATGCATTGTAAGAATTGTTTTTCTTTGAATTTTTATCTTATTTTTTAATTTTAAATTTTGAGACCTTTTTCTTGTGTTTTAACTTGACCCTGGGTGTCCTAACTAAGTTTAAATTGACCCTGGGCTATACCCCATGGGTCTAGGGTCACTTTTGACTTGGGTAACGCTTGGTTAACCTCCATATGGTCACCTTAACTTCACAGTGAAGTTAAGTGACGAATTTGGAGGCATGGGAAGGATAGGATAGTGGGGATATTTTATTAACTCCACTTGGGATAGTGGGGATATTTTTTTTAATTCCACTTGGGATAGTGGGGATATATTATTAACTCCACTTGGGATAGTGGGGATATTTTATTAACTCCACTTGGGATAGTGGGGATATTTTATTAATTCCACTTGGGATAGTGGGGATATTTTTTAATTCCACTTGGGATAGTGGGGATATTTTATTAATTCCACTTGGGATAGTGGGGTTATTTAAATATTACAATGTTAAAAAAATTCATAAATATTACAATCTTTAATTCATTTTTGTCCTCCACTACCCCATGAGTTGAATTAAAAATTTAACTTGTCATAATCCACTCTTTCCAAAAAAATGAATCTTAAATTCATTTTTGTCCTCACATGTGAATTTAAAATTCACAAATAATAAGAGCCCTTGATCTCAACTCTTGATCCTCACTCTCCATTCCCTTTTCAGAAAATCTATAAATAAGACCCTTCTCTAAGCAAGTAGGGGGAAATAAAAACTTCATTCTTATAGGAGGGGACTTCATTCTTGTAGGGGGACTTCATTCTTGCATTCTTATCATACCTAATTTCCTCTAGGAAATCTTCTTTTGGCATCCTCATAATGCCCAATTCCTTCTCTATTCTCCTCTTCATAGCCTCATAATGCCGAAATTATTCTAGCCATCCTATATCTTCCTTTCATTGTCCCTTGCTTGTGATCAAAGAGAGATTGTTTTTTTTGAGAAGGGAGATTTGGAGAGGAGGCTGGAGAGGAACTCTACTTCAACTTCTTCCAATATAGGATTTTTAAGAGCTTCTTACACTTGGGAGAAATGCTCATCAAGTGTGGGGTAGGGGAGGAGTGATCCTTCTCGAGTGCATGCCTTGTTTCTTTTGGGATGATGAAAGCCTTGAGGGCATTTGTGTGTCTATGAGAAATTGTGTTATTTTTTAGACTTTTTGTAGATAACAAACGTGCATTCTCTAGATCCCATGCACATCTAACAGGGCACTTGCTACTGCCACATATGGAAAAAATTCTAGTAACGACTGTGCATTGACCAAATTGGGGTTATTGGAGTTATTACAAAATTGATCTAACTGGCAGAAGGTCATTTTCAACATATTACACTGCCCACGAGAGTTTGCATCTTGTAGATCATATTTTTCACCTTTACTATTTTAAATTTATAACTCAGGTATTTTAGTCTTTTGTATGCCTCATTAAGTCAAACGAGATGAACAAGGTCTAGGCATTAGAGTGCTCATCTGGAGTGGCTCTCTACAGGCCCGGGGCCCGCAAGTGGCTGCCAGGGGAACTAGTAGTAGAGTTACATTAATAAGTGATAACTAAAACTAAAACATTGGAGTTAAAACACTAATAAGATAATTAGACCTCATGCATGGCCTTGAGCACTTGTAAAGGCTAAGGATGCAATGAGAAGGCCTATCCGTCTGCGGGGCATTGAGTTATCCATCTGCAGGGCGTGGATTTGGGCACGATTGAGTCTCCTTGTCTGTATGAGAGGTACTTGGTCCCATATGTGCCATCCCTTTGAGCACATATGATGACACTCCATATGATTACACTCTAGTATCTAGCACCTTAGGAGTCATGAGTAGTACCCGACTTATGACTTAGTACCCGACTTTTACTATTCACTTTTCACTATTTTTTTACTATTCACTATTTACTTTTACTATTCACTTTTTACTATTTACTATTCACTTTTCACTATTCACTATTTACTTGTACTATTCACTTTTCCCTATTTAAAATATTATGACTTTGACTATAAGCAATGTTCTCCGTGTCTGCTCTATGTCTGATGTGTGTGTTGGCCATCCTGTATCCCCTTGTTGTTGTTTATCCGTTTGGGCCTAGTGACTATCTCTGAGTACGGTGGGGTGGTCTCTTAGGAGTCCACATGGTTGGGAGGCATTGCCACCACCATTGGGGACTGGTGTACAGGTTTTGGAGTACCAACTCGGAGATGTTCTCTTTCTTCCTGTTACCTTATCAGTCACGTACCTGTTTTGTTATTGTATCATTCATGGCTATGCCATTGTCCTTGTCTATTCCTTTATGTAATTTTGTACTCTCTTGTGAGAGATGATGTAAATTATAGTAATGAGAAGATATATGATGTCACCTCTTATTTGACTTACGAATTCTGATGTGGGTATCGGATCCACTTGTAATATGGTGTTTATGGATTCATGTTTATATTTGGAAATGGGATTAGGAACATTTGAATTGGTGTTTAAAAGGAATGTAGTTATTAATGTTTTTCTGGAGAGTGATTTAGTCCTCTCCTGTGGGTTGTGCATTTCGCCATACTTGGCCATGAACGTTGTCGACAGATCGAATTGACAACCATCTTATGTGTATGTTATCACTTCATGTAAAAAAAAAAATTATCTTGTCCTCTTTTGGCCTTACCCTTCAGGGTTTGCGGGGTGGGATGTTACATGCTACTCCAACCACAACGTGCACAACGATGCTCTTCATGATGGATTTGCACACAGATTTCTAGCAACAACAAAGAGATTGTATAGTTATACACTATGCTGCACGAAGAAAGTGTAGGGAAGTCACTCATGGCTTAAACATCTAGTATTTCAGCTAGAACAACAACCACTTCTTCAATCCAACTCTTATCAAACCCTCATCAACACTAGAAATGTTGGAGAAAAGAAACAAACCCAGAGAAAAGCATGCAAATTAAAACAGAGGTATGCAGAGATTGAGAACATAGACAAGGCACATGAACCGCTATGCATCACACGTGTTTGACATGGAAAAACACACATTTGCCCACGTGTAGCGTCTGTAAGAACCCTATAACATTCGGCTTCTATAAGGTCCCATTCATTGTTATACAACTGTGTAAACACAAGAGGACAATGCATGTTAGAGGCGTTGTAGAAGAGGAGCCATAAAATATGAAAAAGCAGAGGGCAAACCTTCAGAAGCGTTAATAGGCATTTCTCCCCAATTTTCTCGATGTGATGCAGATTTGTTTCTCCCGTTAAAGAAGAAAAGCATAAACAGCTTCAGGCCACTTGCCATTGCTAAAACCTTGCAATCTACACAATCACACCTGTCATTTCATTTCCATGCAATCTAGAATAAAATAGTAGGAGTATAATAATGCCCCAATTAGAAAAGACCATCTACCAGCAAATAAATAATAAAATATTTGTAACTTAGGTTTGGCTTTAATATTTTTCATGAGGCACAGAGGTCGAAGCAAACTAATTGTGATTTTGTTGGCTGAAAACAATAGACCCCCCCTCGGGCAGGGACTAATAATTAATCTCTATCTCTCTCCCTCTCCTTAGATTCCACTAGTTGTAAATGCATAAGATTGTTGGAAAAGAAATTTAATTACTTTGCTTTTTGTTTGTGAAATACAAATAAATAGGATATTAGCTTTGCAAATAAATATAGATCTATTTAGATTTAAGGATAATATTTATGCCTAAGTTATTTTAAGTTATTTTGAGATGCTTGAAATATTAAATCTAGTTGTTTTCTAGTGGGGTGAGTATATATATATATATATATATATACTTTACCTTAAAACATACATCATTTTTTTTAAAACGCATGTTAAAGAAATTATTTTAGAAAGCATCGAATTTCTTTTAGGGTTTTGAAGCTATGTTCAAGCTTTTTTTTTTTTTAAGGAGAAAGTCACAAGTCCAGGGGCAGTAGTAGCCCCTACGCTACACATGTTAAGGTTTTGTCTCGGACACCATTAAAGGAAGCTCGGCCCTTATTTTTATATAAACGCCTCTCCTTTGTTTTATTTTTATGCCTCTGTTTATATTAAAAAAAACCCTCATGGTATTTTTTAACAAGGGACGCAGTGCGTCAGCTTCCTGTCATTAGTTGATGTTAAAACTGATATTGGTAGCAATCCAGGTTTGCTATATTGTTAAGAAAATAAGAATTTATTGAACTAATGTAGTTGAATTTGACATGGAAATCAGCTGAGAAATTAAAATATTTAACATTACTATTTTCAAATGATTATTAGCTGCTATTGAAAGTAAATAATGAGGGACAAATATGAAATAGCAAATACTGGGTACAAATTTTTTTTTTCAACTTGTTGATAATAGCTAATAGTTTGTTATATAGAATGCCTTCAAAACATATTAGACAAATGATATATAAGTTTCTTTATGCAAAAGCTTGTTAAATAATATAAAGCTTCATTGTAATTTGATATTTGGCTCCATTTGTAAGCTGCAAGATATGTATAAAGATGGTTGTCAGTAGATTATTATAGTAAATAAGCTATTGTAATGAAGAGGGTGATGAACAAAGTAATTTCTTTGAAATAGTTTTTTAAATAAGACATTAGCAAGAGAAGTAGAATTGTACCTTTTGATATGCATTAGTCCTGTTTACAATTGGCACTGATAATAATATTGTTCTGATTAAGTGTAAAGTCTCCTTTTGTTGAAAAGTCTCTTAGCATGAAGACAACATCTGATTTGTCATCAATGTAATGTTCATAGGTGACATTTTGGAGTTCAGGGAGCAGTATCTGAATGATGGACTTGTCACAAGAACAGTTAATAGTTTTTTTATTATCAGTAGTCAAAATTGTTTTCAAATACAAGGAGTGTATGTATGCAACTTGTTTCTTGCATATAATGCAATGGGCAGTTTCCTCTTCTAGTGTTCCATATGCATCAAATTTGTAGTTACAATTTGGACAGAATGCATGGAATGGACTTGAGAAGGCATTGGCTATTTTTAATATTCCATGGACTTGCAAGACATGTTCAAGTAATATTATCTTTTGGCTTATATTTAGAAAATTGTACGTAAAGAAATCCAAGAGTTTGAAATTACTTACCTCAAATGTTGATTGTAGTACTGTGTTTATCTATCCAAGATCCTTTTGTTATTTAGTTTACCAATATATATTGACTGGCCTGTATAAAGTGTGTTGTCCCTTGAATCTATCCATTTAACAATATTCTTGTAAAGCATAGGTGGGAATTCATTCCTTTGGACTTTTTCTTGCATTGCTAGGAAGTGGTGCTCCAAACTTGAATGCATTATCAGCTATTTTTTATCAAGAGAGTTAGCATTTTTTTCCATGTATCTAAGGAATATAAGAAAAAATCAAAAATGAAAAATACAATGAATTGACGATTCGAGAGAATAATTTACCTGTGCTTTGTCAAGTTCAGTATCTCCATCTTTCAGGTCAACAAAATATTGGTTTCCTTTCTTTGTTGTTGCCACTACCAAGGCACCAATAGTTCCTGTAGAATATTCATCTATGCTTGTTAGTAATTGTTTGATTGTAGTGCTTGTATAAAGTTGTATTCTTGACAAATTTGCGGTATGACTTCCACAGTGCTGGAGCTGTTTAAGATCAGGATGCAATCACAATCACCACGATCATAATTTGTCTTTACAGCAATCTCGAAGCCTGAAATTTGGATGCTTGAACCTGGGACTATCTTCTGTTCAAATTGTTTGACAAGGTCACGAGTTATGTTTACAGTCACTGTCATCTCAGCTTTGGTATCTGTTAGGTCAGCCCGAAGCACTTCACGTGTTCTATTATTTTTATCTAATGTTGTCTTATAGACAACAATGATATCTCCTTCAAATGTTTGTCCAGCTCTTCAGGCATTGAGATCTTCAATAGACATTGAGTTGGGATTTTTTGTCTTTGATTTGTGGGGATTGAAAGAGAATTATTTTAATACTAGGAAATTGAATCAGTATCATATATTTACGAATTGAAGGTGACATTTACCTTTTTGTTGATTGTGGTTGTTTTGCATGCAATTGTTTCTCTTGTCTTTTGCTGCTTTCCATTTTTTAGCTGCAAGAAAGTTGTGAAATGTTAAGATACATGTTGTGGAATGTTAATTTAGTAATTGTCCTTTTTAATAATGAGGAGTTATAATTATGTGATAAATGAAAAATAGAATTTTGTAATAAATAGGGATCAATTCATACCTCCAGATATCTTGAATAACATGGTAAAGTTTATTTATTGACATGAATTGCTCGAGAGGATTTTGATTTATTTTGCATCATTGATTTCAAGCATTGTAAAAATTGCATCATGATCAGTCTAGTATGGTTCTGATTTGTAAATACAATATGTTTGTCTATGTACATTACACCAAACATGATCAATGAGTGGTCTAGATAGGAATTGTATGTTGTTTAATAGAAAGTTCATTTTGTGTGTTTGCATATAGCTAGAGAATCCATTTGTTTTCATGTTATGCATAGACATGTCAATGTTGAAATCATCTACAATGTATAGAGTAGCATGAATATTTATGCAAGAAAAAACTTGGTTGGTAATTTCTATGATTTCTAACAATGGGGTAGTAGGTCTTACATATAGATTAGATATGTTGATTTCATTATCGTCGAAAGTTAATGTTATTGTTATAGCTTCAGCATTATTTGTTTTATGTTGCATAGTTTTTAATATCTTATATTTTTTTGGGGTGAAAGTCATAACACCATGTATATGATACATTGAGAAATAATTAAAGTTTTGAAATGGATTAATAAAATTAGAGGATCGAGTATGTGTTTCTTGTAAACAAAAAATATCAGATGACATTATATCATGATCATTGAGTATGTCTTCTATATGAAGAGGGAAGTTGCATGTATTCAATGTCGACAGCAATATTTGTCCAGTATGAATTTCTTTTAAATTTTCATTTTGAAATTTCCACATTGCTGTAGATTGTAGATGTGACATTTTGACAAGTACTTTTTTCTTTATTTTGAAATTGTTTTGTGTAATAGGTTTCAGCAGAAATAAGTTGTCAATTGTTCTAGTGTGTGAAAGTGTTGTATATGCCAATCCATGTTTGTTTATGCCTGAAGGGTCAAATGCAAGACCTTCTATTGTAAGTCCTTGGGATCTATGAATAGTATGAACACATGCTAATTGGATTGGGAATTGTCTTCTAATAGTTATCTTCTTATGGTTTGAATGCTTGTGTATAGGTTTGGCAATTCGAAGTATGGGTGTCCAATTTTTATGAATGTCATTGGTAAAGCATTGTGCTAGCCTTTTTGATTGTCAATGTCCAATTTGTGGATCATTGAATTTAATCCAAACAATGTCAAAGTCAGCAAATTTGGTATATGCTTCAAACATTCCATCGGATTCATTGACTATACTGTCTTGTGTGTCATAATTACCAGCGTATATTTCAACTAACATATTTGGCTTCAACTCTATTTGAGTTGGTAGATTGGTTGAATGATTATAAGATCTTATTGCATGATAATTGTCTTCATATTCATCAATTGAATTCAATATGATCAGATCTCCATGTGCAATTGAAAGCATTTTCCTATTGTGTGTATCAACATCTTTTCTTCTATAAAATAGAAAAGGGAACATTGGGTCCATTGGTGGTGGGCAGACGCAATTGTTATTGAGATATTCTAAGTCTTCATTTGTTTGTGATCCAATGCGTATTCTATTCAGTATGTTGATGAAATGTTGATTTATTTGTCGCATTGTTGTTTGCAAAGAGTAGTACTTTATTTTCTGCTTCCAAAAATTACACGGCATTAGTTCATTAGTTGTTAGCAAGTTTTTGAATACTAAAGAATCTTGTACGGGTTGTGCTTGGTAAAGATCACCGCAAAAAATGGTATCAAGATTTCCAAAGTAGCTAGTAGGCATTTGCATTATATCTCGTAATCGTTTGTCAATAGATCACATAAATCTTGCACCTACTAGTGAAATTTCATCTATTAGGACTCGTAATTGTTGATAATGCTTTGACATTGTATCTAATGTTTCAAAATTCAAAGGAATGAATTCTGATTTGTTGAAAGGCATATGCAATGCTGAGTGTATTGTCATGCCACCAATGTTGTATGCTGATTTTCCTGTATAAGCAAGAATAAGGCCTTTTGGTTTGTCTGGATCACTATCAATAGAATTGTTGTATATGCAAATAAGACTTTGGTATATTGCTTTTATGGTAAAAGTTTTTCTAGTTCCAGCTCCTCCTGTTAGGAACAAATGTAATGGAGTTTTGTTGTTTTCCAATTTTTTTAATACAATGTCTTTTACAATTGCTTGTTGTTCTTTGTTTAACATTCGTCTCATTTTGTAATATTTAGCATTGTCAATCATTTGATGATGTTTTGATATTTCAAATGCAACAGAATTTGTTTTGGTTATTTTGTTCAATTTTAATGTATCAATATCTAATTCTATGTTGTATTGTTCTTGTTGTGATGAATGTTTTTCAGGTGAGGGCTGGTTTTGAATTTGTTCATCAATAGTTTTTAGTTCGGCAATAGCAGTGTCAATGTCACCCCATGTGTGATTGACATTGTAATTATATTTGATGAAATTAGCTCTAATTGTGTGCTCATGATAAGAATATGCATTATGCCATGTTTCAAAACCATCTTTTAGTGTGTCTTCATTTATTGTAAATGGTACATAAAGTAGTAATTGCTCTCTGTAATGATTCTCTTGGTCAATATGTCTATTAAAATTGATAAATCATATAACATTTTTGTTAGCTTTGGCTTCTAATTTTGTATTATTTTTTTGTATTCTGAAACAAATTCTGCAAGACAAATGTTTGTTATTGTTTTAGGTCGCGCAACATAATAGTCTATTAATGAATTGCAAGTTACATTTTTGAAATCATCTGGTTCTTTGTTCAAATGTTTTACTGACTTTAAAATAAATGTTCGCTCATTATAAGGGCTAGTGTCAATGAATATACATTTCCTTGAGCTGTAGTTTAGTGGAAGAGATAGTACGAGGTGAACAGCTTATTGCGAAGACATTTGTTGTAAATTCAGCAATGTATTTCCAAGTTTACTTATCATTCTTATAGCATCTATTTTATTTTGTCCATGTTCTTTTCAAATTCTTTTGAATGCATTTATCATTGACTTATCCACTTTTGTCATATAAGAGCTGCAATACATTGCTGCAGCATATGCATTTAACACGAATTGTGCATTTGTATTTGCGTTCCATATTTCTGGTACTTTTCTGGCAAAGCTATTTTTCCATATGTGTGCTGGTTTCCTTTTCAAAAAAATTGTGGGCCTATGGATTGTATATTTGATGGCCATTATGTAATCATTCTCACTTAAATTCATTTCTTGTAAAAACATTTCGAAAGAGAATGAATTGTCATAATTTGATTGTTGTAAAGTGGAAAGAATATCTTTTGCTCTTGAAATTGTAGTTTGATCATTGTCTATAGATGGTTCAATAATTGAAGTTTTCCCCATTGGTGGAAGTGGAAAATTATATCGACAATTTTGTTTTCTTGATTTCCTGCATTGCTTGGTATGGTGATGTTTATGTATTATAGCTAAGTCAGGATGTAGTTCTTTAGTATTACATGTTATGTACTTGTCTACAAATTCTTCAATATTTGCATTACTATCTCTACCATAAATCGGTGCATCTTTAATCCATAGGAGGAAATGCTCATGTTCATTTCCACGATTTTGGAATTCAGTCACAGAGAAATAATCCAAGATTTTCCCAAAGAAGGAATTATTAGTTAATATTAGTTTTTTTATTGCATTGATTCTATGCCTATAATAACGTGCACATGTCACAGGATCTTTTCTTATGAGTTGAAATTTGTTAGTTTCATTTGCCAGGTCGTGTTGTTGATTTGTTTTTGTTTGATATGTATTGTGTAGTTCTTCAAGCATTTTTGATAGTGGCTCCTAGTATTGTTCAGCACTTGTAAATGTAATAAAAAAGGTAGGTGGTCCAAGTTGTCTAATCATTGCAAATACATTTTTTTTCAATTGGTGCATATAATCTAGAGATATTCTTATCCTTTTGAAATCAATGTAACTAATGTCAGATCTAAGAATCTTTTCTAAATTGGGTTTATGTTTGACATCTTTTGCTACTAGTTTTCTTCCTTTTAGTTGACCTTTGCGTAGTCTTATCCACATTGTTGATAGAACTTGGTGTATGAGTATCTTAATGGTTTTGAAAAATAGATTTGTTGTATGGTAAGCAAAATTTCTATTTGAGTTTTGTAATTCCCATTGTGCAATTTTTTGGTATGGAAAGGCTTTGGTTATGTTTTCGTCACGTGGTTCCCCAAAAAATAGTGTAGGAAAATTCATTTCTTCTGCATATTTGTCTTTAAAGAGTCCAATAGGATTATGGCCTTCTACTGGTGCAAATTCTATAATCTTGTCTTACATTTCATGTATAGATTTTGATTCAGTGAATCCGTGTATCAAGGTCTCACAAGGATTTTCATTTTCTATATCATTTTCCACATCGCTTTCGACATTGCTTTCACTAGTAGTATTTTCATTTATTTGATCATTATCGTTATTGTATTGAAGAGTTTTTTTCCAATCTTTGGTTAATTGGACATTTTCCATTTTATATAATGTTCTCTTGCATAATTGTTTTAAAGCTTTCATAATGATAGTTGCACGTACCATTCCTGCTTTGTATGCATTTCTATATTGTACCCATCTTTTAAGAGCAACAGCAATTGTAGATGTCTCGTTAGTAGATCGTGGCAATGCTGTTTGTATAATGTCTATGTTAACTGGTACATTGATAATAGAGCCTGTCAAACCCATTTGGGAATTTTTGTATCCTAGTTGCCATATTTGTGCAAATGCAATTCTAAGTGAGACTAATCATTCTTCTAGTTGTGAAAGCATTGCTACATAGTGCAATGGTTTATTCATTCTGATATAATCTAGTGTTGTATATCTAGGTAGTTTGAGATGGTTCAATGATGCTTTACAATTGTGACAAATATATTTTTCTGATAGAATACATGTCTTTTTTGTTAAGTTGAAATATGCATGCTTTTGTTTGTCCTTCAGCATTGATATATCTTTTTTGAAATGCAATATTTGACAAATTGAACATGCATATTTTGGTGTGTCTTGAATTTTTTTTTGAATATTTCTAATGGCAACATTTGAGTTTTTTTTGCCAAGGTTGTAGGTGCTAGTATATTTGTTGCACGTATTTGTCTTTTAATTTCTTGAAGTGATCCGGCCTTATTTTTTTTAATGTTTTTGGTTTGGTTAAAAAAAATTATGTCATGTATATTATTATTTCTAATGATTTGTTTAATGTTATGTAATCTTATATGTGGTGATGTTGAATCTAATTGAATTTGAGTCTGATTTTTCAATGTATATTTGTCAACTTCTATTATTTCTTTTATATGTGTTTGTATATTGTTTGATTGTATTTGATAACGTAGGAGTGGCTCAAAATGACCACAAAGAGGGTTTGCATCATGGAATAAGATAGAATATGAATGTCCATGTGATGATTGATTGAAATGTAAGTACTTCTTTCCTCTTGTCATTGACCAAACACATATTTGTATGTCTAACCATTTGGATAGCCAATGTATACAAAATATGTCTCCCCATAATCCAATGTCTTCATAGTTTGTTGTTGGCTTTGTAGAGAGTCGCATTCTACAGAGGTACGTTTTAGTATCTTTTATTTTATGCAATTCATATAGTGTAAGAGGATTCAATTCATATTTATATGAAGTTATTGCTTCTGGATTGCCTTCTGAAAGACATTGCAGGAAGTAATCAATAGTTCCATTGCGTATTTGGATTGATGTGTACTGATTGTCAAGTAGAAGCTCAAATGTATCAAAGAGACAATCTCCAACATTATATTTAAAGTTGTTAAGACTAAAAAATCTTTCAATTCTTAAAGCACTATCTATGTTGCAAAATTGAGATTCATTTCGAAATTCATATTTTTCTACTTCTATTATTTCTTTCTTTGGCATTGCCAAAGAATCTATCTTCCTTTTCATTTTTTTATGCCTTGAATTTGATTGTATTTGATAACATAGGAGTGGCTCAAAATGACCATGAAGAGGGTTTGCATCATGGAATAAGATAGAATATGATTTTCCATGGGATGATTGATTGAAATGTAAGTACTTCTTTCCTTTTGTCATTGACCAAACACATATTTGTATGTCTAACCATTTGGATAGCCAATGTATACAAAATATGTCTCCCCATAATCCAATGTCTTCATTGTTTGTTGTTGGCTTTGTAGAGAGTCGCATTCTACGGAGATACGTTTCGGTATCTTTTATTCTATGCAATTCATATAGTGTAAGAGGATTCAATTCATAGTTATATGAAGTAATTGCTTCTGCATTGCCTTGTGAAAGACATTGCAGGAAGTAATCTATAGTTCCATTGCGTATTTGGATTGATGTATAGCGATTGTCAAGTAGAAGCTCAAATGTATCAAAGAGACAATCTCCAACATTATATTTAAAGTTGTTAAGCCTAAAAAATCCTTCAATTCTTAAAGCACTATCGATGTTGCAAAATTGAGATTGATTTCCAATTTCATATTTTTCTACTTCTATTATTTCGTTCTTTGGCATTGCCAAAGAATCTAATTTCCTTTTCATTTTTTTATGCCTTGAAACAAAGTTTATTGTTGCAAGATAGGAGGGATATCTTTTACCTTAGATATTGATGACATGGATGTTTACTAAATTTGTCTTTGTATTTGATCTTTAGATTAGCACTTTTTGTTCTTATACCTCTTCTTGCTTGTGGTTCTGTAATATAAAATTGTCATTGTTATATTCACATGGTTTTATTTTTGTTCTAATCATATTCAATAAATGAAAAATTTTGCAACTATTCAATGAATGAACAATTTTGCAATTATCTATTTGCTATATGAACATATGCAGTCTGCTAATTTTTTGTGAACCAATGAGACATTGTCAATCTATCATTTTGATAGAATTTATGATTACAATTATACACTTTGTTATCAACTAATATAAAATAATTTTTAAGTAAAAATGAAAAATCACATGCTATAAATAAAACAGTTCTAAAATATAATAAAACAATTCTTAAATAAGATAGCTTTCTATTTTTTCATGTATTTGTTATCTATTTGTATATGTCTAATAATTTAAATAGATATTAAGATATAATAGAGAAAATATAATTAAAGATTTCATTTTCTCCTCCATCGGTTTGCCTCATAAAATACTATATTGATCATGCTTATAATTGATCTAAGTTCAGTTTTGATTGAATTTAAACAAATCAACACTTTTGATATTTATTTTGTATTCATTGACACTAGGCCTGATAATGAGCGAACATTTATTTTAAAGTCAGTAAAACATTTGAACAAAGAACCAGATGATTCTGAAAATGTAACTTGCAATTCATTAATAGACTATTATGTTGCACGGCCTAAAACAATAACAGACATTTGTCTTGCACAATTTGTTTCAGAATACAAAAAAAATGGTACAAAATTAGAAGCCAAAGGTAATAGAAATGTTATACGATTTGTCAATTTTAATAGACATATTGACCAAGAGAATCATTACATAGAGCAATTACTACTTTATGTAATAGAGAAATGTAATTAAAGATTTCTTTTTTTGCTCAGTCACTTGGCTGCATAAAATACCATATTGATAATGCTTATAATTGATCTAGGTTCAATTTTGATTTAATTTAAACAAATCAATATTTTTGACATTTATTTTGTATTGCATTTGTATGCACTTAACCTAAACTTATTCTAAATATAGAAATGAAAAATGATATGGACTAGAAGTAGAGATTCTCAAAGAAGCATTAAACTCAAAACATTATGTATGATAATTGTTTTAGTATGCTCTTACACAAGCTAAGCAAAAAAGAAATTGCTTATACATATTAGATAGTTCAACTAGATTGATTATTGTTAGAACTGGAAGCATCAGGAACTAGAAAGGTGCTCAGAGTATTTGAAACAATTGGGCTAACTTGAGTAGCATTTGGGATAGTGGGCATAGCATTTTGGATAGGGGCAGAGTGATGAAGTAGAGGTGGATGAGGAACATGGCCCAAGAGAAAATGAAGGGCAACAAAAGTCCTTTTGACCCGTGATGTAAAGTGTGGACCAAGTTGTAATTGATGGGAATCCACAGCGTTTTGCATAGTGAGCATACAATCATTTTGTATGCCAATTTTGATAGAATTATAAACACATGACATCGTTGGATCCTTGCATATCTCATTAAAGGTAAAAAGACCTCCTATGAGAACTGAACCATAAAAAAGTTCATAGTTATGAATTGCTAACTTAAAAGTTTCCTCTGATATCAGATAACTTTGTACATAGTCAAATGCCAACTTTTTTAGGAGGTCAAAATCCTAGAGTAGATCCATTGCATTGGAAAGGAAGATAGAAACAACTTCTGAGTACGGTAGTGCCTGTGGAAATTCTTGAAGGATTTCTATCCCCACCACTATTTGAATTGCCTCTTCCACAGCTGCACAATCAATGATAAAAACATGGGCCATCTTCACAGCATCATATCTTCCAATGTCTATTGGTTCCCATTTTTGAGTTGGGAAGAATATGCGTTTGTTCTTTTGCCACTCCTTCATTTTGAACTGTCAAAATGGTGTGTAGCAAAGAAAAAAAATTGTAATAGAAAATCTTTGATCAATAAATGTCACCATCAAATTTCATAACCATATAAATAGAAATCTTTGAGGTGAGTGCACATAGAATAGTCAATTTTGGAACTAGACAATTGAAGCCAATAACAATTGTCATAAAGGAAATTGTGCACATATAGAGAGAGCTCTATGACAATATTATCAAATTCAAATTAGCCAATAGACATTGTTCAAATCAGATCATGTTCAGTTATCAGAGTTATTATATAAATATATTTATAAATACATAAAAATACAAAGACAAAGAAGTCTACACTGTTGCCCTCTACTGAATGTTGATTGCATATACTTGCTTGTTTTAGATTGTAATATTTATACGACTTCTTCCATGCCTATTTGCCTTGAGTTCATAATGATCAGTAACCGCCAATAAAATATAAGAACACTATTACATCGCATATCAGCAATATGCAAAAATGCAAATTGTTTTTTACTAGAATGAGCAATAGAACCAATATGAACATCTCGACTATCATAATAGTGTATACTTGTAACATGATTTTGTCTTCAGAAAAGTGAGCCATTTCTTCTTCACACTAGATAACTATATAATTTGTAACTGTAGTTGCATAGAACAACTATTTGCAATCTCTTAGCATTCTGGCGATCACATTTGCATTTTCTGTCAACCAATAATAAAATATCCTTTAGAATGTAGGTTGTATCAAAGTCTATGACTATTATACTTGTTTGAAGAATAATTATACTGTGATGAATGGTATATGTAAGTTCAATATGTTATTCATAATGATTTGATCAGGATCTTGACTTTGAATAGTAAATTGATATCTAATTATTTTTGTGGAGTTTCTGCAAATCAAGCTTGATTTTAATGATAGTGTAGAAATTGGAGGAAATATCATTATCTAGTGACAACAATTTATGTTCTTTGTAATCAATTACTCTTATTGTAGCTATTGCTTTCTATCAGCATATAAGTACTGGGTGTCGTCATGAAAATAGAAATGATGGTCATTATCTTTGAAATAGACAATACCTATGGAACTAGTACTCTTCCTGTGGGTGTATCTAGTATTGGAAAGTGTATTTTCCAATGTCTGTCAGTTCCCATTTTTGAGTTGGGAAGAATATGCGTTTGTTCTTTTGCCACTCCTTCATTTTGAACTATCAAAGTGGTGTGTAGCAAAGAAAAAAAATTGTAATAGAAAATCCTTGATCAATAAGATAGTGAAATATATTAAATGTAGAAAGAATGCAACATAGTACTGATCTAAGTAATATATTGTATAAATTACATCTTTTGAATTTACATGTGTTTTAGAAATTGTTTTATCTTTGTTTGTTTTGGTTGTTAACTTATATATGATGAACTATTTTATGGATAAACATTTTAAATAGGCTTTATGTTAGAAAATGAAGCCATACTCAAAAGATCCAGCTAAAATAATAAATCCCCAACGCAAGATGGGAACATGAGATTTGAGAAAGAAGAAGTTGATTTGAAGTTGATCATATTAGAGAGTTTGGTTTGCTTTGCACTTAGGGCTATTTGTATAGGGATTAGGAGCCTGTATTCTAGTCGACTTAATTGAAATTGAAATTAGTCATTCAGTAATATGCATAAGAATTCTAAGACTATAGATGCCTGAAAATGTTGTCAATTTGCAAACGTCATTTTATTCAGGATACTGCCCAAAGTGGCTAATCTATGCAAATAATAAAGAAGATTATCAACAATTGACTTGTATCTTGTTTCTGTGTGTCTGATATTATTGCATAGAAATTGTGCATGCAAAATTTAAGAGACATCATGTTTATAGAAATAAAGCTATATGATCTTGCTCTAAGATTGTTCAAGAAATTCTTTGAACTTTGTCAAAATAATAGTTGCTATCTATTTTGAAATGCAATTTAAAACCTCACCATAAAAGTTCATAACCATATAAATAGAAATCTTTGAGGTGAGTGCACACAGAATGGTCAATTTTGCAACTAGACAATTGAACTCAATAACAATTGTCATAAAGAAAATTGTGCACATATAGAGAGAGCTCTATGACAATATTATCAAATTCAAATTAGGCAATACACATTGTTCAAATCAGATCATGTTCAGTTATGAGAGTTATTATATAAACATATTTATAAACACATAAAAATACAAAGACAAAGAAGTCTACACTATTGTCCTCTACTAAATGTTGATTGCATGTACTTCCATGTTTTAGATTGTAAAATTTAAATGACTTCGTCCATGCCTATTTGCCTTGAGTTCATAATGATCAGTAACCGCCAAAAAAATATAAGAACACTATTACATAGCATATCAGCAATATGCAAAAATGCAAAGTGTTTTTTACTAGAATGAGCAATAGAACCAATACCAACATCTCGACTATCATAATAGTGTATACTTGTAACATGATTTCATCCTCAAAAAAGTGAGCCATTTCTTTTGCACACTGGATAACTAAATAATTTGTAACTGCAATTGCATAGACTAACTATTTGCAAGCTCTTAGCATTCTGTCGATGACATTTTTGTTTCTGTCAACCAATCATAAAATATCCTTTAGAGTGTAGGTTGTATCAAAGTCTATGACTATTATACTTGTTTGAAGAATAATTATACTATGATGAATGGGATATGTAATTTCAGTATGTTATTGATGATGATTTGATCAGGATCTTGACTGTGAATAGGAAATTGATATCTAATTATTTTTCTAGAGTTTTTGCTATTCAAGCTTGATTTTCATGATAGTGTAGAAATTGGAGGACAATATCATTTGACTAGAGTTGGTGATTCATTAATTGTTTTACTTTGAGTGATCTACATGAAGCTCTAAAAGATTATCTAGTGACAACAATATATGTTCCTTGTGATCAATTGCTCTTATTGGAGCTATTGCTCTCTATCAGCATATAAGTACTGGGTGTGGTCATCAAAATAGAAATGATGGTCATTATCTTTGAAATAGACAATACCTATGGAACTAGTACTCTTCCTGTGGATGTATCTAGTATTGGAAAGTTGTACTATTGTTCCAATTGATTAAAACTAATTTCAGCTATAGTAAGTTACTTTTTTTTCACTTTTAGGATAAAGTACATAGCAAACCTAACACAGTAAGAGATAAAAAGTCTAATTGATTCCATTTATTTCTCCTAACATTTGTGTTTTATGGCCAATACCAAAACAAATCTGTATAAGAATAGACATTTAAAAGTTAGAAGAAGTACTTTTGATCATTTACATAGGTAGAGTTTCATTGGTATTGTAATAGAAAAGTTCTAGATCATCAGCAATAGCTTTGCTAGATTTATATATTTGTTGTATATAAAAAAAGATAACTAAGAATAAATCATGTAAGAAACAACTTTTCATGCATTGCATGTTTCTCCAACTATATACACAATCTAATTGTTTGCTTGAAAAGCTTTTAAAGAAACAACTTTTCATGCATTCCATGTTTTTCCAACTGTATACACAATCTAATAACTTATCTTAGTAAGATGTTTCACATGATCAATAGTAAGATCAAATGTATCAATCTTAGTAACAGATACATGGCTACTTTGTACCAGACACATGGCTAGTGGTAGCTATAGATGAAGTGCTACAATTGTCATTGATATCGAATACCTCTCTTGTATCAATGTCATTATTGACAAGAGCAGCATCTTCCAGGAATTGATTAGGACAATGGTTACCAATGCCATATGGAAAAATAGCCATGCCAAAGTTTTTTTGGGGTATTGTGTTGTTGATCGTGCTGCTACTATACAAACACTTGTCAATAGGACTAAAGCAGTATTGGCAAAATGAAGATGTACATTGAGTAATGTAATTGGTTGAAGTTATATCAATGTTTTCAGGTAAAACTTCTTCTAATTTTGAACTAGACTCTAAAGAACAGAATGGTACAACAGGTTGCTTGATCAGAAAATTGGTACTGCTATCAATTTCAGGAAGACACATGGATTTCATGTAATCATCTACTACCAATTGAACAAAGTTGTCATCAATTGTAGCATTTGATTTCTATTGGCTCAAAAGTGGATTTAATATAGGAGCAGACTGCAAAGTAGACAGGGGCAAAATAGGTTGATTAGTGGACAAATTGCATGGCTTTGAATTGACATGCAACAAATTTGTTCTTGCTTTATTGCCATTGATAGATATAGCAGCCTTATCATAGGCAAGAGCGGCTTCCTCTATTGTATCAAAAGATCCTAACCATTGACATTTCTTGGACCTGCCATTCCAAATTTCTACAACATAGCTACCCCAAAGTTGTCTCCTAACACCTCTATATGAGATATCCTTTGTACATTTGTCCATTTCCTTAGGACTGAAATATGGAGCTTTGTTTCCTTTACCTATTTCTATGAAGTCTTCATAGCTTGATTCTATGTGAACGCTCTTCATTATTTGTTTCTCCTTCGTCTGATTCACTTGCAAACTAGAAAATGGAAAAATAGGCTTCTTGGAAAACAAGTTACATGGTTTTGAATTGGCATAAATAAAATTTGTAATTGCAGTACAGCCTCTCATTGATATAGCAGCCTTATCATAAGCATATGCAGCTTCTTTTGTTGAATCAAAAGTTCCAAGTCACTTCTATTTTTTCAATTTAGGATCCCTGATTTCTGCACCATAATGACCCAATGAGCATTGTCTAACACCTCGATACCTTGTTTTTGATAATATAAGGCAGCAAAACAAGGGGCTGAACCCTTACAAAAAGTAGATAGGCCACAAAGGTAGCAAGCACAAAAAGTGCCTTAAATCAGAACCATCAAAACAGAAAACCCATCATAACCAGCACACCCAGCCAATAACCAGATAGTAAAAACAGAGTAGTAGAGAAGCAGAGTAGCAACAAAATATAAACAGAAACTAAGGAGGCAAATTCTCTCCTTGCTTAACCATGGACTTAACAATGTCATCCAAATTCTTAGCAAGATCATCATTGTCAGCATTGACAGGCACCCCTAGGTTTTTTAGCACAGAAATGTTAAGGAAAATAGAACTCCTGAGCATAGTGGAGAGATTCTGCTCCAGCTTCTCGATACGAGCCCTTAGACCTGCCAAATCAGCACCCAGACTAGCATCAGTGTCCATATCATCATCAGCCTCTTCCATGAACATTTCACCCGCGTCGTCAGCATTGTCGGCAGAGTCAGCAACTTCCTCAGTGGTAACCCCCATATCATGAGTCTCCTGCTTGCCTTCAACATCCCCAGATATGTCCTAAACCTTAATTTCCTTATCCTCTTCCCCCCAGGTGGATTCTTCCGAACCGCTCTTAGAGTACTCAATTAGTTTTGTTTTAAGAGCAGGTTTGCCAGTGATACACCTGGACCGCCTAACACCAGCGGGGAGACTATCCTTAAAAACCTTGGCAGAAGAATGAGACCTGCTCTGGCCCACCAGGGTCCTACCAGGATTTTGAGGGGTCCCAACCATAGCCCTACTAGTGCTAATATCCCCAGCAATAGTCTTTCTCTTTTTGCCCTTCGTACTGACAGTAGAACCCGGAGTATCAGCAGGAATATCCTTAGCAGTGGAGAAGGCAACGTCTTTGGTCTTAGTAGGAATAGGGGATGGCCTGGGTTCATCACCAAGAGTATCCTTAGGGTTAGAGGAGGGTTCCCCACTGTTGGTTTGAATGGACTTAGTGGATTCAAGGGCAAGATGATAATTATAGAGGCAGAGAATAAGGCCCTGGTGAAGAGGCATGGGTCTTTTAGCAAGGTTTTTTCCCAATTTAACCCTTACCCTAAGGACAGAATGTTCAAGGGAGGAAAGTGGATAAAATGGAAAGCTAATATGAACATTGCGACAGAGATTTAAAAGGGGGAGGTGGTAGTTATATAACCTGGTGAAGCACCCCTCCAGGGTGAAGTACTTCATGAGGAGAAAACAAACACCGTCCCATGGCTCGGGCAGCTTGGCTCTGTCAAATCCCCCCTGATAAGGGACTAAATCTTCTCCATCTCCAAGGAAGAGCTTCTGACTGGAAAGGTCCACAATTTTAGTTTTCCTCTGCAGTTTCAAACCTTAGGTAGACATACCAATGGCCATAGCGATCACTCTTTCAGAAATTTCAAAGCTAATGCCACCCACTGAAACCCACTGGTTCTGCCAAGACTTGGCGAATTGTTCAGAGATATTTTTGTTATAACTGTTGAGCCGCTCCAGATAGGGACTAATCCCACCCTCTTTGCAATAATGCCAGACCACCAAGTTGTCTTTGAACTCACAGAAAGAGACGGGCTCGGTTCTAGTTCGGTCTCCACCCATGTCAGAATTACAGAGTATGTCACAAAAACCCCCAATCTCCTCAGTTGTGTTTACAGTAGCATTACTGGCATGATCAAGGCTAATAATGCAGGTGATAACACCGCACGCATTATCATAAATATGAGAGACCTTGCAATGCTTACCCATCCCATACTTAATCATAATCACATGGCGTACGCCATGATGATCCAGCCGCCCGCTCACCTTATGAAAGCAAGGAGCAGAAATGACAATGGAGAAGGTACAAAAGTACCTATACTTCAAGAACCATGTCAGCCCCCTCCCAAAGAGCTGACAATATGAGCTGGCTTTCCAACAAATCTGACTCATCAATACCCCGACACTTCTTTAAGAATGAGCACCTTAAGATTAGGAGGGATATGATCAAATTGGCACCAACACCGCCAATTTGAATACCGTTGTCCCAGATTGGCACAGGCGTCTGCAACTCCATTGCCCTCACGGTAAATATGGGAGATATTCACACTGGGAATCTTCTGCAAGAGAATCTGTATATCCCTAATAACATCTTTCAACTTGATGCCAACAGCTGACACATTATTGACTGCATCAATCACCATTTTCGAGTCCCCCTGGATGTACAAATTCCTGATACCAAGGGATATGGCCAATTTAATCCCCCAAAGAAGAGCCATGGCCTCAGCATAGTTATTGGTTCGATACCTTGTTGCTTCTGTAGAAAGTTTTGAATAAATAGCACTTAGGATTAAGTGTGTTCTTCTTTGTTTCTTTTGTACTGATTCTTCAGTATCTGATTGCTTTAGCAATTTCTCCATTTCGTATCTCTTTTCGAAGGAAAGCTAAATGATGCCATTTGATCAAATCAAAATAGGTATGTTGAAGACCATTCCAACATATAAGAAAACATAATTTCTTCCAAAAGTTACATTTCATTTAAAACAAATGGAAACTATGTATAGGATTTGCACAATTTCACACAATAAATTGTAAACCAGAGATGCCCTCCCTGTCTTAAAAGTCATTTCAAAAAAATAAAACAAAATCTTTTAAGCACTTGGAGACCATCAAACACCATTTTCTCTACAAAGTTGAAAACATTTAAGTCCGCATCATGGTTGGCCATTAAGACCCATCATTTGGTCTCAAGATCTACCCATATTCATCATAAGGAAAAACAAAAAACTACTAAAACATGGCTTCCAAATCTTCCAATAATCATCATTATAGATGAATAAAGACAAAAGTGGATGAAATGCTGAAACTATACAACACCTCTGCAAACGAATCACTTCTACTTGCAATCAAAACTAATGATATACTTTTAAAAACTAAAAGACGGTAGAGAAAATTTAGAGCAGCGTTGCATAACACAATGATGAAAAAGCTCTAAAACAATTCAATTTCAGCTCGAACTGACCGTCACAAATTACACAGAAGATGTAATACAAAGCAACAGAAAGTAGAGAAGGTACCTGCTTCGAGTGTTGATAATGATGGATTCCAGTGCTTTAGTTTGTGCAAATATAGATAGAGCAGATGATAGGGGTATTGAACATGCAATCAAACATTTAATAATAATGGATATTTGTGTGATTGCAGAATGTTCAATCAAACATTTAATAATGGAGATATGCTTTCAGCAAAAATATTCCTTTACGGTACAATATTATGGCAACGCACTTAACAACAGTGACATATTATGGCAGAATACTCTAGAACAGTAAAATGAAAGCAAGAGAAAGTAGAGTAGGTACCTGCTTCGACTGTTGATGATGATGATGGCTAAATCAAAACCTTAAAATGATGGCCTAGTGAGAAGAAAGTTGTGGGAGACTAGATCTCGGAGGATATCAGAGATATCTCAGCAATGAATGGGAGACTATGAAGGGACGGTGTCTCATTGACAGTGACTCGCTGGTCTAATCAAGAAATGACCTTGCACTAACCCAAGCATTATTTCAAAACTATGTATAGTTCTAGCTCAGACTGACCATTGGTTCATTTATGAAAAACTAATAAAGTTACTGAATGCATTAACATATCTCCTCCCAGCAGGAACCAATAAAAAAAATTCCCAAAAATAAATTCCCAACGCAGGGGAGAAGTGTGAAGGCATTAAAATTTCAGCATTACAACTATGTAGCTTCGTAATGCTCAGCTAAAACATCGGATGTTATAGCCGTTGCATAGATACGCTTAAAAGTGGAGCATGTTACAAGAAGTTAGATGTTGAGCATGGGAATTGGGATGGAAAAACAAATGAATGTTGTTTAAGGTGGGCCATTCTGCACGAATATGACGACAAGCAAGAGAAGCAATTTAGTGTTTGAGTTGGTGCAGAAATAGATAGAGTAGATGATAGGGGTGCGAAAGGTTCGATCAAGCATTTAATAATAATAATGGAGACAACAGTTGAATATTATGGCAGGAGAATCTAGAATAGTTCAGAATGAAAATTGTAGTGGAAAAGCAGCTAAAAAGAGGGCCCCACAACCCCATGCGGATAGAATGGGTAGAATGGAATGTTGGGTGGGAATAGAAGAGATAGACAGTGGGTTAGGCGAAATCTAGTTGCCTTATCCTTTGACTATGCCATCAATGTGCATGATGTTGGTATTGGAAATGTCTTGTAGGCAACATGAATTTACTTTTAAACAATTCATAAAATAGATAATTACTTATAGACAAACAAGTCTTCTGTAGCCACATAGTTGCATTAAATATATGCATAGGAAAAAAAATCACACAATATCTATATGAATTTTTTCTAGTTGCCTTATCCTTTGACTATGCCATCAATGTGCATGATGTTGGTATTGGAAATGTCTTGTAGGCAACATGAATTTACTTTTAAACAATTCATAAAATAAATGATTACTTATAGACAAACAAGTCTTCTGTAGCCACATAGTTGTGTTAAATATATGCATAGGAAAAAAAATCACACAATATCTATATGAATTTTTGTGAGTCCAATTGCATATGTCATCACAATAATACTATTAGAAACTGTTAGCCAATAGAATATCAACAAAATCATTTTATTATATTAAAATAGGAATTGAAAACAAAAAAAATTTAGAAAAGTTAGTCAAACAAATTTAATTCTGCAGTCCCATTGGACAATTGAATAAAAACTAATAAAATTGCATGAATGCATTAGTATTCCTGCCAACGGCAGGAACTAAAAACAAAACAAAGCGGCGGCCCTGCATTATGTTTTTAGTATATTGGTTTAGTTTATATATATATATAGTAGTGATGTGTTATACATTTTTTTTAATCCAGCAAACCCCTGTGACTGTATACTCATATATATAGAGAGAGAGAGTAGTGCTGTGTGTTATACATTTTTTTTATCCAGCAAACCCTTGTGGCTGTATACTGAAATATATATATATATATATATTGCTTGGGGCATGATGAGACCCCTAAGTGTATTTTATTTCTTTGCAAATAAAATCAAGGGTTGGGAAATAAAGCAGAGAGCTAGTTTCTTCTAGAAAGTTTTAAACTTAAGGGAAATAAATCCTTTGTGAAAACAAAATAAATAAACAATAGAAGAGTTTGAAATTTGATAATAAACAATAGAGAACTATTTAAATCTTTGAAAACAAATACAAAGCTTGGAGACCTGTGCAATGAAGACAATAGAAAATGAAGGTAAAAGTTAGTAAACAAAAATATAGATTAAAACTAAATAAAAGTTTGAACTTGTAGCATCAAGAAATGGTTAGTAAAAACATTTATTAGAAAACTTTAAAACAAAAATGTTAGTAAACTCTTCCTTGGGAAAATACTTTCCACTTGGGAAAGTACTTTCCCATTTCTTCCTTCCTACCAACAAGGCTTAAATTTGATAGTTGTATAGCTGTATTTAAAGATTTTAGCTATAAAATACAATAAAAATAAATATTTGACTGTATTGATATACAAGTAATTTATTTTTAAAAGTGTAAAAAAACCAATCAATATGAAAATCTGTATATATATATATATATATCTTAGATTTGTTTTTTAATAGAATATATCCCAGATCTTTTAGATTTGTTTTTTAATAGAATACATCCCAAAATTTAAGATTTGTTTTTATGAATATAATTATATATTTTTATATTAACTATAGGTGGATCAATTACAAAAAATATGTCAATGAGAGTATCAACAAAGAGGCCAAGCCTCACCACAAAATCAGAGTATCATATATACAAAAGAGGATCAAAATGAAGTAGCGAACAACTAATGAAGGACATCATAGTGGGTATCAACCCAAGCCATCCAACCAAGCGGGCCCTCCATCCAAACAATGTTCATATGTTCCTGTATCTGAAGCAACATAAACAGCTCTTCTTTCCTAGTATTGACCTTCTTCCTGATTTCTTTGTTCAGTCTTTTACAAGTGTGTTCAAACGTCTGCAAGTCGTCCAGGGTTCTCCTCCACTCATAACCATGCTTTAGCTCGTAGAAGAAAAAGGTGTCGTGCCCATCCTTAAGGAACTTCCTCAGCTTCTCTTTTAAATATATATCTTTTAGATTTGTTTTTTAATAAAATATATCCCAAATTTTTAGAATTATTTTTTATGAATATAATTATATATTCATTCTAAATTATATAATATATATTTTTTCTATTTATTTTTAAAATTTTTAATAGAACTTCTATTATTTAAGAACTCTTATTTTTAAATTTTTTAATAAGAACTTGTAAGTTTCTAGTTTTTTTCTTTTATTTTTAAATTTTTTAATAGGAACTTCTAAGTTTCTAGTTTTTTTCTTTTATTTTTAATTTTTTTAATAGGAACAAATAGATTTATTTTTTATAAATATATTCATTCTAAATTTTTAGTTTTTTACTTTTATTTTTAATTTTTTTAATAGAAACTTCTATTATTTAAAAAAAAAAATCCTTAGATTTGTTTTTTTATAAAATATTTTATTTATCTTAGGCTTTTTCACTTGGTAAAGCATTCACCGATTTGGGTTTTGAATTGAGAAAGCTCCAACTTTATATATAAAATTTTGACTTGCATGTAAAAAAATTAATTGTCATATTGAAGACTAAACTGTAGGAAAAAAATTCCTTGACAAGCAAGGTGGACTGTCAAATTTAAGCCCTGCTTCCTAAAATCTTTCACCAGATTAAACAATTGCATTGAGAGTAAATAGGGCTTTCATGTTGCTTTTATAACCCTTATTTTAGGGTTTTGTTGTCCTAAAGATTAGGGAGGTGTTGAGTAGACTTAACTCAATTTTATTTTGTTATCCCACTTAGAGAGTGGAAGGTAGTTAGTAAATGAAATTTATTTAATGTTATTTATTTAAGGTGTGTGTTAATTTTTTTTATTAATGCTTCTTAGGGAAAGTGTGTGTCAATGTTTTTTTTATTTTAAATTTATCATTTGATTTTTTTTTAAGTAAATAAATAATTTGAGTAAATTAATGCATCCTATTTAGTTACTTTATTTCTATGGTTGTTTTTAGAAATACTTAAATTAGTTATTTTTATTTAATGTGGATTTAAATTGTGGAAGGTAATTAGTGAATAAAATTTATTTAATACTTTATATTTAAGGTGTGTGTTAATATTTTTTTATTTAATGCTTTTTATGGAAGGTGTGTGTTAAATGCTATTTTTATTAAATTTATCATTTGATTTTTTTTTAAAGTAAATAAGTAATTTGAGTAAATTAATGCATCCTATTTAGTTACTTTATTTTTAGTTACTTTATTTCCATGGTTGTTTTTAGATTTAAATCAATCAATACTTAAATTAGTTATTTTTATATAATGTCGATTTAAAATGTGGAAGGTAATTAGTAATAAAATTTATTTAATATGTGTTAATGTTTTTTTTATTTAATGTTTTTTATGGAAGGTGTGTGTTAATGTTTTTTTTAATTAAATTTATCATTTGATTTTTTTTGAAATGTAAATAAGTAATTAGTACATTTTTTTTCCATGATTGTTTTAAACAATCAATTTAATTGTTTAGATTTAATCCTATCAATACTATTGTCTTTACATACAAATTTATTAGTAAAATGTTTGCACATCGATGCACTTTAAATTAGTTATTTATATTTAAGGTCAATTTAAATTGGAAAGTGTTAGAGAAGGTTATTTAAATTTTTGGTATAGTGAATCTTTAATTTGAAATTTAATTTATTTGTTTAACTCTCCCATAGCTAATAAGATGGTGTTATGCTGTCGAAATTATTAGAGAATTATTGCCTTGTATCCCGTTATGCTATCAAATTGTTACTAGACTTTAGATGGGAATAATATTTATTTTAAATCGATTATTTATCTTTTCTGCGTTAGATATTTAAATGTGTTAAGATGAAAATTTAATTATGGCATTATTTTAAATGTTATTTTAAGTTAATAGTTGGTTCTAGGGTTAGATTTAGACTCCTATCAAAATCGTTCCACCTCACCTAGTAAACCCTAGGGTTGAATCTTGAAACAGGAACCAACCCTCTTAGCGTCGCTTCTCGAGATGCATACCCCCTTAGTGGCTATCACCTCGTAGGGATTGTGAATTGAGTTCGCATTTTCCCAATTGATATTGACTTTCCTGCCTTCGGGCGACGTGCCTACATAGGTCGCTGACGCAACTATGTTACATGTGTGTGTCACCGAGCACGCTTGTTGCGCGAGGGGGTTTGTAGAGTCAGGTGGAAAAGTTTTTGTTATTTCATGTCATGACCACATGACAAATGTGGACATGACACGTGTGATGTGCATCATGACCACATGGCAAATGTGGGCATGACATCTTTTATCTAGGGCATCATATTTTTTAATTTTTTTTAATAAGTTTTAGTATTTTTCTTGACATGGTAATCAACCTAATATTTTTGTGTTGATAACCTACTTTTAGTAAAAAAAATAAAAATAAAATATAAATAATAATTGAACTATTAAAATAAATATATATTTGAAAACTACACTTATGGATCTACAAAAGGGTATTTTTACATTTTTTTAAAAATGTTATTTATATGAGTAGGAGTTGTTGAAACATTAAATTTTTCAAATAATTTTATTTTTTAGTAAATTGGTCTCAAAGTGGTGCTACATATGCATTTAGCCAACAATTTTAGTTGGAAAAGTTGTGGACATATTTAACTTATCTATAATGAATCTTACTAGATCATTTGTTTGACCAAAATTGATTTTTAGTTATAAATACTAAAATTCACTTGTGCTGATAAGTTGGCCGAAATTGTGTGTAGGAGGGTAGAAGTAGATGATGGTGTTGGTGTAGTGTATGGCAGTGATGGAGATGATGAAAGTAGTGAATGTACCAACATTCTATTGGATAGTTCATAAAGCGATGATGATAGATCTAATGATGATTTCTAGCCTAATGTTGAGGTATGTGGCCTTATGTGAATAAGTGAGTAGCAAGTTGAATCAGCTTGTAAAGTTGACTAGGAATCTTATGCACAAGTAAATGAAATCGACGATGAATAAGAAGCTTGTTTCTTGTTTGATGTATTGACCTCCTTTCTTCCTATATGTGATGACGCAGTCAGTGCTTGTTTTCCTACGGGAGAGGTGGAGGTGGTTGCACATGATGATAACTTATCAGAGACAGTTGTTGGTGCAACCATGGAGTTGTAGTGTGAAGAGCTTACCCTGGAATGTGAAGATGGTGATCATGTGGACGCATATGAGAACCTATTTTTGTGGTGCAAGGTATGTTGTCTTCCTCATGTAGAGTGTGCTTCATCTCAGACACAAGGAAATAAAATAGGAATGTGTGTGGAAGAAGATATGTGTTATCAATCTATTTGTAGTAGTGAATATGACACAACAGGTTGCCTAGATGAAATTGAAGTAGAGAGACATTTTGAAGAACATGGGTCCCCACTTGAGGTGTCTCATGGTATTGATGTATGTCCTGATGGTTTGAATTGTAACCTGAGTCATGGTTATGATTCAAAATTTGAAAGTTGTTGCAGCACATATGAGAGTTTTGTTCAAGAGTTTGGTGAGGATACAAATGAATATGAATGTTTCCACTTTGATGTGGGATGTTCCCCAGCTCTTGGATGTGTTTGTTTTGCAGTAGAGGTTGAGTAGTTAATATGGGACATTGATGCGAATGAGCAGTAAGGTGTGTTTATGCCTAAATTTCAATAGACGACAGCCCAACTTGAAGGTATACCTAAGCTGGAGTCTTTCCAGTTTGTTCTACAAGATGAAGTGTCTTCTCTTGTTGATCAACAGTGCATTTAGGCACAATTTTCTTTCCCATGTGAATTGGAGGTGTTATTTTTTTCCCTTAGTTTGCATGAAGAGGTTAGCAAGTGTAATAAGGTTACAATTGGTGATGGAGGTTTACTTCCATCCATGTCTTTTATTGTTGACCTGAACTCTAATTTATCACCCCTTGTTGTTGAGAACAAACATGATGTAGTATGGAATAGGTAAACCACCTATTTATTATGGTTGCTATGCAATAGTAATTTCATTGGTAAGGTAGACCTTGGATTCATAAACATTTGTTAGAGATTGGTGCACGTTGAAGGTTGTTTTTAGTTCTTGCAGCTGGGTAAGAAGTGCAAATTTGGTTTGAAAAAGATCAACTCCTTCATCCAACTTGTCTTTGATAGAGGCAAGTAGGTTCAATTACTTGGTGCAAGTTGGACCTACAGAGTGTTTAAATTTTGAATACAGACAACTTTCCTTTTGTGCCCCCATGCTTATGAATGTATGCCTTGTAAATAGGTTTCTGGTGTATCCCCTATTTGTTTTTTGCTTTTGGTCTACCCAGAGAGAGTTGGTTCTTGCTATGACATTGCTTGCCACATGTCCCTAAAAAGAGCCAGTGTTGACACCTGAAAAAAATAGTTCCCAACTTGCATATTTTTTCCCCAAAATCCATCGAGAAATCTCACTTTATGCCTTCAATGTTGAACCTATAGATTAGAACCAATCAGCGATATCTTTCATAGTTTTTCATGTGTTTGCCTTTTTAAATACAAGGAAAAAGCCCAAAAAAATGAAATGACTAAGTCCAAATCTTTCTAAGTGTTTCCTTGTATCTTTCACCTTTGTTGGAGGTCAAATTTTTGGGCTTCGTTCTTCTGTCCTACTTTCCCTCTCGACTCCAAAATTTTCTAAGTGTTATTCATTGAAAATTCTTCTATGTGCTTCAGAGGTCAAAGTTTTGAAGGTTAGAGTTTAGGCCTTTCATCTTCTTCGGTGTTGCGGTTGGAAAGTGGAGGCCCTGAAGGCTGAAGTCCGACGAGCTCTTTTTCTTTTGTGTTTTAGAGGTTAGACTTCGGGCATTTGGCCCTCGGTCTTCTATAAGGTAAGTGTCAGGGAGAGGCTCCAAGGTCTGAATTCTGACATGTTTACTTGTGTATGAAGTGTGTGGCAGAGTTCGGAGGTTGGCTCTTCTTCATTGCTTCAAAGAAGACAAAAGGGAAAAGGCTTGACAGCTGACCCCTGACAGGTGTTAATTTTTCTAAGGATTTATGCCATTTTACTGAGCCTTTTGGGGGGACCCATGGTGGTCTTGTGGAACCGCAGAAAGCTACCAAGTGGCGTAAGGTGCAAGGTGGAAGACCTAGGGGTTGAGGTCCACCTAAGGTTCCAAAAATTTTCTAAGTAAAGTAGACTTCTGGGATCAGAGTTGTGGTGTTCTCTCTTCTTTCTAGTAGGCAAATGGTGAAGGTTCAAGGCCCAACCCTCAATGCCTTCATATCTATACATTGGCAAGGTCGGGGCTCTTCTCTTCCCTCTTTTTGATATTGTAAGCTGCAAGGTGGAAGGCCCGACCTCCGAAGTCTAATTTTTTGGTGGTCGACTTCCTAGCCTTCCTTGATATGTATATCACTTGGAAAACATGTAGAAATGCGTCAACAATTTCTGGGAATCCAATAAATGTGACATGGGTGGTTGTTTAGTCAGAAAAGAGGGAAGATGAGATTGATATGTGATTTAGTTAGATCTTCCTTTCACTACTAACAGTCAAGGACATTTAACTGAGTTGAATCACAACTTTTACAAGAGGATTCACCTACAGGTTGGTTGTCACTTGTAATGATAGGGAAATTTGGAATTTGTTGATTAATGTATTAATTTAATGCCTGATTATGCTTAAAACCCTAATTATGCAAAATCATAATTAAACAGATGAATCTCGACAAATGCTCGTACACAGAGAGTATATACATACCAAGTTTCAAGATTCCAAATGTGGAAAAGTCAAGGGCTAAAGAGCAGGCGCCCAAGCCCAAGGTAGGGTTTTCTACTGAGATTGTCGGATGTCGTCTGTAACATGTTCCTATTGTTTTAGAGATTTCTATGTCGAAGATCTATATGGCTTTGGTGTAAGGCACCCAAGCCCTAGCAGTGCTTTTCTTCAAAGATCTGGAATCTACACACTTTGTTACTATCCTCTACAACTCCACTTCTACAGAATACAACACCTATCACCTACAATCACAAAGAAGGGGCTTGGGGGTTGTGGTGTTTAGGAGCTTTCCTCAGTCAAACCTTAGAATGGCATTCAAGCCTTCCAACACCATTGTTTGATAAAGATTGTGTATCCCTTGGTGATAGAGGCAAAAACAAATTGATAAATTGATAAATGATAGATTCAACACAAATAGATATCACCTCGGAGGTGTAGCTTCCATGTAGATGAAAATCCTTCAACACATGTGAAGATGAAGCCAAATCTGCATAACAAACACAACAACAATATTCTTCTCTACAACAATGAATGCCTTGAATGCTCTAAAATCATAAGTTCACCAAAAGTTCATCATCATTTTCTAGTTTACAAATGAAACCCTATACATGCTTATATATGCATTCCTGCTACAAATTTTGTAATTCAAACTTAAGATGTTGGCAACAAAACCTTTCAATGGTCACATAACCAACATTTAAAATTTAGGTCATGTTGATGATGATGTTAGTCATAAACAAACATAGAATAAAAGTACACATTAACCTTTACTCATCTTGAAAGATATGATGAATTCAGAGAATTCATGATCTCAAGTCTCCATTGATTAGTTCTTAATCTTCTGACGTTACTTAGAGGTTGATGTGTGTTGCTGTTTCCATTTTGGGGCCTTACGTAGATCTCATTAGTAAGATAATATTTCCTGTAATGATGCTACACAGAGAGTTATTTCTGCACAGGATATACTTCAAATATTGTGTCTATCTTTAAATCTTTGCATGATATTTGTCATTTTGACATGCTTTAACCTCAAATATGCTGAATATGTTCAGTTATCTACAGGATGTCTACATATTTGTATTATTTGCTTAAGATTATCAATTATTTGCAATTGTGATGATGAAATGCTTTGAAATTGAAAGAAATTGAAAGAAATACTTCGAATTAAAGTTGAACCTTCAGCCATTGAGCCACATATACAATCAGATATAGTCATGAAGAGAAGAAATCAAACCATATGTTCACCAGGACATTCCACAGCTAGATACAGTCGATGCTAACTTCAAAGGAAAGGTATGAAGACAACACATGCAAGCTGATATGCACTCCAAGGGACGCAGCAAATCAAAGCATATATCAAGAATTCACACACTGATCACTCAAGATTTATGATGGATTGTAATCAAAATAGTCTTCTCATTCATTAACTATGCAAGAACATATATGTATACAATAACTTTGAAATGAGCCCTGAATATTTTAGCAAACAGATTTAATTAAGTTTCCAATGTTTCAAAAGAGGCATCCCTGCACCTTTTATAGAATAAGGTGAGGGAGCGGTTACAATTGATCTACGATCAAGATTTATCTATTGAAATCTATGGCTTACATTTCATTGACTAAGTCCATCTTTTCCACATGGCACAGGTTGCCTGCTGGCAACCATCTAGGCAACTTATACTTTCATCAGTACCTGATGCATATATTCCCTTTATGATGCATCTTCATTAGGTTCTTTGTCATCATCATCACTTTCACCGCTCTCGCTATCTTCATCATCATGATGATTGTCCTCTTGAATATGGACCTACATAGCTATCCTGATATTCTCATATGCTTGCACTATTTTCTCCAATTCTCCACCATCCTGAGTTCTTGCTTTGGTGATGGCATGTTTATGCACCTGATATTTGCTCTGGAGAGATTCCAACTTACTCCTCCTACTGCTAGACATTTCATTATAATATTCCACCTTGACCTTTATTCTCATTACTTTATCCAGCACTTCTTCTGTTAGGTGGTTGAGAGGGTCTTCAGCAACTAGCTGGAAATTACTATGTAGAGCTTTGATGACAAACTCTTTATCCTGATTCTCTATCTTGCCTTCTATATCTCCTTCTAATATTTCCAAAACTTCAACCTCATGGGACATCATATCATGTAGCTTCATGCTGATATTCCTTAGTTTATGATTGCATCTTTTAAGCACATCACATTCGAACCTGATGTCCTTATTCTAGATATCAATCAATAGAGATGTGTTATTATTCAGTACTTGATTCTTTATTAGGATCTATGGATCAATCCTATTCATTTCATCCAAAATGCTCATGACCTTTTCTAATTGAAATGACCTCCTGTCGATCTCCATCTGCAGTTTATCTACTTTTCTCCTGGAGGTGCCCAAAGAATTCCACCTCTTCAAAGAGGCCTTTGCCACTTCTTCAGCCTCATCGAGCGTGGATGACATCCATTTCAACATTATTATTAATTCATGTTTCATGAGGTTCAACTTGTTGACCTCCTCCTGAGAAATAGTAGTCAATGGAACTACATTATCACTAGATGTATCGTTAGGGTTAATTAACCCTCTTATATATGCATGCAACTGAGCAATGTGCTCTTTATGCTGCTTATTCTTCTCTTTCTCTCTTTTCACCATTTGGGTTAATGAATCAATTATATCTTTACCTTCTTGGCCCTCTTGATCCTCATTAGCAAATCCAAGATCAACTATGCTAATCTAGAATTCATCCAGAGTGATTTTACCCTTTTCTTTATCCATAGTAGGGAGTGCTAACTGTGCAGTCCTCCTGCCTATCACAGGATCCCTTCTTATTGCAGAAGTTAATCTTGCCTTCCTCTTAGGCTTTATTAATGTTTCTGAAAACAATGTAGACACATCAAATTCTTGTGCCTCTATACCTAGTTCTGCACCAATTTCTTTCTCGAGCCACGAAGGAACTTGATCTTTTAGCTGTTGGTCTCCATCATCATCCTGATGATCACCCTGATCTCTAATATCCACCATCATGTTCGATGGGGAGGGTGATCTCCTTATTTCTTCCTCATGATGCTCCTCATGAGGGTGATCTTTGGGTATATCCTCCTGTTGATGAATTTCCTCTTCTGGAGGGTGATCCTGTTGATCATTTGCATTTTATCATGATCTTGATCATGTACTTCCTCCATGGGTATCTTATCTACCTTAGTGATTTCCTCATTATGAGGCATATTAGTTCCTGTAGATATTATTGTATCCACCTTAGGCTTTTCTAGCTGATCTGCAACTATAACCTGCTCTGGACCTGTATTAATTACCTCTTGAGCCTTATGGTCATCAGGACCTGATATTTCTTTATCCTCCTTGTCTTTTGGTGGGACGTCTACTGTTTTGGGCTCAGCTGATGTATCATGTTGTTGCTAACCCATACTTGGAGCTTTCCTCTCCATTTCTTTCTATTTGATTTCTTCACTACTCTGTGTTTCCTCAAGTGCACCTACCATATCCTTAGGATCTACATCCTCTACATATGTCAAATCTATAATTGCAGGATTTGTTACCTAATCAACTAAGGTATCCAGTCCTATTTGTTGTGCAATATGTTCTGGGCTCCTTTCTTTTTCTTGCTCTATTTGCTTCATCTCTTCTAATACTACCTGAACTAATGGGGTTTCATGTGGAGCTATCTGAACACCGACAGCAAGGGTTTCCATTCTTTGTGAAGCTACATCCTTCACTACCTCATCATCAGATAAGTCAACTGTCTCATCTAATGAAACTTGACCACTTTGTACCACCTTAGAGGTTTCTTTCATTTTCTCTTCTGCTTGTTTGGTCTTGAACTTTACAATAGTGGGAAGTGGAACGTTATGCTGCAATTCCTTGTTGAATACTTCCCCACCTGCTCCCCTCAACATTATGGGAGTTTGTCTTATTTCACTTCTCATAGAAGTCCTTGGTTTCTTAGGTGTAGTTGCTATCACCTGAGGTGTTTTTCTTTTCCTTGTGAAGGATATGGGACCTTCCTCTTCTTCAGATTCTTCTTCAAGAGGAATATCCTCTTCTATCTTCTTATGTGAGGCTTGACCATCCTCATATGTTTCCATAGCTTCAGCAGCTAGCCTCTGAATCTTTTTAGCCTTTTGTTTATCTTTAGGAGGTAGTGCTGAGGAGGCTGACACTATTTCTGATGCTGATGCATCTCTAACTATTATTATGGCTCTCTCAACTATAACCCCTTTGGGTTCAGGATTAGTCTTCTTACCTCTTGAAGACCTCTTGCCCTTTTCAGGAGGTGGTGCCTTCTCTCCTTTGGATTTCCTCTTCTCAACCAGAAAATCATCATATTCACCCTCAGGAACTTCCTGTCTCTTCTTCTTATTATCAACAGTGATGAAAATGCTTTTTTTCTTCATTACATTTATCTGATCATCCACCCAAGCTTGGGTTAGCTGTAATATCCTGCCTATGAATGGATCTAGGGAGATATCCTCCTGTATAGTGAGATCCAGCGCAGAGATGGTATCATTATATATCTTTTTCTCTTCATATTCATCAGCCATTATCATTCCATCATCTTTCTTCAGTTGTGCTAGGATGGAGATGCAATCAAAGGTCCTGATTTGGTTAAGTGTTAACGTTTGATACCTTCTCCTTCTGGCTTCAGCTTCATCTTCACAATCCGCCCAGAAGTCTTCAAGGTTCCTTCGATGGATGGGTTTCCCCATGATCTTCTGCATCCTCCCATATGGATCATATGATCTTACTAATGGAAAAGGCTGGAAATTCATCATATTTAGACCAGCTATGGCCTTCTTTATACTCTCAGAATCTGGGCACATATACCAGCCCATTGCAACTAGAAACAAAACTGATGGGAGCTTGCTGTTTACCTTGTAGGCATTCAGTATTGTGGAGATTTGTCTTAGAAATTCCATTAAGACAACTGCATTTGTAGGATACCTTGGGAGCATGAGAGGCTCCCCCTCAAAACCTTCAATCCTGATATAGGAGAAAGTGGCAAATTGGATAACCCAGGCTCCATGCCTGTAGATAACTTCATGAGCCTCCATGCTCAGTCTCTTGGTTCTATCTTCTTCCATTGTTCTCACCAGGTGCATTGAGAATGCATCATTTACCATCTTGTAATCCTAGAGGTAATTTACTCTTTGTAGTTGGGGATGATGATCCCATATGTGTGCATCATTGGTTGTGCCTCCAATCTTTCCATCTGTAACCAATGCATCAAATGTACCCTTGTAGGCACATGAATAAACTATATATGATGTCATGTAGAAGGAACAATCTGGGCCTCCTAGATTCATCAGCTGCTCATCTAGAGCATCACTTATCATTTTAGCCCACATTGGCTTGTTATCCGTGTAAAGGCACATTAGGATGACTGCATACATCCAGTCCCTAAAACTTCCAGCATCAGGCTGGCCTGTCACTCTATTGAGCAGGGCTATCATGTATTGGTACTTGTCGTCAAAGTCATACTTATACAAATGTACAGGAAGTTTAGCTGCTACAGGATAGGGACTATTCTTCGCCCTCCATTGATACATCTTCGTCCTGGCAGACTTCTTGTTATTCTCGTACTCTACTTCTGATTTCTTCAGATCTATGTTGGCGACCTTCTTGCCCATTAGCAAACCAAATGTAGTAGCAATACCCTTGATTGACAGATCAACATATACTCTGCCATGCTTCTCCACTTTCCTTGTCTGTGGGTTATAATTCCTTGCACATTCAATAACCAGCTCAAGAGTTTCCATAGAATATGGGAAACCAACTGCACTCCACATTCCTGATACAAAGACTACATCCAGCAAGGTACTGCTACTCTTCTCATCACTCATTTTGACTAACCAGGTAGCCAGATCTGTATTTCCCTGGTGTGTGTCGGTGATGGCACCATATTTGAACCGGACACCCTCAGGTTGAGCAAACATGGGCTTCAGAAATTCTGCCTCTGACTTAGCCAGCCGTTTATCCGCCATGGATGCCTGTAATTAACACAACCTGGTCTTACAATTGATACATATACAAGCATGCATATACATTACATATTCATTATTCATCATGCATACTATTATTCTTTCCACATTTCATTTATCCTGACATGTATAATTTAGAATTTCAAACCAGAAGACCCCATGATACCTGGATATGCAGAATATGACAACTAGAGGGTTTCAATTACTTACCTAATGCGCTTATCTTCTTAATTATGCTAATATCTGTGAAAGGGACTCAATTACCAACAGTGCTTTCGTATCCTATTCTGATTCAAGCTCTATGCGTCCACAAGTAGCCTTATGAGGATTTGTAAGCTTGGAACTCTGTAAAAAACTTGTTTTATCGCAAGATAAGTGTGAAATGACTCTGTAAATTACTTTTAACCTCTTTCACTAAGGCAGATTAGGGCAACTTGGGGTGAATTAAATACAACATCCAATTTTCTCATACGAAACTTCTGGATCCTGCCAAGTGTATGTATCGGGTTCGTAATGGGTGGGAACCACCTACCATATCTGCGTGCATTTAATGTTATGGTGGTGAGGCGCGGGGTGATCTCTGAATATTAGGTGATGTTCTGAATATCAGGTGATCTTCAGAATATGACCCCCTTGGTATAATATGATCATCCATTTTAGGTAGAAAGACCGATGTCGAAACATCGGGTCGGGTTGAGAATATCGGGTGATATTCAAAATATTAGGGGATGTTCAGAATGTTTGGTGATGTTTATAATATCACCCCCTGGACTAAAGTGACTTCTCTCAAAATATCGGGGTGACGTCAACAAGGTAATGACTTGGTTCATCGTCGTCGCACTATGATGTCATCATCATGTTATGTAAGAAAGGTCATGTTTGGAAATATACCTCCGCGAGGTAAAAAGGATGGTGACATCATCAGTATGTTTATTTCTTCATTTACCGAGTTTGGATGACGTCAGTAGGATATTGGCTCAGAGTGATATTTTGCGATAGGCTGATATTCGAATATCGGGGAGATATTCAAGTATCGGGGTGATGTTTTAAGAATATGACTTTTGCAAAATATATGATGTTGTTCTACTGGTAAGTGTCACTATCACATAAATTTGACATCCGGATGTCTGGAGCAAATGATTTTATCAGGTGATAATATTAGATTGGTGATCTTTCATAAGATGACTGATGTTGAGAAATATGATCCTCCCCTCAGAATATTAGGTTTGACCAGATCTTTGACTCATCATAACTTTTGTTCCCTAAGGAATATCGAGGTGATCCAAAAGGCAAACCTGAATGAAATTTTGTATTCTATCCCCCCATAAGGTTATTGACATGAAATGTTAACTTTGAAAAAATTCACCTCATCATGATGACCTACCCGGTCCCCCTTTTGCAGGATCATCTGCATTGACTTACTTTTACCAGACTGCCAGCAAGGAAAAAACACAAGCAAAGCTGAAAAAAGTTGGGTCCCTATTTTGTCAAGTCAAAATGGGGCGTGTTGTGTAACCACACAACAGGTCACGACCAAATAGGGAAGGACTAGGACGCAAGCGCCCAAGCCCTAGGCCTCATTTTCAAAGTAGGATTAAGGCCAACAAGGTCCCCATAGACCCATTTGACATGGGTTTTCAGGGATTTTATATCAGGAGTTAAAATGAACATGCATAATGAAAAAACAAGGGACTTGGGAGCTAAACTTGGGAGGTAAAAGTCCTAGGGGTACATTTTACAACATAACATTTAGCCCCCACTTTAATGTATGTATGATCTTACGGCCCATACATGAATTAAAGTATGGTCAAAACACAGCAAACACGCCAAGCACTCAAAACTAATGCATACACAAGAATGAGGAACTATTCCTAGCCCCCAGTCTCAGGTAGACATTAGAGAAAACACGTTGTAGACATGCCAAACACAGTGAAGACAGTAATAGGCATGTAAAACATGAAGAAGATAGTAACACTCATGCAAGACATAGAGAAGACAATATTGAAGACACACAAAACATGATGAATACAGTGAATGCAGTGATTATTTATTTTTCATTTTCATATATATAAATGAATGCAGATGCATGGCAGGTAAAAATGCAACACACAACCCCAAAATGTAGGAGGGGTATTTCGCCATGCTCTTTGGACTACATACGAGGGAGAAGACATGCAATACAAATCTTAGAGTGTAGGGAGGGGCATTTCACCACACAGCTTTAGACTACACTAGGGAAAAACATGCCATACAAAACCCAAGTGTGGGGGGGGACTCATCACCACACAAATTTAGAATACACAAGGGGAAAACACACAGAAGACACACGGAATACACAAGCACTGTATAGCATGCCAAAGACATACTATACATCTAAAACACAACAAACAAGGCAATGGAAGGAACTTATTACTAAGCCCCCACCATCTCAAGCACGCTATAGGCACACCTGATGGTTGGGATTATGCGACAACAACTTCCAAAGACACTCTTAAGGGAGGATACACCAACCGCACCTACTTGGAGAAATTTTGAAATAAAAAGGATGTGCACTAGCTTAAGAGATACACCATCCCCACCTTCGCAAAGGGCTTTGAATAAAAGGATATGTATGATATCCCTCCTCCGTAGAGGACTTTATGATTACATTATAGAATAAAGATGTGCACTCGTGCTAGAGATACAACATCTCGCCTCCACAGAGGGCTTACAAACACGCTTCGTTAGTACCAAAATCATCAGATAGCTTACCTTTATATGCGCCCACCTTAAGGTGGTTTATATCATGTACTGATATCAAGCACTTTAAGGTAGAGAGAAAACACACAAGGGAACAAGAGCTCTCACAAAGCCCATGCCCCCAAAGGTGACATATACTTTATGATCGCTAAATATTCCCACAAACACACACTTCTTAATCTAAGAAATGCATGAAAACAAAGAAGCTAAGGCTACACAAATGGGTTCGAGTCTGAGTATAGCCGTGGGGCTTATATTGCAGGTTTCTTAGAATTGAGTGTAACAACAAGGCGAGACACCCAAAACAAACAAAGTGCATGGCTCAGTAGATGCATTGTTATGATTTGTTAGCAAAGATAAGACAACATAAAAATATCACACAGAGTGATTCTACTAGCCAAGTATCGGATATATAAATCAACCTCATCTTCATATATGGACTACGTCCATTTTTGCTTTGCTTTTTGAAGGGACACATGGTATGTATTAGTATATGTTTGTTTTTCATCATTCGCTGACTAGGTAGAACCACTAGAAGAAGGTAAACAATAAAAAGAGATAGGAGAACAAGTGTCTTAGGAACAGTCATGTAGGAGGATGCCCCCAGGTCATCAACTGCAACGCTATGCACTGAAGACACAACACACAACAATGAAAATAGAGGAGAAGCAATATAGAAGAATGATGATACAGTTAGAAGAATGGTCACAACAGAGGTGGTCTCTTGGTATCCTCGATCTTACAAGAGTATCAAGGATCATCCAAGTAGGCCTAAAAAACACAACACATTATGGAGGGAACACAACACGAGGAGAATGTTTAGAAATACTTACCTGTAGGTACAACCGAGTTAGCAGTTGTCGACAATCAAATCATCATCTTCCCAATCTCAAATGCGGGAGAAAAGAGGTACATAAAGTACTATCTAGCCCAACGTTTGTCATTATTCTTAATCTCTTTTTCTTTAAGGTTTTCTTCGTTTGCTTCAATGTTAGGTGGAATATTTTCTTGTTGAAGTGCATTTTGTTGGGAAAAATCTTGTCTTCTCTTCCTCCTTTCTCTTGCTTGTCTATTCCTTCTTGTCTTATTACTTATATCTTCAAAAGTAGTCTCATGTTTTTCCATAGGTTTTCTTATTTCAGAGGAGGAAGCTTGTTCAAATCTAATTTGTCTTGATGAAATACTTTATTTTCCACGAGTCACACCTGATTCTTGTAAGGATGACAAAGGAGGAACCTCAAGATAGAGTCCTTTACCTTTATCTCTGGGAAGTTGTTCTAATGCGGGTTGTTTTTCTCTTGTTGCTTGTTGAATAGAAGGTCCAACCACTCTAGATAGAAGTTTTGCTTTATATTGTCTATATGCTAAGAAAGATTGGTCTCTTTGTGGCTTAGATTATTTATCAGGTCGTGCCCAAAAGTAATCAAGAGTAAAGTTCTTCTCTATAACAATGGGTTACCATGTATTTCGACGGATAGTATGCACTTGTCCATGTAAAGGGAATTTTATGCATTTGTGAATTGTTGAGTGGACAACATTCATAGATTTGAGCCATGGATGTCCTAGTTTTATGCAGAAAAGGTCAGATAAAGGGATAACATCAAATACTTGATCCACGGATTTATCATAAATCGTAACCAATAAGGTTATCTTCCCAAAGGTAGGCATGAAAGCTCCAGTATGTGCCTTAATCGTTAAATCTGAAGGTTCATAAGAATCATTATATTAAGTCATGTACGAGAAGGAACTCTTTCGTTACCACATTAGTCATGCAATTAGGATCTATAAGTGTACCATGCATGGGAATCTCCATTATACTCATGGTGATGTAGAGAGGTCCTTCAATACCACTCATTGTTTTATCATAAGGTGTAAATGTTATTTCAGGTTCAGGAGTTTTACTTTTCAAATAAGGCCTAGGAGGGAACCTATAATTATTGTTATGATTATAAGCCATGTGTTTATGTATTCAAGTGGATACCAAATCTGATTTTAAAATATTTTGATATATATGCAATGAAATAAATGTAAAACTATATATGTTTATGACCTAAAAATACTTGATTTTTTCACCTTTTTCAATGCAAATGCCTAAAAGTAGTGTTGTGATAAAATTGCAAAGGGGTAGTGAATTAAATCCTGATTATCATTCCAATAATGCAGAAATATCTTTAACAACACACCTATCATGCAAATCTAGATGAAGAATGAATCAAAATCTAGTGAAAATGCAAGGATTTTAAACCCTAATTGTGAAATTAGAGCATGAAATTATCCAAAATAATGTATAAATGAATTCTAATCAGATTTATGATATGAAATAACTCAGCTTAGATCTGAAAATGATGTCACAAGTCCTACAATGCTCAATGTAAGTGTAATTTTTTAGGAGAGATGAATGAATATGCTAGTTTTTGTTGAAATTGACTATGTGAAAAAGCAAAATTTGAAATGTAAATGCAAAAACACACTATGATGAAATGAAAAAATCAGAAATCAGTCCTAAAAGAGTGTTTAAAAGAGTAGTAAAATTTGAAACAAGATTTTAACCACAAACCCTACCTTTTGGAAAAACTAGGCTATATGAAAAATGCACAATTTCAAACAAAATCTAACAATTTAAGCATGAAAATTTAATGAAAATGATTATAGAATAATGTACTACTATAATTTATATCAGATCTGATGTAAAAATTAGAGATTAGATGCCATGTAATGAAATTAATAGAAACTATGTCAAAATGCAAGCATAGGATGCCAATTATTTTCAAATTTTTCAATTTTTTTGTAGATTTTCAAATGCAATAAGATGAAAATGTAATGAATGAATGTAAATCTGAAGTACAACACTCAACAAGGTGAAAAATTCAAATAGAACATGGGTTCACCAAAATGTTTAGTTAGAAAAGAGGGAAGATGAGATTGATATGTGATTTAGTTAGATCCTCCTTTCACTACTAACATTCAAGGACATTTAACCAAGTTGAATCACAACTTTTACAAGATGATTCACCTACAGGTTGGCTTTCACTTGTAACAATAGGTAAATTTAGAATTTTCTGATTAATGTAATAATTTAACTGATTATGCTTAAAACCCTAATTATGCAAAATTGTAAATAAACGGACTAATCCTGACAAATGCTCACACACAGAGATATAATATTCAGAGTAGATACATACTAGGTTTTGAGATTCTAGATGCAGAAAAGTTGGGGGCTAAAGAGAAAGTGCCCAAGCCCAAGGTAGGTTTTTCTGTTGAGATTCCCAGAAGATATTTGTAACTTGTTCCTGTTGTTTTAGAGATTTTTGTGTCAAAGATCTGAAGGCCTTTGGTGTAAGGTGCCCAAGCCCTAGCAGTGCTTTTCTTAAGAGATCTAGAATCTACACACTTTGTTACTATCATCTACAACTCCACTTCCACATAATACGACACCTGTCACCTGCAATCACAAAGAAGGGGCTTGGGGGTTGTTGTGTTTAGGAGCTGGCCTTAGTCAAGCCCCAGAATGGAATTCAAGCCTTGTAACACCATTGTTTGATAAAGAGTGTGTATCCCTGTGGGATAGAGGCAAAAACAAATTGATAAATTAATAAATGATAGATTCAACACAAATAGATATCACCTTGGAGGTGTAGCTCTTATGTAGATGAAAATCCTTCAACACATGAGAAGATGAAGCCAAATTTGCATAACAAACACAACAGCAATATTTTGCTCTGCAGCAATGAATGCCTTGAATGCTCTAAAATCATAGGTTTGCCAAAAGTTCATCATCATCTTCTAGTTTACAAATGAAACCCTAAACATGCTTATATATGCATTCAGGCTACAAATTTCATAATTCAAATGTAAGATGTTGGCAATAGAACCTTTTAATGGTCACATAATCGACATTTAAAATTTACGTCCCGACCAAATAGGGTAGGACTAGGGCACAAGTGCCCAAGCCCTAGGCCCCATCTTCAAGGCAGGATTATGTCCAACAAGGTCCCCTTAGCCCCATTTGACATGGGTTTTCAAGGATTTTGCATAGGGAGTTAAAATGAACATGCATAATGAAAAACAAGGGACCTGAGAGCTAAACTTAGGAGGTAAAAGTCCTAGGGTAAAATTTTACGACATAATAGTGGCTAAGAAACAAGTTTTTAATGTGGTTGGTGGAGTTGGTGAGGTTTTCCCTCCCATTTTCGCCCTCAGATCAGATTTTCTCATGCTATAATTAGAGGATTGAAGCTCTTTTCAAGGGGTTGGTCGCTGAGTCAATTGTCTGGTCTATAGTGCCTCAGGATAATTTTAGGGCTTCAAATCAAGCCAGTTAGGGCGTTAAATGGAGAAATATGTTTTGATACAGCGTAATGAACTGTAAAGCATATTTTATGTAGTAGTATGTCTCCATGGCCATTTGTAATGATTCAAGGGAATGTATAATCGTAGATGTATGTTTTCTTTCACCACATTTGCTAGTGTGATTGTAATAGAGATTTGATAATGTGTGACAACATTTAAGTCAATACATGCTTTGTGTTAGGTCATTTCTTTATTACAAATGGGTCATTATAGTTTGGTTCTAAATAATTAAGTATGTACAATGTATGAAATATAATCTGAGGAATGTATGTAAATACATTTTAGTTAAATTTGTTGATGCTAGTTCAGTCTTTTCTTCCCTCTTTATTCTTTATGACTCAGTTGCCCAATAGAGTAGGCACTAGTCCATATTGGATAGGGACCAATCACTCTTTAAAATCAAACAAATCATTCACCTATGGTTTAGGGGAAAAAATCATCTTTCATGTGCATGTACATTCGCACAGTTGAATTAGCTTAATATAGAGGCATGTGTAGCCAATTTGTCTTGATCTAGTGACATCTCTTTAGATCAAGTGTACATGGGTATGGATGTATTTGTTCTTAGTGTTTTATTTCATGCCTCTAGGAATATCCCTCCTAGGTCTAGCTAAGCCTAAAGTGCAGAGGAGTATACCCACTCCTGTACTTGGCAATTGTTTTTGAAAACTTGTTGATAAACCTCTTCCTATCACCCTAACGACAATCCCTGGCCTACATGATTTAGGAATGTTTTAGAGTTTTGGTTGCTGCAATTTTGGGAACCAACATAGTAGAGGTAAATACCTAGAGGGATCATCTAACTCTGTACCTCCCATACCTAGCCACACCCTGTAGGAATCCCTATCATTACTATTGTCTTACCCATACCACCACCAACGGCTTTCTTTCCAAATGAAAACTCACCTTTGGGCACCATTCAGGGGGTTTTCATGACATGCCTAAGAACCCTAAAAAATTTTGCCCCAAATTTATTTATGGAGAAATGAAAGATGTAGAAGAACATATTCAAGCATTTAAAAAGATGTTAAAAATAGAGACAACATACTACATGAAGATGTGGTTTGAAGGTTATTCCCTTACTCTATGGGAGATTTTTCCTACAGTTTGTACTTGAGTTTACCCTTTGAATCAATTAAGAATGAGAGCATTTGGAAAAGGATTTTATCAATCAGTTCAAGATAAATGTTGACCCTACAATTCTGTACCACCAATTTTCTACATGCAAAAAGGAGCCCAATGAGCCCTTAAGTATGTTTAATACCAAATTTTAAAATATGTACAAGAAACTTAAAGCACCTTATGAAGTAACGGAAGAAGTCGCGCGCTATACAAGTTTACTTACGAGCCATAGATACTCTGATAGACTTGTTTTTGAGAAGCACTCAAGCTAACCTTGATAAGTTATCTAAATCCTATAATGAAGAAATAAAGCTTTGACAGGAGATTGACCCCACTTTGGGTGAATTAATGACAACCTTACCATCTTTAAGGCAACCTAGAATGATAAACCCAATCCCTGCAATGAACCATGCATTGCTGAACAACACACCTATGTTAAATACAATAGTAATTATGGCAATTTAGTACAACTCATTCACTAGGTCTATCCACCATCTATGATCACCTAGCCAAAGACTATTTAAAACAATACTATTTCACAATAACCTAATGGTAATTCTTTCTTTGAGAGGCATCCTTTGAATCAGACACCATAGGTCCATGTACAGTCCAATTAGGCGGGCTCAGCCAACACAAACCAATCTTCAGACCAAACATCACATCTAACGTCTAAAATAGAAGCTTTAAAGAAGACTCTATCACATGTTACTGCTAATCTCACCCAAATCAGGATTAATCCTCCTCAAAATCAAAATTAGAATAATTATTAGAATCAGCGTAATCCTCAAAACTAGAACAGAGGATACAATCAAAGGCCATTTAATTTACAATGGAACACTAGACTAAATAATGGAGGACTGAGTAATGAAGTAGCTCAAGGTTCTGCCAATGTTTCAAATATTGTTAATTTAACAAATCTCAATCTTCTGACCAATTGGTGTAGGCTGCATGACACTACCACACACTTAGAATCTAAATGCCCACTGATGGAAAAGTTAGCTAGGATTTCTCACGTTGATGTACAAAGTTCCTCCGTACATAATCAAGATAATGTAAGCACTGGCATAGTTTTGAATACCTACATTTTCCCTTTTGAGGAAGATAATGATCCCATCACAGAAGTGCATGATGTCCAAGCTACCTAACAGCTTAGAAGTAAATATTTCCTCAAGAACAGAACAAGGGACCTTTCACTACTTCTATTCCACCTAGCAATGGACCAACACCTCCAAATCCTAATACAAATAATAATCCACCTCTGGCTAAGGGATCCGCTGAGGGAATAGGGAAATCAAATCCCACTATAACTACCAAACATAATCCTCAAATAGATATTGGTTATGACATCATCGAGGACTTTAATAAAACCAAGTCAAATATGTCTATTTTTTATGTTTTGCAGAATTGCCCATCACATAGAGAAGCTCTAATCAATTTTCTAGAGAAATCAAAAGATTCTTCAAGTACACCAAGAGATAAAAAAAAAACAATGGCTACTAGTGATGCTTTTTCCACCATTTATAAATGGAAGTTAGATGCACCTAAGCCATTTTTACTTAATATTAGAATTTTTTGAAAGAATCTGCATAACTGTCTAGTAGACTCATGAGCTTCAAACAAAGTTCCTTGCTTTTTATGTCTCTCTTTGTGTGTATATCACCAAAGAATCCCCCGCAATGATAAATAGAGCTCTTCTCTATAATTGCATCCCATCACTCTTAATAATAATGTCTATCATAATTTCCATGATGGCATGCAAATAAATGGAGATGATGGTCATAAAAGACAACACAAAAACTGGTCAAAGGCTCCTCTACTCTCCAAAATAGTTGAGCTTAAAAGGGGATTGAACAACCACATACTAAAAATCAACTTTCATAACATGGAATCTTAACCTCTTTCGTAAAGAAGTTATTGACCTTAATGTTGGTTCCTCCAACTGATTGTTAGAGTCCTCTAAAGATCTAGCCAATTTCTTATGCTTAAGGGCTCTAGGTCAGTGTCCAACGAATAGGATTACAATAATAAGTTGAAAAATCCTCTGTACTTTTGGTTCTGCAAGACCAAGGCGGGTGTACCTATGTAATATCCCAGGGGTATATCTTGACTAATGCTGGATATTGCAATTTAAACAAAGGTTCTCAATGACAATGTACCAAAGAATTAACTAATTTCTACTTGGATTGGCTTAATCCTTTGGTAATACAGTTCAGAATCGGATTGAGAACAATAAAAACTTCAATTCTACTCTAAAATAGTGCAAAAGTAAAATGATTTTAAGTGTTTGGATGGATCTAAATCAGCATATCAACCCAGTAAGAAACCAATGCTTGATCCAAGGGTAACAGAGTCAAGTTGCACAACACAAATGTATCATTCAAGCAACGTTGTTTCATCACAATATGGACTAATAGCATCAACACCTTGCATTAATGCCTCCTTTACTTAGTAATATAGAACTGTCATTTAAAACCTACAATGCAGACAAGGTTAACAGAATATATCCCAAGCAATTATTCATCTCCTTGAGAAAAAGTCAGAGAAGATATGCACAATATAAAAATCTATAGAGGTGAACTACAATACCCTTGATATTGAGAATTCACATTAACACTATGTAAATACAATGTGGAGAAGGTTCTATAACCAGTATCAAAATGCATTCAACCTTGAGAATAAGTTACTACTCTACAGATTTGAACATAAGATGACATACAATGTTCCTCTATCACTCTAGAAAAGACACAGACATACTACTGCCCAAAACAAAGATTCAGAACCACCCGTACAAAATGACCCTAACTTCCTTCTTATAGAAATGAAGGAGCAACAAGCTTTAGGCTGCCTATCCCTAGTATTCAATAACTGTAATCATAACAAGATGCAGGTGCAACTACCCATAAGAAGAATATTCCCAACCAGGGCAAAGACAGTTGCACGCACTAGCGCATGCCCACTACAATCCAAAATACATTTGCAAATATAGTTACAATAGTCATCATTACTTTAATAGCATATTGAAATCCAAAAGGCGTAGAAAACATATGGATATGTGGATGCAATGACCCCTTTGAGAAGATTTCATCATGTAAGATCGAGCAAGGAAGACCAACAAGCAGTTGCAGAAACAGGGATATGAATATAGAGATATGGATATCTAGATATGTCCATATGGATATCCATGTGGATATGTCCATATGAAATTAGCATGAAGGTTGGGTCAAGCATCGTTGACCAAAAGAATGTTATCGGGCTCCAAATCTGTTCAGAATAGGTCGTGATATCAATACAGACACGTGTCTCAATATCATTGGTTATACATGGGCATGGATATTAGGAAATATCCAGCTATTAGAGCTCATGAAATATCCCTGAGCTGAAAGTCCTGATGACATCACCCCTTTAGAGGCGATCCATGGCTATGAGAAAAGTGATGTCATCAGCATATTGAGAAGATCTGGACATTAAGACTTATGAAATATCCTATGCTAGAAAGTCCTAATGATGTCATTGACATTGAGAGTCCTTTGGAAATGAATCTAGATGACATCACCCTGATATGCACATTAAAAAGTTAGGACATTAGGAAAAGATCCAAATATTAGGAAAGGATCCGACACAATAGGAAGCAGGCTAATATCCATATGATATCATTGTTACATCCCCAACTCGTGATTTATCTTAATCTTACTTTTGCATGGTAATCAGGATGATTAACTAGAATTGAATGATTAAATGTTTGTGGAAAATGTCAGATTAATCATTGTTTATGAGGAACTAACTAATGCTAGTTAGATATGAGATTTCAAGATTGAAATGATTATTTAATTATTATGATTTATCTATCATATGATGATACACTAATCATTATTTTCTGGTGGTGAGTTTGATCAGGAAAGTAATCATCCTTCGAAGATGGAAGGAGAGTATCATCGAGGAGGAAGAGATAGATATTGAGAAAAAAGATTTAAATAGCCATCTGAGTATCAAATGTCATCCTATGAATCTTTTCATTTAGGGTGAGTTATATCTCCCGAGTTAGTCTTTTATTTACTCTCTTTTTGACTGGTCAACTAGACTTTACTCGACATCTTTAATGTCGATTTGTCGACATGACGATGGTCATAAGAACATCTTGTTGAGTTGCTTGTCGAGTTTGGCAAAGTTATCGAGGACCTTTTGGTCCCATGTTCTTTTACCAGATTAGGTTTTATGACTATTTTATCTGATTATGTACGTCTTTCAGTGAACGATGCTTTCCAGGGGAATAGTGTTTGACCCTATAGTCACATCGTAAGAATGTGTCCTTATCTAGTACCATTGATATTATTGCACCTTCAACATTTATAATCCTTAAACCTTTATAAGGGAGTATACTTATATCCATATAAGTTATATATATTCATATAAGTTGTACTTGTTCAAATCCTTCATGAGGCCGAACATGTATAATAATTATGTTATTTATTTTATTCAAAAAAGTTGTTTATGTGTTGATAGGGGCACTTGGCCAACCACCACCCACGAATGAAGGAGAGAGTGGTGGTTGCCCTATACTCATGCCATAATCTCAACTAACCTATCGAAGGATAGAAAGGTGGTGAACCTTGTGCTTAGTGTAAAAATTGTTCTTGACTTTGCATGCATGCAAAGAATCTATTATATCGATTGGTAAAGAGTCTTTTTGGCTATTCTTTCGAATGCATTGTATTATGTTATGTTTTCTAGAGGTGACTCTCAGACAGGGAGATAGGAAGTAGAGAAAGTGTTGTTGCAGGATATTGTTGCTATAGCGAATACTTGGGGAGTTGGGTTGTGACCGTGCATACATTGAACCCAGACTGCTACCATCAACCAAGCTCTAGCTACAGGTATGAGCTATAGCTCAACATTTTAAACTCAATGATCACATTAGTTATGAGTCTTATTGCTTTTGAGCGGGTGTCGCCTATGTCGACCCACGTTATGGATATGTTGCTATTCAATGGCCTACGAAGCCATCTCATACCTATGGTTAGATATTGCATATTCTTGTTATGATAACTGTTATCACCTTTGCTAAGGCCACAAATAATATATTGTGTGTTTAGTTTAACCTTGGCCAGCTTAAAGCCGCAACAAGTGAATGTGCATACATGAAGCCTATGATACACCATATGGCAGGGTTTCGAACCCATTTTAAACTTTAATAATTCTCTGTCATTGTTAAGATGACAATATTCAATTTAAGGTTTTATCATTTCTTAACTGTGATAAACCTGCATAGAGTTATTAACTCTTGATTGGTGGCTTTCAAGCCAAAAAGTGCTGCTATAATGTTTCTTTATGACTATGTTAAGCCGCGAAGGCTTGGGATGCTTAATATGAATGGCTCGATAGGTGACTTTCTTTATTGACCATGATAGCCATGAAGGATTAGAAGATGTTTAATATGAATAGCCCGATAGGGTGATGCTTTTAAGGATTGCAATAGTCGAAGGCATCGACCTACATATCAACAACCAGAGCCTTGCAAGAAAGGTCAAATCATAACTATGTTATCTACTTATGATAATTATGTATTACCAATCCATATTATGATGAAGACTATTTTAGTCTTGAAGGAAAACTTGTATCTTAAACTGATGTTCTTAACATTATACTCATCACTTGATGTGAATGATGAAAACCATTGACTCCATGTAATGAAAAACCATTGTGCATGTATTGTACTTTGATACTAATTAGATTCTATTGGTATCGAGAAGGTTCTTATGGGCATATTATTATCTTTTGGCTCTTATGGGTTCGAGCCATATTTCCTTAAGGGAAAGTTATTCTTTGAATGTTCTTTTCCAAGAATAGAACTTTGTCATCATAAATCATGTTATGTATTAGTGCATGAATGCCTTCTTTTTGAATGGCTAAGTTTCTTCTTTTAGAATTTTGACATCAAGGAGGTCTCTTAATATTGAACTTTATTAAAGAGAATCAACTTTATGAGTCACTACAAGTCTACTCATTGACCATATTGCCTAAATGTAAACCATGAGATAAGATAAACAAAGCAAACACCAGGCTAGTGAGGTTAAGTGTTAAGAGCATGACTAAACCATTTTCTACAAATTAACATGGGACAAAGTGATGTGGAGTCACTAGTTTCCAGTTTCTTAAGCAACGTGAACCTTAAGAATGGGTTATAAAGATAGAAGTTGAATGTCCAAGGTATGGACTTCATTGAAATGAACTTAACTACTGTAGACTGAGAAGGGTCAAATTATGTTTACTATAGGACATGACAACTTATAAGTCGAGTCAAGGTGGTGGAGAAATGACAACATTCATTGCATAACGTTTATGTATGTAAATCTTTGGCTAAAGTAATGCATCCATCTCTGCATGCATTGTTGGGTCCACAGTGCTCTAGATGGCATAATGTCTCCAGTAGTGGCATACATAGTTAGAGTGGATCTATAGTTATGTGACCGAGAGGCATTATGAAGGACACAACACCAGATACTCAGATGGTTAACCTAACGGTTCCTTATATACATCCCTTTCGTGAAGGGTAGGGTTGCTTCCAGGTAGGAAGTTGTGCGGGGAACCATCAGTCTGTGGTTGGAGGAAAAGCACCGAGATGATGCTCTCCTTCCCAAGCATGAGACAAGTCGAGGCTTATGAAGACAAATGTCATATGTTCCAGATACAGTGCTTTTCATTTTATGACTTGATGGTCAATTGTTATGTATAATTTGATATTTGATGCCTTGAGCATAGTTTTGTACATGCTTAGTGAAAGTTATTCACTAATGATGTAATTGGATATTGAAATTGTAAGCTTTGTTACATTCTAATTTAGAATAACATGCTTAATTATCTAAATGATAATGATTCATTTTTGTTTACTCTAATTTGGATAATCACGACTTAATCTAATTCTTGATTAAGAGGAATATTTGTGTTAATTATTGATCATTATGGAATGTGATGTTACATATGGTATCAGAGCTACCAGGTTTAATACATGGACCTATGAGCTCACTACTTGATGGTTACTTTATATCCAATGCTAACATATGCTAATGATTGGGTGTTCTATTCTATAATGGTAAGAATTAGAGCAACACCTCAAAAGAAGGTAACAGAACATGGATGTTACCTACGTCATCAAAAAGTCTTGAGGGAATGAGCCTCAAGAATGAGAAGACTTGAATAGTCTAGCTGCTTAGTAGGAGCATGGTTGACTGATGAGGAGACCTTCACTGATGCCATGAAACGCATCAAGAAGGAGTTAAGGAAAGTAGATAGGATGGCTGCCCCTAACTCTACTGATGTATCAGCAGAACCCTCTGCACCTAAAGCACTAGCTATGGAAAATAATCCTTTGGATTATGATGTACCCAAGGAGGTTGTGAAGGAGTACATATGTGTACCTCCACCTCCTAAAAGTGAAATGATAAATCTCAAGGTTGAGAAATGAATATGGGAAGTTATCCCAAACTGTAAATGATTTACAGTAGCAAGCTGTAAATAAAATTTTATAATTGTGATGGATTAAATGTAATCCAGTGAAAACTACAATGCAATTAAAAAATTCTGACAATTTTTCCTTTCTTGTTAAAGATTACATGAATGAGAATATATTTGTATTATGAATGAATTAAATGACATGGAAAAGCTAATCCGTGATTAATCTACAAACTTCGGGAAGAAGTAGATTGCAACAAAGGTTCAGATAAGAACCAAGATGGGAGACAACCAGGCTGAAGGGCAACCTTCAAGGCACTCCGAAACTAAACTTGACCGAATTATTACCATGCTTCAAGACACAAGAGTGAGAGTAGGAACTCTTGAACAGGAAGTTAGGGGTCGGTAAGGACCCAGGCGAGATGCCTATGATGGGGGTTATGATGAGACACGTCATAATGATACCACCCAAAGTGAGCATGGAGAAAATAACTCTGAGGCTAGACAAAAAGTGGATAGAAGGAGCCATATGGCTATAGAACTATCCTGAGACATGAAAAAGGTTATGCCTCTTAAATTTGATGGATCTGTAAGTGGAGATGCCGCAAAGGCATGGCTTACGGAAATGGAAAAGTATTTTGAAATCAAAAACTATAATGAGGTCACTAAAGCAGTATGGGGGGCATTCCAGCTAGCAAGTGAAGCATCCACATGGTGGATGAATAAAAATATGGAACTAGGCTTGAGGTCAACAAGCCTTACATGGGACAGGTTCATGGAACTTTTTAGGCAAAGATGGTTGCCACAACTGTTATATGACCAGAAGCTTATAGACTTTTAGAATTTGAAACAGGCTGATTTGTCTGTGAATGAATATTGGGAAAAGTTCACCCACTTGCTTAAATATGTGCCGCATTACCAAAAGGATGAGAGATTCCGTATTCAAAAGTTTATAATGGGATTGAACACCCAGATTGGGGCCAAGGTTGATGTTCATGGTCCTACTACAATGGACTAGGTCTATGAAAAGGCCATCAAACAGGAACATAAACTAAAAGCTATGTCGACTTATAGAGAAAGGAAATGAAAGAGATACAATTGGTCCCAATCCTCGCAATCCTCTAAGAAAAAGGGGAAGAAACAAGATTTTTCTGAGAAAAATGATAAGGGGACCAAGCATAAGAAAATTGAGTCCAAGGGAGAGAAAAAGGGAAATAACTACTCCAAGAAGAATAGAGACAATTCTGGAAAACCTTAGGAGAGGCGAGGACCAGTGGGAAGGTGCTACACATGTGGTGGAGATCATTATGTTGATAACTGAGAGGGGGGGTGAATCAGTTATCCTAATTATTTCTTCTTTTGAACTTTCTTATTAATCAAAGCAGCATTGAATTAAACAAACAAACATTATCATGAAATGAGAAACACATGACACAGTATTTTTGACGTGGAAACCCGGTTAAGGGAGAAAACCACGGGGTGATTAACCCAAAGATTATTCTCTGTTAGAAGAATAAGGAGTTACAAAAAATGGCACTTGCCAATTAGGGCTCACTGCCCGAGCACACTGCTCACAAAGAGGCCCACTGCCTACAAGGAGACACATTGTCTACAAAGAATGTTATACAATACTTGAACTGATTGGAAGCACCTACATATGCTAGGGTTCAGTTCCGGTTAAGCTCAGTACACTGATCTGCTGCACTTCATCTTTCCTCTGTTCTTTATTCTGCTATCTTTTCACATACCGGATCTTTCTTACTACTTCTGCTCTGCTCTGTACTTGTTCACATACCCCATCACACAATCACACTTTTCACAACTAAATCCATCCTCTATATATATCCGCACAAGTAATTTCATCACCTTTCTAGTCGGCATCCGGAACAGTCTAGTTTCTTACAAACTCTGTTCTGTCAGCTGAATCCTTGCTCACCAAGCAATGCGGATCAAGCATATACTTGTAGATATCATTAATCATGTCGGCCAAACATGATTCATGCCTTCACAACCTTTACCATCAACAGTAACACATCCAAAAAATATTCTGATGCTCAGTCAGTCAGTTCTTCCTCTGTTTTCACTATCTTTCAGGAATCCGGTACTCAGCTATTCATATCTTTTTCTTTGTCCATCACCGGAGGCTAAATCCTTGGAATATACTACTCAAGGTAGTCCTCTTGACTTCCCCAAATCCGCACTGCACCAAGACATTTCCTCTTAGAGGTCCGAACCAATCTATCAGACCTTGCCACATGCTCTGTTCTTGTTCACCGGACCACAACAGTTCTTCATTCTGACTTCCGGTAGAGGCACACCATGACTTGCAGATAAGTGGGATGACCTTTCTTGCCATCAATGACAACAACCATGAATCCATATAGTGTCTCTTGCCAACAATCTCCCCCTTTGGCATTGATGGCAACACTTAGTGAAAAATGACTAAGTGTTTACACTATGCTCCCCCTTTGCTGATGCTCTATCTTTATATACAATTTCTGAAACTCCCCCTTAGTTGGATTCCTCATTTTTCACTGCTCCTCACTCCCCCTTTGACATCAATGGCAAAGGGTAGGGTCCACACACCAAAATTTTCAAAAATTTTCTCTATATAGCCGCATATTTACATACATAAACTGAAGAATGTCTGCAAAAGATGTCTTCAGTTGGATCAGTTCTGTAGCCCAACTTTGCTTCATTCTATCCAAAATTGAAATGTGACCACTCAACAAAAATGCAAAAGCTTTTGCCCTCTTGAGATCTGTCAGATCATTTGTTTGGGCGGTAGTCTGAGCATCACTAATAGCCTCATGCATAGTTTCTAACTTAGGGATTATAATCCTTCTAAGTTCTCCGATCCGGTTAGTAATATTCTTCCTTTCCTTCTCAAAGTTCTTTATTGCATTTGTGATTGCAATAGTTTGACATTCTTGATTTACTATGGATGAAGAGAGAGGATCAAAACTTTGAGACAGACTTTGTAGTTTGTCCTGTTCCGCTTTTATTTTCTTATCAATTTCTACTGTTGCCTTTGACCAGGAGATACAAAATTTGTAGATATCACCGCCATCCTTAAGAGCATTTTCTAAGCTCTTTATTCCAATACTCATATTTCTCCTATCATTAGAGATTAATCCTAATACTTCTGAAAATCTTTTATCCAAAAATTCCTTCCGGACCTTTTCTTCAGCTGATTTTTCTAGAGAATCAAAATGTGTATCAACACTGCTGACTAAGGTTTTGAGATTACCGGAAGAGGAGGCTGTCAGATCTATCTGGATTGATGGCATAATCTTTTCAAGCACTCCGGAAGCAGCCTCTATCAACTCACAGTCTTCCATATGAGACTTTAGGAGTTTCATTTGCCTTAGCATTTGCAAATGAAGCTATCTTCATTGTCTGTACCGGAGAGAGAGAGAGTCAAAGTCAAATGGGCCTTTTAGAAGCTCCGGTTCATCAATCTCTAAAGTTTCTTGGCTTAGAAACTTTTGAACAGTTTGTGCAGTGTCTCTTACCGGAGACAGATGTTTCTTTTCTTCTGCAGTTTTGTCCTTATGAGTCTTATCTCCTTCCACATTCTTACCACTTACAGTTGTGGTTTTCTCTGTTGGATTTTTCTCTTTCTCTACATCCTTGGTGCTGTCAACCTCTTTTTCTTTTTCTGCTGCTTCTTTCTCCTGTAATTTCTCTTCTTCTTGGGATCCGGAGACTGTAGGAGAAGCCGGAGAAGAGATGTTAGTCTGTTCTAGTGGCACTTCTTCCGGAGCAGATGATTCCAAGTCCGCAACTGTTTCTGCACCTAAGTCCTCTGTAATAGGAATATTGAACCTTTTGAATGTATTCTGGAGGATCTCTTCAGTGTCCTTGGCTACTTTGTCGGTCTCACCAAGCATAAGTTAATTCATCCTTGCTTTGCTTCTGAATTCATCCTTGCAGTCCTTGAATATCATGTTCATTGTTTTGTGATCAATTGAAGGATATAGCTGAATAGCTATTTGTTCCCTGATCTCAAGATCTTTTGCCATGGCATTGTTCTTTCTTATTTCTAGTTCCATCTCTAGACTCTTTGGAATTTCAGAGATAATCTCAATAAAAGCTTTATTGTAGATGTTCAAGTACTTAATTATAGCTTCCTGTAGGATCTTTTGATCTGCCTCATTGTAGTCATCATAGAATTCAGCCACCGGTTGAAGGTTCCCATCCACAGTGACTGATTTGACTACACTGTCTAGAGACAGGGTGGGCTTTTCAGCAAATTTCTCTATCATTTCTTCCTTGTCTTGGCCTGAAGAGGGTTTACCGGATCCTTTCTTCTTCTGCTTCTTTATTTCTTTTATTCCCTCATCTGACTCAGTTTCTTCTTCATCCTTTTGGCTTTGATAAGCTCTTGAGGCTTTTGTCTTGGATCTCTTACCAGATCCTTGGACTTCCGGTTTTGAGCTTTTGGTTTTGATAGGTGTGGATCCTTTAGATGATCTGGTCCGGGTTGAGGATTCCACTGGAGCACTTTTCTTGCTTTTCTTTTCTGCCTCTTTCTTTTCTTCCTCAGATTTTCTTCTCTTTTCCCGGCTGGCATCAAGTGCCTCTTTTGAGATGCCTAGGCCTTGAGCAATATGCTCTACTTCTTTTCTCACCTTCCTCTTTATCTCAGGTTCCATGAGTTCTACATGGATCTTTACACTCAGCTCCTCAAAGGTTCCAAACCTTTCTGCCTTTGGATCTTTGGGCTGACTTAGCATGTGTTGAACATGCAGCTCCACTATCTGTTCATCCACTTCATACCCCATGGGCATGATCCAGACAGTCCTTGGCTCCACTACCTCCATTAGGCACTGATCAGTGTCCACCATAAAGCATGCTGAGTCTTTGTATTTTTCAACAAGAGACTGGGGAATTCTTTCTCTTGCTTGCATCGTGCTTTGGAAGTTTTTAAAGTATCCCCATAGGGCTGTATTTCTTGCTTTGGCATCCCCAAGCCCATGTAGATAATCTCTTATCTGGACTGCAACAGGTTTGTCATTCTGCCATGCCCATCCACTTGATCCGGGCAGCTCATTCATGAAGTAGAAAAATAGACATAATATAAGAGTACCATACTTAAAGGAATTCTTTTTGTCCTTCTTGATTTTCTGTATATTTTCCATTAATTGGCTTAGGAGCAGTTCGCAGAGATCATAATCTGCATTCTTCCTTAGCATTTCATAGGCAGTATATACTGCAGTTCCGGATACAGAATTCTCCCTGCTGGAGTGATAGATCTTGTATCCTATTATCATGGATGCATACTTGATATCTGGATCCGAAATATCTTCAATGGTCATTGCCCTCTTATCAAATTTTGATCCGGTGGCCTCAGTTACAATGTTGTTTTTGACAGATTTGAGGATAGGTATCCCTCCGGAAGAGTATAGACCAGTTACTGCCCTAATTGCCTCTTTTGTGATTTTGCAAGGTCTATCCAGCCATAGGAAGTTATCATGCATTCTGCTCAATACATACCGGACCCATTCTTCTTCTTCAAAGCAGGGGAAATGAATGAATTGATCAAATTGTTTCTTCTGGATACCCTTGTACTCTGGTTTAAGCTCAAAAGCATTGTCTAACAGTTGTTTGTGATAGAGATCTCTTAATTTGAATTCCCCGAATTCCTCAATGCTTGCATGTATGTAAACCCTAATGTCTTCTATGTGTAAAACTCCAGGAGGAACACAGGAAAATGCTCCTAAGGGATCTACCTCCAATGACTTGTATGGATGTTTCTTAAATTCAGGTCGGGGCCTATCTGAGATTTTTACTATATTTGGAGTAGCCATTTCTTCAAAAGATTTGTAGCAAGATATCGAAAGTGGAAAATACCTTTTGCATCTTCGGTTACACGGAGTGGCTGGATTGATTTCTGTATGTAATGACTTTGGCAGGAGATCTTCGGTGAACTCGATGAATTTCGTTGCAGAGCTCTGCTTTTCGCTTCTTCTTGGATGTGGAATGATCAAGTGATTGTTGAGAAATCCCTTATATCGTTTCGCAAACCCTAATATCTGTTTGCAATAAATGCTCCACCTGCATTATTCTGGTTTGCCTTATCTGAATAGCTTGGAGTATTCCGGATCAGTCCTGATCTATGAACATCATGCGGATCTTTCAATCATGAACAAATCAAGATGACACATTACAAGAACATCCCAAACACTCTGTCCAATCCGCAGAGTGAAATAATGCACTTCCGGATCTCTCTGGACCCTTTTGTAATCCTCTGTCATTCCGGAGCATCTCCCGGAACAGGTCTTACTTGATCGATCACAACATCTTTATATATTCATGTGGACCTCTAAAATCTTATCTGGATTATCTCAAGACTTATCTCTTCAAAACCTTTACTCCGCATCTTGTGCCATATTCGGCACCACTTGATTGGCTGGGGGAACAGGATTTTCTTTGAGTCTCCCCCTGAGCCAGAGCTTACTTTTTAATTTCTGGAAGGAATATCAGCACCAGAGTCTGGTGCGGATCCAGTTTCTGTATTCTCTGAACTTTTCTTTACCCAAATCTTGCTCATCTGATTCCTAACTTCAGCCGCATTCATCTTTTGTTTACCCTTGTCTTGATTCTGATTATACACCGGACCTCTTTTGTCCTAATTCTTGCTTTTGCAGACTTTAGCATTATGACCGGACCTATTACAGATTTGGCAAATAACATTTCTCTGCATATGTGACTGATAACCTCTTGATCTGCATTGATTAGCCATATGACCTACTCTATTGCATGTAAAGCATCTACCATTGAATGATTTGTTTACTTACATATTTCTGCATTCATGAGACTTGTGTCCATACCTTTTGTAGTTAAAGCACTGTCCGAAGAAGGATGGTTTAGTTTGATTCATTCTTTTTCTGCACTGATTAGCTTTGTGACCAAAGTGATTGCAGCTGTGGCAGTATCCATTGAAAGATGGATATCTTTAAGCATTAGGCTGTCTTACCGGAGGTCTTCCAGGCCTATTCCTTGGATTTTCTGATCCAAAATTCTTTTGACCAGATCCGGAGCTTTCTCCTTTCTCATATCCCAAACCATACTTGTCATCTGTCTTCTTTTGACTTCCAAGAAGTACTTCAAGTTGGGCAGAACTTATCTTGAATTTTTCTTTATATTCATTTGTTGTTTGAAGATCTCTTTTGAGAGAGACAATTTGATCCTCAAGTTTTTCTTCATTATCTTTGGCATCTTCAAGATCAGATTCAAGATGTCTAATAATCCTATCCATCTGGTGGCATTCTTCTGATTTCTCTTTAAGAGATTGTCTTAGATTGTCTTCAGCTTTTCTTTTTTCTTCAATCTCTTGAGTAAACTTTATAGTTCCTGATTCCATTTCATGTCTTAACATAATGACTTCTTTTGATAACTTTTCACATAACTTGGTTTTCTCAGTCAATTCTTCATTTGTATTACTTTCTTCAGTTTGGCTTGCCAATTGTTGGAGCAGCTCCTTTCTCTTTTTCATAGAGAGACTTAATTTGTCTTTTAGTTCTCTCATGAATTCATCAGCCTGTTTGAGTCTTTCCTTTAATTCATTGACTTCAGAATTTGACTGTTCAAGATCCTCAAGGGCAGTCTTGAGTTGCTCCCTTAAACCATATGCATCCATTTGAACTCCCAGATCTTCCTCAAGCTGTTAGGCTCTATTAGGAGGAACCTCGCTCTGATACCAATTGTTGATAACTGAGAGGGGGGGTGAATCAGTTATCCTAATTATTTCTTCTTTTGAACTTTCTTATTAATCAAAGCAGCATTGAATTAAACAAACAAACATTATCATGAAATGAGAAACACATGACACAGTATTTTTGACGTGGAAACCCGGTTAAGGGAGAAAACCACGGGGTGATTAACCCAAAGATTATTCTCTGTTAGAAGAATAAGGAGTTACAAAAAATGGCACTTGCCAATTAGGGCTCACTGCCCGAGCACACTGCTCACAAAGAGGCCCACTACCTACAAGGAGACACACTGTCTACAAAGAATGTTATACAATACTTGAACTGATTGGAAGCACCTACATATGCTAGGGTTCAGTTCCAGTTAAGCTCAGTACACTGATCTGCTGCACTTCATCTTTCCTCTGTTCTTTATTCTGCTATCTTTTCACATACCGGATCTTTCTTACTACTTCTGCTCTGCTCTGTACTTGTTCGCATACCCCATCACACAATCGCACTTTTCACAACTAAATCCATCCTCTATATATATCCGCACAAGTAATTTCATCACCTTTCTAGTCAGCATCTGGAACAGTCTAGTTTCTTACAAACTCTGTTCTGTCGGCTGAATCCTTGCTCACCAAGCAATGCGGATCAAGCATATACTTGTAGATATCATTAATCATGTCGGCCAAACATGATTCATGCCTTCACAACCTTTACCATCAACAGTAACACATCTGGAAAATATTCTGATGCTCAGTCAGTCAATTCTTCCTCTGTTTTCACTGTCTTTCAGGAATCCGGTACTCAGCTATTCATATCTTTTTCTTTGTCCATCACCGGAGGCTAAATCCTTGGAATATACTGCTCAAGGTAGTCCTCTTGACTTCCCCAAATCCGCACTGCGCCAAGACATTTCCTCTTAGAGGTCCGGACCAATCTGTCGGACCTTGCCACATGCTCTGTTCTTGTTCACCGGACCACAACAGTTCTTCATTCTGACTTCCGGTAGAGGCACACCATGACTTGCAGATAAGTGGGATGACCTTTGTTGCCATCAATGACAACAACCATGAATCCATATAGTGTCTCTTGCCAACACATTATGCCAAGAAGTGTCCTAACAAGACATAGGGAGCACAACCAAGGGGAAACCCTCTACCCTCTCAATAGGCAGCATTCTAGCAATGCATTCATGTAGCCTTGGACAACAGGCAACCCAAATACCAAATAACTCCCATTGAGGCAATAGGTATTTTATCTGGTCTTCTAATTTCAGTTTTGATTGACACTGGTGCTACCGAATTTTTTGTTTCTCCTAAAATTGTAAGCAAAATTCCTAGAAAGGTTGGATTCATGGCAAACACATGATCTGTAGAATATGCAAACCAAACCAAGGCTCAGGTAGAGCAATGCTTGTTTGAGGCTAGGGTTGAACTTTCAAATTTCTCCATGGAAGTAAATCTTTATGTAGCTCGACTAGGCTCATATGATGTTATCCTAGGGATAAATTGGCTATGGAGATATCAAGCCAAAGTGGATTGTTATGCCAAAACAGTATTGTCTGGATGATTTAGGAAACAAACTCTTTCTTCAAGGAAACCCTAGGGAAGTCAATCTAAGACAAATTTTTGCCTTACAAATGAAAAGAGCTCAAAGAAAAGGATGTCAGATTTTCACTATCAAAGTGGAAAAACTAAATGAGACTGAAGAAACCTATTTCCAAGATGACTTAATGTTTTATGAATCTCAGAAACTCAATGAAGTTGGGAAGGAGTCCATAGGTAAGGAAAGATCAGATATGGATAGGTATCCTTTCCTTAGATATTTTGAGGATGTATTTCTGGATGAGCTACAAGGATTACCTCCTAAAAGAGCCTTTGACTTCTCCATTGATATAATTCCAAGGTCAGAACCCATTTCTAAGCCCCCTACAGAATGACCACCACAAAACCAATGGAGCTAAAAGCTCAATTATAGGAATTATTGGATAAAGGGTTGATTAGACCCAGTGTGTCACCCTGGGAAGCACCGGTCATTTTTGTAAAAAAGAAAGATGGTACCTTGCAGTTATGCATAGATTAGCACATGTTGAACAAAGCAACCATTAAAATTAAGTACCTATTACCTCACATCGATGATCTTGTCGATCAAATGAGGGGTGCAACCATGTTTTCAAAGATCGATATTTGATCTGGGTATCACCAATTGAGGTTGAAGGATTAGGACATCCATAAGATAGCCTTCAGAACAAGGTATGGAAATTATGAATTCACTATCATACATTTTGGGTTAATGAATGCACCAGAAGCACTTATGAATCTTATGAACAATGTGTTCAAGGATTGTCTGGACAAGTTTGTCCTAGTGTTTCTTGATGACATTTTAATCTATTATAAGAATGAGGAAGAGCATATGCAACATTTAAGAGTTGTTGTTCAGAGGTTAAGAGAGCATAAATTGTATGGTAAGCTCTCTAAGTGTACTTTCTTTCAGAAGGAAGTGCAGTATTTGGGCCACATAATTTTAGCTAAGGGAATAGCTATGGACCCAGCTAAGATTAAGGCTATTTTAGAATGGCTGATACCACAAAATGTTCATGAGGTCTAAAGTTTCATGGGCCTTGTTGGTTATTATAGGAAATTTGTGAAAAAAATTTCTAAAATTGTATACCCTATAACTTCCTTGCAAAGAAGAGGCAAGAAATTTGAGTTGTCAGAAAAGTGCTAGGAGGCCTTTGACCTACTGAAGGAAAAATTGACTTTAGCACCAATTTTAAAAGTACTTGATCCAGAGGGTCAATTTGTAGTCATTACCGATGCCTCAATGGAAGGATTAGGTGGTGTACTAGTCCAGGATGGACAAGTCATTGCATATGAATTGCGTAAACTAAAAAATTATGAACAAAACTATGCCCCACATGATTTGGAACTGGCAGCAGTCATTCATGCACTTCAAATGTGGATACACTACTTACTCGGGAAACCTTTTGAGCTGAAAACATATCACCAAGGACTCAAATATCTGTTCACTCAACCACGTCTTAATGCTCAGGAAAGAAGATGGTTGGAATTCATCTTGGATTATGATTTAGAGATTAAATATATACAAGGAAAATAAAATTGAGTGGCAGATGCTTTGAGTAGGAGAAGACACATCTCCTCAATGATCTCTGTACATTCTAATTTTAGGAATCATGTGTTATAGAAATCTAAGGGAGATGAATTTGACAAGCAGGTAAAACATGCCCTTGAGAAAAACCCCTAGAATCTGAGAAATGAGGGATTCAACCTTAAATCAAATGGGTTATTAAGGTTTAAAGGAAGGATGTATGTACCTAACTCTGTAGAGTTAAGGAATATGGTATGGAAGGAGGTGCATTCTGCACCATATTCTGGACATCCTAATGTAACAAAGTTACTTGCTGATCTGAAACCCCTATATTTCTGGAAAGGAATGAAGAGGGATGCTAAAAAATTTGTAGCTATGTGTATGGAATGCCAGAGGGTGAAGGCGGAACACCATCACCCAACAGGATTATTATACCCTCATGAAATTCCTAAGTGGAAATGGCAGATTATAAGCATGGACTTTGTGTAAGGGCTTCCTATGTCCAGAAATAGGCATAATGATATCTTGTTTGTGGTGGATAGACTCACCAAAGCCGCTCATTTTATACCTAGGAACTTGATGGATGGGGCACCTGTCATAGCCCAAAAATTTGTTTAAGATATTTTTAGACTGCATGGCATTCCTAAGAAGATTATCTCAAATAGGGATGCATGAATGACATTGAGGTTTTGGCAAACCTTGTTCTCTTCACTTGGAACCCTATTGAATATAAGATCTTCTTATAAACCTAAAACAAATGGCCAAACTAAGAGGGTAAACTAAGTGCTGGAGGATTTGTTGAGAATGTATTTCATGGATCAACAATACAAATGGGAGGATTATCTTCCTCTAGTGGAATTTACCTATAATAATTCCTATCACTCAGCTATTAAGATGGTTCCATTTGAGGCATTATATGGATGGAAGTGTCGAATCCGTATAAGCTGGGACAAGCTAGAAGATAGGGTAAGACTTGGTCCAGAAATGTTGTCAGAGATGGAAGAGCTCAAGTCCACTGATTAAAAGAAGGATAGTGGAAGCCAATGATAGATAAAAGAGTTATGCAGATGCTAAATGCATTGAAAAGCATTTCACAGTGGGAGAAAAACTTTCTCTTAAGGGTACAACCTCTGAGGAGTTCCACTAAATTTGGAAAGATGTCCAAACTGGCACCTAGATACGTGGGTCCCTTCAAAGTTCTCAAAGAAGTCAACCCAATAGCATACAAAATTTCTCTAGCACTAGCCCTTGCCATGATGCATGATGTGTTTCATGTTTCTTATTTGAAAAAGTTTAATACTACTGATAATAAAATTCCTATGTTTGATTGAAATGCTATACAGGTGAAGAACCCAGAGGTGGTGGTGATTGAGCCCATCAAGGTGCTCGAAACACGTAAGCTACGCTTACGTAACAAAGAGATAACACAATGCAAGGTCCAGTGGGACCAAAATGTAGAGAAAAATGCCACCTGGGAAAACTATGATGATTTCTATGAGAGATTTCCTCATCTTTTCTGAAAAACTTTTTATTATGTTTACAAAACATTTCTCTCAATATGTTGATTGACTATGAAGACATTAAATCGTCAGGGATGATGATTCTTATGGGGGGAGATATGTTACATCCCCAACTTGTGATTTAGCTTAATCTTACTTTTACATGGTAATCTGGATGATTAACTAGAATTGAATGATTAGACATTTGTGGAAAATGTCAGATTAATCATTGTTTATGAGGAAACTAACTAATGCTAGTTAGATATGAGATTTCAAGATTGAAATGATTATTTAATTATTATGATTTATTGATCATATGATGATACACTAATCATGATTTTCTGGTGGTGAGTTTGATCAGGAAAGTAATCATCCTTCGAAGATGGAAGGAGAGTATCATCGGGGAGGAAGAGATAGATATCGGGAAAAAGGGGTTAAACAACCATCTGAGTATCAAACATCGTCCTATGAATCTTTTCATTTAGGGTGAGTTATATCTCTTGAGTTAGTCTTTTCTTTACTCTCTTTTCGACTGGTCAACTAGATTTTACTCGACATCTTTAATGTTGATTTGTCGACATGACGATGGTCACAGGAACGTCTTGTTGAGTCATTTATCAAGTTTGGCAAATTTGTCAATGACCTTTTGGTCCTATGTTCTTTTACCGCATTAGGTTTTGTGACTATTTTATCTAATTATGTATTCTTTCGGTGAACGATGCTTTCCAGGGGAGTAGTGCTTGACCCCATAGTCGCATCGTAAGAATGCATCCTTATCTAATCCCGTTGATATTATTGCACCTTTGACATTTACAATCCTTAAACCTTTATAAGGGAGTATACTTATATCCATATAAGTTATATATATTCATATAAGTTGTACCTATTCAAATTCTTCATGAGGCCAAACATGTATAATAATTATGTTATTTATGTTATTCAAAAGTTGTTTGTGTTGATAGGGGCACTTGGCCAACTGCCACCCATGAAGGGTGGGAAGGAGAGAGTGGCGGCTGCCCTATACTCATGCCATAATCCCAACCAACCTATAGAAGGATAGAAAGGTGGCAAACCTTGTGCTTAGCGTAAAAATTGTTCTTGACTTTGCATGCATGCAAAGAATCTGTTATACCGATTGGTAAAGAGTCTTGTTTGCTATTCTTTCGAATGCATTGTATTATGTTACGTTTTCTGGAGGTGACTCTAGAACAAAGAGATAGGAAGTAGAGAAAGTGGTCTTTCAATATATCATTGCTACAACGAATACTTGGGGAGTCAGTTTGTGACCGTGCATACATTGTGCCCAGACTGCTACCATCGACCAAGCTCTAGATACATGTATGAGTTGTAGCTCAACATTTTAAACTCAATGATCACATTAGTTATGAGTCTTTGATTTCTTTTGAGTGGGTGTCAACTATGTCGACACACGTTATGGATATGTTGTTATTCAATGGCCTACGAAGCCATCTCATACCTATGGTTAGATACTATATATTCTTGTTATGATAACTGTTATCACCTTTGCTAAGGCCACAGATAATATACTGTGTGTTTAGTTTAACCTCGGCCAGCTTAGAGCCACAACAAATGAATGTGCATACACGAAGCCTATAATATGTCGTATGGCAGGGTTTCAAACCCATTTTAAACTTCAATAATTTCCTTTCATTGTGAAGATGACAATATTTAAATTAAGGTTTTATCATTTCTTAACTATGATAAACCCGTGTAGGGTTATTAACTCTTGATTGGTGGCTTTTGAGCCTAAAAGTGCTGCTATAATGTTTCTTTATGACTGTGTTAAGCCGTAAAGGCTTGGAGGATGTTTAATATGAATGGCCCGATAGGTGATTGTGTCTTTATTGACCATGATAGTTGTAAAGGCATAGAAGATGTTTAATATGAATAGCCCGATTGGTGATGCTTTTAAGGATTGTGATAGCCAAAGGCATTAGCCTACGTATCAACAACCAGAGCCTTGCAAGAAAGGCCAAATCATAATTGTGTTATCTACTTATGATAATTATGTATTACCAATCCATATTATGATGAAGACTATTGCAGTCTTGAAGGAAAACCTGTATCTTGAACTGATGTTCTTAACATTATACTCATCACTGGATGTGAATGATGAAAACCACTGACTGCATGTAATGAAAAACCATCGTGCATGTATTGTACTTTGATACTAATTAGATTCTATGGGTATCGAGAAGGTTCTTATGGGCATATTATTATCTTTTGGCTCTTATGGGTTCGAGACATATTTCCTTAAGAGAAAGTTATTCTTTGAATATTCTTTTCCAAGAATAGAACTTTGTCATCATAAATCCTGTTATGTATTAGTGCATGAATGCCTTCTTTTTGAATGGCTAAGTTTCTTCTTTTAGAATTTTGACATCAAGGAGATCTCTTAAGATTGAACCTTATTAAAGAGAATTGACTTTATGAGTCACTACAAGTCTACTCACTGACTATATTGCCTAAATGTAAACCATGCGATAAGCTAAACAAAGTAAACACCAAGCCAGTGAGGTTAAGTGTTAAGAGCATGACTAAACCTTTTTCTACAAATTAACGTGGGACAAAATGATGTGGACTCACTAGTTTCTGGTTGCTTAAGCAACATGAACCTTAAGAATTGGTTATAAAGACAGAAGTTGAATGTCCAAGGTATGTACTTCGATGAGATGAACTTAACTACTATAGACCAAGAAGGGTCGAATTATGTTTACTATAGGACATGACAGCTTATAAGTCAAGTCGAGGTGGTGGATAAATGACAATGTTCATTTTATAATGTTTATGTATGTAAATCTCTGGCCAAAGTAATGCATCCGTCTTTGCATGCATTGTCGGTCCACAATGCTCTAGATGGCATAATGTCTCCAATAGTGTCATACATAGTTTGAGTGGATCTATAGTTGTGTGACTTCAAGAGGCATTTTGAAGGACACAACACCAGATACTCAGATGGATAACCTAACGGTTCCTTATATCTATCCCTTTTGTGAAGGGTAGGGCCACTTCTAGGTAAGAATTTATGTGGAGGACCGTCGATCTGTGGTTGGAGGAAAAGCATCGGGATGATGCTATCCTTCCCAAGCATGAGACAAGTCGAGGCTTATGAAGAGAGATGTCATATGTTTGAGATACAATGCTCTTCATTTTATGACTTGATGGTCAATTGTTATGTATAATTTGATATTTGATGCCTTGAGCATAGTTTTGTATATGCTTAGTGAAAGTTATTCACTAATGATATGTAATTAGATATTGAAATTGTAAGCTTTGTTACATTTTGATTTAGAATAACATGCTTAATTACCTAAATGATAATGATTCATTTTTGTTTACTCTAATTTGGATAATCATGACTTAATCTAATTCTTGATTAAGATGAATATTTATGTTAGTTATTGATCATTATGGAATGTGATGTTACAATCAACAAGGCTAAAACTCTTTATGGGTCGAGATGACATGACATCATCCCGATCGGGATATTTGAAAAAGGTGAGGATATTCGACAAGGCTAATATCCACATAAGCAAATATCCGTATGATGTTAGTTGTTTATACAAGTGAAGGATAAATAATGTCATCGGGATGCAGATATGAGAAAGGCATAAGGACATGGATAGATGGAAGGTCGAGATAATTGGACTTATACCTAGCAATTTTCTGAATTTCTTGGTTGGGACATGGATATCCATATATTTCTGAATGTGCGGACATTCAAATGTAAATATGAATATGTAGAGGACCATTGACCAAGACTTTGACCTTGAATATCACGCTGATTTTAATGAATTTCCATGTGCTTCAAAAGGCAAACTTGTATAGAATTTCATCCTCTATCATTTGGTAGGCTTCATGAGGGGGAAACCACACTTTGAAAATTTAGGTAAATAAAGGCATATTTTGAAGGATTTTAGGGTTTTAGGGTTTTAACAAGGTTTAATAGGATTCAACAACCTGAATACACATAAACCTTAGGCAAAAAATGCATGAAAATGTAGGTCCTAACACTTAACACAAAAGGTCTCACTTAAATATCACACTTAATATATATACAAATATATATAACATCATAAAAAAAGCATACACAACCTATACTTATGTTGTTTGATTAAACACTTGACAAGATTATGAGAATGGGATCAAGGTATTCTCCCCCTCTCTGTCTCACGTATATAGAAATATAGTCACACATAATTAAACTGATAGGATACCATAAAGGAATTTCAATCGAAAAAATACCAAAAATTAGATAGTTAACATCTACCATAAATATATATATCCTCCTGAATATAAACTATATTCACATCACATGAGGAAAAATAATGACTATCAACTACATCTTGTTGATGGTTGTACCATCCCTTCTTGTTTTTTTAACAAAACCTATACTAAAGGATTTTGACGTCAAATTAACAATTGTCGAATCAAAATCCAACTTAGACCAATAAAGTCAAACTCAACTTACCAAACTCGACGGGGTTCCCAAAATTGAGCAAATACATGACTTAGATGGAAACAACCTATTTTTTCCATACGTCTATTCACTTCTCTCCGATGATGCTCTCCCTCTCTTTCTTGGAGGGTGAAAAACCTATTTTCAGATACAACTTACAATCAACCAAACTAGGATTAGTGTATCATTAGTTACTTCATATATCTTATGAACAAAATAATCATATAATCACATGTCTAATTCTAAACATATAAACTCAAACTCATGAGATCATTGATTTATCCTGACATTTTAACATAATGTCAAATCATTAAATCATGAAAAATTAACTACTAATTACATAAAAGTAAAAAGTAAAACATAATCAAAATTAGGGATGTGACACATTCGATGGATAAAGATAAGTTTAAAAAGAAGTAGCTAAGGAAACAAAATGAAGAGTTGGATGTATGTATCAAGTATCTGATAAAGCCTATGCGCAGTGATGATGGCACTGCAATAGTTCCTTCCATTCTTTCCAAACAAGAATTGGAAAAGTTTGACAAGATGAGACAAATAGCCTTGGTAACAATGGATTGGCTCACAAAGATTTATAATGAAGGCTGGAAGATCATCGATGAAATCAATGAGATGCACAAAGATTTTTTCTCTTTGAAAGATGAATGGGCTGAGATCACCAAGGATTGTGAAGAATATGATGATTACCATTCTCATATATATCCCCAAGTGCAGATGATGTGTAAATTGTCTCCTGAAGTTCTTATTCAAGAGAACATTTTGGCCATAGTTAAAATGAACTTGCCATTCCATTGGCTGGAGATGCTCAACCTATGAAGGGAAAAATTTGACAAAGTTAAAACTAAAGGGACAACAACAAAAACACAACTCCTAGAGGCAATATATGGGTTCATTGATTTGATCCATGCATTAACAAGGTTCAATTTGGATGATATGGCAACCATAGATGTGGATGAATGTAAGAGTCTTCTAAATCCGTTACTACAAGGTAATCTAATGAATCATTATTTCCCCTTAAGTGTAGATGATATGAATATAGCCAACAAGTTGAAGCTACAGATTAAGGAATTTAAGAAGAGTGTGTGAACAAAGTATGTGATCTATCACAACCTGTCTAGAGCATTAGACACTCTCAAATTTTGAATCAATTTTGTAAATAATCCTACTCAAGAGGAAATTAATCCATCATTGGAAGCCTTAATGACATACAGGAAGAAAGAATAGGAGAGCAATAAAATGATTGTTGAAGATGACACCCCTACAACATAAAGACACATTTTTTGAGCAGATATCAGATATCCAGATTGTCAGCGCCAACTCCAGATGGCATTTTTTAGTTAAAAACATGCCACATAGCTTCTCTATTTTTTCAACTCATTGTAATCTTGATTTGTCTTATTAGACTTATCAAAAAGCTCCTATTTTGTCTTATTCTTTTATGCCCAAAAGCTGTATTTTTGTCTTTTCCCTAGAGGACAAAGAAAATGAGTTTGTAACTACTTACATCTTAAATTTAATGATGAATGAATCTAGACCTTTGGTGTTGGATTAATCCTCAACCTCCATTGTAAAAAAAGTAAGTTGGCCTCTCCTATATAAAGGTAATCACTTTCTTCATTTTGTAAGGTTAGAACAATGAATTGTTGAGACTGCCAAATTTCTAAGTTAATACAAAACATATTTACAGGTATTGATGCATTTTGTGTTATTGTGTGATTGGATTTTGGATTTAATGGTTCACCTCCTACCCTATTTAGATAAAGTTTAGTTACATCTTGAATGGATGTTTTAGATATCTGATGAATTCCCTGATTCATATCATATGTATCTTGTTGATTGTAAGTTACTTTAAATGATTTATCTGAACTCGTTTATTGAGCTAAGTTTGGTTATATAGCTTTTTTAAATTGTGCCAGTAATTGGGTATTTAATGAACTTATGTGATTTGAAGATCTTTAATACCTTTTAAGATTGTACTATTTATGCAGCGTTGTGGGAAACCTGGCTAAGTAGGAATTAGTTTTAGGGAAGTTATCTATCTGAAGTATCACCTTCTGCCATGATTTATCCTTAGGGTTTCATTTTCTTCTTCCATCCCTTATCTTTTGAGTTTTCTTTTGAAGAGTTGTTAGATTAGGTCAAAAGCATCACACTGTTGATGAGAACTGATGGAGTTTTTAGACTTTAAGATTTGAAACTGTCTAGGGTTTCTACAGACCAATGACTGTTACTATTCTAAAACTCTAAGAAAATTCATTCTATATGTAAGGCCTCTTGATTGGAATAGAAAAACATATCCAACTGAGTTATCATGCAAGTCAAGACCTAACAGTATAAACCTTGGGGTAGTGTTTTTCTAGGTTTTCTGGGATTAGATTCCTTTTAAGAGGGGTGGGAGACTTAGTATTTCATCTATGTTGTTGTGTACAAAAACACCCATCAACACATTAGTTTCTACATAACCATCATATGCATTCTCATTTCCATGAGCCTAATTATATGTGTACCAGAAAGGTTGTTCTACTTCATTAGCATGTGAACCTACCATCTCGTTATACAAAGTATTTTGTCTTAATTTTGGTGGGGGAACATTAAATATATCCATATATGCCTCATTCATATGGGCTTATGATTTTCTTCTATCTCTTTCTATTATAAGATCTATTGCAAATATGTGCCTAAACATGTTGTCATTGATGTCAACATATTCCTATTGTCATTGGTGTCAACTGTGCCTTATTTTGTTTCCTATTCAGGAGACTGGAATGTTGAGGATATTGAGAAAATTAATGAAGACTCAAGGTTCACAGACCTTATGGCTGTATAGAGGATTGTTAGAGGCTACTCCAGTCAAGAATTGAAAAGTCTGCATGAAGATTTGAAGAAGTTATGGCCATTTAAATAAAACCAGATCTTGCAGTATTCAAAAGAGATGGAGTGACAGTAAGTTGGTCCGGATTGCTCCACAGTGAAGTATTATGATCTGCAGATCTGAAGGCATGTTGGGGAAGTCAGTGTGTATCATCAACTCCAATGGTTCGTGGTTTGGAGGTCCGCAAGTCATCCTTCTAGTTTGACAGTCATGGAAGACAGTGTTCTTGAGGTTCTAGAGGAAGATACAAATAATTCTGGTAATTTAGTTTAGAATGGATGTTATTAGTGAGTTAAATGTGCTTGTGGAAGTCTTTGGATTGTGTGGCTACTATGTTGGAGGTCTGCATTGGAGTTTGAGCTTGTTATTGAAGATTTCCTCCTTGAAGTTGTTCTTCCTAGTCTTGGCTGACCAGATGTTCCTAGCATGTTACGGATGATATAAAGATCATTTTATGAAGCATGTCATGTTATTAGAGGAAGATTCAAGTCTCAGCTATGATTGGCCAATAGTGTAAAGATCCACGTTAAGTTTGGATGACCTTGTTGATCATTCCAAGGTTGATGAAGTGTATAAATACTTGTTGAAGAGTTGTCAAAAATCATCCTTGAGCAAAATAGATTAAATCTGAATAAAGAATCAGAAGCAGAGTAGAGAAGAAAAGGAGCGAGAGCAGTATAGAGTGTGAAGGTAGTAAAGAAGAATTTGGGGCAAAGCAGATGTTTTTGAGCATTCATTGAAACTGAACCAGGCATGAAGTAGATGTTATTTCTTAGTTAATTCTTTATGTTCTAAATAAACTCTGGAGGCAGTGAGCCTCTCTTTTGAGCAGTGAGCTCTGGATAGTGTGCCCAAAGGCATGTGCCTTCTATTTTTCTAAAGTACATTTAACAGGATACAAATCTTGGTGGATTAACCCCCACCGTGTTTTTTTCCCTTAATTGGGTTTCCATGTCAAAATCTTGGTGTCAATTGTGTTGATTATGTTTCTACTCATATGTTTTTGATCTATGCTTTAATGTTTACATCATTAATCTAGTTGTAAGATAATAAAGAAGGTTAAAAGCAGAAAAAGTTTATATTGTGTGACAACTGATTCACCCCCCCCTCAGTTGTTCGGTCTAATTCCAACAATTGGTATCAGAGCCAGATCCTCTTTTAAAAGCCTGACCACTTGAGGAGATCTAGGATGTCGACCTACAAGAAGGATAGTCTAAGATTTGATGGAAGAAATTATTCTGTTTGGAAGAATCACATGGAGTGCCATTTGCAATGCATTGGCAATGCCTATTGGGCGATAACCAGTGTTGAGTATAAACCTCCAGAGAAAGGTTCTTTAACTCCAAATCAAGTCAAAGATGCTGAAAATAACCTTTGAGTTAAAGAAGCCTTGTTAAGTGCCCTGACTGGTTCAGAAATGACAAATGTCTTTGGTGTAAAAATTGCTTATGAAATCTGGAAAAAGTTGGAGAATCTGTATGAAGGTGATAAATTTGTCAAATGTGCTAAGCTGCAAATTCTGAGAGGAAAATTTGAAACTCTGAGGATGAACGAAGATGAAAACATCACAATCTACATGCAAAAGATAAATGAACTTGTGTGTGGTATCAGGTGTGCTGGTGGAACTTTGGAAGAATCAGAGATTGTATGAAAAGTGTTCAGATCTTTACCTGATTCATACAAACATAAGGTTGCTTCTATAGAGGAGATTAGGACTATCTTAGAACTTACAAGAGATCATCTGGTTGGCAAAATTTTATCTTTTAAATTAAGTGAGTTTGGTGATTCTCTTCCCAAGTCTAAATCTGCACTTAAGGCCAGTGTTTATGGAAAATAAAGATATGATCTAGGTGAAAGCTCTTCTACGAGATTAAACAAATTCATGAAGACAAGGAAGGATCTTGAAGGTGTTGAAATTGAAACTACAGATCTTGAAGCTCTTCTTGCCAAAATATTGCCAAGAGGATCCGGTAAGTATGAAGGAAAATTGCCACTCAAATGTTTTTCTTGTAATAAGATTGGTCATTTTGCATCAAGATGTCCGGAGAGGTTTTCAAAACCAAACCCTAACAGATACAAAAATCTAAATAAATGTTACTATGTCCAAGAAGCTGGACAAGAAGGAACCACATATGATGAATATGATCATAGAGGTTCCTCTGAAAATGATTGGGTGTTCATTGCCATCAAAGAAGAAGATCCGGTGTCTACTGAATCTGCTAGCTATGAAAATATGGAAAGTGCCTTTGCTGCTCAGGTTATTGAGAAAGATGAATGGGTTATTGATAGTGGATGTTCTCATCATATGACTGGAGACAAGAGTAAGTTTGTGAATTTTGAAAATTATAAAGGAGGGCTTGTGAAATTTGGAGATAACTCAGCTGGCAGAATCTGAGGCAGAGGATCCATCTCTTTTGATGGTAAGAATAGCACCAATGATGTTATGTATGTGGAAGGACTGAAAAATAATCTTCTTAGTGTTGGACAGTTGGTTGATAAAGGTTATGATCTTCGATTCAAGGATGGAAAGTATAGAACCTTGGAGAGTTCCGAAATTGAAATTGCATCTGGTACTCAAACTAGAGGTAACATTTTCATTTAAGTAGCTCTAGAAAAAGTTGTTTGATTGCTCAGATAGATCAAAGTTGGTTATGGCATAGGAGGATGTGTCATGTGAATTTTGATAACATTGTCAAAATAAGTACCACTCAGGCCATAAGAGATCTTCCAAAACTTGTGAAACCCAATAGCATGTGTAGAGAATGTCACTTGGGGAAACAAAGCAAAATTTCATTCAAAAGTAAGGAACAAGCTTCAAGTGGACGATTGGAACTAGTACATACTGATCTCTATGGTCCTGCTAGAGTTAGGAGTGTGCAAGGAGATAGATATTTCATGTTGCTGATTGATGATTACTCCAGGATGATGTGGGTAACCTTCCTAAAAGAAAAATCAAAAGCTCTTGACAAATTTAAAGTGTTCAAAGCAATAGTGAAAAATGAAATTGGTGAAAAATTGAAATGTCTAATATTCGAAAGAGGTGGAGAATTTACTTCATGTGAGTTAATTACTTTCTGTGAAAAGCATAGCACAAAAAGACACTGCTCCTAGGACTCCCCAACAAAATGGAATTGTGGAAAGAAAGAACCAGACCATTCAAGAAGCTGCCAGGACCATGATGATGGAAACAAATGTTCCTCAAGTTTATTGGAGAGAAGCTCTAAGTACTGCTACCTACACTCTTAACCAGGTGCAGATCAAAGGTAATTCTGGTAAGACCCCTTCTAAACTATGGTTTGGTCATCCTCCTACTGTGAGATATTTCAGAGTTTTTGGTAGTAAATGCTATATCAAAAGAGATGAGGATTTAGGCAAGTTTGATACAAGAAGTGATGAGGGAATATTTTTGGGATACTCTACTCAAAGTAAGGCTTACCGGTGCTTTAACAAGAGTTTGAAAAAAATTGTTGAAAGTGCTAATGTTAGAGTTGACGAGACCAAGAAAGGAAATTTTAGGTTCTGCAGATATGATTCAGATGATCAAAATGAAAGTCAAAGTCAAGGAAGGTTAGTTCAAACTCTGACTCAGATTCAGATTGATCTGGAAACTCCAGCAACTCAAGGAATTAGTACAGATGTTGAGGAACAAGCTCAAGAAACAGAAGTTCAAGCAATTCCCAAAACCCCCAGGTATGTAAGAATGAATCATCCTAAAGATCAAATCATAGGGGATAGAAATAAAGGTGTTCAAACTAGGAGCAGAGTTGCTGAAGATCAAGAAGAGATTTGTTTGATTTCAAGAATTGAACCTAAATCAGTTAGTGAAGCATGCACTGATGAAAACTTAGTAAAAGCAATGGAAGAAGAATTAATGCAAATTGAAAAGAACCACACTTGGGATCTTGTTCCTAGACCTGAGGACAAAAATGTGATTGGAACCAAATGGGTCTTTCAGAATAAACTAAATGAAAATGGTGAAGTTGTAAGAAACAAAGCAAGGTTGGTATGCAAAGGCTATTCTCAAGTAGAAGGAATTGATTTTCAAGAAAATTTTGCTCTGGTGGCAAGAATAGAGGCAGTCAGATTATTTCTTACATTTGCTGCTTTCAAAGATTTTAAAGTGTATCAGATGGATGTCAAATCAGCATTCCTGAATGGAGATTTGGAGGATGAAGTCTACATTGAACAACTGGAAGGATTTCAGTTATCTGATCAAGGAGACATGGTTTGTAGACTGAGAAAAGCCTTGAATGGACTCAAGCAAGCTCCAAGAGCCTGGTATGCAAGATTGGATAAATATTTGCTTAAGATAGGCTTTAGCAAAGGTACTGTTGATAGTAATCTTTACTTCAAGATTAATAATGAGGACATCCTGATTGTTGAGGTCTTTGTTGATGATATCATTTTTGGTGGAAATGAATGTATGTGTAAAGCATTTGCTGACTAGATGAAAATTGAATTTGAGATGTCAATGTTTGGAGAGATGAATTTCTTCCTAGGTCTGCAAATTGTTTAGTCAAATAAAGGTATCTTTATATCTCAATCCAAGTATGTGAAAGAATTGTTGAAGAAGTTTGGAATTAAAGATTCAAAGCCAGTAGGTACACCTATGGTAACCGGATGCAAGTTAAGTAAAGATGATGATTCCCCCAAGGAAAATCTTAAAAGGTATAGATCAATGATTGGAGGATTGCTCTATCTGACCCAGACCAGACCTGACATCATGAATGTCATTGGACTTGTTGCTAGATTTCAAGTTGATCCAAAAGAATCTCATGTTTTGGCAGTCAAAAGAATTTTTAGATATCTCAAGGGGACAATTGATTATGGATTGTGGTATCCAAAAGACAATGATTTCACTCTTCATGCATATACAGGTGCTGATTGGACAGGAGATGTGGATGACAAAAAAAGTACTAGTGGTGGTGTTTTTTTCTTGGCAAGAAGATTGATCTCTTGGATGAGCAAAAAGCAAGAGGCAATATCTTTGTCTACTATAGAAGAAGAATATATAGCAGCAACAAATAATTGTACTCAGGTTCTGTGGATGAAGCAAGTGTTGAAGGACATCAGAGTTGTGTTTGAGGAGCTAGTCACAATATTTTGTGATAATTCTAGTGTAATAAGCATCTCAAAGAATCCAGTGTTGTAATCAAAGAGAAAGCATATATCTATCAAGTTTCATTTCTTGAGAGAGAAGGTAAATGAGAATGAAGTCAAGTTGGAGTTTATGTCATCCAAAGATCAGATTGCAAATATCTTCACTAAGCCTCTTCCCAAGGATACCTTTGAATATCTCAGAGAGAAGTTAGGGGTTATTACCCCTCTGAATCAGAACTAAGATGCACTAAGGTGCATTAGTCCGGTGGAATTCTCAGTCATATCTTGAGATCTGGATTAATGTTGAGAAAATACTACTCTAAGAAGTAGTCAGTATGCAAATGTTGGAGATCAGTCTGAAATAAAAAGGGGGAGTAAAGGTTGCAAATATGTACCCTTTGCCATTGATTTCAAAGGGGTAGAGAAGACATGTGAAAAACTAATTGCTGAAGACAGGGGGAGAAATGAAGGAAGTAGTTGCAAAAGTCAGGGGAGAAGTTTTGTGAACCTACCATCTCATTATACAAAGTATTTTGTCTTAATTTTGGTGGGGGAACATTAAATATATCCACATATGCCTCATTCATATGGGCTTATGATTTTCTTCTATCTCTTTCTATTATAAGATCTGTTGCAAATATGTGCCTAAGCGTGTTGTCATTGATGTCAACATATTCCTATTGTCATTGGTGTCAACTGTGCCTTATTTTGTTGCATGTTCCGGTGACTGGAATGTTGAGGATATTGAGAAAATTGATGAAGACTCAAGGTTCATGGACCTTATGGCTGTATCGAGGATTGTCAGAGGCTGCTCCAGTCAAGAATTGAAAAGTCTGCATGAAGATTTGAAGAAGTTATGGCCATCTGAATAGAACCGGATCTTACAGTATTCAGAAGAGACAGAGTGACAGTAAGTTGGTCCGGATTGCTCCACAATGAAGTATTATGATCTACAGATCTGAAGGCATGTTGGGGAAGTCAGTGTGTATCATCAACTCTAGTGGTTTGTGGTTTGGAGGTCCGCAAGTCATCCTTCTAGTTTGATAGTCATGGCAGACAGTGTTCTTGAGGTTTCAGAGGAAGATACAAATGATTCTGGTAATTTGGTTTAGAGTGGATGTTATTAGTGAGTTCAATGTGCTTGTGGAAGTCTCTAGATCATGTGGCTACTATGTTGGAGGTCTAAATTGGAGTTTGAGCTTGTTATTGAAGATTTCCTCCTTGAAGTTGTTGTTCTTTCCAATCTTGGCCGACCAGATGTTCCTAGCATGTTGTGGATGATCTAAAGATCATTTTATGAAGCGTGGCATGTTAGTAGAGGAAGATTCAAGTCTCAGCTATGATTGGCTGATAGTGTAAAGATCTGCGTTAAGTTTTGCTGACCTTGTTGATCATTCCAAGGTTGATGAAGTGTATAAATACTTGTTGAAGACTTGTTAAAAATTATCCTTGAGCAAAACAGATTAAATCTGAATAAAGGATCAGAAGCAGAACAAAGAAGAAAAGGAGTGAGAGAAGTATAGAGTGTGAAGGTAGTAAAGAAGAATTTGGGGCAAAGCAGAAGTTTTTGAGCATTCATTGAAACTGAACTAGACATGAAGTAGATGCTATTTATCAGTTAATTCTTTCTATTCTAAATAAACTATGTAGGTAGTGAGCCTCTCTTTTGAGCAGTGTGCCCGAAGGTATGTGCCTTCTATTTTTCTAAAGTACTTTTAATAGGGTACAAATTTTGTGGGTTAACCCCCACCGTGGTTTTTCCCTTAACTGGGTTTCCACGTCAAAAACTTGGCGTCAAGTGTTTTGATTATGTTTCTACTCATATGTTGTTGATCTATGCTTTAATGTTTACATCATTAATCTAGTAGTAAGATAATAAAGAAGGTTAAAAGTAGAAAAAGTTTATATTGTGTGACAACTGATTCACCCCCCTACCCCCTCTCAGTTGTCCAGTCTAATTCCAACAAGATCTTCTAAAAATTTATAGTACTCAGGACCATATATTTCATTCCTATCTCATTTTTTTGAGCCTATCTATCACTATGATACCTAGCTTGTTTATCTGCCACTTATTGATCTATAATATTATTTTCATTCATATCATTAATAGAAGCAGAGGACTTACCGGTTTTTCTCTCTCTCCTTGCAGTATGTCCCCTCTTGTTCATCTCATCAACTAGCTTCTTTTCAAGATTGCCCTTGTAAAATGATCTTCTTTCGTCCATTCTAAATCTTCACAAAATATTTCTTCTAGGGTTAATTAAATAGAGTCTCCACCCCTCACAAGAAATAAACTTTGAGCAATCTTAAACATTCTTCAAACTTCATGACTCTTTCCAATAAATATTTTTTCTAAGCTCCCCAAAAGAGTCACCAATCTTTTGGTGTCTTTTTTTTTATGAAAATGCCCAACGACTAGCAGGGGTCATAAAACCTCCTCTTCTTGTTTGAGTTATGTCTCATTCAGGAGGATATTTATCTGACTTCTTTTTAAACAATGAAACTAACAAATTAATTATGCAGATCTCACTTTAATGACAGACAGATATCATGATATGACCAAAGTTAATAAAATTGAGTACTAATCCTTGTAAATGTATCCACCATTATTTTACTCACAACATCATGAATTTGGACAACCTATCACTACTACTTTACAACACCATAGTTTGAGTTCTTTCATTTTTAAATATGTGGATATATTGTGAATAAGATTGGCGCCTACTCCTTGGGAAAATAGAGTCAAAGACTGGTATACTATTATAACAAGTTCTTAACTCTGGGGTTTTACAACAAATATCAAAACCTTGTAGTGATATAAACCCACAAATATGATATGAAAATACTATATTCTACTTACTAATATTGCACAATCATTACACATGCCACTTGCTATTCAGAAAGCTTTATCATTCCCCTTGAAAATGTACTAACCAAACATCCAAATAGTACAACAAATATGTGAAAGAATTTCTATCTTCCTTGAACATATATTTTTCTCAAGAACATGTAATCAAACAAAGGAGATAATCTAGATACAAACACTCACTTATATAATTCAATAGAGAAATTTCATTATAATAAAACAATACTGAAAATAGTCTTAAAAATCTCTATTATTCCTTTGGAACAAAATAAATTATAGAAAATATCATAGAGTTTCTTCACAAGCCTTTTTCCTAAATTTTTATGAACCACTACAAATGAATTAAACTTTTGTTTTTATAATTTCAAAGCCACCCATAATTTGCATGCAACAAAAATCACTCAAAATATCACGCAAACTGGAGATCACATCTTGAAATCCACCAAAATTCACTCCACTTTTACCTCTGATACCTTTTTCCCACCTCCGCTTTTTCCTTCTGGGTGTGAACATTTGAAATGAACCTTTCGACATTTACATGCTTTGACGAACTACTTTTGGCGTTTTGATGATTTTGCAAACTTCTGAACTTGCTGAAACTTTTCTTGTTCTTTTCTTCTTCCTTATTTCTTTCTATCATCCTCCTTTCTTTTTGGCACTTTGTCAAAACAGTGAACTTAGGAACTCATTTGGGGAGTTCGATGGTTCATGAAATCACCAAACCACTGAAACATTTGGCTTCTATGTTTCTTCCCTTTGTTTTCTCTTTCTTCCCCTCACCATTCTAGTAGTTTGGAAAAATGGAAAACTCACGAACCTTTTCTTTATCTTCACCTTTTCACCTTCTTTTATTTACATCAAATATTTTAGAAAAACCAAGAACCTTCTTACTATTTCAGTGAGTTTGGTAGTTTGTAAAAACAATGAACCACTAAAACATGTTCCTTTGTTTCTTTCCTCAAGTTTTAACTTTCTTTTTTAACATTTCACCAAAATCATGAACTTGTGAACTTCTTCGGTGAGTTTGGCAGTTCACGAAATTGTCAAACTACTGAAACTCAATTGGCAACAACAACACAACCTTTTCAAATCCTTTTTAGCCTTTCTGAAATTGTGAACCTGCCAAAAGGTAAAACTTTTAACATTCTAAACACTTAAGAACATAGGATTTAGGGTCTTAACATTTTTGTGGATTTTCTTAGAAGATGAGGGATCGATTAAAATTTCTAAGATTGGTTATAAATAATGGGAAAAATAAAAATAAGGAAAACATAGGGGCATAAACAAGGGAATTTTGGCATACTTTAGGGATGGAAAATAAGGGCTCCAACATTATGGATGTTTGGCTTTGTATTTATTGGTTTGAGAGATGAGATGATGTACAATTCTCATCCCAATCTTTTCTCTTGTGAGAGATGTGAATCATGGTCTAGTACCTGATAAATTTTTTTAGAGGAAACTATATCTTCTCATATATTTATTATGCTAATATCATCACATGATAGTGTTTAAGGATTTTGATTATACAGTCACCTTGTGCATTGATGTCATGTACTATGATTTTTGTTGTCCTATATGGCAACATCTCTAGTGCATAGGTGTGCATTTTGGTACATTTGTGTCACAATTGTATTACAAAAAAAACATCGTTTCTTTGATTGTTGATGTCTTGGGTGAAAGCTTTGAGAATTACAAATACCAACAAATGATGTACCTAGATGGGACCCTCATCACCATGAGATCTTGACATGTGGCTAACCAAACTCAAGTTTTTAAGCTAGATTTAATAAAATAAAATATTGGATTGTATATAATTATTTTGTGAACCTCATTTTATTCTATATCACGTGTAGATTTCATTAGAGGAGGAAGGTTGTTAAAAGTTAGTTTTAAAGTCCTATGTTCCCATGGACCCAAAATTTTATGATAAATGGTTTAACCTTAGATATAGTCTTGATTTGTAACCTAAGTACATGTTTCTCACCTAATTAACCATGATTAACCTTGAAGCAACCTAGGTTAAAGTAAACCATATGTAATGTAGTATTGCATTTACATATGATAATCAAAGCAATTTTGAGATTCCAATCTTGAAGGTTTTTATCTCTAATGTTATTTTAGATCCAATATCTTTTGAAGAAAAAATAATTCTATATTTTAGGTCTATTTTTAGTGGGGTGACTTTGAGAATATGAAAAAACTTAGTGAAAAACCATGATTTTAACCCCTGAGGCTTGGAAACATGTAAAAGTAGGAAGATACTGATAAGAAACAAAATGTAGCCACATGTCACCCCATTCCATACACATAGGATCACTGTGATGAATCAATTTTGTTTTTATTTTAGACAAAAAGAGAGAAAATAACATGATATAAAAAAATTGCTCATTTTATATTTCTACTAATTACTTTAAAATAGATTTCATGCCTAGGATATCTAAGAAAATAAAAAAATATCTATGAGAGAAATGATCTTTGATCAATTAGAAATTTAATGTACCATGTAAATCTCATGGGAACCAAGGTCTACATCTCTAAATTTGTTGATTATTAATTATTTGTAGCTTTAGAACTTGAACCATGTTTTCTTCACACATAAATATAGTTTTTCCACCTTTTATCCCAACATTTAATTTCTTCATTTTGAATATATGTGGTGATGAACCATTGATCCTAGGGAGCTTTATTGGTGCATAGAAGGAATTTAGAAAGATTTATCATCATGATTTGGAGGTCATCGAGGAGAAAATTTTAATGGTGGCGCATTACTAAATATGTATTTATCTACTTATCTTGTGCGATACACTAGGAAAATTAATTTATATCTTAGAGGAACTCTAATAATTAATTATTGTTACAAAATTGATGGTTGAAAATGTGTTACTAGTTTCAAGGATTGAATTTAATTCTTGTAACCAATAAAATTCTACATATACATGGTCCATGTTTTCCTATGTAAATGGTTAGAAACTTTTATATATATATATATTTTGAGTTTAATCAAATATCATTATCGATTCATTTTCTTTTCTATTTCTAGTTTCACCTCTATGCATCTATGATTTGATCATTATAATTTATATTACTACATTTTAGTGAACATGTACTTGTTTCTTTTAAAAACCATATAATTATTTTATGGGTGGCATATTTCAATAGTGATCTATGCATTATTATGGTGGTGTTTGTGTTGAGTGTGCGTTATTCATTTTCCTTGCAGATTGCACTATTCTAGAATTCAAGTTTTGTTCAACTAGTTGTTACTTTGATGGTTTGAATGCTAGCATTGGAAACATAGAAACTATAGAGTCCCTCCTCTATACCCGCTATTATGGCGGGAAGTGATTTTACTTTTTGCTACTATAGTTCTATGTCGAGACATTATAGGTTGGTTCTCCTAGTTTTCTGATCATGACTATGGGATTATATACTGGTTTGAGATGTATGATTTTGACATGGATCATGGTTGATACATACTTTTATGTTTGCATATCCTCTTCTGACTCTATATGATGTTTTTGTTTTAGATTTGGTCTTGCACCTTGTTATAGTGGATTGTATTGCTTATTGAAATATGACAACACATGATTCCTTGGTTTTGAATGTGTGAGTTCATATGCCTTGTTATAATGGATGCGACTCATTGATATACATAGCTTGCAATTAATGGTGGAAATTTTGTTGTCTCATAGTATTGTTTATATGTATATTCTCTCTTGTGCATTGAAATTGATTAAATTAGTCTAGTGAAAGAAGATTATTAATTGTTGCAAAAATGATTAAATGTATGGATATGTAGTTGTGATGGTTAATTGCATCTTTTCTTTGGCTATTGTTATCATACTGAAAGTGTGACAATGAGTGTGTAGGTTGAGCCAGTGTAAACAGGGAAAACACTTGGGGACCCATTGTAGTTTCCCAGTAAGTCGACCAAGCCTGTATGGAAAGGCTTAGGTCCATTGTTAGTCATGCTTGTGTCTTGTGAAAAGTGTGTCATGTGAAAGTGACGTGTTAAAGTATCTTGTTTTGGGAAATGTGACATTGTGGTGCAATGTTGTAGTATTGTATTTGGATTCATGATTTCATGTGATTCATTATATGTTGACATGTATGTTGGTATCTTGTAGTGGGGGTGAGTCTAATTAGTCTACTAAACTTGATGTTAAGTCCAAATTGTTCCTTATCATTAGGAAAAAAATTAAACCTTATCCTAGACCTAGGTGGACCCCTCAAAGAAATACAATGAGATTATGAAAAAAATAAAATTTGGGCACCTTTTTAGCTGCATTTTTATTTTGTATGGGAATTCATTTTTAATTTGTTAAACCTGGGATTTTGGAAAGACATATGTTGCCCACCCAGGCTGACAACATGTTGTTCACCATAGGACACATGTTGTACACTTAGAGCGACACATGCTACCTACATGGACAGATGTGAATGGAGGGTAAAAGGAGAGGTAAAAGAGTAGAAGGGGTGGTTTTTCTAGGTTTTACTATCTACTTACAAAAAAAAAGAGGAGAGAAAGGAGAATTGGGTGGAAAACAAACAACATAGCAAACTGGAGGAACAAGAGTTAACTATGGAGCTAAACAATTCTATAGAGAATTCCAGGTAGGATATATTACCCAATTTACCTTGAACCTAATTTGATATGTTAAACTGTGCTTTCTTTTATTTGTTGTTATTGTTAATGTCTTAAGAAAATCTTGTTGTGTGGTGGGTTTACTACTGTGAGAAGTGTGTTGTCTATCATAATGTCAAGTGGTGGTCTTGCTATTGTAAACTATATATGTTGGGTAGAAAGAAGAGGTCATTTGGGAGTCTAAAATGGGTAAGAGTATCCAATGCTATTACCACTGAAATTTGAATATTGAATGGGTAAGAGTACCCAATGTATATTTTTCTAGAGATGAACAATCAATGGGTAAGACTACCCAATTTCATGATTTCTGAATCTTTCTCTGAAAGGGTAAGAGTATCCAAGAATACTAGAAAGAAAAGAGCTCAAAATTTAATGGGTAAGAGTACCCAGCAGTAATGAAAAGGGATATGAGTACCCTTGATAAGAAGAAATTGTTGATATGCATCAGACAACTGAGATGTGGGTGAACAGTTGTCTCAAAAACTTAAACACTTACTGCAATTAAAGATTCATCACTTATCCATAATTAGTATGATATAACTTGATGAATGCATGAAATTAGAAACTTAACCACAGAGATAACATCAAACACAAGAGACACCAGATTTTACGTGGAAAACCCTAAGGTGGGGAAGAAGCACAGAGAGGATTAGCTCTCAATATATATTGTAATCTTGAAATAATGATGTTCAGGGTTGGTCACTCCATGGGCCTAAACATACTAGCTTACTATCATGGAGAACAAGTAGGTTTAGCAGGCTCACTGCCTCAACCCTAAACCTAGCAAGATTACAATAAGGGTTGTTAAACCCTACTGGCGGCTCACTGCCATGATCAACACCTTCTTATGTCTGTGATTGAAGTACAATAATTCCTCTGCTCTACTCTGCCTCTATTCTTCTCTTTCTCTTCTTTCCTCTTCCTCTTCTCTGCTCTACCTTTTGGACCTTTCTTAATAGATTTCCATTTTTTCTCAAGGACACTTTTTCCACGACTCAACTATAAGTATTTATACACTACATTAACCTTCGAATGATCATCAAGGTTGGCATCACAATCATCAACCATTGGAACAATCTCCAAGGTCAGTATTATAAACATTTACAAAATAGGTCCTGACCAATTACAATGTTGTGCAAAGGAAATGAAATGTGGATCACACCATGCCTTAGCTAGGACTCAAACACAATCTTCCATGCCACAACATGCTTCCACAATATTCCAGAGATCTCCATAATCACTGAGATTAACCAGGTCGGCCAAGACTGGTTACACGCTACATTATCTGGGAACAATCTTCAAACACAATCTCAATTTATTAACGTGGACCAAAGTCCAGATAGGAACATGATTAGGAGACATCCATAAGTACATTATAATCATCAGGAGCAACTGCACGAACCTTAACCACTTTATCCATAGGAATCTTCTCACCGGAACACATGAACTTCACTATCTTTAACTATCATAAAAGAAAGATAGCTTGCAGACCACCAAACCATGAACCATTGCAACTGAAGGCACTTATCATCATCCTAGACTTCCTTCTAGAACCACGGAGAAAAATACTTTATTGCAGAGGAATGCAGAGCAAAATACTTTCTTCCTATCCCAACTGAATTTACAGAAAAAGCAGGTTTTACTTTGGTGAACACAATTCACATAGATCTTCATGCGAAGGGCTCAAACCTAGAATGTAGCATCCTTAGTCATACCTCTAATGTTCTTCCAATCCACAGACCATGATCTTCAAGCAAAAGTAAATGCGGAGCAGTTTACTAGACTGTTCTTCAGCATACAACTCATTGTCTATACTGCACTTCTCTGTAACTCACTTGTTCCTTCCGAAGAGGCTAATTTTCTCAATATCCTCAACATACAAGTCTTCTAAACAAGTAATAGAATAAGATACAGTTGACACCAATGACAACAAGGATATGTTGACATCAATGATAACATCGATTAGGCACATACTTGCAACAATCTCCCCCTTTGTCATTGATGGCAACATATGATGTGAAAAACTGCAACAACCATCAAGACAAGATTATTTCCCTTTCTCTTTACACACTTGCACTCTTTATTTCTCCAAATTTCTCCCCCTTTCTCTTACACATCTACACTCTAAGTTTTTCACATGACTTCTCTCCCCCTTTGACATCAATGGCAAAGGGCACATACTTGCACTATTCTACTCTGATCCAATTTCTATTCTAAACTTTCTTCAACTGAATGCTCCCCCTTGATGCTTTTCCTAACTAAAACTTTGGATTTTCATGTGAAGTTCTCTCCTTCTTGGTTGTCAATTCTCACCTTAGGATCTTGCTGCTACTGCACTATTTCTTCTATCAATAGCACTGTAATACTTACTGCTCTTTATTAGAAACTCATATCAGCATCATCTACCTACTTCCCCTGAGAGGTAACTTCATAATCCTCTTGACTTCAACAACCATCTCTGATTACTACCTGCACTGCTACACCTTTTCCTTTTATTGCTCTGACTACTCCCCCTTAGGAGTACACATCAGACCATATCTAGCTCATATTAGAACCTTCACATGCTATCACTTCTGTAGTAACATATCTTGTCTTCTCAAAGCTTCAGACTTGACTCTGTCTGTAATTTTTCTTCTACAAGCTTCCCTTATCATCAGACTAGTTGAAACAATGTCTTCTTCAACCCGGTATTCAAGCAAGCAGTCTTCACATCTGGTTTGAAGTCCTTATGTGCTACAAAAGCTAGAGACAACTTAATAATCTCCATTTGCGCCAACAAAGCAACATTTTCTACTTGTGAGTGCCTATTATACACAGCCTTTCTTGAGAGCTTATCCTTGCATACCTCATCTATTTCCAAAGAAATATGCTCTATACTGAAAACAATCCTGAACTTCTGTTGCTCATTAATCTCAAGCCAATTATCAAGATCAGACAAACTTATGGATGTAGATGTAATCACTAATCAATAAGGTCCATATGCTAGAACTGCAGAGCATTATCTTCAATAGCAAATCCAAGTAGACCAAAATACCAGAGCCTTGTCACTTGATTTTATTAGTTAGATACTTAGCCAAAATTCATGACCTGTCAGCTTGTCCCTTAAGTGCATACTTAACCAATTCATATGTCACATCATAACTCCTAGTGCAGACCATATGAGACTCTAGAATTCATATCCAGCAATCATCATTGACCTCTTAACATACCTCCAGAGTTGCAAGTCAAAATGCTCAATAGATGAAGAATGCGGACCAAAATACTTAGATGCTTTACACTATCTCAGGCTTAACTCTATTCATCTGGACTTAGACAATTCACCATGTGACTTTAGAACTTGAACACTGGAAAATATGTTCACCAGATATTTATATAACGATCTTCAACTGCAGAGGCATACTAATCCAATTTCTGTCACTTACTTTGTATATTGTTCATACTTAGTCATTTTAGTTTTCTGAATCAGAACCCTTCCAAGTGAACTGCCACAACATATATCTTTGTGTCAGATCTTAGCACAAACTATCTGGCTGGGGGATTTATAATCTTCAATACGGCTCCCCCTGAGCCATGACTCACAATCTACTTCTCAGAGGAAGTAGTTGCTCCGGAGCCTGGAGCAGACTCATAGCTTCCTTCATTTGTTTCCTTCCTGGCCCAAACCTTGTTCATCTCTTCCTTGATTTGTGTCGGATCACCTTTTTCAACTAGTTCCCTTGATTCTGATAGGTTATCCTTCTTGTTTTTGCAGTATTTTGCAATATGTCTAGGCTTGTTACAATTGAAGCATATAGTATTTTTCTGATCAATGTTTCTTCTATTTATCTTTGACCTGCCTAGGTCAGCCTTATGCCTAAAATTTTTGTAGGTATAACAATAGCCATTGAAGGATTCCATTGTCCTATTTGTCCCATGTAGCCTTTTTTCAGTTAACTTCTACACTCATTAGCTCTATGTCCCATTCTGTGGCAAGCATAGCATCTAATGGAATTATGACTAGAGAATGATGGGGTATTTTGACTCACCATATTTCTACACCAATTAGCCTTGTGACCAAATTTGTTACATAAATTGTAGTAGCCATTGAAAGAAGAGTACCTTTGAGCATTTGGATGCCTAATTGATAGTCTTTTGTTTCTTTGATTCTAAATTTATTTGATTTTGTCCTCTTCCCGACTTGCTCTGAATCCTTTGTCTTTTCCAAGTTTTGTGCCTTCTCTGTTATCATCATTTTTCTATTATGCCATTTGCCTATCATATCTAGAAGCACTCACACTGAAATGATCTCTTTGAGCCTGTACATGTTTCAGATCATCTTTCAAGTCTTCAACTTCTTCTTCAAGCTTCATGCAAACTTTAATTTTGTCCTTTAGACAGTTCTTAATTTTTTTCTTTTCTTCATTGCTCTCTTTTAGAGTTTGTTGTAACTACCTGATTTGCCTTCTTAAATCTTCTTTCAAATCCATGTCTTCATCTGTAGTTCTTGAGTTATCTCTGTCAACACTGGCAATTAGGTACATATTCATTTGATTCACAATAGATTTGTGATCTTCCACATTGCATTTGGTGATCTGGGAACCTTCTTTCTCTTCAATTTACAAATCCTTATTGGTTGAGACTAAATTCTCCTGAATGTTCTCAATAACCTTAACATTTGTACTTTCCACGATCCTTCCCAATCTATTGTTATAACACTGGTAGGCTCTAGTCCAAGATGGGTATCCAAGAAAAATGCCTTACTCATACTTAGCATTTTCCTTTTCCATTTTGATGAGGCATTTGCCTCCAAAGATTTTAAAATATTTCACAATGGGTATCATTCCACACCATAACTCAGCAGGAGTCTTTCCTTCTTTGGTTGTTACCTGAACTCTGTTTAATGTATAGACAGTGGTTTGAATTGCCTCCTTCCAAAATATATCCGGTAAGTTTGCTTCTTCCATCATTAATTTTGCATTCTCCTGAATAGTTCTATTTGCTTCTTCCATCATCTTATTTTTTGCAAACAATTGTTTTTATATCCCATAGGTTTCACAAAATATATTGAAATCATTGGAGATAAGTTCTTCTTCTTTGCCAATTCTCAGGCCTTTGATGTTCATGATTATCTCATTTTCAAGGGTTTCTTTAAAAAATTTGAGTGCCACTAAAATCTCTGATTTATCCTTTAAAAAACTGACCCAAGTCATTCTAGAAAAGTCATCAATAAAAAACATAAAGTACCTATGATCATGGGGGCTTGGTATTCTTGTAGGACAGCAAAAGTTTGTATGAATCAATTCCAATCATTCGGCGGAGAATCTTCCTTTATCTTGCCATGCATTTCTCGACCATTTTTGACATTTCCTGCATCTGATGTTGCTTGAGTAATCAATCTCTGGTAGGTCCTTCACAATCTAAACTAAGTTTGTTAAATTATCAAGATTTGTATGGCAAAGTCTTCTATGCCAAATCCAGCTTTCATTGATCTAAGATGTGTATCCAAGAAAGTCACTTTTTCTAAGATGATAGAGATTATTTTCTGTTCTTTTTGCAATTGCTATTGTAGCTCCAGATTTTCTTTGATTTCAAGAGAATCATTCTCAAACACAAACTTGAATCCCTTCCTGCATAATTGTCTGACACTTAAGAGATTTTGTTTCAAACCTTTTATATAAAGAACATCTTTAGAAATTTGTCTATTTCCAAAAATTTTGGATCCTATTCCGCAAACATCAGCAATGAAGTCATCACCAAACTTTACTAGCCCTTCATTATATTCTTCCAGAATGACAAACTTACTCCTATCACCAGTCATGTGGTTTGAGTAGCTACTATCAATAACCCAACAATCTTCATCACTGGTATAATCTTCAAAGCATCTTCGATGGTTGACATTTTGTTCTTCATGAATTGTTTCCTTGGAAAATCTACTCTTGATATCTCTTGATGAACATTCAGGTGCATCGAAGAGTACCTATTTTCCTTCCATTAGGATCTCCCTTGAGTTGTTAGACTCTTTCCAAAGGGACGTGGCTCTGATACCAATTGTTAATATGCGCCGGACAACTAAGAGGGGGGGTGAATCAGTTGTCTCAAAAACTTAAACACTTACTAGAATTAAACATTCATCACTTATCCACAATTATTATGATTTAACAATGAATGCATGAAATCAGAAACTTAACCACAGAGATAACATCAAACACAAGAGACACCAGATTATATGTGGAAAACCCCAAGGTGGGGAAAAGCCACAGAGAGGATTAGCTCTCAATATATATTGTAATCTTGAAATAATGATGTTCAAGCTTAGTCACTCCACGAGCCTAAACATACTGGCTTACTGCCATGAAGAACAACTAGGTCTAGCAGGCTCACTGCCTCAACCCTAAACCTAGCAAGATTACAATAAGGGTTGTTAAATCCCGAGGGCTGTTAAACCCTACTGGCAGTTCACTGCCAGGCTCTCTGCCACAACCAACACCTTCTTATGTTTGTGATTGAAGTACAATAATTCCTCTGCTCTACTTTGCCTCTATTCTACTCTTTCTCTTCTTTCCTCTTTCTCTTCTTTCCTCTTCCTCTTCTCTGCTCTACCTTTTGGACCTTTCTTAATATCTTTCCATTTTCTCTCAAGGACACTTTTTCCACGATTCAACTACAAGTATTTATACACTACATCAATCTTGGAATGATCATCAAGGTCAGCATCACAATCATCAACAATTGGAACAATCTCCAAGGTTGGTATTACAAACATTTACAAAATAGGTCCTGACCTATTACAACGTTGTGCAAAGGAAATGAAATGCGGATCATGCCATGCATAGATGGGACTCAAACACAATCTTCCATGCCACAACACACTTCCACAATCTTCCAGTCTCTGCAATCATTGGGATTAACTAGGTCAGCCAAGATTCGTTACATGCTACATTATCTAGGAACAATCTTCAAACACAATCTCAATTTCTTAACGTGGACCAAATTCCATATAGGAACGTGATTAGGAGACATCCACAAGCACGT